>CM053503.1:8017009-8089944 GCA_028627145.1 Eidolon dupreanum
ATAACTAACAGATGCTCCATTATTCTGATATGCGTACATGACTCATATTCATTCCTTGAGATGTTAATTCAGGTTGGGAATGACTGAGTGGGAGATATTTATAGTTTATAATACATATTTAATACAGTCCACATTAAAGCATCTTTAGCAGGTTCAGATGTCAGTCTTTACTTTCCTGCAAAGAAAGCACTTCATCTTAACCACAGTGGTCGCACGCATGGCCTCTGTTCTGATCCGGTCTGTATAGTCTTCAGGGTGGCTGCTTGCTTGAAGGCTGTTATCATGAAACCTTGTTCATCTCCGCTTATGTAAAGTACCATCTTTAGGTTCTGAGCTTAGGGGTTGATTTCTGCTGAGATGTTGCCTCCAGACACTCTTGCCCGTGCAATCCTGCAGCCAGTCCATCTGGTAATCAAAATGCCTGCATGGCCTTTGCAGTCCTCTGATTCTCTTTAACCCAATGCTTGATCTTGATTTTGAGTGTTCTTTGCTGACCGTGTTATCCCTAGCTCAGTCAGATTGTACCATGACATGGTGATTTAAAAACCAATTTTTCAGGAATATTGTGTGCTATCTCTTATATGTGGAATCTAAAAACCAAACTGGCAAAAAACAGAGAGTGGAATGGTGGTTACCAGGGGTGGGGACCTGGGAGAATAGGAGAGATACTATTTAAGGTTCATACTTGCAGCTAGTAGAAAGTCTTGGAGATCTAATGCACACCACAGTGATTATAGACAACAAAATTGTATTCTGCATATTAAACTTTCTGAGAGAATAGACCTTAATTATTTCTACCACAAAAAGCTATGATTGCTTATGTGACCAAATAGAGGCATTAGCTAATGCTACAATGGCAATCATATTGCAATATGAATGTATCAAATTGATATGTTGTATGCCTTAAATTTACACAATATTATGTCAATTATATCTTAATGAAAAAAAGAACTACTTGTCAGGAAAGTTACCCCCTGTAAAAAGAATGAGCTAATAAGCAGCAGCATGGTGCCATGGTTAAGAACACAGACTTCAGAGCTAGGCTACCATGGTTCAAATCCCTTTTCTACCCCTTAGTAAGCTCTATGACCTTTGCAAGCGACTGCACCTAAGAGGGGACAATACCGACCTTGTAGAGTTAACAAATGTGAATAAAATTAAAATCTGAATTAAAAAGTGCTTAGGATGTCTGGTAGACAGTAAGTGCTATTTAAATGTATATTATTATCACAGATTATTGTGACCTTCTGTACAACATTAATCATTTTGACAGCAGCTTCTCGGAGGCATGCCCGTTTAATCTTTTCATGCCAAGTATTGGACAGAGTGGATAAGGATTTATCTTATTGTGCTGGGATTTCCTACTGGTCACTCTTTCCTGCTAACTCTCAGGTGATAAAGTTGGATCTTATTGGTCCCTCCAGAACCTCTGTGGTATGTAGGATAGTGTAGAGGTAGAATGAATGAGGCCAGAATGCAATGAATGGCCTCAGCCAAGTAACATTTAAATTTTGACTTGGTCTTCAATCTCTAATCCCCAGGCATGACCCACGTGTGAATTTTAGTCTGTGCACACTGGTGGGGGATACAATTTTGGCTGTCAGTCATACTTATAAACCCACACTTTAATTAGGTCTTGAGAATACCAATCTCCTTCTTACTCCTCAGTGGATAAAAAAGGGCAGAAGTGAGAAGTCGAGCCTCATTAACTTCCCTGAAGTTGGCTCTGCACTCCTTGAATGTGATAGAGGCTTCCTGCCCGCAGATAAATCAGTTTCTCTTATAGAACTGCATTTTACATTCTTTACAAACTTCTCGACTTTTCTTAATGTCAGTACATTCCCAACTTTCTCCAAATGGATGCGGCGAGCTGCCTCAGAATCCTGATCCTTCCTTGCAGTGCCAGAAGGATGCCTGTCCCCGCTACCAGGAGTGGCCAGCAGGTGGCAGACCAGCCCCACTGTCCCTGGGCAGCTTTGGCAGAGGCTGGGCTGCCTCGGTCAGGCCCCTGCCCAGCCCCTCCTTCATTGTGGAACTGTCTCCTGAGAGGAAGAAGTTGTTAAAGGGGGGAGGCAGCTCACACGGCCCCTTTCTTTCCCTTTTGAGATGATAATGAGGGGGGAGATGATCCACTGTCTAGACCCAGAGGGAACCCACCAGGAACAATGCTGCTCCCTTTTCCCCCTTCTCAGCCCCAGATCCTCTATGTCTTTCCCATCCCCATCCAGGCCCTTCCTACAGAATCAGGTTTCTTTGCAGGCGATGGAGTTACAAGAGCCCCCCATTCTTCCCCTCCTGGCTGAGGTCAACCTGCAGACTTTGTGAACCAGCTTGGGCCCCCCAAAGATGATCTGATACCTGGCCAGTGACCTGGGAGGGGAAAGACTTTTTACCTTCAGAGGAGAAACAAAGGGTCTCAAAGACACCTTTGCTGGGAAGAACTCATGGCTGAGCATTTTAAGATCCCACCACTTTGGGGGGTTTCCCCTGGAGGCGAGCCTGGCTAGGGCAAGGGTGTTTGGGAATCTTTGGCCCATAAGATCTGGCTCAGTAGTAGGTCCAAACTAAATTTGTTGCTGTCCTCTGGGAAGAGGGAAAAATCAGTCAGTCTTAGAACCACAAGGGAAAGGAAAAATAAAATGCATGGATTTCCAGCTCAGTTTTCTCCAGCCCTACTACTACCTTTCTACTCATTCCCTACCTAGAATTTTCCAGCAGCTTTCCTCTGTCAGACCCCCAGTTTTGATCCCACCTGGTTACTTTCCATGTCACCACCAAGATGCTGTCTTTCTGAAACACAAATCTAATCAGTCTGTGTCCACGCCCTGCCGTACATCCCCCTTTACAATCCTTTAGTGGTACGTGATTGTCTTCAAGTTCAAATTCAAAGTCCTAAGCATGTCTGCCCTCCCTCTAGCTCTGCAGCTCTACTTCCTGCTTCTCTATTTATTCCAAAGAAATAGCAAATAACTCGTAGTTCTCAAGCATACCTTTTCGCCTCAGCACATTCTGTTCCCCATTCCCTGGAACACCCTTCCCGATCTTGTTCACTTTGCCAGTTTCATTTCATCTTTAAAAGCCCGGTCAGGTGTCACCTCTTCTGTGAAGTCTTTCCTGACACACCTTCACCCTGCCAACAGTGCTAACCACTCCCTCCCTGTATAACTTAATACATATCCCATTGTGCCATTGCTGCAAACATCACGTTATGTTATACTTGGCTGTTGAGTGTCTGCCCTTTCTGCAAGAACAAGGCAGTATCTTATTCTTCTTTATGTCCTGGTGCTCAACAGAGTGTTTAATTAGCATATGTCATTGCCCCACCCTGTCCAATCAGGGTAGCTTTTAATGGGCAGAATGGGGCCTGAGACTCACCTTACCTTAGGAGTCAGCAATAGAGTACACACAATTAAGGGGCTTTTGTTTTTACTCACTTATCTGTAAAATATTGGCTCTTTATTTCCCAGTATGCTGGAATAACTGTAAGACTATTTGAGATTGTTACTAAAAAGAAAAAAGGCAAAAACTTTTATTTTAGCCCACAGAAAGTACCAGAATGCCAGGTGTGATTTTCAAAGCACTGATCATGACAACAAAAATGAAAAGATTGCTCTTGACCATGTTGGAGTTTGGGCGTAACTTCCTGCTCTCAGTTTTACTTATAAGGTCTCTGAAGCCTGGATGGGGTTGGGGAGGCGGGTGTTGGGATGACGGGGGCATGGAAGCAGCAACCTTTGCCCCCAACCCCTCCTTCTAGTGGCCTCTGGAACTCTTCTCTCCTCTAACCTCACCAGTGACCTTGTTCCCAGAATGTCTGCTATTCCGTTTCAACAATGATTTATCGTTACCTTCCCTTTTATTCTCCACCTTTCCCTATGGTTTCTTCTGTTGTTGTTGTTTATTTTTTTGGTTTGGAAAGAAATGAAGAGAAGATTCTTGGTTTGAAACACCCCTCAGCTACCATCCTTCCAGCCTGAAGTCTATCAGGCTACACTGTCCGACTAAATAATGCTAATGATACCCATTAAAGCACCTTGTGCATTTCCAGATTCACTGAGGATGATTACGCTCTGTGGTGATTTGTGTCCCCAAAGCCACCAACACCTACCCACACCTAGATGCCATCTTGTACCCCAGGGCTAGAAGAGGGCATGTGGATAATTAGGAAATGTCAGTTGATCGAATGAATGATTTTAGAGGTGATAAGTTATTAGTAATGACAGATAGGGTTGTGACAGTGAAATTGAGGGGTGACCTTGATGGCATTCTTAAATCTCCCTTTTCCCTTTCCTACTCAATCTAACAGAAAGTCACAGTGGTCACGGTGAGAGTATTTACACCACAGAAATTGGCAAATGCTACAAACCAGGCCTTTCACTTCTTCCCAGAGAGCCAGTTGTTAAGAATTTGCCAGCACACTGCTGCTCAGCGCTTCCTGGTTTGGGGAGGGGGTGCATTTCACAGGCGAGGAAGCAGGGCACAGAGATCACACACCTGCTCAAGGAGCTGGAGCAGGAGGGTGGCTAGGTTGGGGCTTGAACGTGACTAACTGCTTAAAAGGCATCTCCGGTGGTGCCATGCCTCCTGCTGACCACCGCTCAGGGCTTCCGTGTTTGGCGCGAGGTAGATGCTGAAAAGTCTCATTCAAGAAACGAATGACCACACAGGTGAACAAGCACGAGCTCTTTGGGGACGGGATTGTGTTTTCATCATTGTCATATGGCAAACATCTGTGCTCTTTCCATGACCAGACGTTGTGCTAAATGGTTTCCATAGCTTCTCTCATTTAACTCTCCCGACAACTGTGTGGAGTACGATTACTCTTCTCATTTTATGAATAAGGAAAACTGAGGCTCTGAGCTCAGAATCAGAGTGAATGTCAGTGGCATCTGGGAACAGTTCAGACCACCTGGGACAGCCCTGTTCTCTTGTCCTTCTTCCTACTCCCACCTGAGTGCAGGCCCTATGCTGGGTGAGAGGGTGCTGACCCATCCAGCCGGGCACTGGATCCCCACACGGATACACACACCCACACATACTGGGCATCCGAACGCAGCGGAAGCAGACAGGGTGGCGGGATTCCACGTTACAGCCCGGTGGCCAAGCTCAGGATCCTGGTGACCTCACCCTCAGAGGAAAGCATCCCACCTGGAGCTAGGCGGCCCCACCTGCCAAGGCCCTTGGTCAGCCAGAATGTTAAGGTGCCAAGGGAAAGGGGGTCTCTGTAGCCATCCGGACCCTCATGAGCTCAGGTTTGGAAATTGGATTATTTGTAAAAATTGCCCTGGGACAGTTGTCCTTTTTATGAAACACAAAGGGAGCACCTCCAGGGTCTTTCTGTTCTTTTTCCCTGTTTCAGTGTTAAAGATGTGACTTCCTAACACACATCAGACATGTTTCCCGAGAGAATTCAGATGGGGAAAAAAATTAAAATGCAGAAAACTCAGAGCTCGCAGGTGGTAGGTCAGGATTGAAGTCCCAGCCCTGCCACTCACCAGCTCTGTGGTCTCGGCCAAGCTGCTTCATCGTTCTGCACCGCAGTTTCCTCTTCTGTAAAGTGGGGATCGTAATGCCACTCCCTCCATCATACCACTGATCTCACAGAGGGGCTTTGAGGCTCCAGTGAGAGCACTTTGTGTGCCCTGTTCGCTCACCTGCAACACAGTGTTGTGCTAGAGCATAAGAGGCAGAGCCGATGGCTCCGTTGTTCATCCTCTGTGTCCTCAGAGGCTGGCACAGTGCCCGGCACAGGGTAAGACGGGATAGACGGATGATTTAATGAATGAATGAATGAATGAATGAATGGATGCTCTTGCTAAATGCCGTTATTATTATGGGAAAGTTCTGGATTGAGGCTGCTCTGGGAGAGTCTTGCTCAGAAAACACTCAGCGGCCGTAGAATTCAGGAAACATACCTGAGGCATCTGTCCAGCTTACTCCCCAGGTTCCCTCTCCTCCTTCCCGTCCAGCTGATAACCAAAGGCTCTAGCTTCTGTCTTAGCGGGTATGTGGACTGCAGGGCATCCTGGCGCACCCTCAAAGTCTCGTAGTAGGTCTAATCGGCCCCATGGTGACCAGGACATTCTGCTTCTCACTGTGCCACCTGCGGATGATTTGAACTCAGAGCTGACATTACTAGCAATGGCTTTGGGGTAGAGTTGCCAGATTTAGCAAATTAAAATATGGGATGCCAGTTAATACTTAGATAAACAATGAATCAACATAAGTATATCCCATGCGATATTTGGTACAGACTTATACTACCTAATTATGTGTTATTTATCTGGAATTCAAATTTAACTGGCTGGCCTATATTTTATCGGGCCATCCTATTAATGGGGATGGCAATGGGAGACAGTGCCCGGCTGTGCTAGCACAGATCCAGTGAGAGCCTGGCCTTCGGGCTTGTTTTCTGGTGGGGGAGCCAAACCACCCCACCCCACCCCCCGGCAAATGACCCCATTCTCAGAGAGCAGCTTTCCCTGCCTGTGACGAGGACTGAGGACTGTTAGTCACCAGCAGAAGGAAGTGAAATAGAGTGGACAGTCTGGAGGCAGACTGCCTGGGTCCCGTTCTCCCTCTTACTTAGTGACCTTCAGCAAGTCTGACCTCCAAACCTCACATTCCTCAGCTGCGAGGCAGGGCGGTGGCAGATCTTTTGTGAAGAGTTAATGTAAAGATTAAAGATGATGGCATGGGTGGGGCTGGTCCAGGGCTGAGCCTGTCATAACAGGCACTGAAATGGTAACTGTTATTAACAATTAATTGCAATTACTAATTGCTGGTGGATATAATAGCATTGGGAGCCAGGCGGAAGGAAGCCACTTGGCATGAGTCTCAGCTGGGCTGGATATGCTTGAGGGCGGTCTTCCAGAAGCCCTGGGGGAGGGGTGTCTGGATGCTGGGAGACTGGCAGACACTCTGCCCTGAAGATGAGAAAATGGGGGCTGGAGTTGGTCCCCTCCTCGAATTGGCTGGGGACCTCACAGCCGAGGCACACACCTCTCTGTTGAAGACAGTTGGCTCTAGGAAACAAAATCCTTACGTCAACCCCTACCACTTCCCTGTCCCTAAGACTCATTTTGAACAAGGACAGGCCCTGCCTGTTTCCTGTGGGGAAATGCAGGGGCCGGAGGAAGAAGGAAATAGGCCTAAGGTCACCTTTCTTCTAGCATCATTCACTGTATCACACGGGCTCAGCAACACCACCTGGAGTGGTGCTGGACTTTGGGACTCATCCCTCCCACTCTGGACACCCCCTGCCCCTCCCCCTCGAAGGCCTGGCCCTGGTGCAGGGGGGAGGGGAGGGGCCTTGGGCATTCCCCAGCAGCCTGCCCAGTCGCCTGGAGACAGGCTCCCTTTTCCCAGGCCCGGCCCCTTTTATCAGGGAGACAATGTGAGCACACAGTGAGGGCCTTGTGTGGCACCCAAGCCCCAAGCCCTTTGACTTGAGGAATTTTTCAAGTGCTGACCCCTCTCCGTGAGGTCTTTGAGCCATCCAATCCAGAGGCCTGGTGCCCCTGCTGCTTCCTACCCAAGCTCTTGCAAGGAGAGAGGGAGGGAGGGGGAAAACAGTGAAGAGTTGTCTCCCGCCCTGGTAGAGTCTTCACCCTCTGAAACTGTGGCTAGAAAATCTGGGGGAAATGTCTTCGAGCAGAAGGGAAGATGGGGAGAAATCTGATGGATGCTGCTACTTCCTAATTTCTCCCTTCTCTGCTGCTGCTGTGGGATCTTGGCAGAGCTACTCTCCTCTCGGCCTCAGTTTCCTCATAAGTCAAATGACGATGATGGACTAAGATCACAGTCTCTGAAAAACCGTTTGCATCAGAGTGACATTCAGATTCCCGGGCACCACCATGCACCTTCTGCGTTGGACAGTGTTCTTTGTTTGCAAGAAAAGTAGACTGTGGCTGACTTAGGGAAAATGGGGATTTATTGGAAATATGTGGGAAGCTCACAGAATCAAAAGAAAATACGAAGACCTGAGTCTTGGGGAGGTCAGAACCCAGGGTTCCGCCCAGGATCTAGACGGCGGAGACTTGTGGGCATTCTCTGGAGAAGTCAGCGCCTGTTCCCTCCCAGCCTTGTGCCTCTCCGTGCAAAAATCAAAATCCCTGGAGAAGAACAGACCCGGCTGCTTCCACAGTGTGCCCTTGGGGTAGTCCCACCAAGACTGTGTAAGAGAGACGTGTGGTTCCATCACTGTGAATACAATGGAGGTGTTGTTACTAGAAGTCAGAATGGATGCAGGATTGGCCACACCAAGTTGTCCCCCTAGGATTCCTAAATGAGAATATCTGGAGTGGAGCTCAGGAAACTTTTCTTTCGTTTTTTTTTTTTTTAATACTGTAGAGCCAAGTTTAGAAACCATCGAGTTAGAGGACTTGCTTCATGTGACTCCTCACTGGTAGAACTAGGACCAATGGAGTCAACAAAGAGGGTGGCGTATCTCAGATCAGTATATAGAGCAGGGAAGTCATCCAAAGATCAAGTAGGCTGGCTGGTTAGGGAGTGAGCTCCCCGTCACTTGCAGATGTTCAAGCACAGTTGGGCTGGCCGTTGGGGAGGAATAATACAGAAGAGGCTCAGAGTGTAAAGGGTTCAGTTCTTAAGCCCTTAAAGGATTCTTGGACCTGAAGCTTTTCATTTTGTCCTCTCTGACTTTGTCTCAGTCACCTTTCCTGCTCTTGCCCTGATTTTCTCTGAGGAGTTCGACGATTTAACTTGGGAATCTTTCCTCATCCTTCAAAATGTGGTTTTCTTGCTCAGGCCCTCTAAACGACCTTTCAGAGGAGTCCCTCAGATGCCATGGGCTTCCTTAGCAATCACTGTGCCTGTTCCTACAGACTTCACCCCGCCCAGTTACAGCCTTCCTCTGGGGGATGCAGGTCCCTGGGCAGATGCCAGCCTCCTTACAGAACGTCTCTTCTCCTGGGGCCTGTGGAAGCCTGCCTAGGATGTATTTCCTTGGCAGGAGGGGGGCTCTCTGTGATGGCAAGAGAGGGTATGGTGCTTCGTGTCCATTTTCCTCACCCCCCACCCTGGCTTTGCAGGAAGGGCAGAGGCATGTGCTTCCTGAAGATTTGCACTCAGCTAATTGCCATCTTCAGAATGGAATTAGTTAAATTAGGGGTTGCCTGTGCAGCTGTTCACAGGAGACAAGCCAGTCGGTGAGTGAAGGGACAGGTGGTAGGAAAAAGGACAGGCGTTGAGGAATACTTCCCTGCTGCAAGGAAAGTAACTGCTCAAGCTCTATGAAAAATATATCTGCCGTTTGGTTTAACCTTCAGTGAGATGACAGGGAGCAGTGGCGATTGTGTTGGCCATGAGAACGGATGTCCCCTTTGAAGGCAGAAGCTGGGGTCCACGCAGCCAATTTCTGCCATGCAAGAATAAGGGTCTGGTGTCGCCATTATTAATTTTCAAGGGAAGCCAGAAATCTGAATTTTTTATATAAGTTTTCTGTTTTAAACTTAAAAGTATACAATTTAAGCCCAATAAAACGGGACTGTGGACTCCATGAGGTTTGTCAGTTGGCAGCTTTTCATAGGGAAGACAGGAATCAGGACAAGTGTTCAAACTAGTTCCTCTTCTGGGCCTGCCTCCCAGGTAGACTGTAAGTAGCAGGGAGTCAGGGGAGCTCTTTAGTTTAATGCAGTCCCTAGGGACTAGCACAGTGCTGAGCACATAGTAGACCCTGGATGGATGGATGGATGGGTAGATGGATAGGTAGATGGATAGGTTGATGGATGGATAAGTAGATGGATAGAGGGAGGGAGAGAGGAAAAATAAATTCTCCCAGGCTTCTCTTTCTGTGCCCTCCCCTTCTTACCTTGACAGGCCCTACATCCCCTTTTTAAATCAAACACTCAATATTCTTGTGGCCTCCTTTTTCTTATCCTCCTTGTGACATCTAAACCCCTTTTTCTGGAATGATTGTATATTAGTCATTCGCACCTCGGTATGAATTACCTTACAGCGTATTTATTACCTTTCCCATGGAACTTCCAAGGTTGGGCTCTTAGTAGATGCGCATTAAGTGTTTGCTGAGGGAACAACTTAGCGTTCTAAATGTTAACCCTTTTGATGGAATGAAAGTTGTGGACTTTCAGATATCTGCAGGAATAAGGATGCCACAGTGTTGTGTCTTTGGAGAGGAGAGAGGTAGGGACTGGGAGATGACATCCTGGCCTCCTCTCTGCAGTCACAGTGTGTGGGTGGCTGATGACTTTGTTTACCCTAAAGGTCTGTGCCAGGGAGCAGCCAGGACAGGTTTCCATCATGCTAAATATGAAGAGGAGTTCCATTCAGAGCGAGGAGGATACTGCTACCTTCTTCCTCTCGGAGAGAGGAAATGCAGTCACTTCCCCAGGGATATACCCAAATGACCTTGGCCCTCTACCCATCCCACTGAAGGAAAGGAGAGAAAGAGATGAACCTTAAACACCTGCCATGTATCAGGGATGTCATTCATGGGAGTCTTGTGGCAGACATAGTAATGTTCTTATATTTACAAATGAAACGGGCTCGGGAAGGTTGACGTTTGTCTGAGGCAGCACTAGGAAGTAAATAGCAGATCTGGATAGGACATGGGTCTGTCTCTGATGCTAGCATTGCCCACCCACCTCTTCACCTGGAGAGGCGAAGTCCCATCCTGGCAGCCTACAGGTGAGCAGCACGCTTACCAGCACATTTTTGGCATCTTCCCAGAGGCTTTCAAATCTGCATTCTCATTTAATCCTCATGACAACACTATGGGCAGATTTTCGTATCCCCATTCTACATATGAAGAAGTTGAGGCTCGTCCAAAACACACAGCAGGTGACAGAGCTGCCAACTCAAATCTAGACCTTCTGCTTCATGCCTGTTGCTCATTTTTCTTGTACATCTAGAGACATGCCCCAGGAAAATTCATCACCCTCCCCAAGTGCCCACAGCACCTATCCAACTCATTTGCCCTTCTCATATTCTCATGTATAGACACACATCTAGATCCTCTCAAATTCATCGTTGAAACCCTTGGCCCTTGGTGAAGAAAAGGTACCAAATATTGGATGGATTGTTGGATGAACTGGGCCGCTCACCAGGGAGGCAGCCCCTGGCCCTCAGACTGAGTTGGGATCCCCTTCTGTGGGCTGACCTGCATCTTTGGGCTAATGCCCTGTATGGTCATCATCCATTTATGTGTCTCTCCCTTCAGTTATATATTAAGCCCCAAGAACTATGCTTTCTTTATCCTTGTTTCCTTAGAGCCTGCAGGCTCTGGCACATAGTACATGGTCAATAAAAATGCATTAAATGTCTTCCAAAGAAACCTTCCTTGACTAACCTCAGTCAGATCTCCCCTGCTCCCCACATCTATCTTCTATCACTCTGTGCATTTTATTCATTGCTCTCATCATTTCTTTTTCACATGGTTAGAGCATGTTAGCCCCACAAGAGTGGAAATGATATCATCCTTTCCCTTCATGCCCAGTGGGGTGCCCAGTCCATATGAAGCTCAGTAAATAGTGGTTATATGACGGAGTAAATAAACGATGTGAATTGTGACCAGACCTACTCACAAAAATCTCCTTCCCTATGCTGACAAAAGCCAATGAAGGACATTTGTCACATCCTGTGGCTTGGAACTCTAGTGGGTCTCAGTTCCTTACCTCTACAGATCCCTGCACAGTTGTGAGGGGCTGCTCCCCCTCAGAGGGTCCCTCCATTTCCTAACTCACTGGAGCCCCTTAATTGCAACGAGGTACAGAGAGGCTGCCCACCATTGGAGGATCCCATGCGGCAGTGGGAAGGGGCCAGGAGGGTCAGGTATTCTGGGAGTAAATGGAGCTAGAATCGGACCTCTGAATTGGACCTCCAAGTTCAGAGGCCCCGCTTTTGCCACATATCCATTCAGCCAAACTGCCACGTGATGCTCCTTGTCTTGCTAACTGGGAAAGCCTTGAGTGTGTCTGCTTTCAGCGGTCTTCTGCGTGGTCTCCCCGCTAATGTCCAGGCCACAAATGAGCAACTAACGTGCTGCATCAGAAACATGAAAATCTCTTCATAGAACTGGATTCCTGCATTTCTTCTCCCTCTTCCTTCCCCCAGTGGGGGTGACCTGTGGGAAGTTGGCTGTGCCTGAGACACAACATTCCTGACCCCTCTCCCTGGGGAGAGCATCACTGAGGCCTAGCCACATCCCAGACGGATTTATTGGAAGGGTGCTGCTTGGACACAGGTGGATCCTGTTTGTGCTAATTCTCCTCTTCTTTCTGCCCCTGCTGTAGCCATGAAAGAACTCGGTACCCGCTCCTCATAAATCTTTCTTTCACACCACATCCCGCCTCCCCAAATAGGGATTTCCCACCCCAGGCAGAGCCAGTTTTATAATATTCTCCTTCCTGGTGCCTCTGATGTGGCAGCAAAATATGAGACCACCCACGGAGATGGAAGCTTGGTGGAATCAGGAGCTGCCCAACCCCCTTCCCAAGGCCAAGGACTTGACTGATTGGCTGGGATATTCAGGGAGCTCGTTATGAGAACAAACATATTAGGGCATTAGGAAGACATTTGTGTTAGGGAGACAGAGCCCTAGGCCTTGTGGGGTCCTCCTTTTTACCTGAGGTCAAACAGCCAGGCAATTATAGAGGCAGCAAGCCCAGCTCCCGACGCATCTAGAATTCCAGACCATCCCTACCCTTACCTCTGCCAGACAGAACTGTTCAGAGGCAGCTCAAGCCTGAATGAGCCCCCGGCAAGGAGGCAGCAGTCTGTGTGGCCTGTCAGGAGACAGACTTCTGACTCCTGGCCAGGCAGGGGGATGGACCGCCTGACCCTAAGCTTCAGCCTGTGTCTGTCTGCCAGGCCCTGCAGTAAAAATCCCAGAGATGGGCAAAAAGAGCATTGCTCCTGGGAAGGTGAGGCCTTCGAAGGCCAGAGCGACTTGGGTGGTATTGGTGCAGGGCAAAGTGCTCTGGATTCCAGGTTAAAAACAAGTTGAGGACTGCCATTTGTGCAGGTTGGACACTGCACACAGTCTGACCCCACATCACAGTTGGTGTAGATTTGTAAGTGTATTACAACAGTGTACCAGTAGATGGCAGTGAAGTGTCTTGAGGACAGGATACCCTTGGCCTATCCCTGGAAGACATTAGTCAGCAAACATTTGTTAAACATGTGCTTTGTGCCCTGGCACTTTGTGCCGGATATTGGAGGTTCAGTGAGCATTGAGATTCGGTTTTGGGTGTCCTAGGGGCAGGGGACAGACAATGCATAATTGGAAGACAGAGTGATATATGTTCTAATGGTTAAGTACAGCACCCCGTGGAAACCCAGAGGAGGGACACTTAAGCCAGTTAACGGGGAGACCTTCATGGAAAACTTGATAGAGTAAGTGAGGATCTTGGAACATGAAAAAGAGGCAGCCACTCAGAGAAGAGCAGGAAGTTATCCTAAGCATAGAAAACACATGTGCGAAGGCTCAGAGGCATAAAAACATAGGAAGTGTTTAAGGAATCATAGAAAGTTGAGTGTCTGTACAGTGGGCAGAAAAGCGGAGAAATGGGCCATAGGTCAGCAGGGTCAAGATCATGATGGACTCAAGAGGGTCTGGACTGAATTCCCAAAATCTTAAAGTACAAGCTCTACTCACTGTTGCCACTGAGAGGGGTTTTTTATGTAACTTTGAATAAAGACTTCTCCATCTGGAATATGTGAGGACTGCCCCCTGCCCTGCTACCTCTCAGGGTTGATATCAAGGTCAATTTAGAAAAGGGATGTGAAGGCGCTTGAGACCTTATATACCAATGCCATCTATTATTATTATTGTCCATCACTCATTTCACGCATGGGACAGATCAAAGTGAAGTGAACTGTAGTTCTGTTTTGTAACCTCTATGAGGATAAGCCTGTTTCATTTATTTGTGGTTCCTTGCTGCACAGCATTCATAGGCACAGAGTAAATACTCAATAGTTCTTTGTTGTTGATTCTATTTCAAGCTCTGGGCTGTATACTTTGGAGCTTACTGTGTGCCAGGAACTGCTCTAAGTGCTTTATATGTCGTACCTCATTTACTCCTCACAACAACACTACGTGATAGCTACTGTGATTATTCCTACTTCCCAGATGTGGAAACTGAGGCATATGGAGGTCGAGTGAGTTATGCAAGGTTGCATAGCCGGTGAGTGATGGAGCTGGGATTATATCCAGTCAGTCCAGCCCTGAGTCCACTGTACCCTACTGTCCTGTCGCATAGAGGGTCAGGTGACTTTTTCACCACAACCTTGGCTGGTAGATGCAATTACCAGTTGCCAAATGAGGAAACTGGCCTAGAGCAGTTAAGTACCTTGTCTTAGCACATGTGGTGAATAAGTGGTAGAGCTAAGATTTTTGCCCATGCCTGTATAATTCCAAATCCATGCTTTTCCAAGTATATCAGTGATTGCATTCATTAGTTACCAACCTGAGGTCCCAGGCCCACCCATTGCCTCTATTAAACCCAAGCTAGAGGGACCCTTGACCTAAGTCCTGCTCCGGACCTTACTAGCTATACCCCTCTTGACAACAGAGGAGAGCCCTGTACCAGAGCCCTGAAAATTGTACCCTTAGGACCATGCATCCTAGAATTCCCTGCCCAAAGGGACCCAGGCCCAAGTCCAGGGCCTGTGTAGGCCAGTAATCTAGCCCAACCTCCTAAGGCATGGCCAAGGGACAACTGTTGGTGGGGGCATAGGCAAGGACAGGAAGCTTCGTCACGTGGCCTGGGCCATTTACAGCCTGCACAGTGAGTGGTGCAGGACAGAGGAGGGTGGGAGGAGAATTAGGAAAGATAATGGGAACCAAGAGATGGCAATCTCCATGGTGCCATGTTTTGGGTAGAACTCCAAAAATTCTGAGAAGTCTAAATTCTGACACTTCCAGGTCATTACAAAGTTGTATTTATCAAGGAAAGCAGACAGACATGTTTTATTTAAATGTGTGCTAGCTTTATTTATCAATTTTAAATGTTAGGTCTTTGATACATAGGCCTCCATTTGTTCGTTTGCCCCATGCCCCACAAAATATTAGAGATGGATTGATCCCAGTGTCTAGAGTTTGCAGACACTACCTTTAAGGATTCATTTTAAAATTCACAAACTATGTGAAAAGGTTCCCTTTGCATGAAGCTGGCTATACACACATTTTGTCTAAGACAATCCTGGGAGAAAAAAACAAAATCTTGCTTTCAAGTCATACTAACAGCTCCTATCTCATTAAAATACGGCCTAGTTGACATCTAAACCTGTGAACATTGTAAGAAAAAGTGGCATTAATATTAGAGTCATCAGTCAATGTTGGAAAAGATGAACTCCACTGGTATCAGCTATATGTAGATAGACTTTGGAAGCAGCTAGACTGAACCTTGGTCAGAGAGTTTGTAGAAAGAGTTCTTTCTTTCACAAATGGAAGGCTGCAAAAATAGTGACATCAGTGGGAAAAGGATAGAAGAAACAGAAGATTCTTGTGTGTAATGATTACAAATTGTTAATTAGAACTCAACCACGTGGCTACACCCAGCTGAATGGAGAGTTGGGCTATACATTTTTTGGTGTCAAACTCTCTTACTGTGGGACAAGAGAAGAATGGGTCTTGTAATTAAAGCGCTGTCTCTGCCCCAGAGAGGGCGTATGGAAATGCTCGACACAGCACTCAGATGACAGCAAGTGACTAAGAAGTAATCAGTTCATGAACAGTCAATGAGAGCAAATGGGAACTTTTGTTACTTTCGCTTTGTGGGAGGGCATCTAAACCCTGCTGTTTTCCAAGGTTGAGCAAAAATGTAGGTGTGGAATTAGAAGACCAGGTGTGGAATCTCTCTGAGTTTCAGTTTCCTTGTCTATAGGAGAGAAATAAGAATACCTGCCTCGTGTGGTGGTAGTGTTAAGCGTTAAATGAGAAAGATTATAGGGTAAAGCCTATAGCATGTTTTCTGGCAGAGACTAAGGACTCTGCCATCATTTTTTCATTCAACAAATTCTAATTGAGCTCCTACTGTGTGTGAAGAACTTTTGTAGGTGCTGGGAATAGAATGATGAATAAGAGATTGTTCCTGACTTCAAGGAACTGTGTTATAGTTTGTGGACATAGACAATTAAATGCAGTTACAAACTGTAATTACAATTAGTGCTATGAAAGAAAAGTAAGGTATGACAAGGGAATCTAGACGAGAAGAGAGATGAAGGAGGCCAAGAGTAGAGTACTTTCAGAAACAAATGGGCGAGTGAATGGAAATAATGAGAACATAGAATCAATGGAGATTGGGAGAAAGAGATGACAAGAATGATGTCTGTGTTTCTGCCTTGATTAATGAGTAGATGGGATACCATTTACTGATAATGGGAAAACAGAAGCAGGGATGTAGAGGAAAGATGGTGGGTGAGTGGTTGGGTGGTTGGATGGACAGACAGATGGACAGACGGACCAAGGAACAGATAAGATCTGCTCACTGGACAGATGGACAAATAGAGAAATGAGTAGATGAATAGATCAATTTAACAAGTCCTTTGTGGAGTTTATAGGATGTAACTCAGAATAATTCTGTACTATTTATTTATGTAGGACTCTTTATCTCATTTGATCCTTAAAATAACCCTTAGGAATATATCTTGCAGGTATTTATTTCTTCCTTTTAGAGAGGATAAAATGGAGGTCAAACAACTTGACAGAACCAGAACCTGAATCTCTAGTCCTCTTGTCCAGCACACTTCCCCCATCCCCACCCCTCCCATACGTGCACACAGTACACATAAATATTGAGAAAACCAACAGTCAAGGAGAGAGGAGTTTGGTAGACAATGTGTCTGCACGTGCACCTCTGGGAGCAAGGCCTTTGGGAGAAGGGAGAAAAGAGTAAAGCAGTCTGTATCCTGACTCAGAGATTTCTCCCTCTCCTTCACAGGGCCAAGTATTTCCATGGAAAGAAGGTGAATGGCGAGGTGGAGATCCGAGTGGAGCAGGTAGGTTGGAGCGGAGTCTTTAGCACCACCACCCCTGACCTTTTCTGTAGCGGGGGCCATTTCAAGGAGCAGCCTTGGTTCCCATTCTTATGTGGCTACCATAAGCCAAGATTTTCAGAAAAATTCTGACTCATACCTGGGAGTTTCATTAAATTCTAGAATTATTTGGTCTAGTAGTTTTCAATCTTTTTGTTTTAACAGCAGAACCTTCCTCCAAAGGAAATCTCAAGTAGGAGCTAATTCTATAAATAGAGACAAGTAGGGCTTCTCTGATGGAAATGGGCATGGGGGGCCCCAAAATCTGTCTGCTCCATTCAGTTCCATCTCGCCGCATCCCTGCCATGGTCTCTGAGGCATGGATCCACTTGGGCTAAGGAGCACAGTGGGTTTGAATCCTGGCTCTCTCATTTTTGGGTATTGGGCAGGTGAATTAATTTCTGTGTGCCCCATTTCCCTTGTATCATTTTTGTCAGGGCTAAATTATTTAAAGCCTCAAAGGAGATTAGAATAGCAGGGACTTGCTCAAGGCTACATGGGAAGTCAATGGCAGAATTCAGACTAGAACCTATGCTCTCCAGATCTCAGGCTCCCTCATCCATTCAGTGACCATTTGTTGGGGACCTGCTCAATGCCAAGCATCGTGCATGTCTTTAGATGAGTTTATCAGAGCGTGGGCTCTGGAGCCAGATTCTAGGTCCAAATACCAACCAACTGTGTGACTTAGGTTGAATAATACTTAAGCCCTCTGCAGCTTAGTTTCTTCATGCATGTCATAGGAGTAATAATAGCATCAACTCCATAGGGTGGCTGTGAGGATCAAATGAGTTAGTCCATGAAAAGTACTTAGAACAGCGCCTGGCACATACCAGCACTTGGTAAACTTTACCCATTTATCGTCGTCATCATCAAAGGCAAACGGTTAATAGAAAAGCTCCCTGCTATAAGATGAACTTGGAAAAGAGCAATAAAAAAAATAGAGGGATGAGACTTTTCCAGCACTCTGAGTTTGGTGTGTTGGAGATACAGAAAGCCTTTCTGAGCATCAAATTTGAGTTGGCTTAGTATGAAAACACCTACAGATTGAATTTCAATTTCATCTTGTGGCTTTCAAGTCAGTCCAATGTCTCCTGGTTTTCCTTTCAGAAAGCGGGTTATTTTTGTTCACTTAACAAATATTTGTCAAATGTCTGAATCCTGGCTCCCTCATGCTATGCTAGTTAGCCAATGTGAGGAACAAGGATATAGAGTCAGAGGCTCTGTCCCAAAAAGCTTGTGGTCTAGGAAGGAAGGCAAGGTAAGTCTTTACAGAAACTCAACACAGGTGGAGTCCAGGAAAGAGAGGTCCAAATTTAGTGCTGTGGGCAGCAGGGCCACACTGACTGAGGGACTCAGAAGTGGCTTTGAGGGGAGGGTGGTATCTGAAATGGATTTTGAAGGATGGATAGGATTTCAGCAAGTGGAGATGGCAACAAGAAGAATATATGAGCAGAGGTAAGGAGACCGGAAGTACAAGGTGAAGGATGATGGAGAGTCCAGATTGGTTGACTCCAAAACAGGGCACCTCATCTTCTCCTGATCCTGATCTGCTCGTTCTCCCGAGCTCCTCTCTCAGTGAAGAGTGCCACCATCCACCCCCTACCATAGCCAGAAACCTGAACTGTCTCCTGGATGCCTGCCTCTGTTCTGCAGCTGTGCTCAATTACCAGGTCCTTTTGACTCCACATCCCATATCTCTCAAGTCTGTCCACTTCTCTCTTTTCCCATTGCCTAGATCCTTGGTTGAACCATCATCAACTCTCATCAACTCTCATCCAAACTAATCAATAGCCTCCTAACTCCATCTTTTCACCCACTTCCAATTTATTTTTTATACTAAAGCCAGAGTAATCTTTCTGAAAAAGCAAATTATATTCTTAACTTTAAAATCCCTTTCTCAAAGACTCCTTCTCTGAGCCCTCACACCCCGATCTCAATCAGGTGACCTGGGTGTTCCCTTTCATAGCACCCCAGCCCTTCCTTCCTAGCCCTTATCTGAGTTTTCAACCACATATTTAGGGATTATTTGCATGCGAGTAGAGTCCATGGCTGTTTGGATCCCACTCTGTTAAGTAGCACAGGGCCTGGCACATACTAGAACTGAAGCAAATACTTGCAGAATGAAAACTTACAGATTCCACAGATTCCAGGCTGCTTGTCAGTTTCCAGGGAAGATAAATCACTGCTACTTAACCTCCCCTCAAAAATCTGAGTTTTCCATAAACCATCTGATAAATGCTCAATTGCCAGCTTAGCCAGCCCTGTCTCAACCCGTCTGTGAAAACCTCAGAGGCATGTTTTAATTTTTACCCTTTTTATCTCATTGCCACCCCTGACCCAACTTAAGGGTACAAAATCTATGAGCAGCACCATCAGAGAGAATTGCCCTGAGAAACTCACGCAGTGGCTCTGGGGACACTCAGCCAGTCTATGAGGGCTACAATCACACTGGAAAACGTTGGCTAATTTAGAATCATCCTGATTTCCAGCCATCCCCCTCCATGGAAGCCAGAAGGCAAATTAGCCAGGGGACTAATTAGCAGGGCATTTGGACATTTCCCCCTGGAAGACATGCCTTTCTAAACCCCATCTTAGAGTCTGAATCAATTGTCTTTTCCCAGCTGGATCAATTGGTGGGTCACATAAGCAACCCCCCAGGACTCTCACATGCCTCCTCTAGCGCTTTGCAGAAGTCTTAGGATGGAAGCCACTGTTTAGTCTGAGCTGGCCTCACATTTTGGAAGTCTGTCTCCCAACTAAGGACCAAATTAACCAGATAATTGCGCTGTCTGGGTTTTGCTGGACAGAGCAAATGAGTTAGTTGTGGTTGGCCTAGAGGAAGCCTCCGCCCCTTCTCTCCACCCTTTTCCCCTCCAGTTCAAAAACTGCTTGCCTCAGCTCTTGCAGAGCCAGAAATCAAGACACCCTGGGGAGGCCAGTTGGGGGGAATGCATCGTGTTGCATTCCATTACCCAGAATGCCCTACTGGCTCAGTGGGGCCTCACAGCAGTGTCCTAGTGGGACCTGAGAGGTTCCAGCCAGAGTGGTTGGCATGTCAAGTTCTCCTCTGTTTATATTTAAGGCAAAGGGTCTTTTTCTCCACAGGTGCAAGTCACCCCTCTGTGGGACTCTGCGAAGTTGATGAATGGATTAATATCAAGTAGACTCACAGTTCTGAGAGACTAGTGGACTAGGACTTGGAACAGGCCTTGGGCTTCATTTGTTAATTTAAAAAAAAAAAGGCTGAAATTACCAAGGTCCCTCTTTCCTTGGTGTTAACAGAGGTACCAAAACATAAGGAATGACAATGCCATGTTCCGGCAGATAGAGAGAAAGGCCAGACAAGGTGAAGACCCTGCCCTCGAATCCAATGAAGGAAGCTGGACAAGACACAGATTTCCATGTGAATGCCAGCAACTCCCTTTGAGTCCTGTCCTTGTGTGATGCAGGAGTTGGGAGAGGGTTAGATAGATGTGTGTGGATCCCAAACTAGGCTGTTGGTTGGAGTTCTGTCCATCTTCTGCCCTTTATGTTTCCTCAACTTAAATGTCTTCTAGAAGCGAAGGTAGGATTTTTCTCTCAAAATACTTTAAACAGTCAAGACCGTCACATAGACTTATCACTGGCAGGAGCCTGTTTTTGAACTTAGGCAGTCTGACTTCAGAGCCCTCCTCTTTTCCACTACGTTTTTCTGCCAATGTTGAAAACATCAAAAACAGTGATCAAATGTATCATAGTACATTACACATGCATTAAATCACTTTACTGCATAATCTTATTTTCAGCCTCATACTCCTATGAGATGGGTACCATGACTTTCCCCACAATGGATGAAGAAACTGAGGCTCAGAAAGGTTAAACACCCTGCCCGAATTTTTTTAGAGGAGGGATTTGAACCCAGGTTTCATATGCACATGAGCTGAACCACCACCCTATGTTATTTCATTGGGACTAGATTTCAGGTTAATGGTACAATCCTACAAGAAGATGGATTTCAACTTGGTATAAACAAAACTGTTAAGCTGTGCTGACTAATGATAAAAGGGCCATGCCCTTTTGGTAGATAGGGGGTCCCCTCTCCTGGAAATGCTTCAGCAGAAACTGGATGTTTAATTTGGGGAATATTTCATAGGGAATTTATGTAGCTAATAGGAAATAATTTTTTTCTTTTACTCGTTTTTACATAGTCAAAAATTGAAAAGGTGAAAAATGGTATCTGGTGAAAAGTCTACCTCTAACTGTGTCCCCACTAATCTAATTACTAGTTCATTTAACCGTTATCACTATTCCTTGGATTTTAAATGAAATGAGATTTTAAATGAAATGATCAAATACACAGATATGTTTATTTTTCCTTGCTTTTCATAAATGGTACTTGGTCAGAAAAAAACATAAATCATCATAGGTATTTCAAAGGAGAATCTAATAAGGAGTGTGGATCTCAAATGGGTCAAAAGGGAACATCATATTACCCAGAGTCACAACAATCTTAATTCACTGTTGTCACTGCCACTGCTGCTGTGGGAACTGCCACCATTGCCGGTGGAGATCCATGAGCCTGCATTCCCACTGATGCTGCAGGAACTGCCACCACCCTCCTGAATCTGTTGTTGCTGTTGGTGAAATTTCTGTAGCTACCCCCAGAAGCAGAATGGTTGCTACCATCTTCCTAACTCCAATTCCCATTGGTAGAAATCAGCCTGGAAAGATGTGGCCAAAAGAATCAGGGAAGTCCAGAGTTAGGCTTTCAGCCTCCATGGTGCAGGAGAGAATACAGAAGGATGGGTGTGGGGCTAAGGGGCAAGTTCATCCCTTCGGCTGCTCCACATCCACACGTACCCATCTTCTTGGCCATCCAACTCCGCTCCTGACTTTTCACTTGATATATCCGGGAGTTTATTCCATGAGGCTATGAGGCTATGTACAGAACTGCCTTGTTCTTGTTAATGATTGCCTAGGGTGCTGTCATATGGATATATAATAATTTATTTTCCATAATTTTACTATTATGAATAATGCTAAACCTATGCCATTTTGAATGTTTGTTAGTATATCCATAGGATTGCTTCCTGGAAATATAACTGGTGCCAAAGGTATCACAGGCCGTGAGAGTTATAATGCACCTTGAGGAATGAAGGACTTTTGCCCCAGCTGCAGGAATCACTACCGGCAGACACCCTCAGTGGTCAGCCCTCTTTAGGAAGTACCTCACTCAGGTGAGGAGAGCTGCCTTGCCCAGGGTGACATCTCTTTCCTGGGGGTGGCTGTACTCAATGACTGCCTAGCACAGGGTATAAAGACTTAGCCCCCTGACTCCAATTTGGGACAATACTGAAGGGCCATCCCAGCTTCGGAGTTCTTTGTGCAGTCAGCAAAACCCTCCACTGAGATGGCAGGGCAGCTCAGCTTCTCCCCTGCCCGGTCCTCCTTCCTTCCCTTTTCTTCCCCTCCAGTGCTAATGATGCTCAGAGCATTCCCTAATGAAACTCTCGCAGGCTTCTGTCCATCTCAGAGTCTGTCTCCCAGGACATTTATAATTCTGATAGCTTTTGGCATATTACCCTCTGTAGAGGTTATGTAGATGATCTATAAGTGCCTCTGATTTGGATTTCTAGGACTCCACATGACCCATGGTTCTGGAGTTCATCCTGCACAGAATGCTCTCCTGGTAACAGCCCAAGCGTTGATGCTGAACTCTGAAATGCTCCATAATTTGATCTTTCTATGTGACCTCATTGTGTTTGAAATTCACCAGAGCTTGGTGTTTCTCTGCAGGGCTGAGTCCGGCAGAATTCTACCCGCTCTGATCCACTAAGCCTTGTTTTTTTAACACAATCCTGCAAGATTTATTTGTTTGGCTTGGCTTACCCTGACCTCAGACGTTCTGTTTTGTATTATTTTTAAGAGCGTGCAGGTCTCCATGGAAGCCTTTTATTCACCAGCTGGGTGAATAAAAAAGCAGGTGGAACACTAGGGCAGATTAGCTGAAACATAACTCATTAGAGGAGCAAGTGTTTCTCTCAACCGTGGCATTGATTAATGTGAGTTTATCACCTTCCTAGATCTATTTTTAGGCTCACCAATTTAAGAAGATAATAGAAAGGTGGAGAAATGATGGCAATGGTAGTGAACTTTATTGAACATTTACTGTATGCCAGGGGCCATGTCAAGTGATTCCTATGTATTAATTCGCTTAACCCACATGATATGCCTGTTGCTGAAGAAACTGAGGCTCAGGGAGCTTAAATAAATTACCCAGGCAGGGTCACATAGCTAGTAAAAATGTGAGGAAGCTGGAATTTGAACTCAGGTTCAGCTGACTCCAGGTGTCCTGGTTCTTAACTCAGTACATCTGTCAGAGTGTATGTTGGGGACTGAATTTGTCCGCATCATGCTTTTTCCTTTCCCTCTACCTCGGGTTCCTTGAGTACAGAATCCTACCATCCCTTCCTTTTTCACCCTGCCCTTTTGATCTACTGGGTAAACTACAAATTCTTATGAAATATTCTTCCAGAAAAAGACTCCTTTTTTCCTGACTAACCCTATGGCCCTTACTCATCATTTGATGTCTCTGGCTTTCTGCTGCATACTTCCTCTGTTAACATTCTGTTTGTTCTTTGTTTTCTCCCAAGAGTTAATGTTCACTATCTGCCTTTAAGTGTAATTCTATGTCTTCAGACTACATGAATAGTATATAGTAGTTCAGACTCTAGAGCCAGGCCACCTGGGTTTGAATCTTGGCCCCGCCACTTCCTGAGTGACCTAGAGCAAGTAATTTGGTTTCTCTGTGCCTCAGTTTCCTCATTTGTATAACAACAACAACAACAACAACAATAATATACCTAGAGTTGTTGTGAGAGTGTAATAAAATACTACATGTGAAGCATTCAAAGCGGATCCTAGCATATAGAAAGTGCTTAGTAAGTATCATTGCTATTTTTACAATCACATCATTGAACACTCGTTGCCTGAAGTAGTTTCAAGGTGTCAGCCTCTGGGATTATTCAGGAATGGGAAAGATATAATCCATGTTCTAAAGCAATCTACTGTACAGTTGGTGGGATAAGAAATATAAAAAGTTAATGTTTATGTGTATTTTTAAGTTTATATAATATCCAATCATACTTCCCATTGACATATGGCACTCTCTGGCACCTGCTGTAAATGTCTAACTTTTCCTTGAGAGCAGACATCACAGGTCCTAGTCGGTTTCTGAGTGAATGTGTGAATGATTGGACGATGTGGTACAATCATAGAAGGATGGAGCCACATAGGGACCTTGAAGATCATCTGATCCAACCTCCTAGTTGAACAGTTGAGAGGTCGAGAGAGGAGAAATGACTAGACCTAGCACGCACACCAGATCACTGTTGGAATCCAAAGCGTGAAGCCAGGCTCCCATCTCCCATGCCATTGTTTTTTCCCACTACATATCCCCACCTGCCAATGTTATCTTTTGTCTTCCCCTTTTAAGAAGCCATTAGTCCCTCCTGATGGTCTTACTAGCAAATGGATTAATCTGATGCTCTAGTCATTTTCCTCACTTACCTGCAAGAGGATTTCTTCTTGTGGGGGAGGGACAGAGGGTCGTAGGATGGAGTGCTGAGCAACAGCTGACAGCCAAAGGAGGGCTCCAGACATAAGGGCAGGGGGGATATTGAGACTGCGGTTGGACGAGCCCCACTGATTCTGAATGCAACGAGGACTGCTTTACTGGTTGAATGACCCTTTGGGGCCCTCCTCACTGGTTTGGCGATACCACCCACTAGCACCTTAACTAGCAATGAGAAGAAAGCAGCAATGGGAATGAAGGGAATGAAAGCAAGTTCTTCTTCTTACGCGGGAAAGTCCAGCTCGTAGTTCCTTAACCCCTACCTGTTGTTTGCTAATTTACTCTTGACAGCAAACCTACTCTACCAACCTCTGCCCTGCCCCCATGAGTATCAGATAAATGAGATGCCAGTGGAAATTAAGCAGAGGTTCTGAAAGAGAACTCAATAAGCCCTTTAACTTCTTGTGGGGTACGTAATAAAAAAAAATAAATGGAACTTGTCTTATCTCACTTACTGAGCACCCACCTGCTCTGTACTTGCCTTGGTGACAGAGCCCTCTACTCTCAAAGTGTTCTCCTGGTAGAAAGAGACATTGCGTGGCTACTATAATAAGCTGTGGTGAGGGCTGTCACAGAGATCTGTCCAAAGCATGGTGGAACCAGGACGACACAGGTTCAATCACAATTCTGTCACCAACTGCAAATACCTGGCCTGGATTTCCTCATCTAAGGAATAATGAGACACCTCAGCATTTGTGGAAGGACTAACTGTAGCAATATGTGAGAAACATTAGAGTAACAGAGGGCAAAAATCTGTCTGGCTGTTATGCTAAGCTGGAAACTAATCTATCAGATTGCCTTGGGATGTCCTTAGGAAAGGCTTCACAGGGAAGCCGATGCTCGGCAGGGGTTTGGGGAAGAGAATTAGCTGTGTCAGGCCGAGAAAGGGGCAGTAATGTGCACATCTCCCAGCTAAATGTTTTTAATCTCAGCTTGTCACATGTGGGGAAAATGACCAGAGCAGAGGGTGCATGGGCAGGAGTGTGAGAGATGATGCTGAACAAGCAGAGAACAGTCTATCAGGGTTGGCTTTATGTAGCAAGGTATACAGGTAGAAATTGTGTCCTAGAGGCAACGGTGACATATTTATGGCACCTTTTAAACCATGGAGTCGTGATATTTCCATGATAGTGGATTTAGAAAACGGACTGGGTAGGAATGGGTAGGAATGGTAACAGGAGATTGAAGTCTGGGAAACAGCTCTAGATTGGGTGAAAAGGCATCTTATCCTTGAATATTGTGCGTAGGGATGAAGTTCATGGAAAGGGCTTCGTAACTATTAAGTGAATGCATATATATTCCTGCCACGTCCTTGGCCCTTTTAGCTTCATTCTCATACATGTAACTTGTGTTTAAAAATAGAAAAGATGACCTATTTTCCTTAAAACACAGAGGATGGAACCAGGCCCACATGATGTGTTTGAGCTGGCATCACATAAAAGCAAGCCATCATCAACTGCGTTTTATCCATCACTTGTGTCCCAGCCACTTGCCCTGACCCATTTCATATCCTACGTTCTAACTCCCAACCTATCTACTCTCTGGCCTTGTGATTCCTCTGACTGCCTGTGATCTCCCTCCTTTTCCCCTTCTGCCCTCCTCATACCTCTTCTTCAGCCTTGCCCTTCAGCCTTTGCTTGGCCACTCTTCACATTTGCTGTCAGCTCTGCTATCATCTCCACCATTTGGGGTTTGGCTTGTTCCGTGATGAGAGGAGCCCCCCTGGGTTCTCCCAGCCCCGCCAGCAGCCCCTGCCCAAATGTGCTTACACACAGATTTCAGCCTTTGCATTTCAGTAGGAATCAAGGGTTATTAATTAACCCAGGGTGGAACCTATTATGAAACAACCCAGAGAGCTGGAACAAACCAAAGGGACTTCTGAACTCACAGCAGGGAAAAATGCCTTTTAATTGGCTTGGATGACTTCACCGCAAAAATCTGTCTGGCTGTTATGCTAAACTGGAAACTAATCTATTAGATTGTCTCAGGAATCTCCCAGCCCACCCTGACCAGAATCTCCTGAGTAGGGGAGTGGGGCCGACACAGAAACAGGACTACGCTTTGAAATGGCTTCTTTTGGAACAGACCCAGTCTGGCTGCGTTTCCCTGGGAAAGGAAGGGAAGGCTGATATCTGAGAATGAGGGTCTATGTCCTGCAGTGTCTATCTTTACGTGAGCTTTTCCAAGGTACTACTACTCACTTTAGAAGAGAATTCAGCCTAAGCTGAGCCTGCCTTGAACCACTTCTCTCAGGGAGCGGAGAGGGTGTCAGGAGAGAATGTTCATGGATAGTGTTGTCATATAGATGACAGCTGTGCAGCCTGGACTCAGAAGGGATTAATGATAATAGCCAGTCTCTAATCACACACTAAGTGCCAGACATATGCCGAGTACTTCGTATAGATTAGCTTTGGTCACCCTCATCACTGCTCTCACCCCCGTTCCCCAGATGACGAACTAAGGCTAAGAGAGGTTGTATGGCTAACCCAACGCCACACAGCATGTAAGTGGCAGAGCTGGAATTCACAGGCTAACTCCAGATGCCGTTTTTCCTGGGAAGGGATATCCTACAGAAATAAAATCTGAAGAAGACTCGGTGATTTCCTTCTTATATGTAAAGTGTTGACTTGTTTCATGGAACTTAAGCTTGGCCTACAGGGTCCTCAGTGAGCTAGCTTCCACTTACCTTTTCTACCTCATCCCCTCCATTGTCTACCTTAAATTGTAGTCCTAGCAAACTGCTGTGGTTTCCACCTATCCTAACACTGTCTGTATTCACACCTCCATGCCTTTGCTTATGTGAGTCTCTTCTTTCCCAAAATTTGCCATAAGTTCTTCAAGGTTTAGTTTAGGCATAATTTCTATTCTGTTTCCTCTGATCACTAGATTTATCCAGGCAGGGCAAGGAAACGCTTATCTATACACCTCATGCATATTTCTACCATTACACTTACCAGATTACCTTGAGATTACTAGTTTACCTGCCCATCACTCCCTGTATACTCTGGAATAACAGGGAACATGGACAGTATCTCGATTCATCCTACAAATATTTATTGAGTGCCTACTGTGTACTAGGTGCTAGGGCTACAGTGGTGATTAAAAACAGATGTCTTGACCAAATGGAACTTAGTCTAATGGGAGAGACAGATACTAATCACATAGTGTCTCTCCCCTGCCACACACACACCGTATTACAAACTGCATTAGGATCTGTGAAAGACAGTGTTACAGTAGCATATGGTAGATAGGCTAGCACTAGGTACTTATTCAAGTACATAGTAGATGCTCCAAGTACCCAGATACATAATCTGCGCTCAGTAAATAGTTATCAAATTTATCAGAAGTAGGGCAAAATGAATACACTACAGAGAAAATATTGGATCTACTATGAGAAATTGCCAAGAATCAGACCCACCCAGATATTCTTTTTCATTGTAAATACCACAGGTAAAGCACTGGTCTGACACCAGGGACACAGGTAAAGCAATGTTTGACATTAACATTTAGTGAGCACAAATTGCCAACCACTGAGTTTAATCTGTAAAAAATTCATTGAATCCTCACTACAACCCCACCAAGTGAATACTGTTGGAACCGAGACTCAGACTGGTTAAGTGTCCCGTCCAGGGCTACACAGCTGGCAGGTGGCAGAAGGCAGAAAGCAGAACTGAGACGTGAATGCCTCTCACTTTTCTGTAGAATTAGGGTTCATCACAGTGCACTTCCTTGCCCACGGTTGTGTCCTGCTGGTTATGGTAGAGCCAGACTATCTCGCACCCTTGTCTCTTCCTTCCAAAGTCTCGCTTTGGGAATTCTCAGAGGAAGAACTTGGCAATGGCAAGAGGGCAGCGCCGGACAGGAAGCAGAACTGAATCCCATCGTGGGCCATCAAGGTTGCATTTGGGGAGGTCTGAGTGCTTGTTAAAGGAAAGAAGGAAAAGCGTTAAAGATCAGCTAAGTGCCCTTCGTTGCTCTAATGTTTCTCACATATTGCTACAGTTAGTCCTTCCACAACTGCTGAGGTGTCTCATTATTCTTTAGACGAGGAAACCCAGGCCAGGTATTTGCACAGTTGGTGACAGAATTGTAATTGAACCTGTGTCATCCTGGTTCCAAAGCTCGTAGTTTTCCCTTTGATTCACCTGTTGCCCAGCCAGACCTGGAAAAAGGGTTTACTTCCTCTGGCCTAAAGCAGGTTTTCAGACTGATTTTCTCGAAGGCCACAGACAGCCCATTCTGGGTTTTCTGACCTCCCTTTATCTGTGCTGCTGCAACCTTTCTTTGCTCCCTGAGCAACAACCCTGAGGCTCCCCTCAGAGCTCACGAGTGAGTGCTCAGTCTGTTTAAGATGGAACGGAACCAGGTGACCTCCAACCCGCCCTACCTCGGGGCCTACATTCTCTCCAGACAGGGAGGAGACAAGCAGCCTCCAGCTATCAGGAAGAGCAAGGGAAACAAAGGGGTTGAACCTCCCTAGGCTGGGCCAGCCAAGTGCCAGGAACCTCAGTTTTGCATTCATTGGACAGAAGCAGGTTTCTATTACTCATCTTATTTTCCTTGTACATCTGCTTTGGTCTCTTTCTGGCTCCCTTTGCTCTCCATGTCCAGGCTCCTGGATGTCTATGGGATGAAGGCCAATGTCACTAGACAGCACCAGGCTGTTCCCATCCAGGCACCGCGTGGCTTTCTTACCACCTCTCTTTTATTCTCTCAGTGGTCCTCCAAATACCTTTGGAGGAGCCAAATAATTAACTTAGATGGTCTCTATAGTGGTTTTCCCTCTGGGTCTGCATCTCAGTTTCCAAAACTGTTATCTCTATGAATATCTAGCCCGCCCACCTTCCTTCCTTCTTTCCTTCCTTCCTTCCTTCCTTCCTTCCTTCCTTCCTTCCTTCCTTCCTTCCTTCCTTTCTTCCTTCTTTCCTTCCTTCCTTCATTAATTCATCCATCCATATACCTGTTCATGCATTCACTCGTCTCCATAAAACCTAATTCTCTCCATACTCCTTTTTTTTTTTGGTTTGGTCTCTAATCAGTTCAGAACTAGGCTGCTTTCCCCTAAACATCTTCATGAAATTTAGTATTTCCTAATAGTAACAATAATAATGACCTTAAGTACTTGCTATATAAATACACACACACACACACACACACACACACACACTCACTCACTCACTCCACATATGCCTGATACCTGCCAAAATTTTACTATATGTAACTTCACTTTATCCTCACAGTGGTCCTGTGAGTTATCTATTACTATTACAAGTGAAGAAATTAAGGTTCTGAGAGGTCTAGCAATGTAGCATATAATTGGCAGAGCCAGGATTTGAACTCCTGGCTCCCAAGCAGCCCATATTCTATAAAACACCCCTGGAATACACGTCTGCTATCGCTACCACCTTTTTTCTGTGTGGCTTCTGGTTGCTTCTAATCCTTGCTTTAGCTGCCCTTTGCATACATTTTTTTGGAAAATGACATTAAGATTCTGAAAATAAACAGGTTTCTTACTAATGCTTATAACAGCTCCATTGTATTATATTTGTGTAAAGGAACATTTTTGGTTACCTCAGAAGAAAGAAGAGAGATTTTATGACAGTTCAGTGTGAGGGAGAGAGCTGTGCTTTGGGTCAGAAGCGCATGGGATCAAATCCTGGCTTTGTCCCTTATTACCTATGGGACTGTGGGCAGGTGACTCAGTGTTCTAAGCTTCAGTTTCTTTATTTGCAAAATGGAGATAGTAATAGCCCCACTACTATGTTCATCACCTTGGAAGAATTTGGTCCATTTTAGTTAAATCTGAGAGGGTGCTAGATCTAGGCTGACTCATTTGTAAAAGGAGGAACTGGCAAACGCAGGGAGCATTTTCCACCTGCTAGCCCTCCCCCAGGCATGACAGACACCACTGCTCAATGAAACCCACTTTCCAGCCGAGCTTAGGGCAGCCTGCCTATTCTGCACACAACAACCAGAGCTGGCAGCAAGACGAAGCCCACTGGGTAACCCCAAAGGAACTTTCAGTTTTCACGTCCTATGGGTTTGATATGTGCATACTTGAAAAGGGTGGTAAATTGTGGGTAAGGTGGTTGGATTCTGGACGGATGAGCTCAGTTGGCAAATGTATGATGGGAATGGAACCAAGACCCACCGACAGCAGGACTCTGAATTCTATTTCGGCATCTGTAACCTGGAGTTGTGTCCTAGAGCAACTGGTTTCCAATCATACTTAGAGCCCTGCTGTTGCGCCAGGTTACCTGGGGTTGCAAACTGTTGAGCATCTTTGGAAAGAGAGAGGGAAGGAGAGAGAGAGGGAGGAGAGAGCCTAACTCATCCTTTCTCTGTATCAGTAATTTCCAGCTGGGGCAGTTTTGCCTCTCAATGGACATTTAGCAATGCCTGTAAACATTTTCAGTTGTTACAACAGGGGAATGCTACTGACTCTGTGGGTAGGGGCCAGGGAGGCTAGTAAACATCCTACAATATGCAAGACGGCCTCCCAGAACAAAGAGTCATCCAGCTCAAAATGGCAATGTGCCAAGTTTGAGAAGTGCTGTTCTAGACTGAAACAACTCGAAGACCTTTAGTATGGGGATCCCTGTGGTACCCTAAAGATAGATGGTCATCTGGTTTATGATGATGTGGGTTCAACAGACCACTCCGAAAAAACTTCACCTTCACTCTCCTCTAGTCATCACAGTAGCCTTGGGACAGGGACAGGGACAGGGCAGGGGCCTTCAACTTCATTCCTACAGACAAAGACACCGAGGCAGAAGTTTTTTGTCACTTCCCCAATAACCCACAGCTAGGAAGTTTCAAGAACGGAATTGAAACCTGGATCAACCTTACTGCATGCTCAAGAATCTTCCCCACACAGCCCACACCAGCAAGCATGTCCCCTGGCTCTGTACCCAATAGCCCACAGAGGCCCAGAGCCAGTTGAAAGTCTGAAGGGATGGACCAAGCTTGTTTTAGTACAGGTACCTGGGATTTGTTTTAGTTGATTATGGTAAGACATGCAGGCATGGAAACAACTGTCATGAATGAAGTTTATTGTATTCACAGTTCCCTAAAAGCAGGAAGCACAACATACCATGTCGTGGAGGCCACATGGCCAGTCATGAGGTAGAGGGAACGAGAGTGTCTCCAAGAGCCTGTACTGTGATTTCTGAGGAAGGAGAGGGCAAGGCAGAGTAAGCAGGCTTAGGATCAGTTGATTCCAATAATTTCAGTAGGCTCTGGGGTAGAGGGGTCCTAGTTGTTCCTGATTGTCTGGTGTCTGGCCCTGGGGTGATTAGGGCAGGGCGAAAGTGGCCTGGAGTGTGAGAGACCAATAAGGGAGGTGGCTGGGAGTATGGGTTCTGGACTGATTGGCATACATTTGGCTAACTCTCTGAAAGGCAGTCCCTCCATGGTCAGCAAGGCCCCCAGATATCAAAACATTAGAAATTAGAAAGCAAGACTTGGTAATACACCTGTCTAACTCCAAAGCTGCACTACTCTGATGCTTTTTAGTGGTTTTACAAAACAGGAGATTTGTTTCCAACTAAATCTTTTATAAAACCCAACATTTAAACAAATTTAAAAAATTAAAACTACTGCTTTGTTTGATGCATGGCTGGAAGACCCGTAATCCTTTCAACCTCAAAAAAAAAAAAAAAAAAAAAAAGTCCAAGGCTGCCCCTTAGACTTCCTCTTCAGAAGTAATTCTCCACTGTAATTCTAGCACAACCTTCAGTCCTGCTGCTCCCCCTGGCTTGAGCTCTGCCACAGTTGGAAGGAGCCTAGTGGAGTAGTTAAGAGCGAAGACCCTGGAGCCCGGCTGCTTGTGTTTGCATTCTTGGTCTATTACCTCCCAGCTATGTGACCTTGGGAAATATCTTTAATCTCATCACACCCCAGTGCTCCCAGCTATAAAGTGGGCATAATAATCATAAGATCTACCTTATGGGGTTACTGTCAGAATTAATTGAGTTAACATATGCACAGCCCTTAGAAGAGTACCTGGCACATAGTTAAGTGCTTCAAAAAACTATTAGCCGTTATAACTCATATAAATATAATTTATGTTATTAAATGATAAATATGCTGTATTATAATTATTATGTTGCCACTGGAACTACCGGTGGTATTCATACAGCTACCACATCTAGGCCATTATGACCAGCCGTGCTGTTAATAGCATCACTACTTTCGTTTCTACTTCTCCAAAGAATTACAACCAAGGCTTCTGCTACTGTTGTTTCTACTGGAATAACTTTTGTCATCACCACCACTTGGCATTGCTAGCACCAGGTGAAAATAATGTCAGTTGGGTCCTTAGAGTCCAAGCAGGTGTGAAGGTGCAGAAAAAGACATAAGCCATTATTGTTGGCCCACCGCTGACATGCTTGTCTTTTTTCTCTTGTATCCTCTTTGCACTTTCCTTGTTCCGGGTTTAGGGGAGGTTATTCATGAAGTCCCCAGGCATGTGGGGCCAGTATTGATGAGGCTGTGCATGTGACTCCACATTTATGAGGTGTTTTCTCTGAGCCTGCAAGGTCAGAAATGACTCATTACAGCCCTCTGGATGTGCAAGTGCCATTGTGAGTGAAGGATGTCATTGGCTCAGGAGCTCAGACGGCCTGCCTGCTCCCCAGCGTGTGGACGGAGAAATAGCCTTCGCTTTGCTCCTTGACATGTGAATGCATGATTACGGGGGGGGGGGGTCTTTTTCCCTAACACTGCCCCTATGGTCCCTATTTATTAGATTCAGTCTGGCTCTGAGCCCTATTTGGATCATGCTGTCTTAGAATTACTGTGGCCCATTGGGAAGAGAACATCTAAGAAGAGAAATTCGGCTTTTGGAAACAAGAGGAAAAGGAATCAGGGAAACAGCTCATTTACAATGAGAAAAGTTTTGGGGCTTCACCTTTCCTGAGCCTACCCTTAATTTGGAGGTATTTCACAGTGGACTTTTGAAGGGGTGACCGGTTCATACCAAGCTACCTTAAATGCTTGGAGCAAAACCCTATGGGGACTTGCAAATCAACCCCGGGAAGAGAAATTAGCTGTCTTGTCTCAGAGCTCCCAAACCCTGCTCCAAAATAAACACGTAAGCTGTGCCGGAGAGAGAGCATGGGCCTTTTTACTTCTTCATTTTGGGAACCCCATGTGTGCATTATTTTAAATAGGCGCCAGCACACGAGGCGCGTTTAACAAGATTGAAAACAGATGGGGCCTTAGGCCGTTCAGTAGCTCTCAGAAACTAACATGGGAAGTGCTAAGCCATCCTGTGTCCAGGCAACGTTCATTTGCTTCTTGAAGCACAAGTCTGGCCAGGCCTTTCATTCCTAGGGAGCATGAGTCTGCTTCCTGCGTCAGGTGTGTCAGCCAGGGGAAGGAAATATCTCCTTTCACTGCATTTACCCGTGTTTGCATTTACTTAACCCTTTGGCAGCTTTGGAGAAAGGAGGATTGTGCTAGCTGTGGAGACCCCACGCTTTTGGAGCTTCACGTATAAGCTTCGACTACCTTATTATAAATGGGATTATGATCCTCCACGACTCACATCTCTCCAGAGGCTCCTCATCTCACCCCCAAGTAATAACTAAAGTCCTTCCCATGGCTATGTGCCCTTCATGGTTCGACTTTTCTTGCCTTCTTCCTGCCCCTGTCTTTCTTGGCTACTCTGACCCAGCCACACTGGCCTTCTCGCTATTCCTTAAAATCAAGGAATACAAGAAAACAAGTGTTGGCGAGGATGTAGAAAAATTGGAAACCTTGTGTATTGCTGGTAGGAATGTAAAACGGTATAGCCACTGTGGAAAACAGCATGGTGATCCATCAAAATGTTAAACAGAATTAACACGTGACCCAGCAATCCCACTTTTGCATATATACCCCGAAGAATTGAAAGCAGGGACTCAAACAGATGTCTGTAAATCCAAGTTCACAGCAGCATGACTCACAAGAGCCCAAAGACAGAAGTAGCCCAAGTGTTCATCAACAGATGAATGGGTAAACAAAATGTGGTATATCCATACTATGGAATATTATTGAGCTTGAAAAGGAGTAGAATTCTGATACGTGCTACAACATGTATGAACCTTGCAAACATTATGTTAAGTGAAATAAGCCAGACAAAAGAGGGCAAATATTGTACGATTCCACTTATATGGGGTGCCTGGTGTAGTCAGATTCATAGAGACATAAAGTAGAATGGTGGTTCAGGGGCTGGGGTGGGGAAACAAGGAGTGAGCATTTAATAGGTACAAAGTTTTTGTTGGGGGTGACAAAAAAGTTCTGGAGGTGGCTGGTGGTGATGCTTGCACAACAATGTGAATGTACTTATAAGCCACTGAATGAAACACTTTGATTAAAATACTAAATTTTATGTTGCGTATACTTTACCATGATGAAAACAAACTTTGAAAAACTCAGGCGAGTACAGTCTGTCTCATGGCCTTTGCTCTCGCTGTTCCCTTTGCCTGGAACTCTCTTCCCCAGGTATCCACACGGTTCATTCCCTTACTGTATTCAGGTTCTTTGCGTAAATATCACCTCCTCAGGGATGCTTGGCCACCCTCTCTGAAATGCCCCGCCCCCTCCCATGCACATTCTCAATCACTCTCTTCCATTCCACCTGCTTCATTTTCTTAACGACGTTTAGCACCCTGAGCGCTAAGTCTGAAATATCCAGCAGCACTGAGCTGGAGCTGCAGTTAGAACAGCAGGGTCTCTGTGTCTGGAGCTCAAACCTGGCCATGTTTCTGGAAGTCCCAGTAGAAGGAAGTGGCAGGTCCTCGTCTAGAGGTGCAGGACTCTCCCCTGGATGTGTAGATTGGATTAAATAGAGGGAAGGTGGGACACAGGGAGACAATTGGGAAGCAGTTTTAGAAAGAGAAAGTCTATGCTGTGGGTAGCAGTGAGTGGAAAAGGAGAGTTGGGTGCTTTTTTCATCCTGACAACCCTGAAAATGGTTTTGGACCTTTAAAATGAAAAGAATAAAAGTGTGTTAAGGTAGACTAGAGCATTTTAATTTCTCAGAGCTTTGACAGATAAGATGTTCCTGTCATGACTTTATAACTTTCAATTTTCAAATTGGAAAAACAAATCTACAGAAATTAAATTCCATCAGCCCTGTTTAATCTCCTTTGGCGTCTCCCCACACGTTGTTTGGCAGGCAGGGTCATGCATGCTCCATCTCTAGCCTCTCCTCACCCCAAGAGCTCCTCCTCCTGGAGCAGCAGCCATGGTCACCTCCACCTCAGTTGCTGAAAAATAGACTTTGCTCCAATTTTCTCCAAGTTCCTGAACCCAATCCCAAGCCCCCAAACACACCTGTGGCCCATCTGGAGAAATGTGGGGAGACTTTTGCACTGGCTTGCTTAATCCTATAAGTGCACTTTTCTGAACATTCAGCAGAATGGTATTTAAACATGTGGAGGCCAGCTCAGCAATGAGAAGTAGATGTCAAGGGGACAGTAACCATCATTCTTTTCTGCGCTGCAAAGCTGCGGTCTTAAAACCTCAGAACATTTACCTGATCTGTTGCAGGGAGCAAAATTCATTCCTAGGTCTCTCGACCTTATAAAAGCTCCTGAGGAGAGATGAGGCTGTTATGGTCCCACCATTCTGTCCCCCTTTATGGTTCCTCCTCCCCGTCTCCTCCTCCTCCTCCTCCTCCTCCTGCTTTCTTCAGTGAACACCCTTCCTGATCTCAGGACATTATCAAAAGCCCTTCCATGCTTGAAGTTTCCTTGCTGGAGCAAAAAGGACAGTGGATGTTTTACTTTCTCAGGTACTGTTTTTCTTGTGGGCACGACTCTTTTGGGAACCTGAGCAGGAAGGGGTGACTGTCAGGACAGCATTAGGGTGTGCCTATGTCCTCTGACTGCCAGCCATCACAACCCCACCTGAACCCCTAAAAAGTGTACATCTGTGCTTTGGAGATATTCTGTTAAGATATTCCTTAAAAATCAGAATGATGCATTTACTGGTAACTTTTTCAAACTTGACTGCCTGACTTCTTACATTGTCAAATGTGATGGTGATGATGATGACAATGATGATGATGTTTGTTATCTTCATTGACGATGATGAAGATGATGATGTTGGTGATGAGGATGGTGATGGTGCTTAACATCTTATCATCTCATTCAGAATAAAATTCTTACCATGATCCAGTCCACCTCACCTCATCTCCTTCCACTCACCCCATCACTAGCCCTGTTCCAACCACACTGGCTTCCTCACTGTTCCTTGAACGCTGCACATATGCTCCAGCCTCAGGTCCTTTGTACTTGCTATTTCTCTCTGCCTGGAAAGCCCCGTTCCTCCCCACTTATTTGTATGGTTTGCTCCCTCCCTTTGTTCATATCACCGATCAAGTGCCATCTTTCTCTGACCCCCTAATTTGACATAACACTCAAAGGCACTCTGTCTTCTTAAGGATGTTTTCCCTCTCCTGACATATTATTTATTGTGAATGATCCATCTCCCTCACTAGATACAGGTTCCACGAGAACCTGTCTATTTTTGTCTATTACTGCTTGTGTCATCAGTCCCTATCCTTGGCATAGCAGCTGCTCAATAATAATTTGTTAAACGAATAAATTAATGCATGGATACAGAGTCACACAGACGTGAGTTCAAGTTCTAGCTCTCTTGCTTAGTAGCTCTGTGATCTTGGTCATTTGTTTTCTCTGCCCTTCAGTTTTCTCATCAGCTAATGAAGATGCTAAAACCTATCTTCATATCAAGAGGTTATTGCAGTAATCAAATTAAATAACATAACCACGATAGCTAACATTGATTACACATTTATTTTCACTTTAGCACCTTGCTCAGGGCTTTAAATGGATTGGCTCACAGCCACCCTAGGAAGGCATGGTTCTTAGCTTCATTTTACAGATGAGGACTGAAACATAGGAAAGCTAACCAACTTGCTCAAGTTGTACAGTAAGTAAGGGGTAGAGCTCAGATTCAAACTTACGTGGTCTGATTCTAAAAACCACTGTGCTATATCAAACACTTTGTAGACTGCAGATCACTACTGTTGATATTTTTTTTAATCATGTGATAACCTCCACCGAATTTTGGATATTCCATTTCTTGAACATTTAGGACTGTAGGTTTTATCGTTTTATTTTTCCCGTATTGTTATATTTATATCTGACATGTTTTTATGTATTTATCCCTCCCTGCCCTGGCTGCTACCTGCACACACACACACACACACACACACACACATACACACACACAGGAATATTGTGATTTCCTGATGATCAGAAGGTGCCCATGCATCTGCCCTCGGTCACAGGCACTGGGCGTGGCAGCAGGTGGGTGGTTCTCCTGGGCAGCCCACCCTGACCCAGTGGGCTGGGCCTTCACTGAGACGCCAGGCGCTGCTCCTGAGCATCATTTCCTTGTCTGGAATGGGCCACTGAGTCTGCAAACTTTCAAAGCCTCTTTTGTCTGCAAGGTGAGTCTGAACTGGTAGAATAGATCTCAGCCCCGAGATCCAGCCAAAGAAGTCACTGAGCCCCCTGGCCCCTCGAAGCTAAAAACACGGCCTGTGCCGAGAAATCTACGGGAAGCAGGTCTTGCTGACAGCAGGCCTTGGGCCGCCTGCCAAGTGTTTGCTAGCAGAGGGGCAGCTGGAAGCGGCCGAGTGGTGATGGAGGGCAGGGGCCCGTGGGCTGCACTGACAGCCGCTGCAAACTGACATGGAGAGGACATGGGAAGATGTGAAAATGAGGGTGGCCACAGGCACAAGTGAAATCAGAGGCTTGGCTACGCAGCCCTCCAGCCGACCCACCTCTGAGCACTAGAACACGAGTCACCTCAAATAAGCTACTTGTTGCAGTGTGATGGACATCAGCCTGGGTTCGGGTCCAAACTGTCCAGGGTGTAATTTTGGGCAAAGTCACTCTGCCTCCCTGGGCCTCACCTTTGACATCTACAAAGTAAGTATTTGTTCATTCAGTGATATTACTGACCACCTGCGCTGTATGCCAGGCACTAGTTTTGGTACTGGAATAGAGCCGTGAGCAAAACAGACAAAACACCTGCCCCCACCCTGGCCCTTCTATTCTAGGGAGAGAGACGGACAATTAAGTATTTAATTGGGAAGGATGTAAATATTTATGTCAGATGGGGATGAGGGCTATGAGGGGAGGTTAAACAAGGAAATGGGGCATTGAGTACAGTAAGTGCTTTGCAGGGAGGAGCCTCTGGGGGCGCCATGGAGCAGAGGTATGACTGGCCTGAGGAAGCGGGTCATGCTGCCAGCTCTGGGGAGCCCTTAGAGGCTGGGGGACTGGAGGCTGGAGCTTGTTCAGTGTGTTTGATAATGGAAAAGAGGCAGTGTGATGATGGCAGAGTGAGTCGGAATTGGGGTGATAGGATGGTGGGAGGCGATGTCAAGGAGTTCATCAGATTCTAAATCACATGGGTCGTTACGGACCATGTAGTGCTTAGGTTTTCTATATTTAGTACTATTTTTAAAATCATTGCTGCTGTTGTTTATCATTTTAATGAATATCTTTGACAGTATGAGACTCTGTGGAATAACTTAAGACATGAAGAAGATCATCGTACATGCAGAATGTTTGTTTTTTAAAAGAAATTTGTTGATGACACAGTTTCGTTCCCAGGAGCAAACATAACAGTCTGTTAGGGATTAGGGTGGAATTTTGATGATAACTTGCTAAAGGGCTCAGGAAGGCCCTAATCCTACCTTGACAATCACTACCATCACCCCTATTCCAGATTCCTAAGGTAGCTGAAAACACGAGGAGGAATCACAAATAAGAGTCTAAATACCGTGAAATGTTAGCAGGTCTAGGTCCGCCACTCCCAGTGAAGGGTTCTCGGCTAAAGCTGCCCTGAATCCCTCCACTTAGGCCCCAGACCAAAGCAGTGCCACCTTCTACCCTCCTTTAAGCCAAAATCTCATTTGTGGATGTTACTTACTAAATACGTGACTCTTATTACTAAAGAGTTCCAACATACAGCAAACAATTATGAAAAGAGAGAGCAGGACATCTGGGCCTTCTGGGAATCAGAGTTTTTGCTGCCAACTCCTGGAAGAGAATGGCAGAGAGAAAGATGGATGCTAGATTTAGCTTCTCTGAGGAGCTACAAGGCAGGAAGGAGGGAGTTAACAGGATGACCACCCAGATCAGCAGACACTCAGCTATAGAGAAGCAGAATGCGGAAGCCAGAATCACATGTGGTTGCCTAGCTGTTCAACCCAGCAATGCCCCTGCCTGCTTTTAAATGTAGCACTGTGATGTCCTGATCATTGGCTAACAGTTCCTATTTCTGAGGTGTAGTAATGAAGGTTACAGAGTAACGCAGAGGGTCACAAGTTGTCCTAGCATTAGAAACTGGGGCTGAGGGTGTAAGAGGCTGCCTACCTTCTGTCAACTCAGTGTCTGTCTGCATGTCTGTCTGTGTATCTTTCTCTCTCCTCCTTCAAAATATAGGGCATGCCTAAGGCTTTGGAAAGGGGCACACTCAAAGGGTTTAAGGGTACAGTTTGGACCTGATAGGTCTTTGGTAACTGACAGGAATGTCCAGTATTTTATCAGCCACCCTTGGATTCCAGAATAGTCTGTCTGTCAGCATCTTGCCTTTCTCAGGAATTCTGGGCAATGTCTCTTTGTGTCGAAATTCTCCTTTAGTCGGGCTTCACGGTCAAGGCTGATAGTTGCTACCTTCACATTCCCACACGTTTTTGGTTTCTTGTGTACATTCCATTCAATCATCCAATTCCAAGTTTCAATTTCCTTTTCTTTCCCATTGATCTCTTGGTCTAATAGCATCCTTCAGCTTATTATAAAAATGATGATTGCAATCACCATTTTCCATTCTGTCATCAACATCATTATCATCGTAAATGTAGTTATTAGTAATGAAACATGAATATCTCTGTGCTTTAGTAATATTATCTGCTTAGCTTCGCATACTTGCCAGGTGCCAGTTCCAGTGAGGATGCAGTGAAGGGCCCTGCAGGAAACTGAATGCATTCCATCTTGTTCCTGTGTGTGTGTGTGTGTGTGTGTGTGTGCATGCACACACACGTGTGTGTATACACGTGCATGCATGTGTGTTTTTCTTTGAACTGGACATGTGTTTAATTATAAACAGGTGTTTATGTCTTCTTCTGATCTAGGGAGCTATAGAAGAGATTTTGTTAGTGGATGTGATTCCAACCATATCTAGCACTGATAACAGAGCCTGGAACTTAGAAAAGGCTGCATAAATATTTGTGGTTAAGTAATCACTGCCTTCCTCTGTAGCCTTTAGTATTTCCCAATAGCCTCCCTAAGATATCTATACCCTAATCCCTGAAACCTATAAAAATGATACTCAGAAAGGATTTGCAGATATGATTTCGACTGTGGCCATTTAAAAAAAAAAATTCTTTATATTCCTTTCTCTTCTTCTGCTGGGACTTCAATTCCACATATATTAGACTGCTTAATATTGTCCCATAGCTCACTGCGGTGTGTGTGTGTGTAGTGAAGGGGTGAATAATTTTGTTCTTGGGCTTTGTTTTGTATAGTTTGTATTGCATTCTCTTCAAGTTCATTGCTATTCTTTACGGCAATGTCTAATCTGCCGTTAATTCCATACAGTGCATTTTCAATTTAAGATATTATATTTTTATCTCTACAAGTTTTATTTTTCCATGTTAAAAATTTCCCATTTCTCTCATTTAGTGCTTTTTCCTCTACATTCTTGAGAATGTAGAAACTATTTATAATAGTTGTTTTAACTTCCATTTTTGCTCTTCCCATCATGTCTCATATTTCTGAATCTGTTCTTATTGATTGATTTTTCTTGATTATGGGTCATATTTTCATGCTTCTTCGAATGCCTGGTAATTTATGATCAAATGCCACAAATTTTACTTTATAAATTTTATATGTCAGGTGCTGGATTTTGTTGTATTTCTTTAAATAGTGATGTACTTAGTTCTGGGACGCAGTTAAGTTGCCTGGAATAAGCTTGATACCTTGAGGGCATGCTTTTAAGCTTCTCTTAGGACAGAACTAGATAGAGTGATTAATCATCCAAGTATGTCTGGGACTAAGGAGGTTCCCAGGACATAAGACCTTTACTTAAAAACTGGGGCTGAGGAGTTTCTGAGAAGGAGGTCTTTCACTTTTAAAACTAGGAAAGCTCCTTGCAAACTAGGACAAATTAAACATTTCAGATCTAGAGCATGTTGTAGTCCAGGACTAATTTAGTCCCACCACTAAATTTTGAGGGCCCTATTCATACACAAAGTCTTAACACTCTAGCTGGTGAAAGCATGAACTATTTTCAGCCTGTGTGGGTTCTGGAGGATGTTGAGTCTACTGTTTTTTGATGGTGCTTCCTCTGGCTTTGAGTAGTTTTCTTTCATGCATGCTCAGATCAGTACTCAGCCAAAGACTTGCAGATCTCCCTGGAGCTCTTTTTCTGTGCAGTCCCATCTTTTCCTGTGTTGTATCCTCCAAATTCTAGCTGCCTTGGCCTGAGCTCTAGCCTCTGAGTCTTCAGCTCAGTGAGACTGCTGAGCTCTGTTGGCATTCTCCCCTGCTGCTCCACTGCCTGGGAATTGCATCCAGACAGTCAGCTAGGGGAATTATAGAGAGTGTTTCATTGGTTTCCTTTTTGCAAGGATCATAGTCCTGCCATGCTTGTTGTCCACTGTCTGAAAACTGTTACTTCATATGTTTTATCTGGTTTCCTAGTTGTTTAAGATGGGAGTGTGAATGTGGCCCCCGTTACTTCATTGTAGCCATAAGCAGAAGTCTTTACCTTATATAATTTATATCCCTGTATATTTTTTAAATTTATGTTATAAATATTTGAAGAGGTTGCTCTTTTTTCATTACACCATTTTATTTGTACATTCAGTTTACCCTGATGAAGACAATGAAATATTTGAAAATAATAATGGCAATTATTTACAGAGATAGTTCTACTGTGTCTCAGCCCTGTGCTAGGTGTTTCATATACATTTTCCTGAATCTTTAAAAAACTTTTAAAGATAGATATTATTATCTTTATTTTAGAGATGGCAAAACAGATTCAAACAGTTAGTAACTTGACCAAACTCATTAGCTAGTATCTTGCCCAGCTTATATCTGAATGCAGTCTGTCTGAATACTCATTTATCCACACCACAAGGCTTAATGTGTAGTATTAATAAAGACACCACATAAGAAAAATGTTTGGGCTAAAAGGTTTTTTGGGTTCAAAAGGTTAACTTATGCAGAAAATTTAAGTGACTCTTATGATAATGTTTTACGATTATGGATGAATGGCTAGCGTGTGTGTGTGTGTGTGTGTGTGTGTGTGTGTGTGTGAGAGAGAGAGAGAGAGAGAGAGAGAGAGAGAGAGAGAGAGAGAGAGCGCACGCGCGTGAGCGCGAGCACATACTAGAGAGAATGTATATATATATGCATATATATGTGTGTTAAGTGGAGTGGGTAAAGGAGCTTACCTGACCATATTGACTTTCTTTGAACCCTGACTCCTTTGCCTGCAATACTAAAATTGCATTTCATTTCCTAAATTATTGTATTAGTTTCTGAGGACTGTTGTAACAAGTTACTACAAACTTGGTGGCTTAAAATGACATGGTGGCTGGATGTCTGAATCAAGGTGCTGGCAGGTCTGCACCCTCTCTGAAGGCTCTAGGGGAGGGCCCTTCCTTGCCTCTTCCAGCTTCTAGTGAGTCCTGGAGTCCTCGGCTTTTGGCAGTGTAACTCCAGTCTCTGCCTCTGTCTTCACATGGCCTTCTTTCTTGGGTCTCTCTCTCCCCTTTTCTTCTTTATTGGGATTTGTCATTGGATCTAGGGCCCACCTTAGTTTAGGATGATCTCATCTCGAGATCCTTAATTACATCTGCAAAGACTCTATTTCCAAAAATAGTCACATGTGCAGGAATCCCCAGTTAGGATGTGGACTGTTTTTTTAAGAGGATACAGTTCAACCCACTATAGTTTCTGTGAGAGCTCTGAAAATTGGCTGCTCTTAAAGGTTCTACCAGGAAGGCCATCATGCTGTCTTGAAGAATAAGTGGCTCAGATCCATGTGTCCATTTCCATGGTTGTTGACGTTTCTAGAACGTTAAATACAGAAGAGGACCCTTCCTTTGCTCTACCCAACAGAAACTTGCTACCCTACAACCCAGGCATTGACCTCCTGTGATTACCCATAAACCATAACTGGAAAATAACTCTAGATACCCCAATCTGAGCAGAAGAACTTCTGACTTGGATTTCTAAGCCTCAGTGTGTCTTTTATCCAGGTATCTTTCTTTCCATTTGAGCAGGAAGACAGCCCCTGGGCCTTTGCCATGTCTCAGTCGAAAATTCTATCATGCAAGATTTACCCCCTTTCTTTATATATTTGTTGCCTAACTATCCTGTGTTGCAACTTTCTGCTAACTTCTTTTTCTCCATAAACATAAGCAACAACTTACTTTTCTTGCTAATGCTTCTTTGTAATCTTGCCAATGCAGTATCTTAAACATGATGGGACTGCATTTTTAAGGCATTAGACTTAATAATTAGGTCATTACCACTATTTACTAACCTACACTCATTAACAGGGCTCTTTGCTTTTCACCTTATTAAAGCATAATGAGGTTATTAATTAAAGCAAGAGACATAAGCACTCTGGGTTTACTTTAAGGCCATCTGGGGAGATGGTTAGGTCTTTGGTCGTAATTTCTGTTAAATGTTTCCAAGGGGATACATTTAAGTCACCATGAAATGATATTTCCTTTCAATGTAAACTTGTTTTTCTGTTTAAATGGGTTATTTTTAGGTTCCCCAAATTCCCAGTTGTAATCCACCTAATGCCTTAATTCAGCTAAACAGTGGGAGCAGTGGGGGGCAGCAATTAAAAGTACAGGCTGGAGCCAGACTGCCTGGGTTTAAGTCCTGGCCCTGCTTCTTACTGTGTGACATTGTGCAAGTTATTTCATCTCTCTCTCTGCCTTGTTGTTTCTTTCTTTCTTTTTTTTTTTTTTTAATCTGGTCAAGTGTTAATTAAAAGAATTGCATACATGAAAAATGCTTAGGACAGTAACTAGCACACAGTGAGTGTTTTATATATGTGAGTAGTTCTTTATTTATTAAATCCAAAGAAATAGCTTTCAGTGTCTACTGTGTATTAGGCACAGTTTGGTACTCTGCACTTTCTAGGATGGAGTTACATGTTGAATCGTGTCTCCCCAAAATTCATATATTGAAGTTCTAACCCCCAGTACCTCAGGATGAAGTGATCTTATTTAGAGATACATTTTTTTTTCAGAGATGATCAAGTTAAAATGAGGTCATGGGGTGGGCCCTAATCCAGTATGACCAGTGTCCTGATAAATAAGAGGAATAGGATACAGAGACACACATAGAGGGAAGACAGTGTGATAAAACATAGGGAGGAGGTGTCTGTCTACAAGCCAAGGAAAGAGGCCTGGGACAGATCCTCCCCCTCAGCTCTCAGAAGGAACTAACCCGACCAACACCTTGATTTTGACTTCTAACTTCCAGAACTGTGAGAAAAGAAATTTCTACTGTTTCAGCCACCTAGTGGTGATAATTTGTTACAGCAGCCCTTAGAAACTCATACGGGTGGTTCTAACATCAAATTATTATCGTCAGAGGGGGTATATAATTTGGCAGGGGGGATGTATTCCATAGGATTCTGGTCATAAGCAACAGAAATTCATTAAATCTCATTTAAACAAATAATAAAACAAAGATGAACTTATAAAGATACAGAGGCATCTGATAAAATCTAAGGGCAGGATTGCAGCTGGCACATAAACATCAAAAGTACTCTCATCTCTTGCTTCTGCTTCTCTGTGATGACTCTTGCCCCACCTGCACTTTCTTTTCCTCTAACTTTCCACCCTGATTTTCTGTGCTTGCTTCCCTAATCCAGATGAACACATGGTCCCCAATGGCACCCAGGTTCATATATAAAAGATTCAGCCCCCTAGAAAGAAGCTGCATTAATTGCTCAGCAGATTCTAATTCTAATGGAAGGGCATCTTATTCCTCTACCCTGGGCCAGGTGCCAACCCCAGCAGCTTTGAGCAGGGGAACAGTGTTTTACTGCACAGACATCATGCTTCTACTGCAACCATGTGGATAGAGAGAGGGGAAGGGCTATGATCAAAAAGGGGGATAGATGACAGATAACCTGAGTAGGGTTCCATTAACAGTGACAAATGATCAATAGCTGTGATGTCATGCCACAGCACAATATGAAGCTTAAGAAGTCAAGAGAAAATGTCATATTAAACAGTGTTTGGTCTCTTATAGTCCTGGAGCTAGGGTTGCTTCTTCTACCTTCAAGGAGATAGAAATCAGTACTGGTTAAAAGCATGGTTCCTAGACACAGAGACACACAAATTTCAGTCCAGCTTTGCCTTTTATTATGTAACTTGGACACGTCACTGTGCCTCTCTGCACCTCAGCTTTCTCATCTTTCAGCAAGGAAAGTAAATAATATTACCAATTTTCTAATTTCAGATCAGGTATAAATGTGTATTTGGCATATATAAGTACCCAATAAATGTTAGCAGTTATTAGCATCATTAGGATCTGATGAATCTTTTTTTGTTTTGCTTCCTCTTTCAGGCTGAATTCTCAGAACTGAACCTGGCTGCCTATGTTACTGGGGGCTGTATGGTGGACATGCAAGTCATGAGAAATGGGACCAAGGTTGTCAGGTAAGGAGGACTGAGATACGGAAACCCTTCATTTGAGACGTGCGTATGAAGTACCACACATAACCAATCCCTCTGTCTAGTGTCTATGACTTAATTCCTGCACTACTTGAACTTTCTCATCCAGAATGTCTGCATCTAAAGAGTTCTAAGTGTTCTTGCAATAAAAATTACTAGAGGCACAAATACTATGGAAAAGCAACTGGGGTGCCCTGGAATGAACCATGGGCTTAGAGAGAAAAAATGCGGGCTCCATTTCTGGCTTTGTAGATCTATTTGAGCATATTATTTAGTCTCTTGCCCTCTGACTCTTTGGCAGCATGATGATAGCAACACTGAAATAGGAATCATAAATGTGAGAGCACTCTATTAATTCTAAAGTGTGGTACAAAATAAGTATTTATTAGAATGAGCTGCATCCTGCTTTCAGCAGTATGGCAGGCTGAATGTTTGGAAAACCCCCTCCCAGGACATCAAACCTAAAAGTACTGGATATGATATTTTCTGTGAAATCTGTTTATAATACATGCTGAGCTGGAGGGGAAGTGAGAGAACTCTTCAAAAGCCCAGAAATGTCAAGAGAGTAGAAATTCATAAAAGAGGCAAATAGTCATAATAATATATTCCTATCTAGTTAAGTACCCAGCAGATGATACAAACTAAGTCTTGTGAAGGTTTAGATGGGGAAGAAATAGGATTCAAATTTGGGGAAGTAGAGAAAACAGAAAGAATTTTGAGGAAAAGGTGACATTTTTTCAGAGCCTTGTCGATTGATGGAATATGGGCATTCTATGCATTCTAAGAGTAGAAAACAGTCTCTTTGTAAATCCAGATAGGCCAAAAGAAAAAAGAGAAAGAGAGAGAGTATGTCTGAGAAATTATCATTCAACTAGTTCAGCCATTATTGCTGAATGCCAATCTTGTGTCAAGAAAGACATTTCGTAGCTTCCTATTTCCAATAATGGTGGACTAGATATTTGGACTAACTCTTCCACTTAAAACAACTTAAAAACTGGTTTTAAATAATCATCAAAGCCTTCAAAGAGTTGGAATGACAAGGAATTAACAGGCAGAGAATGACAGAGAAATGGAAACTCAAAGAGATAAATGAATATAAAAGGTGCCTTTTCCTGAGTGTATTTGCTAAGTCTGGCAAATTTGAAAATTGGTTTTGCTAGCCCATCATAGGCAAGGGAGACAGAACTCAACAACCAGGGCTGCTCAAGGTGGGGAATGTAATGGTAGACCCTTTCTACAATAAACTGAGACCAAAAGGACTATGCCCTAAAAGTGAATGTGAATGATAAGCAGATGAACCCTCACAAGTAATTGCAGAGTGACCTGCAATTGTATCAGTCTTCCAGAGAACTTTAAGCATTAAACTTAGTTTTTAGTGGTCTTAGACATGTCAAAAATAAAAGCAAATCCTATGTAGAGGAAGACACTTTCATCCTAGCCTTCAAATAATTATTCAAATAGTTGTTTTACAATAGCTAGCACATAGTCAAAGATAACCAGGCACAGACACCATTAATGAGAAGAAACAAGAATAAACAGAAAGAGACCCTCATATCTCAGATATTAGATCATCAGACTTAGATTCTTAAAAGAAAAAAATCACACATATTAAGGTGAAAAAAATCAGATTTGTAGATATCTGTAAGGAATAGTAAACTATAAAAAGTGACACAACCAAATAAAAAAATAAATAGAACTTCTAGAAATGAAAATATTAATAACCAAAATCATTAGTTGTGTTGTATTTAACATATTATTACATAACATATTTAGCATATTAGATACAATTGAAAAAAATGTTAATAAAGTGAAACATAGAGCTGAAGAAATTATCCTAAATGAAGTGCAGAGAGAAAAAAATTGGAAAAGCAGAAGAGATGACTAGATCTCATGAGAAGGTCTAATATTGATTTAATCAGATTCTCAAAAAAGAAAAAGAAAAGAAAATAGAACAGAGGCAATAGTTTAAGAAATGATAGCTTAAAATGTTTCAGAAGGATACCAAACCACAAAAACAGAAGCTCAACAGATTTAAAGCAGGATAAATGAAAAGAATTCCACACCAATCCACAATAATGTAAGTGCAGAAAGATGAAGAAAAATAAAAGTAGCCAGAGAAAAAATGGCAGATTGCTTTTACTAGCCCAACAGACTGACTGCTGGTTCCCAGACAGCAGGGGTGACATGATATATTTAGGGGCCAAAAGAAAATAATTGCCAACCTATAATTCCATCCTCAAGGAAACATCTTTTATGAATGAAGGTAAAATAAAAATATTTACAGAGAGAAGACCCTCAATAAGGGAAATTGTAAAATATGTGCTTTAGGCAAAATAAATAAATAAATAAAAATCCCAGAATAACATAGAGCAGCAAGAAAAATGAAGAGCAAAGTATGTGGTAAGTGTTAATAAACATTGTCTTTAAATATAATAATAATAATAATAATAATAATAATAATAATAATAATAAAATGCCTTATGAAGGATTAAAATATATGAGGGGTAGGGATTAAAATACACAGCCATAAGTTGGTAGGGGCTGGGGGTAAATTAAAGTGTTCTGAGACCACTGTATGGTCAGGGAGGAAAGTCAATGTATTAATTAATAACATCTTTGAAAAGTCAAAGACGAATGATGTAATTCCTCAGTAATTGATAAAAAAAAAAAAAAACAGAACGTAATACTTAAAAAGTACAAAAGAGGACAAAAAGAAATAATAAAAGACGAAAGGAAATACCGACATAGAACAGATGTTATAAATAAAATAGGGTATAGACTTAAATCCAAATATATCAGGAGGCTGATATCACTGTAAATGGCTTGTACCAGCAGTACTGGTTATTAAAATAATGAATTATTTTAATACACGTTGATAAACAGCTTTTGCCCTTAGCCCTCTGAATGCCTTCAGCCTCATCACCCCATAGATGGGCATGGCTACTGGCTGCTCTTTTGTCCTCCAGTTCTCCACACTTTTGACCCCCAGTCCATATCCTGTTCTTCTCATGGTCAGAGGATGCCTGAAATTGTAGGGGAGACACACCTTTGGAAGCGGTGGTGGAACCCCAGAGAGTAAATGCTTCGTTCCCTCTGTCCCTTCAGGGCTATAAATGCCTGAGTCCCCTGGAGTTGCCCTCTCATGGTCACTAGTGAGAATTGCAACCTCTACAAAGTGTGCCCTACAGGTTGTTAAATTTATTATACCATCAATCTATATCATTAAATATAAGTGGACTAAATGCTCTAATTTACAGAGCACCTACACAAGATTGTCAGAATAGATTTTTTAAAATCCAACTATATTCCATTCAAGAGATTTATCTAAAACATAAGAATATAGGAAGTTTGAAAGTTAAAGGACCAAAAAATATACATACCATGGAACTACTGGGCAAAAGAAAGCTAGTCAATGTAGCTATATTAATATCAGGGGAAAAATAGATTTCCAGATGAAAAGCATTACCAGGGAAAAGAAAGAAATCCATTAGGATAAAGGGTTCATTTACCCAGAAGAGATAATTTTAAATTTATAAGCACCAAATAAAATAGCCTCAAAATATACTTCAAAAATTGGCAAAACTACAATGAGAAATTAATAGTCCATCATCATGGGAGATTTTGAGAATGGTGCTAGAAATACATATTCATTTACTTCTCACAGAAGCCTCATTGTAGACAAGCCATCTTCTTCCTAAATTAACAAAATTGTTTACAAAAATAAATTTAAAAAATGTTTCAGGTGTTTTCTAATCAGCTATTCTCCCAGTGTTTAGGAATGACAGGCTTTAAAGACAATTGTTATGAGCTGAATTGTGCACCCCCCCACTCCCACCCCCCCCCCAAAAACGTGTTAAAGTCCTAACCCCTAGAACCTCAGAATGTGATCTTATTTGAGAATAGAGACATTGCAGATGTAATTAGTTAAGATGAGGTCATACTGGAGTAGTGTGGGCCCTTAATCCAACATAGCTGGAGTCTTTATAAGAAAAGGAAATTGTGGACATAGAGACACAGGGAAAATGCCATGTGATGATGGAGGCAGAGATTGGAGTGATGCATCTACTAGCCAAGGAACACCACGGACTGCCTTCCATTACCATAAGCTGACAGACAGGCATGGAATAAATTCTCTCTCAGCCTTCAAAAGAAACCCCCCCAGCACCTTGATTTCCAACTTGATAACCTCTAGAACTGAGAGAATAAATTTCTGTTGCATAAGCCATCAGTTTGTGGTATTTGTTAAGGCAGCTCTAGAAGACTAACACAGTAGTGCTTCTCAAGTGCAGACAAACCTGGAAATATTGCTAAAATGCAGATTCTAATCCATTAGGTATTCATTCAGGTAGGACTTGAGATTCTGAATTTCCTATGATTCCTAGACGAAGACTTTGCTGCTGGTCCTGCAGACTTCAATTCGAGCAGCAAGGGTGTGGACAAGCTCCCACATGCCATTACTCTTGATAGAAGACCATGCCTTGGGTAGCCAGGGCCGTGAGGGCAGTGCCAATGCAGCCAAAGCCCTCAGCTCAAGGGTCCGTGGGGCCACAGAGATTTATTCTGTCCATGCCCAGGTTGGCGCTTACAGTCTCAGCCAAGCAGCTTGTTTTGGCAAGCCACAGGTGGCAGACCTGTAAGAACATGCACACAAATGAGGTACTCTCTGCCTGACTCACAATGTGTCTTGTAGGTGGAGAGTCAGTAAATTCTTCCTCAGGCATATGGTGCTATTCCAAGTCCTGGCTGTGGTCTTACAAAGTAAGAATTTTGAGCCGTGCTCTTGACTTGCAGTATGTTCTTTCAAAGAGACTTGGTTGTTGAATTGAAAATGTCCCCTAAGCACTTCTAAGTGTGCAAGATGAGCAAGCTTAGATCTTCCAAAGGCTTCTTCTTGGGGTGCGCCTTCAGAGAAGTAACCAGGACCAGTGGTAGAGAGGACCACTGCTGGTTTTCTTCAGCATCCATTCTTTCTGCTTTGAGGAATAGCACCTAGGTCTTCTATTGGAGTAACCCCTCCCCACATGTAGTCTATGTGGTTTCTGGTATGTAAGCAGCCCTAGAGTCAGATTATCACACTGGGACCCAAGCCAGGCCAGTGAGAATCCATTGTGAGACTTTTGCTGAAACTCTTAGATAAGAGACACATGCATTCTGCTGTGGCTGCTGAGCCGGGGGAATGGATGCTTGGAACAGATGATGGCCATCCCTCTTTCTCCTTGAGGGTACAGTGTACAGAGGGTACAGATCGAAGCCAAGGCAAAGGGAAACACAGCTCGGTGTGTGTGTGTGTGTGTGTGTGTGTGTGCGTGTGAGAGAGAGTGAGAGAGTGAGAGAGAGAGAGAGAGAGAGAGAGAGAGAGAGAGAGGAGAGAGAGAAGAGACAGAGGAGAGAGAGAGGAGACAGAGAGGAGAGAGAGAGAGTCAGTGACTGGTGATGTTATTCAAAGCCCCGGATCCAGACTTATCTCCAAACCCTGTCCCCACTCCCCTCAAAAATCTCTTTTTGATTAAGCCAGCTGGAATTGTACATACAGAATTTATTAATTTTTATTTAACAAACGCTTTATAGCATTTCCTACGTGCTAGGCACTATTCCAAGCACTTAACATGTATTGACTCATTTCATCCTTTCAACAACCCTATAAAGTGTGTACTATTATAATCCACATTTTCTAGATAAGGAGGCTGAAGCACCAATAAGTTGAGTAATAGAATCAAGGTCTCCAGCCCCTAAGTGGCAAAGCTAGGATTCAAGCCTAGAAGTCTGGCCCCATAGCCTGTGTAGGACACTACTACACTAGATTGCCTCTTTAACAAGGGGGAGACTATTTAATAATCAGAGCTGCTTAACAAGGCAGTAAGTTCCCCATTATGAGTGGTATGCAAAGGTATGGCAACCATTCAGCAGAAAAATATTAAAGGGATCCAAGCATTTGACTTTTAGATGGTGGGAATTCAGTGAAATGAAAGGGCACTAATTAGTAAGATGAAAACATATGAACATATAAAACACATTGATATAGTTATTTGGTGAGATTAAGAATACTCTAATACTATAATGATGGTGTATAATCACTTTTAGCTCTAGTATAAAAGTTAAAAGACAAAAGTACTTAAAATATCTAGCTACAATTATTTGTTAATGAATATACAATATAAAAAGATGTGAACTGTGACATCAAAAGCATAGAATGTATGGAGGGGGAAGTAAAGAGTAGAGTGTTCGTATGTGATCCAAGTTAAGCTTAAAATAGACTGTTATAACTATAAGTTATTTTATGTAAGACTCATGGTAACCATAAAACCAAAACCGATAGTAGCTGCAGAAAACAAAAAAAGAAAGGATTCAAAGCATACTGCTACAGAAAATCATCAAACCAGGAACTACAACCAGCAAGAAAACAACAAAGTGACAGTAGTAATCCTTATCTATCAATAACTACTTTAAATGTTAATGGATTAAATTCTCCAATCAAAAGACACGGAGTGGCTGAATAAATTTTTTAAAAATGATCCAACAATATTTTGCCTACAAGACAATCAACTTTAGCTTTAAAGATACACATATGCCGAAAGTAGAGGGATGGAAAAGGATACCCCATGAAAATAGAAAACAAAATAGAGCAGGGCTAGCTATACTTATATCAGATAAAATAGACTTTACGTCAAAAACTGTAACGAGACAGGACAGTGTATAATAGTAAAGAGGTTAATTCATCAAGAGGATATAATAAGTATGTATATATATATGTAATATAATAATAATTGTAAATATATATGCACCCAACATATGAGCACATAAATATATAAAGCAAATATTAACAAATGTGAAAGGGGAAGTAGCAATATAATAATAGTAGGGAATTTTGATAACCCACTTTCAACAATGGATATAACATACAGACAAAAAATCAATAAGAAAACACTGGGCTTGAACTATACTTTAGACCAATGGACCTAACAGACATATAGGGAACATTCTTTCTATCCAACGGCAGCAGAATACACATTCTCAAGTGTGCACAGAACATTCTCCAGGATAGATCATATGTTAGGGTACAAAACAAGTCTTAACAAATTTAAGAAGATTGAAATCATATCAAGTATCTTTTCAGATCACAGTTGTATGAAACTAGAGATAATAGGAAAACTAAACTAAAAAAAGTGGTTAACTATGCGGAGCGATGGATATGTAATTAACTTGATCGTGGTAATCTTTGCAGAATGTATACATATATCAAAATATGTTGTACACCACTGATATATACAATTTGTATTTGTCAATCATAACATGAGCAAACCTGGGAGGGAAAAAAGAAAGTGGCAGCACTTAGATCTGAACCCAGGAGTCTGATTCTATATCAAGTGAATGTCCAAATGTCTTTAAATCCTGAGATTTTGTTATTCTCTTCCTTGCATTACTCCTGTCCACTCAGTGGCATCTGGTCCTGTTGAGCTCCCCGCAGGCTGGCATGAGTGAATTCTGAGATTGTACAGAAAATAGCAGGAAGTAGAGATTTCTCCAAGGTGCTGAGTGTGGTTCAAGTTCACCCAGAGTAGAGGATGTCAATGTTGCTCTCTCTTAGAAATATATTGCTTAGACCTGAAACTCTACCTCCGTGAGCCTCAAGCTTTTCTTTTTCTTTCTGTAAAAGGCAATAGTATCATTTTATATAGTTTTTGTAAGAATTAAATGAGATAACATATGTGAGAAGTTTGTTCATTCTTTCCACAAATATTGATTAAAGGCCTACTATGTTCCAAGCTCCATTTCAGATATTGGGATTTGTATTGGACAGGGGCTAGGCAGAAAACAGAATTTACTCCCAAATGGTTTAAATAAAGAGATTTTAATGAAGGAACCACTTACAGAGGAGTGTGTGGGGCTTAGGGAATATGAGACATCCAGTATCTAACAACAGCAGATAGCCATTATCACCCTTAGAGGTGAAGGGACAGGAGTGGAAATAGAATTACTGGACTTAAATCTAGTATGTTTCATCTAGACTTGAGCAGGAGGTCAGCTTAGTTGAAGTTGTAGTTCTGGAGGAAGTTGGCTCCCTCCAAAGTCATGGCACTGAAGCAGGGTGGGCACTAGGAAGAAATACCACCTTTCCCTGCCCTCTCTTCTGCTGGGGCCTCACGCTGGCCCAAGCCAAGCAGAGGCCAGTTGAGCCAGAGAGCCAGGTTGATGCTGTCCCCAAAGGTCAGTCTCCTGGGACCCAGAGCAAGATAGAGATGAGTGGGATGGGGGCAAGAGGGAACAAAAAGAGAATAACTCTCTTCGAAAATCATCAGTGAACAGAACAAATTAAGTCCCTTTTCAAGTTCAGATTCTAGTGTGCTTTGTAAATGGCAACAAACACGAACTGGTTACATCATCAATAATTGCAGTAATTAAATCAATAGCACACCCCTAACTCCGATTTCTGTCAAACACCCAAACTAAGGGCAGCCCTTTTGAGGTGCTTAACAGCAACCCAGACATCCAGGTTCTCAGCAAAGTTGCAAAATTTTATTTGGAAACAGAGCAGGGGCCATTCCAGGGCATGTTAAGATTCATGCTTTATGGATGACCGTGGCCTTTCTGGGCCCAAATTCAAGCCTGGCTTCACAATGGAGCAATAAAAAAAAGAGAGAGAGTCAGTTGTGTCTATACAGATAGTTGGGATTCAAAATACAGGACAGGAGAAACCAAGAATGAGAAACACCCAAGAAGCAGACATTAATGAGGCCTCGGCCTAATTATGCAAGCCCTGCTCTCAGTTTCCAGTATTAGGCAATCGTAAATTACAGGCACCTGTTCAAACCACAGTGGCTGATAATATGCATCTGCTCATTAGAAGGTCAGACCTTAGGGTTGAAGAGAGTGAGCCAAGAATCATAAGTAACACAAGACCCTGAGGAAAAGCATCAGAGATTCCAGTACCCCCCCTCCACTCCCAGGACCTACCCCAGACTTACTGTTTCCAGGGAGGATATTTGAAACAAGATGGAGATGCATGAGTCTTTCCCAGAGAAGAGGATATTTTATAAAATTTTAGAGTTAGGAGAGTCCCTTTGAATTTTCTGTATGTCCCCATTTTACAGATGGGCAAACTATGGTCCAGGGGGCAGAGAGGAGGTCCAATGTCCACGTCCTCTTAGCACATGAGTTCCCAAGCCAGAGTCAGCTCTCAACTTTCCTGATCTCTATCCTGGGAACCCTCAAACATCCCATCAAAGAACCTTATAAAGTGGTGTGCCTTTACTCTTTATTTCACACGTTACTACCCAGTCTTTTGAGCATCCTGAACCTGGATTTTCAAATTCCAGATATCCATTCATTCAGCAAATATCTACTGAGCATGTTCAGAGTGCCAGGCACAGTCTGGCAAATATTACAAAGACCGCAGTTTCTGCCCTGACTTTTCGGTCTGTGTCTTTTTGGAAAAGTGCTCCCTTTAACTCTCCTAAATGGTTACATACCCACTGAGCTTTTCCTACTTTCCTTTCTGTCATTCATTAAAGATGTGCCAGGCACAGAGGATACAGCAGTGAACAAAATAGACAATAGTCCTTGTGGAGCTGAGACTTAAGTTACAGAGAGCGGACAACAAAGTAAGCAAATATGCATTTTAATGGCAGGTCGTGAGAACTGGTTGAAGGAAAGAAGAGATAGAGAGTGACTGGTATTTGAGGAAGGTCGAGCAGCGAGGCCTCTCTGACTAGAAACCTAAATAAAGTGAGCAGAGCAAGCCCTATGGATTTGGGAAGGGGCTTCTCCCTCTGTCTCTTGACTTTGAGTGGATGTACACGCAGGTAAGGGGCAGCTCAGGGGCCAGAAGAGGCAAAGAAGGAAGGCAAAGACCTTCGTCGGCTTGGTGCACTCATGCCCATCAGGGTCACATTTCCACATCCTCTTCTCTGCCTTCTTTTCTGAAGTTGGATTCAGCCTTTCTCCTCTGTGCTCACCGCCATCTAGGACTTGCCCAGATTGGTGGTGTGGCTTCATGGCCAAGAGCCCACACAGGGAGGCAGGGCAGACTACCCGTGGTGGGTCCCGGCTCTGCCTTCCATAAGCCATTAGGCCCTTGATAAGTCTCCCCACCTTCCTGGCTCTTGGGTTCCCCATCTATAAAGTGGGAACAAGTATGTATGAATGATATGTATAAAGCAGGTGGAGTGGTATTTGGTAGACGGTCTGCAGTTGCTCTTCCTTCATCCTGAAACACTTCCTCAGATGTTACCATGTCTCACCTCCTTTCAAATTTCTGATCAAATGCCACCTTCGCAGAGAGAACTTGTCAGACCATAGTGTCCCTGCTCTTGAGGCCCAACTATGCATTTTTTCCTTCAAGCATTTATCACTGCCCAAAATTATAGATAAATGATAGATGATTGATAGAGAGATGAGGGCGTGGTTCCATAGTGCAGCGGTTAGCACATCTGCTTTACACGCAAAAGGCCCTGGGTTTGTGCCCCAGTGGAGCCACAGTCCATGGTCTATGGCCATGCCACCCTGAACAAGCCTGATGTCTGATCTCGGAAACTAAGCAGGATTGGGCCTGGTTAGTAGCTGGATGGGAGACCACCTAAGAAGACCAGGAGCTGTAGGCATAAATAATAATAATAATAATAAAAGATAGAGAGGTGATAGATTATATACATTAATATAATATTATAACATATCACACATATTTTATAGAGATAATATATGCTATTTATATAATTACTTTGACTAGATACAATCATTAATGTAATATAATATAGAATAAATATGATATATAAAATATATGGCATTTTATGTATTATAGATAAGATATGCTAGTATATAATTTTAGTTTGTTCCCTCTGTGTTCCTAGCTCCTAGACAGTGTCTGTCACATATCAGGTTCTCAATAACTATTTGTTCAATGAGTGAAGGGATGAACCAGCCCTAAGCAATAGCTAGGTGTCCTTGTTCTTATTGTTCTTCCTGCATTGTGACTGATCTAGGAGGGTAGTAATTATTATTTACTTCTCACGTCTCCCACTGGGCTGGACCTTTCTGGAGGATCAGGTTAAGGATTGTTTTTCTTGGCACAGTATTTAAGTCTTTGCTGAAACCATTCAGGACCCTCTGACTCTTCAAATGAATAAGAACCCCACAACTTTGCAAAGTAAAGAGCTCGCGACTGAGAGGCCTCCGGCCTTAGCTTGCACCAGGCACAGACTTGTTGACCAGCACACCGCCCACTGCCTCCTCTCCCAAGGAGGGGACAATGAGTCATTGAGGGTCCCAGCAGAGCAGCTTTGGAGGGGGAAGGCCCCGATCTATCTCTTCACCCAGGGCCTTTGCCCTCTCCAGTGCGGGAGAAAGCTGGATCCCCAGGGACTTGCAGAGGTGGGGCGTGGGAACGGGAAGAGAGCTGCACAAGAAAGAGACAGTGAGAGTCTGTAAAGAAATGCCAGGCTCTGCTGCCCATGCGTCTCCAGCCAACAGGCCAGGGGCAGATCTGCCAATTCCCCCAGGAGAGGGAGCGGTGCTCTGATGGAGAAAAACAGTGTGGCTCCCGATTCCCAGAATGGCTCCAGGGCTGGGTCCCACTTCGCTGTCCTCCCTCCCCTCACCACCCCCCACCCTCATTCCCCAACCTGTGGGAGAAATCGCCCTGATGGCCACTTCACCCTTTTGGCTTTGGCCTTTTCTCATTCGAAAGCAATCATCTTTTACTAAAAGGCTGCTGGGTACTGGGGACTTCTCCGTGGCAGGTAATTTCATCCTCTTTTGAAAGAAATGAAGGGACAATTTCTGAGAAGGGTAATGCCTAATCCGAGGTCACACAGCTAATGGGTAGGGTGTTGGGGTTCGAACCCCCATGATTTCACATCACGCTACCCTTTTACCCGGTTGGCACAGCTTGATACTGAGAAAAATATTTGCATTGGTGTCAGATGATCCTGGGTTCGAATCTCAACTCCTTATTTGCTTTTTGTGTGACTGTACAAGTAACTTCACCTCCTGATTCCCAGATCTTCAATTGTAAAGCTGAAATAATGCCTTTTTGAGGACTAAAAAAGGAAAAGTCTGCTAGTGCCTGAAACACAGTGGGTGCTCTCTAAATGCACGCTCTGCCCCTTCCTCACCCGCTCACCCCACAACTCATTTTGCACACCCTTTCCTGGCCCCCCCAGGGTGAGCCTGGTGGGGAGGGGGAGGATGAGACTGTCTAGGGCCTCCCCCGACCCCGACCCCAGGCAACATGGTGGAATGAGCCATTGCAGTTTGCTAAACTGTTTTCGGAATCTCTCCCTTCATTTAAGCAGGTCCATCTGCTTCCGGAGGGCTCGGTGATCCACCAGTTCAGTGACTTTCAAACTTTTTCATGAAGGCAAATAATTTAGGAACCCCACTGCCCTACTTAGTAAAATACAGATGCTTAGGCCCCATTACCAGAAAGTCTGATTCAAGGGTGGGGCACAGGGATCTGCATGTTGTCAAGCTCTAGCTGTGAGGTTCCAAGACCAGGAGTCCAAGGACCTGACTTTATTTTATTTTATTTTTTTAGGACCCCACTTTAAAAACCGCTGCAGAAGCAGCCTGTGGAGAAGGGTGGCAGGCAGACAACGAAAACACAGAACAGTGTATTATTTTAATTTGTTCTGCATAGTTTTAGAATAAATGTGAAAATTTTAGTGACAGTCATACACATACACAAAAATCAATTTGAACTTGCCTTGAGAATTTTGAGATTCCAAATCTGTTTCTACCAGTTACTAACTGTGGGCTGTAGAACAGTAATTGTTTCCTTTCTTATTCTGTTTCCTCAGTTGCAAATGAGGGTGGCAGCTTCACAGGACAGTTGAATGTACCAGAAGGGGGAAATGAATGTATGGAATATACTTGATAATCTAGGAGTAGGGTATCTACATTATATTATATGAAGACAAACAATTTTTTTTCTGGAACACTTCTCCATTTCGATAACAAATAATATTTCTGTGCTATTAAGCTTATTTTCTGGCATTCTGCAGTCTATTCTTTTACTTTCTGTGGTGTTATATCCTGGTGGCAGTGAGTTGTCTGAGAATGAAGTCAACCCTTGGACGAGCAGCTCTTCATTGAAAGAAAGAGGTGGCCTCAGTGCCACCACCACCAGGGTATATGCGGTCTGCAGACCCCCGACTTTCTCCTACAGATGATATTGGTGGTGGTGGTGGTGGTGGTGGTGGTGGTGTGTGTGTGTGTAACATTTTTCTTATCAGCATTTTCTTATTCTCCACCACTAATCCTACTACAGACCAAATCAACTTTCTCTCTCACCCGAATTTCTGCAGTACCCTCTTCACTGGTCTCCTCGTTTCTGCCGTTACCCAGTTTCAATGATCAACTGCTGTGTTAACAAACTACCCCAAAACTTAGTTGCTTAAAATCACAGCCATTTTACCTGCCTGCAGTCTATGGGTCAGGAATTTGGACAGAGTTCGGTGAGCTGGTTGTTCTGCATGCGATGTTGGCTGGTTGGTCACTGGGCTTTATTCGGCTGGTGGCTGGGCTGGGCTGGGCTGGAAGGTCCCAGTAGTCTTCACGCTCACGTCGGTGCTTCAGTGCCTCTGCACGTGGTCTTGCTTTCTCCATGCAGCTCTTGAGCTTCTTCACAGCAATATGATCTCAGGATAGTCAGGCTTCTCAGATGGCAGTGTCAGAATTTAGACTTCTTTCTAGTTTCAAAGCGGGCAAGTTACAAGAGGGGTGGAAGATGTCGATGCCTCCAAGGCAGGAGTTAGAAGTTACACAGCATCACTTCTGCTACATTCTAGTGGCTAAAGACAGGCAAAGGGAAAAACTAGATTTAAATGAAAGGAGTGGCGAAGAATTTGAGGGCGCGTTAATCCACCACATCCCCCTTCAAACTATTCTCCCCACAGCATTTAATCTGAAATTAAATCAGATAGCAAGCCCATGTTTAAAACCATCCAAGGGTTTCTCACCCCTCATAGACTGAAATTCACAGTCCTGACCGTAGTCTGTAAGGCCTCGGATGGAGCAGACTTATGCTATCTCTTCCCCTTTCTTCCCCTCGGCCATCCTGGTGCTCCCATTCCTTGGTGTTCTTTAAACAGGTCAGGTGTCTTCTTCCCTTCTCAGGGCCTTTACACCTGCTATTCCTTCAACCTAGGAAACTTTTCTTCCAGGTATGAACACAGCTCCCCCCCTCACTACATGTTGGCTTTGCTCAAATGTTGCCATTTCCTTCTTTGACCATGCTATCTAAAATAACCTCCCGCGTGGATCTCTATACCCTCACCGACCTTTATCTTTTAACAGCATGCAGCGCTGCGTTTATGTTTGTGAACGTGGTCCTTGCCTATCTCTGCTCTAGAACATCAGCTTTTTGAGGGCAAGGATCCTTTCTATTTTGCAAATAACTGCATCTCCAGTCCCTAGAATGGTGGCTGGTACCATTTTGGTTGAACAAGTGACTGATTCTTCCATTCTGCATTTTGTTTTACTTTCTACATTTGTACCTACCTCCCCACCCCAAACTGGGGGTCTTCGACGGCAGAGGTCATGTTGCTTTCTTCATTATAGCCAGGTAGCACCTCGTGTAGTCCTTGCTAACTGTCTTTTGGGAGCTAGATTTGAATTCCACCCCTTGTTTGAAGCTCCAAGCTTACTCTTAAAAATTTCTATTATTCTCCTTGCTCTGAAACATACTGAGCTCTTACTATGTTCCATATAATGTGATAAGCTAGTAAATAGCATGCATCGTCTTACTAAAACGTCAAAATGGCACCACGTGATAGGGCCTATTACTATCTCGATATGACAGATGAGAAAACTGAGTCACAGAGTAGGTCACACAGAAAGTGGCAGAACCAGGATTCATACCCAGGCAGGCTGATTCTAAATCCATGCTCTTAATAGCTATACAATGCTGTTTCCCACATGATTGAGTCCTTTGTCCTGACTAGTCTGTTTTGTGCCACTTCAAAACCGTTCTATGCTTGCATGATTTATTTCCCCAGTTAACTCAGGTTTGTATCTCTTGTTCCTCTTTTAAGCCAGCTTTATCACTTACCTTGGGAAACATGATGAAACTTTCTGTGCCTCAGTTTCCCCAGATACAAAACAGATAATGATCCTACCTAATCACAGGTGTGGTTGAGAGAATGAAATGAGCTAATTCACAAAACCATTTACAACAGTACCTGCTATATAGTTAGTGCTCAGTAAACCTTAGCTACTGCTATTATTATTTCTTTTCCCCGAAGTATGAAACACAGCTTTAGCCCTGGGACATACACTCTGATACTTTTGCTTCAGCCAATAAACAGTGAGCCTTTTTACCGGCTACAAAACACTGTTGCAAGATGCCCACTATCTCCAAACAAAGAACTTTGTGTCCTAACACCTTTTGCCATTCTTCTCATCGTGATATTATTTCACATTCAGCCAGTGTGAACTGAATGCCTGCCTTGTGCCAGGCTTTCTGCGAGGCACTTCCTATACACTGTGTCACTTTATACTCTCGTCCCATATCACAGATGGAAGAACTGAAGTTCTCAGAACTTATGTAACTTGCCCCAAAGAAATAAGAATATAAGAAGAACATAACTGGTCCTCCAGTCTCCTCTGCCCTCCTCCAATCTATTTTCTACACAGCAGCCAGAATGAGTTTTTATTTCTCTTTTTAGTTGATAGACTTAATTATTTTATAGAGAAGTTTTTGGTTCGCAGCAAAATTGAGAGGAAAGTGCTGAGAGTTCCCTTATACTCCCTGTCCCTACACGCAAATGGCCTCCTCCATTATCAACGACCCCCACCAGACTGGTACATTTGTTATAGCTGACAAACCTACATGATACAGCATCACCTGAAGTCCATAGTTTACATTAGAGTTCACCCTTGGTGTTGCACATTCTATAACTTTTGACAAAAGTATAAGGACATATACCTGCCATTATAAAATCTTACAGAACAGTTTCACTTCCCTAGAAATCCCCTGTGCTTTGACTGTTCATCCCCTCACCCCCAACCCTTGCCAACTACTGATCTTTTTACTGTCTGTAGTTTTGCCTTTTCCAGATTGCCACATAGTCAAAATCATATAATATGTACTCTTTTTAGAATGAGCTTTTAAAAACTCTAATTTTATCCTGTCACTTCATCAGTTAAAACCCTTCAGTACTTTCCTTGTACTCTTAGGATGAAGACCAGAATTTTTACTGTGATTAGCATGGTCTGGCCGCTGCCCACCTGGCCAGCCTCTTTTGCTCTCTCTGCATCAGCAGAGAAAACCTTTTTCTCAGTTTTCAGTCCTCACCTGCTATTTCCCATCACAAGTCTTCACATATTCTGTTTCCTCTGCATGGAAAGTCTCTCCTCTCCATTTCACTTACATTAACTCCTGCTCAGATATGCTTCAGATCTCAGCTCAAGTGTCACTCCCACAGAAAAGCCACTTACACCCCCTCGCGTGATATCCACCATGCCTGGTATTCAGCGGACTTGCAATCCAGTCTTCATTAAATAAGTGAAGAAACCTATATGAATAGCTACTTGAAGCACCTACTGTGCCTCAGGCACTGGGCTGAGCACTTTGCATTTATTATTTCTAATTCTTACCTCCCCTCTGCATGATCAGTATGACAAGCTACATTTTGTAGATGGGAAATGGAGGCTCAGAGAAGTTCAGTATCTTACCCACAGTCCCACCGCTCATGAAGGGTGGAGTTGGTGTTTGAATCCAGCTCTGTCTGAATTTAAAGCCTGTGTTCTTACAACTGTGCCACGCCCCCTGCTTTCTCTTCATGCTGGAGCCAGTGTTTGGGCCTCTGTTGGTGGCAGGGCACCGGGACTTTCTGGGTGGGTGGGCTGGTGGCAACCCATTTCCATGGGTCAGGGGTGAGGGGAAAGGTTGTTGCCATTTAATAACCTGCAGCCGCAGCTCTGCAGTTGGGCGATTACAGCGTTTGTTCACCATATGACGGTTTGGCTCCCATTCAGCTCCCCAGAGAGAGCCATACAGCCATCTTTTATCACCACCCTCTGTGCAGAGAGAAAGAAACATAAAGAGGAAAAGTGACTGTGTGGCTGGCATTTGCTCTGAGCTATCACTCAGAGTTTCCCGATCGCATAGCCTCCTGCTCCTTCCCCTCATCCAGGCTCCCACATGCATCAGGACAAGGCTGAGACCTTTCTTTGTCTCTCATCCAGCCGAATTTTTTCTCTGCCTGTACTTCTCCCCACAAACACTGAGGTGGGAGAAGAGTAAAGGTTGTTGTATGAAGTTGTGCAGCACGCACTGCTTGAAGGTATAGATAGATGCGTTCCAGGTGGGGCCTGAAAGTCAGCCTGTTCTCTTCATTCCTGGGCTCTCGCTTGGGGCATGCCTCTGCCCTTTGTCTAATTTACACAGAGATGTCTTATAGATCAGTAGGCAAGGCTGGAGAATGTGGCTTGGAGAAAGGACTGTCGGATAGCCCTGGGCTCTGGCAACCAAATACCTCCTCTCCCTTTGGGATCTGCGTTCACTAAGATACCCAGACTCCAGACCCCGCTGACACCAGAACTCCTCTTAAGGATAAATTACTGTGGCTATCATTTCTACCCTTCCACCTAGGCTTGAACTCCTTAAGTATATTACTATGACCAAGGCCCTGACCTCTAGGGTCAAGAGCAAAGCAGTTTCAGCTGGGTGTTAAGACCTCAGACTATTCATTTGAGCAAACTTGAATTCAAGTCCTCTGTCTGTCACTTACCAGTTACGTGACCTAGGAGCACTCACTGTCCATTTCCGAGCCTTGGTTGCCTCAGCTATGAAACAGAACGATACTTATAAAGATTAGAATAATTTATGCAGTCACGGTAAATATTGGCTAACATCAGTTGCCAACTGTGGTCCTGCCACTGTTCTAAGCACCTTTATAGGGATTAATTCCTTTAATCCTCTCAGCAATCTATTTTTCAGATGAAGAATCCAAGGCACAGAAAGTTTAACTTGCTTAGTGTCACAAAGCTGCCAAATTGGTGAAGCCAGCATTCGAATCGGGGCCTTTTACTAACTCTCAAAGTAAAGCATGTAGAAGTCCAGTCTAGCCCTGGCACACACAAAAAAGTGCTCAGTAAATAAAAGTCATTACTGTTATCAGCAGTGGCAGCTACGGCTACCAGGATCGGAGGCTGCCAGCACCATGAGAGACCCTGCAGATCCTCTACTATGTCACATGGGTCTCAACCCCTGTTCCACAGAGGTACTTCCTATTCCCTTTCAGATTGTTGGGGGCTAAATGGGCAGGATTCCAGCTCCCTCCTTCCCACTTCGCCACCTTCACCCAGAAAATCAGTTCCGTTTTCATCTATTTGTATCTTAAAATTCCAGCGAAAAACTTGTTTGAAAAAGAACTCTGCTGCCAAGCAAGAGTTTAAAAACAAGTGGTCCAGCCCAGCCCATTCATTTTTAAGTAAATGTGCCACAGAGAAGGTGAGTACCCTGCTCAAGAGACACAGTGAGTGAGTTGGAGACTGTGCCAGGGCAGAGCTACTTCCTGCTTCCCGGAGCACTGGCTTTTTGCTAAGCCTCTTTCAGGGTCTTGTTTTTTTCCCCTCAAGTGGAAACCAGAGAATATATTTTGCTCACGTTATCCAATCCCCTCATTCCAGCGCACTTTCTCTCAGTCTCCAAGCACACCTCCTGTGTCTGTGCCTGACCTGGGTGCACCCCTCATGTGCATGCTGACAGGTGCTCCCAGTTCCAGGCAGACTGACCAGGTACCACGCTGCTTCACAAAGGTGAGTCCAAGAGGCTGGCCTTGAACTGCTGGCTCCATCTCTCACTGCGATCCTCAGACCAAAGCTCAGAGAAGGGGGAGGGTTGACAGGTTCATAGTGTTAATGGAATACATTTGAGAAATGCTAAACCAACAGTCTTTGGAAATTCAGGCCAGCAGCCAGGCGCAGAGCCGGCCAAATTTTGGTGGTTATTCTGAGGCAGCATTAATGTCTTTTAAAAACTGGATGAAGACATTGTTTATTTAAGACCCTGGGAGCACAAAGATAAAACATGCATAATGGATTTGGGGTCTTTCAGCAGACAGCTCTCCTAAACTGTCTGCAACATCGTGACAAAAAATTGCCGCCCTCCAGTGAGGCTGGGCAGTTTTGTCTACATCCTCTCCCTGCAGTGAACTGTGTGGCACAAGTTAGGAAGCTGAGATTCTGAGAGGTGAAGGAACTTGCTCAAGGTCACACAGCTGATGGGTGAGAAGGAACCAGAATTTAACCAGGTTTCTCCAACTCCCAAATTCATATTCTTTTGATTATGACTAGGTCCTAAGACTAGGACCCTAACTTCTAGGGTCAAGGACAAAGCAGTTTAGGCTGGATACTAAAACTATGGATTTCAATGGAGACCACTGAGATACTCTAACTTGGGATGGGCAGCATAGTAGATACAAAGATAGTTAAGACATCCTCAAAACACTATACCTACCAATTAATTTAGACTCTTAGGGCAAGTTACCGTAGAATGAGACCCCAAGAGTCTTGGCTTATAAGGGCTGCAACAGGAAGGCTGGACATTCCCAGCCTCTTCCATTCATTCATTCAGTGAACATTTATGGAGCACCTTCTGTGGTCCAGGCAGCACTCTAAACCCTAGGAGACGAGAAGGCTTTGGCATCCATGGGTGCGGGGAGGGCGGGCGGGCCAGGGGAGAGGTATATAGCCAGGCAGAGTTGAAAGTCATGATCTTCAGAGACACACTTAGGTTCATATCCCGTCTCTGTTTTTTTCTGACTGTGGGCATAATTTCACTCTCTGAGCTTCCTTGCTGATCATGGGATAATTTTTTTCTGTAAAGGGCCAGATGGCAAACATTTTCATCTTTCCAGCTGTAGGGTCTCTGTCAGGACTACTATACTCTATTCTTATGTCATAAAAGTAGACATACACAACACATAAATAAATGAGCATAGTTGTGTGCCAATAAAATTTTATTTATAAGAACAAGTTAGGGACTGGATTTGGCCAGAATTGGGCTATGGGTGGTAGTTTAGTAACCTCCGGTTAAGGGTTTGGCCTCTGGAGTGTGGATACCTGGGCTCAAATCCTACCTCTGCCTTTTATTTGGCTGTGTTGACCTTGGACAAATTATAAAGCTCAGTGCTTTAGTTTCACCAGTTGTTAAATGGATATGATAATGATGATAGGAAAGTTGTGAAGAATAAAATAATACTTGTAAGACATTCAAAAAATAGTGTCTGGCATGTCGTCAGCCTACATGATCATTAGCTATCCATAGAGAGACTAGCATATGTGAAAGAGTAATGATATTAATACTCACCCTTTGGGGCCATAATGGTAAGAATTGGTTGATGTCATTCATGTGAGCTCCATTAGGGCATGGGTTTTGAGTATTTTGTTCTTACTTTATCCCTTCTAATAAAACCTTATTTATAAAAACAGATGGTCAGCCATGGGCCATAACTTGCTGATTTTTTTATATTGCATTAAAATATTATTTATCTTAATTACTGAATTTCTGGGCACCTCTCCTTCAAATTTTGTGCCCAAGGCGAATGGTTTACTCACTTAACTCTAGTCTTGGCCTGGCCAAAGCTTAGAGCAGTTCCTGGCATGTAGTAGACATTCAGTGAATGTTTGTTTCATGTCTGAAGTCCCTGGGCATAGGATCTGACACCAAGTGGGTCTTCAGTAAATCGAATCTTCCACAGTGTTTGTGTGCTGTAGGGGTTAAGAGCTCAAGTTTGAGAGTCAGACTGCCTGGGTCCATATTTGGGCACAGCCACTTATTATCTGACTTTTGAAAGTTTCTTAGCTTCTCTGTGCCTCAGTCTCTCAAATGTAATATGAGGCTGATGATAGTATCTACCTGATAAGGATACTGTGAGGATTTTAAATGAGGTGATTCATTTAATATGCTTAGAAGAGTATGGGGCACATGATGAGCATTCAATGGATATTAACTCTTTATTATTTTTCTCCTGAGATTAAGAGTCACTAGCGGGCAAATTGGCAGAAATGAATAGGGCATCTAAGGAGAGCTGGGTAGAACTACTTCAGAGAAGTGGGATATTCAGTTCTTAAGCCTTGGCAAGCATCTGAACTATCTGATAAGTGTGCCTAACATGCAGATTCCTGTTCCCTTTCTCAGAAATTTGGATTTATTATGTTTGTGGCCCAAGAATCCTATTTTTCAACATGCCAGGTGAGTGTGATGCAGGAAGTCCCGGGAGCACACACTGAGAAACACCAGATCTTTGATTTCCAGGGAACAGTGTCTCTCTCTCAGGCCTGCTGCTTCCTGAGAACAAGCACATCAGCCACTTCCTGTCTCCTTTCCTCCCTCCATTTCCCTGGAGGGGCCTCTGCTTCCAGATGGGGTCAGTTCGTTTCAGCTGTACCCAGACCTTTCCCCAGAGCCTCCAGCTGTGCATACCTCAGGCATCTTGTCTGAGAGACTTCCCAGCTGGTATATCGAGGGCGTGGCTGATGATGCCCACCCTGCTGCACCCCTCAGCTGAATGTGGGGCCTCTCTGCCAGGGGTGCCCTGCAAGCTGAGATTTGCTGAGGAGATCAGACTCTGTGATTCTTGACTGTCAAAAAGCAGGAGGCCAGCACTACTTTCAGGGCTGGGGAAGTGAGAGTAGCAGGAAGCTTAGAACAGAGCTGTACATTAGAAGAAGGCAGAGATGGTGTGGAAGGGAAGCAGGCTCTGCAGCCACACAGGCCTGCTTCAAATCCCCATGCCTCTGGTACTTTTCACCCATGTGGAGCTTTAGATAAATGACTTAATATCCATATGCCTCGTGACTCCCTCGTTAAACATGACAATTCTGGCAGAATTAAATCAAGTATGAAGGAAAGACACCCGATGAATTAAATGAAGTATGAAGGGAAAGCACCCTTCATACTTCATGTATCAGGTACACCATAAGTGCTCAGAGTGTAATTGTGTCTGTAGAGAATTGGGTTTGTGGTGGCTTGATGGGAGATAAGCAGATCTCTTCCCCTCTGTTCACCTCTCTTCTACCTGACCATCCAGACTCTATGGCCCTCTCTCTAGAATGTTTCTTGGTTTTGCATGTGTGGTTCTTGTCCCTCAACTGGACTGTAGGCTCAATGAAGTCACAAGCTAGAGTAATGCTCTGCGTCACTTACCTAAAGTTTATTAAATACCTGCCTTGTGGAAATCAAATAATGGTAAAGAATTCCAGTTTCTCCTTATTTAAAAAAAAAAAAAAAAAAAGCCGATTTGCATCCCTCTTCATTTCATGACTAAATGAAATAACCTAGAAGTGTCTGACCCATCCTAGGCTCCAAAATGTTGCTTTTTAAAATGAGATTATAGAAAATGATAGCTGGCAAGAGACTTCAAGTTCACTTAATTTCACCCAGTAGTTTTATAGTTGAGAAAACTGAAACTCAAAAGATGGGGAGTGGCTTGCAATTGGGGATCCTCATCTGATTCACTGAACACAGAAAATTATGTGAGTGACTGTGTTTACTGTTCTCCCAGGCATAGGGTATAGCTTGTACCATTATAGAATGCCAGTATATAAGTTAATTGATTACATACAAAGAATGCCTTTGGACATTGGGGCTTAATTTTCTTCTAGAACTAGTTGAGAAGGGCTGAGCTTCTGGTTACCAGAGGTGTAGCTAGCCTAGACAGTTTATCCCATCTGAAAACTTCCCCTAGTGGATGAAAGTGGTAGCTTGGTGGTTAGTGGTGTGGAAGGAAGAGACTATCCTATTAATTGTTCAAGCACTTTGCAAAATCCAAAGACCCTACAACCATAAAAGGCTTTTTCTGCTTGTTTGGAAGGGGGTAGGAAAAACTACCAGATGTAGAAGCAAAATGCCTCTACAACCTATGTTCTGGTTTTACTGAGTATATTATGGTAGGCTAACTGTTGTGGGAAAACAAACAAACCAGGTGGCCTAACACAAAAGGAGTGTATTTCTCACTCACTCACTTAAGTGTTCAATATGATACAACTTTAGCAGAGTTAGTTACTCAGGAGTCCAGCTAGGCCCCTTTCATCTTGTGGCTCCGTCACCTCTAGGTCCTCAGAATCCTCTACAGGCTGTCTGCATCTGTTAGCTGGTGAAAAAGAGAGGGTAGAAGACTGCTTGTAAAGGTTTTTATGGACCAGGTGAGCCATACATTATCACCACATTTCATTCATTCCATTGGTCAGAACTCAATCACATGGCTGCACCCAACCATGAAGGCTGCTGGGAAATGTAGTCTAGCTGGGTACTCAGATAAAAAAGGAAACAAGTTTGGCCAATCAGTATCTAGTCTCTGCTACACTTTGAAACTGAATGAGTCTCTTCTACTACCCATATTTCAATGCAGGAAATGAGGCCTGCTTGCATCATAGGATTGCCCCAAGGAATAAGAGAGATAATGGCTGTAATAGTGCTCAGAAAGAGGAAATGCAGGCGAACTGTTACTATTATTAACTTTGCCACCTCCTGAATGCCTGGCCCAGGGCCAAGTACATAGTAGGTGCAAAACAAACCATTGTACAATGACTGGTCTTCCCACCAGCCTCCTGAATGCATGCTTTGCCTCAGCTAGCTGGCATTTGGTTCACACACACATCTTTTTGACAACTCACCCATTGCAATCAGTCATTGCTGATTGCCTCTGCCAGCTATGAACTCGAACACAGGAAGTGTTTTATCTGAAGCCTGAAACATCCTGAAAAGATGAGGCCTCCCTTCTTGGGCCCTTGGAAGGCTGCCCATTGCACCTCACATTCTTTCCAGCCTAGAGGCCGGTGGTAACTATGAGCTCACTGCGGGGCTGCTGCAGCCAGCTATGGAAGCTGCTGCTGATACATGAAGCTTGTGGCTTATGACCTGAAGACCTGGGTTCTATGAGCCCCACTGTTGCTCAGAAGGAGAAAGAAAGGCCCTAGAGATGCTGTCAGAACTTGATCTTCAGTGGTGTGCCCAGCTCACTATACCATATTTAAGTAGGTACTATGAATGTTTAAGACAAAGATCACTGCTCAGATAGTAACAAGAGTAACAGCTTACACTTATATAAAGTTTACTATGTGCTAGGCACTTTGACTAATTTAGTCTTCAAGATAACCCTATGAGATAGATGTAATTATTATGACAATTTCGTAGAGGAGAAAATTCGAACACAAAACAACTACTGCCATAGCCCAGGTCAATTACAGGAGAATTCCTGTGGTTAGGGCAAGGACTCTATCTATATAGTTCACTGAAGTCCCCACCACTCCCTCATGTTCACAGACATAGGGGCTGAATGTCAACTGCATTTCTCTGTACTTGAGTTTGCTTCTTAAGACCGTGGACACTAAGTTCATTGTTTAATTCTTGGCTCTGCTACATTTTAGCTGCGTAAACTTGGGCAAGTTATTAACTGTTCTAAACCTCATCTGTAGAGTATGTCTAAAGTCACTGGCTCTTTTTGCCTACAAGGGCTATATGTAATCCAGGTTACAGGTTTGCAACATCAAATCTGCTCCATTTGCCAAAAGAAGTGAAAATGACTCTGTAGCAGATGCCAACAGATATGGAAACTAGAGCTCAGAAAGTAACTCTCTTGGCCAGTAAGGGAACCAGATCTCCCATTAGAACCTGGGCCTGTAAATCTACCCACTAGATCCATCATCCTTTTATCTGTGTGTTTTGTAAAAGCCTCTATTCCCAGAACCTAGTGTGGATACTTTGAAATGAACAGCTCTACCCTTATTAGGATGATCTTAAGCAAGATACTTCCTCCACCTTAATTTTTTCATCTGAAAAATAGGCTAATAAAAACTGTTTTCCACAAGGTTTTGGGATTGAATAAGAAAAGATATGTCAAGTTGCTTCCTCTATCTCCAGGCTTTGGAAGTGGTGTCCAGTCTTCACTAGAATGCCTGTTTTGCCTCCTCACCCCCAGAAAATATCCACCCATCTTATAACACTCACTCACTGGCTGTGTTCTTCCTCAAATCAGCCCAGTCTGATTTGGGGACTGTATGGGCTACACTTATCACACTGCTTTGAAATGGCCTGTGTTCTCAGTTGCCTTCCAACACTATCCTGGACTCGAGAACTGTGCATGTCTTGCTCAAGAATTTATCTTCAGCAACAAGCCCTATGCTCATGCAAAATAAATGTACTAGGAGCAGCAACAACCCATAGACTATGTCTCCATTTCCTTCCCACTGGAACAGAGTTGGAGGGCTACCAGTTCCCTCCCCATCCTCCCCATCTAAGCTGTGCAGCCTCCCAGCTCTTGTAGGGATCTTTGGGCTCCTTCTAAGAGATAGGCTGCACTGTTACATGGCTCTGTTCTCCTCACATGCTGGGAGGTAGGTGCCTGACTGCCCTTTCCTCAAGCAGCTTTAGCGCTAGCTAGCAGAATAACTGGTGGACATTGTAAGATAAAAAGGCAGTGTGGTCCTTGGGTTTCAAAATGCAGCATTTGGAGCTAGGGTGCCTGAGTTTGAATCCTGGTAGGACCACTTCCCAGCTGTGTGTCCTCAGCAAGTTACTGAAACCTCCTTGGCCTCAGTTTCCTCGTCTGTAAAATGGTAACAGATTTCAGAGGGTTAGTCTAAGGATTAAGAAATTATAATCTGTTAAAATCTTAGAATAGAATATGGTACATGGTAAGTATAATAAAAAGCATTCATTACGTCAATAACTAAACAAGCAAAGCAAGATACCTGGCCAGTCCCTGAGAGGGAGCTAAAAGAAGGGAAAGGTGATTGTGAGCTGTGCATTAAGGAAAAGATTTGCTGAAACTAAAGAACTTGACCCAGGTCTGGAAGGATCGAGAGAGTCTGCTTTAGTGGCAGGAAAGAATAAGAGTTAACACTTACGCAGCATCAACTAAAAGTCAGACACTACATATTTGATATGCATTTGCTCATTTAGGGCTCATGTTTCCAGTGAGGAAACGAATGTTCAGGGGGGTTAAGTATTACCCAAAGACTCTGCTAGTAAGTCTAGCAGAATTGACAGTTGAACCCCGATCTTGCTGGCTCCAAAGTGTGTTTTCCAACACTTATCTCTACCAGGAATGTGGCACTTTGTCACTCACAGCACTGCTTTATTCAATGTTCAAGTACTTGTAACTGTACTAGAAGGCCAACTCCCATTCATAAGTGCCTTGTAGGCACATGGCATCTGTCATAGTTCCATTACGCAGGAAGATTGACTAGTACTAAAGGCTGCAACTTGCAGCATTTTGCATCTCTTGCATTTTTGTCTCCATCCCCTAACATGTATCCATTTAACAAACTTTTGTAAATGCTTATTCTGTGCTACATGCATCTATTGGATGCTGTTGCTATATCAGTAAACCAGACAGACATATTCCCTGCCCTCATGTGGCTTATAGTGTAATGAGCAAGGGACAGACACTAATCAAATAATGAAATGTGCCATGTTAGACTCTAAGTAGGAAACTATTAGGTACTGACTGAGTCTTGCCCAGAAAATATACTCAATAAATGTCAGTTAGTTGTCTGTGATGGGGTGATAATGACTGTAGTATACATTCCCTGTAGCCTCAGGGGGAAATAAAGTTTATT
>CM053503.1:8090444-8115815 GCA_028627145.1 Eidolon dupreanum
ACACACACACACACACACACACACACACACACACACACACTGAATTCAGCATTCTCTCTGTCAGACCAAATTGCCTATCCTTATTTCATTTAGTCCTGACAACGGTACGATTCCTTTATTCAGTGAACTTTTATTGAGCACCTACTATGTACCAGGCACTCTAAGCCCTGCTGCAGGCCTATGGAGCAGACATCATCTGAGTAATTACAAGTGTGATGAATATTAACTAAGGGAGAAAAGAGAGTGGATTCTGGGCATGTGTTGTTATCCCCATTACATAAACAAGGAAACTGAGGCTCAGGTAGCTTAAATCACAGGACAAATAATAAAAATAGCTGAAATTCATTGTGTGCTGACTACAGGCCAGGCATTTTTTATGAACTCACTTAAATCCTCTTAACAACTCTGTGAAGCAAATACTGTTATTCTCTTCGTTTTCTAAAAGGAACATGACTCACAAAGCATGAGAGTCACTTGGCTGAGAACATAGGGTGAGGTAGTGGCTGAGTCAGGATTTGAACCCAGGCAGGCCAGCTCTAGAGGTTGTTGGTTCCAGGTCTGACTGGCCGACTGGCTCCATCGCTGCTGTTTCTATAGGAGGAAAGAAGTGGGAGCAGTTTCACAATCCCTGCCCTTCCCGGGGCGTCCTGGGAAACCCCTCTATGTATAACTGTGTAATTGTCCCGACTGAGAGGTCTGCTTTAGCAAAGCAAGGAGCCTTTTCCGGGGCAGTGACAGCCCCAAATCAGCATCCTGCAGGGCAGCCTGGCTCAGGAAGCACCCCCCTGAATAAGCAGTGCTCCCCAAGCCTGGGCCTCAGATCTCAGGCATTAGAGGCAGATTCATGCTTCAGGAATCCGAGACCTCAGCGGAGAGGAAAGCAACATCCCCACCCACCAGCACACTTTTATCTCAAAGTGGCAGGCACCGGTCCGGGGGCTCACATTCCTGAAGGGCCAGGGCGCTCAGTGGATGGGCAGGTGGCTTGGCCGGGGTGGGGCTGGAGAGTTTGGAGATGCAAGGACAGCCAGAAGGAGTTCTCAAGGGGCATTTTCCACAGCCCAAGACCTCCGAGAGAGAAATGGGTTAAACAGGGCCCTCAGCAGGGGTTGGCGCCCTTTCCAGGGGGTGGGGTGAATGTGGGAGTACAGGTCACCATATGTCACTGGAGAATATATGATTTCTGAGCTCCACACAGTGATAACCTCACACATTAAAAACGTTTTAGAAAAGTTAGAATATTCACCTGAATTATCTCACGTGGGCCTCACAATAAACACACAGGCCTCTCATCTGTAAAAAGAGAAGTATGCTCATTACTAAGTGAGGTGAGGATCAAGTTTGGAAAGAATTTCACATAATGTTTGCCCCTTCCTCACAAAGTCATTTGAATTCCTGAAAATGCTTTCAAAACTAAAAAAGAAAAAAGGAAATTCTATAAAGTATTATCTTTTCCTGTCTCATACTTTTATAATTAATGTCAACTGCTGAGATTATCTCCAAAATGCTTACCTTATTTTGTTAACATATTATTGTTGTTTTGTCATCCACTGATTTATTTAACTCTTCCTTGAAAGCAATTATTTTTAGCCTCCTACCTCTTACAAGAATGAGCTACTGAGTTTACTTTAGAATAAAAGTAAAAGGACTCTCCCTTTTTTTAATGTCATTATGTACAGTTTTCAGTGTGAGATTTGTGTGTGTGTGTTTCTTGACTTCCAAGCTAAACTCTAAACTCCCAGGGACCGACCCACATGTAATTAGCCATGATTAGCATTTACCGAGCAATTTTTCTATGTGCCAAGCACCGTTCTAAATGTCTTACGTTAATGAATTCTCTTAACAACCTTATTAAACAGTATTGTTATGATCCCTACTTTACAAGCAAGGAAACTGACACACAGAGAGGCTAAAGACCATGTCTACCTGGGTGGTGGGACTTGGCTTTCAAGACAAGTGATCTGGCCTCAAAGTCCCCACTCTTGGGCACTAACTCCACGGCCTGCCTTGGAGCCCCTCACTCAGAACCCAGCATCTAAGTGGCACCCGGAAAAGCTTGTGAATTTCATTTAAGGCTGTTCCCTTTCCAAGCCTTACTCTAGTGTGTAACTAGAGAAATGAGACTCAGAGATGTGAGATAATTGGGTGGGCCAGGAATGCTTTTACTACATGTAACAGAAAACCTGACATGTAGCACCAGTGGCGATAAAGACATTTCTTTTTCTCACATAATAAGAGTCTAAATGTAGGTGTTTCCAGACTGGGTGCAGTGAGAGAATTTGCTGTAAAGGATCCAGACTCTTCTTGTCTTTCTGTCCTCCATGCCTAACATATTGCCTTTTCCTTCTCATTCTCAATACCTCAGTGACTCTATTTGTTGGATTCTCCACAGAAATGGAATCAATAGGAGATAGATAGATAGATAGATAGATAGATAGATAGAGATATAGAGATAGAAAGATTATATAGACTATAAGCAATTGACTCACGTGATGATGGAGTCTGAGAAGTCTAAGGTCTTCAGTCATTAGGATGGAGACCCAGGAGAACTGAGGATGTAGTTCCAACCCGAATCCAAAGGCCTAAGAAGCAGGAAAGCCAATTGTGTAAATTCTAGTTGGAGTTTGAGTCTAAAGGCAGGAGAAGACTGACGTCCCAACTTAAAGACATTCTGGCAGAGGGAAAGAATTCTTTCTTAGCCTTTAATTCTATTTAGGCCTCCAACAGATTGGATGAGGCCCACCTACATTGGGAAGGGCAAACTACTTTACTAGTCCACTAATTCAAATGTTAATCTCACCCAGAAACACCCTCACAGACACATCCAGAGCAATGTTTAATGAGACATCTGGGCACCCCATGACCCAGTCAAGTTGACGCATAAAAATCACCATCACACTATGCCAACTTGGCTGCCATAATTGAAGGAATTATGTCACTGTTTGTGTCAGGAAGAAAAGGGGGCACTACTAGTTCTCCTCTTATATCTCTTCCCTTTAAGAGAAGCAAAACCCTTCCCAGGATCCCTTGCAGATTTCCACTTTTGCCTCATAGATTCACATGGTTAGAACTAGCTACAGAGGAGTTTGGGAAATTCAGTATCTGGCTTTCCAGCCTGAACAATAGAAAGACAAAAGAGAAGGTGAGTGGTGGGCTTAGCTAACAGCGTTTATCATAGTAACCTGTGCAAAGTCTCAGAATCGATAATAGGGCGAATTAGGACCCTAGACTGTTTTCCTCGTTCTATAATATGTAAAAGAAAAAGGTATTTTATTCTCTAGGCTGCAATTCGGCACCTGCAGCTCCCACCCCACGATTCTTTCAATTTCCGTTTCTCAGCACTGCTTCCAGCCTCTAGCTCCCAGCCTAAAAGTGTTTATTACAAGGTACAGACTTTCAGAGGATAAACTACAGATAAGCAGGCCAGTAACAGGTGCAGGTTCTAGTCCCACTCTGGAACAAGACTCATCCAGTTGAACAAACACGCACTGAGCACCTACTATCTACCTGTCACAATATTCGGCTGTGATAATGTTACAAGAAAGAAGGTACTTTCTGTGTTCTGGGTGCATTCGCAGCCTGGCGGAAAACCACATAATGGAACAAGTATGGCCACTGGGGGACTGGGGGCTAGGGGAGAGAAGTATAGGAGATACAGGGGATACAACAGAGAGAGGCCAGCTCACCTGCGGTGCTCCGGGAAGGCTTTTGTTACAAGGAAGGTGATGTCTGAGCCAAGTCTGAAAGGCTGTGTAGGTATGTGCCAAGGAGACCAGGTGGAAAAGGCTATTGCAGGCCAAGCAAGCAGCAGATACTGTGTGGAGGTGTGAGCCCGTCGTTCCACATGACTCCGGGGTGAAAATGCTTCTTCCTCACAATCATGAAGCTACCAGCATTTTCTCACTGGGGCACCTTAATTTCCAATCTCTTCCACTTCCGTGCCTAACTTCTCATTTTTAAGACACTACTTAAGGGCCAGCTCTTCCAGTAAACTGTTCCTCATTGATGTAGGCCGCCCTTCTCTGTGCTCCTGGGTTATCGCTACCATTTCCCTTATCATTTAGCAGTGTCTGTGAATATGTAAGCATCTCTCGTGCTTTGTGAGGGCAAAGACTACACCTCGTTCATCTCCACAGCCCGGTGCCAGCACTGTGCCTGGTACCGGTCACTACCCAATAAGTAGCTGATGGTGGAGTACATGGGTAAGCTTTGGAGGTGGGCGGAACAGACATGATTATTCTCATACAGAAGCAGGAGCTGAGGTTCAGAGTGTTAGGCAGTGGTCTCACAGTGACACAGAGGGACTAGAACCTACGTCAGCTGACGTCTGACCTAGTTTCTTTCTATCTTACCATGCTGCCTCCAGAAGGAAGCAGGACCTTCCTTTTTTTATTTTGTAAGAGCCAGGAATAAATTCCAGATTATCAGAATCCCTGGCCATATCTCAGTGTCCTAAGCAGCTGCACCTTCTCTCAAGCTTTTCTCTTTAAATTCCCATATTTTGTATTCTCTAACTTTCTCCTCTCCTGTTTCCTTAAACTCACTCCTCTAAGTTCTTGCTACTCATTCATCTACCCCGACCCCTCACACTCCAGAAATTAGCAGCTTCTCCCAGATAATCACGTGTCTGCAACAAGCGGCATTCCTGAAGCTTTGGATAACCCAGGGCAAAGAACCATTCATCATCTTCCTGGCCAAGACCTACATTTCCACTTTCTAAAACTTTCTAATCAGAGGGATGGAGGTGGGAGATGGAGTGAGAAATGATTCTGAGGGCTTACAGTGGTTGTGATGAGCCAGCCTAAATATTCATTTCTCAGAAATGATTTCCTAGACCACGTCTTTCCATTTTTTCCCCCAGCATCACTGAGATAAAATTGACAAATAACATCGTGTAAATTTAAGGTGCACGATGTGATGATTTGACACCTGTATATATTGTAAAATGATTACCACAGTAAGTTAACACATCCATCACTTCGCATAGTTACCATTTTTGTGGTGAGAACATTTAAGATCTATTTTCTCAGCAACTTTCAAGTATATGATACAATAGCAACTATAGTTACTAGGCTGTACATTACATCCCCAGAACTTAACCACCTTATAATGGATGGTTCTCTTACCCCTATACCACCAGCATGCTGTTTTCACTTCTAACATTCCCTTATTTCCTTCGCAACGCTCATCATAATTTATAATTGTAGGTGTGTGTTCACTTGGCTTTTGTCTGTCCACCACTGCTTTGTAAGAGCAGGGATTATATCTATCCTGTTCACCTCATATCCTCTGCTCACAGCATGGTGCCTGGCACATGGCAAATATTTGTTGAATAAAAATAAATACATTGTGCATAGGGTGGCTTTTGTTATTAGCAAAAAAAAAAAATGAGTCTTCAAAAAGTACCTGGTTTTCAAATAATACCTTTTATACAGACCTGGAATTTACTTCTAATCATATTGCCTCCTCTGATCTTCACAATTCTGTGAGGTGAGCTGTAGGGTACCCAGTTTGCATGGAAGGAAACTGAGATTTAGAGGAACTTAGTAACCTGCCCAGAGTCATGCTAATACAAGGAACAACGCCTGAGTGAATTATACGGAGGTAAATATTGCGCATATGCTGCCTCTCTTAGCATAGATGGTCCTGAGAACAGTCTCGTGTATCAGATGTTGCATCCCGAAGGTGTGATTTTTAGATATAAGCCAACTGAGGCACCTAGTTGACTTAGAGAGTCTAAGCAACTTGCTCAAGCAGGAATGGCTGAGCCAGGATATGAACCCGAGCGGGATGGTAAATGTACATTTCTACTATATCATTTGTAAAGAAATCTAAATGTAATGAATTATATAAATTCTTAGAGGATTCTTGAGATACAACAATGAACATTCTGGGCTGTCTGCAGAGAGGAGAAAATTGCTTTGTGCCTAATGATGGAAAACCTGAGCAAATACAAAGAAGTGGCAGGATCTATGAGCCATGGGAGATACTAAAACATTCCGTTGGTGTTCAGTGCGGGCAACAGAAAGTAGTGTAGGGATTTTTATGCAGAAAGGAACTTAATACAGGGATTTAGGCATCTAGAATGTCATTGAAAGGACTGGAGAAGTAGGATGCAGGCCAGGCCTCCAGGAAACTCTGGAGCACTGCAGAAGTGACCCACCAAAAGGCCAGTGTCTCAATTCAAGAGCACTCTGCCTGAGGTCCAGAGAAAGACTTTGGAAGCTGCTACCACCTCAACTGTCTCTTGGCACCCAAGAAACTGGAGCAGGACTCTGGAGAAACCACACACACACACTCCTGCTTACAGAAAATTTTCTGCCAGCAGGGAACAGCCAAAGAGGGCAGAATGAGGATCTCCACCTTATTTCAGCTCTCCAAAGTTCAGCAAGTGCTTCCAATCAGGCAAATCTGCTTTATATTCAGTATCCCAGCCACAAAGGAGTCTGGGAAAGAAGTTCCCAGCATTCCATCCTCTGCAGGACAAGAAGACCCACTAGCAGGAGGGTGGGTTGCCAGTCGTGTGAGCATCCACCCCAGAAGCCACAAGAAGCTTCAATACATCTCACTCACATCAGTGGACTGTAAAACCTAGAAAAGCTAGAATGCCTCCCGGCTGTCACCTCTCTGTAACATCAGCCCCATAGCTCTCTTGAGAAAAAAAAAGCTTATTCAAAGAATAAAAAATTCAGAGAAAACATTACAGACTATGGCAAAGTGTCCCTATCTCTTATAAGTCAATAAAGATGGATATCCCAGTATAAAAGTAAGTACTAGATACGAACAAGTAATTTACAAAAAAAAAAAAAAAAAAGAGTCTATGAACAAACGGGTAAAAAAAGATGCTAATTCTCAATAATTACTAAAGAACAAATGAAGGAAACTAGGAGACATTTTTTCAGAATAAAAAAGATTAAAAAGATTGAATTCTGTTACTGAGAGTACAGGAAACTGGCCTTCCAATAAACTATTGATAAAAGTGAAAATTAATACAAATTTTCTTGTATTAGGACAATTCAAATTTAAATTTTATAGCTTTCAGTACAGTATGTTCCCTACTAAAGACTTAATAAGAAAAAGGTCAGTAAAGTTCAAAAAGATATAGAGACATTCCTCCCAGGATTCTTTGTAATAATTTTTAAAACATCTAAATGTCCACCAAGTATAGAATACTAAGTAGTCAATAAAAAGGTCTAGATGTTTTGATTCTGGCATACAAAGATCCCTGTGAGACAAAGAAACAGAGACTCATGGACATGGACTATACAGTGGTTACCAGAGGATTATAGAGTAGTGGTTAGTAGTGCTATGGGGGAGAAGTGGGGAGGTAGACGAGGTAAAGGGGGTCAAATGTAGTGGAGTAGGGGGAGGGTGAAGTGGGTAAAAGGGATCAAATATATGGTAGCTGAAGAAAACTGGACTTTGGGTGGTAAACATATAATAGAATATACAGATGTCAAATGATAATGTATACCTGAAAATTATATAATTGTGTTAACCAATGTTACCCTAATAAACCTAATTTTAAAAAAAATTAAAAATTAAACTTAAAAAAAAGATCCCTGTGAAATGATGCAAAAAGATTACAAAATGGCATGTAGGTATAATTCCATCGCACTTAGAAATGTATGCACTTATAGGTATGTTTATATATTGAAAATATGGGAGGAAGTACATTGGAATGTAAATATTGTCTCTGAATGCTGGGACTACTGCATTCTTTCACCCTCTTTATATGTCACTGTGCTATTTGATTTTTTTCCCTTTAAATAAACACATGTCACATTTATTAACAGAAAAATCTCTATACAACTATTTTTTTTTTCTTTTGGCGAAAAAGTTAGACCTTGAGAAGTTTGTTTGGCACAGTTGCTACCCTTATCCTCCTCCAGAATCTTTAGAAAAACAACCCTTATGAGGCCCCTGGAAGCAGGGTGTTTAGAAACTGAGGAATGGAGCTTGGGGCAAAGGTGAGTAATTAGAGTTGGGGCAGGAGGAACAGTGAGGAGGGAGATGTGCTAATTTTAGTATCTCTGATAGAGAGTTGTTCCAAGATTCCTGTAATGTCCCCTCACACATGCTTAGCTCCGTCCTTCAGCCCCTGCCCCAGTGACTGCAGGGCTAACACAAACACTAATAGACGTCAGATTGCAATAAAATGCTTGAAATCGCCGATGCTTTAAATAGAGGTGTTTGGCACCGTTTTGGATGGCAGGTCTGGCAGAGGTGAGGCCCTCAGCGCTCACCCTTGTTTAAGGCCCCACGATGAAGCCGTTTGGATGCCAGCTTTCCCTTCAGTCCTAAGACCAAACTCCTGATCACCCCTAAATCAGGCAGTACCTCCTGCCTGTGCAGTCCTCCAGTCCAAATCCTGGGCACCTTGCCTTCCCGCTCCATTTCCTCTGTACTTTAACCTCTTGTTCACTCTCCTCCTTCCTGTCCCCAGGACAAGGATTTAGAGTATACTATTAAACTATTCTTTGTGGGGCCTTTATAGAATCATGATACTTTATCTCTTAAGTGACCTTAAAAATAATGAAAGTGATGATAACTCTCTTTTATTTAGTGTCTATTAAATGTGAATCATGTCACATGTTTGCTTTCTTAAAACAACCCTATGGAATGGGAATATCTTAAGATTTAACTGGCACTTGACAGAAGAAGATATACCAAAACGTAGCTGATAAGCATAGGAAATGATGCCAAAAATACTTAGTCATCAGGAAAATGAAGGTAAAAACTATAATAAAATTAAAAAGACTGGCAATGCAGATTGTTGGCCAGAATGCGGAGCAACTGGTAATCTCATATACTGCTGGTGGGAGTGTGAGATGGTACCATCTTTTTAAAAATCAGCTTGACAGTTTCTTATAAAATTTAATACATACCTACCATATAACCCAACCATTCTCTTACTAGATATTTCCCCCAAAGCAATGAAACATGTCTACTAAATAACTCACACAAGAATTTTCCTAGCAATTTTATTCATAATAGCCCCACATCAGAGACAACCTAGATGTTAATGGTGAATGGATAAACAAAATATGGTACATCCACATACAGGAATGCTTCTCAGTGATAAAAGGGAACAGACTACTGAGAGATGTGTATTAGTTTTCTGTGCTGCGTAGTAAGTCACCACAAACTTATTTGCTTAAGACAACATGTACAATAAGTCCTCATTTAACGTCATCGATAGGTCCTGTGACTTTAAGTGAAAGAACATATATGAAACCAATTTCACCATAGGTTAACTAATGTGAACAAGAGTTAAGTTCGTACCTTCCTGCCCCATCTCATCAACATTATGGCAAAACGACGTTGAATGAAATCAAGGTCATGCTGTGTGCGTTATCTCACAGTTTCCGTGCCTCAGGAGTCTGGGCATGGCCTTGCCAGATCTTCTGCAAGACAGCAGTCAGGGTGTCATCCAGGGCTTGGTTCTTATCAGGAGGCTTGACTGGCATTGGAACCACTTCCAAGCTCAGGCAGGCTATTGGCAGAATTCCTCTCCTGTGGCTGTAATCCTGAGGGCCTTGGCTTTTTGGCTAGTTGCCAGACAAAGTGCCCTGGGGCCCTAGAGGCTGCCTGCTGTTTCTTGTCACATGACCCTTTCCATAGGTCCTCTCACAACATGACAGCTTGTTCCTTCAAAGCAAGCAAGGGAGAAAGAGAGTGAGTCTGTTGGCAAAACAGATATATATAATGTAGCATGATTATTGAGAGTGATATCCCATCACCTTTACCATATTCTAGAAGCAAGTCGCAGGTTGCACTCACAGGTAAGAGGGGGTTATATAAGGGTGTGAACGCCAGGAGGCAGTGGTCATATGCACTTTATCCTCCGTTACACATAACACAGATGAACCTCAAAGGCATTATGCTGAGCAAAAGAAGTTAGACAAAAAAGACTACAACTTTTATAATTCCATCGATATGAAATTCTAGAACAGGCAAAACTGATCTATAGTCACTGAAATATCAGTGGTTGCCTAGGGTCAAGGGAATAGGGGGGTTGACTGTAGAGGGGTGCAAGGCACCGTCTGTGGTGATGAAAGTATGTATCTTGACTGGCACGGTGGTTATATAGGTGTTTACATTTGTCTAAGCTCATCGAACTGAACATTTCAATGGGTACTTTATGAATTGCAAATTTTCATCACCATTTTACCTGTGAGGAAACGGAGATCCAAAACTTGTTACATAGACACACAGCTAGTGGACCTGGGATTCTAGGTCCACTGCAAAGCCCATTCTTTTTCCTTGTATATGACATCTGAGTTTCCTCCAAGCTGCAGTTTTCACAGAGGAGTAACATGAAGGCCTGGGGAGCTAAAGAAATGTGCCTGAGGCCTCACGGAAGTATCTGAGAGTGTTAAGCTTGTGTTTTCTGATTCCAAGTCAAGAGTTCTTTATACCATTAGATCTGTCAGGATTCACTGAAGCCTTGTAGTAGACTTTAAGACTTATTGTTGCATTTAAAAATTTATCCATACGTGTCATTATAAATACACTTAATATTTTTCTCTTGAAACACATAATTTGATGAGTCAGTTCTTTAAAAGAACAACGTATGGTAGCCCATGAAAATAAAGGTTTCTGAAGGTATACAGCATACTGTTGGTTATCCACTTTCATTCTTGCTTACCAAATCTGAGTTTGTTCAAATACTTGGTGACCATAACACTTTAAGGAAATATACCCCTTCTCTGATGCTAGGGATGAATCTTGGTTAGTTTCAGCCAGTTGTGGTCATTCTGTCCCCACAGAGAGAGGTGTGTCTAGGGAAGGACCCCAGAGGCAGTTCTGACCAGTGAGACCTGAGAGGTGCCTGTCAGGGAATTCTGGAAACTCTACCACACCTCTTAAAAGCCACTCAAGAAAGGGACTCTTTCTCACAGTCATGAGGGTGCACCCCAGGAGCTAAAGTGACTGATAACATTAAGGGACAGTGTGAGGACAAAAGTCCATCCTTGAGAATAAGAGTCAGAAGGGCACAAAGCATGTAGGTCCTTGAGGATGACACTGAGCCTCTGATTTACTCACCCCTGTGACTGTCATCATCACTCATGATGTGACTAATACATTTTCTTTATTGATTTAGTCATCACTGTTATTTGCAGCCAAATTCATTTCGTATACAGAGATATAAGTAGATACTGTCAAATATCTTTTTTTGCACCCAACTATATGATGCAATTCTTAAAGCACTTGTATACACTACATTATGTTCAAACTTGGTGGCAGGCGATTGATGTTATGCATTATATGAAGGCTAAGGTTAGTTTCATTCTCAGAAGAGTTTGTTAAAAGCTAAAGATTAGAAACTAACTGTCCATCTGTAGGGGATTGGTTAAATAAATTATAGTAGAGCCATATAATGAGATATAATTCAAATAAAACAGAACCTCCATTCGTTCTGATATGAAATAATTTCTAAGATATGCTGCTAAGTAGAAAAACGAAGAGTCAGAACAGTGTACAGAAGACTTTGAAGTCCATAGTCATGGAAAAACATCTGAAGTTTATTGCCAGGACTTTTGTGGTACAGGAAAGGAACTTGGAAGGTGGACACAAGGCCCTAAACAACTTTCACCATGGATGGGTCCTCTGAGGACATTTAGCAATGGTGTGGCTATAAAAAGCCATGTCGCCAGTGACGTTTTCACAGTAAGAGAACTATAATGCCTGGTGGGGGACCTATAACATGGAAACAGCTGGCAAGATCAATTTAAGGAGAAAGCATCAAAGATTGAGTGTGTCTGTAGCCAGGCTGCTGTATGTGATCTCACATACATGAGATACCTATTTTTAAGATATTAAAGAATTTTTTCTTTTAAAAATTGCATGCATAGAAACTCTGGTAAATCTCAAAAATAAACACACCCTACCTATTAAGCATAAATAACTAACTAATCAAAAGTTCACTGTGCAACTGACACTGGCCTCAACTCTTTATCCAGATTAATTTATTCAGTTTGTGTAGCAGCTCTATGATGTGGGTGTTATTGTTACCATTCTATTTTTTACAAATGGGTAAATTGAGGCATCAAAATGTTAACTAATTTTTTGGAATCACACAGCTGTTAAGTGGTAGAAGCAGGGCTTGAACCCAAAGTCTATGCCCTAAAGAATCTGCTCATTGACCTCTGGGGTTATTAGAAGGGTTAAAAGAGCTCGTATGTGCTTGGCCAGTGTTCTTCTTAGCCAGTGGATCTCGAAGCGTAGTTCGTGCAGTGTTATAATTTGTTAGAACTGTATTTAAATTCGTAGTAATAATGCCCAGGTTAAGCCAGACCTGTACCACATGCTGACGTGTTTCTTAGCTGGCATTGCGTATATGAAGTCCCACCCAGTAGGGGAAAGAATGAAGCCATACCCAGCTGGCTGAACCTTGGGGAACATACCTAAGTATTGTATATATAGTTACCACCTTGCTTTTTATCCAGTAGCCATTTATTGGCCATCACTGTGGACTCAGCAGGGAATTACTCTTTGATCAATCAGTGATACCCGACATGGTCTTAGGAGGCACCAAGGCCCTACCATTCCCAGGCTGGCTGGGTGATTTGTGCATACCAAAACCAGCTAAATAATTCCTCTTGTAAATTTAGCTTCTACATGGGATAGAGACTTCATACTCCTTTCTTCCTTCCTCAGTGCCTGTCACATAATAGATGCTCAGTAACCAGGCAATGAATGAAGGAACCATCACAGTTGAACTGGTAGCGCTGTCTTTTATGCAAGGAGAACCTAACAGGAGTTCTCAGCCTTGGCTGTCTGTTACAGTCACCTGGAGAATGTCTAAAAATCCCAGCCTCAAGCCAGTCACACCAGCATTTCTCAGGGTGGGGAAAACGGAGAAGGACTGGGTGTGAATAGTTTTGAGAGTCCCCAGGTGATTCCAGTGTGCAGCCAAGCTTGAGAGTCCCCAGGCTAGCATGGAGAAGCCAACTTGCAGAGGGTCACGGTTCTAGACATAATGGGTGAAACTTAGATGGCTTCCTCAAAAGCTGCTTGGGCCCTCTACTTCTTTGATGGGTGTGAGCTGAGCTGGAAGCAGCCAAGATCCTGTCTTGAGAAGTTCCTGCGCACAGTGAAAGGTATAGCTGGAAGCATTTATGCTGGAAACCCTGACTGAGTGATAGTTCTAAAAATTATTGCCATATGTCTCCAGCAGGGATGGCGGGGGTCACATTAGCTTCCTCCACGCTCCACAGCCTTCCTTCCATCAGCTCCTCAATCCTCACCCAACCGGGCCTTTGGAATGGCTCCATTTAGTCTAACAATTTTATGGAGCATCTAGATTCCTTGCAATAGGCCAGGCCCTGGAAATGCAGATGTAAATCCAACATCGCCCCTTCCCTGGTGGAGTCATAGCCCCGAGGGGGGAACAGGAAGTCAGTCGACAGCTTGGATGTGGCGCCATCAGGCCGAGATGGAGACCAATACAGAGACGTGAGAGCTTAGAGCAGGGGGCTTGAGGGGGCTCCAGAGGGCTTTTGAGAAGAAGTGGTAACAACACTAAGGCATTTTTCTTTTTCTTTTGAAATGTTCATATGTATATTTTAAAGTTTGGAATAATTTTAAACATATAGAGTTGACCACACCCATTAAACAAAATTAACATTTTGCTGTATTTACTTCAGATCCTTTAAAAAAAAACCAACTATTTCAAACATAGAGAAATTACAGAGAATAATATAACAAACACCCATGGGTTAAACAGGGGTCCCCAACCCCCAGGCCACAGACTGGTACTGTCTATGGCCTGTTAGGAACCGGGCCTCAAAGAAGAAGGTGGGCAGGTGAGCGAAGCTTCATCTGTATTTGCAGCTGCTTCCCAGCGCTAGCATCACTACCTCAGCTCAGCCTCAGGTCATCAGGCATTAGATTCTCATGGGAGCACCAGTCCCTGGTGCCAGAAAAGTTGAAGACCGCTGGGTTAGCAAATGGGTAAACTGAGGTAGTTAAGAACTCCCGCTCTGGAGCCAGCCTACTTGGCTGTGCAGTGCAATGTTGGAGAGGTTGCTTAACCTCTCTGTGCCTCTGTTAGCCAGGAGGTCAGGGTGGGAATGTCCACTGCAGCGCATGGGGCAGGGAGACCCTGGGCTCTGTGGTCAGAAAGGAAGGTGAGCAATGGGCAGAGGCGGAGGCTGGAGAGGTGGCCGGAGCACAGCAAGGAAGACTGTCAGCAGCTTGGGCACTGTCCATGAACTCCACCTGGGAGCCTATTTCCCTGCACACCCCCTCTCTCCTCTCTCCCAGGAAACTCTCAGATCCCTTTTAATGGGTCTCTTCAAAAAATAAACATAAAACAAACGGTAAAGAAACCTCACTCATACTTGCTCCTCAATCTGGAAAATTTCACCATGTATGGACTAACTTTGGGGGAAGAGGGGAGACACAGGGGAGCACAGGAAGGGGACTTACCCCCCTGAAGTCATTGCCACCTTAATTCTCTGGGGTGGGGGGAGGGGGTAGGAAATGAGTGGTTTAGCGCTGTAGCCCCGTCAGAGCATTAGGCTACCTTGGCCCCAAGTTATTGTTTTCTGAGAACTGTGTATCCCACCAGGTGGATATTTCCTGCTGAGTGATGTGGTAAGAGAGCCCCCTGACTTGTTCAATAGTTAACCTGACGGAAGCACACATGTGGCTTGTCAGGCAGGAATATTTGCGAGGAAGTCCTGGGGTATAAGTAGAGACTAGCGCCCAGCCTCGGTTGGAAATGTGCTCTCCCGTCAACCCTCAGCAGCACCATCATTTTTTATCTCAAAATGGGCTTTCCCCTCTTCCCCCACCGCTGCTTCTCCAGCATCCGTTCCAGCCGCTGCTGAGGAACAGCTGCTCTGAGGCCCATCTCTCATCAGCTGCCTTATCTCTCTGATGAATAATGGTCCCCTTCCCCCGAGCGGCAGCGGCTGCCTGGCAGGAGGCCCACCCTGCACGGAGCAGGAGGCTGATAGCACTTGGAGGCCAGGCAGCTGTCAGAGAGCGTGGCATTCCCACCCCGCTGGCCCCACTTAGGGTGAAGGCAAACCCCCTGCCTCACAGAGACCTGCCACCCAAGGCCCCACTGCCTGAGTAAGCAGCAGCTCACCAACTCAACCTTTCCAAGCACATCTTGGGACCTCCCGAGTGCAGTCACCATTCTGGGTGCTGGGAAACAGAGGCACGTGGGTCCTACCCCTCAGGGCTGGGCACTGTTTATGGGAAGTGTGATTCGTACCTACTAGTACAGACCTCTGTGCTTCATAGTCCTGGACCTTGAGAGCGTGTTTAATCACTCCAGGTCTCAGTTTTCCTCACGTCTAACGGGCTAAGCATCGTGCCGTGCAGATGCTGTGGTTCTCCTCTCAGATGCCGTCAGCAGCCGGTGCACCGCTCCCGCAGCATGGTGATGCCACAGTGACCGCTCTGCCTCTGGCCTTCCCCAGGGCCTCTGGCTGCCGGTAACTGCATCCCTGACGTAAGCAAGAGGCCAGCTCCCTCTGCCACCACTCCCCCTCCCTCCAGGGCAGTCAGGAACTGAGATTGGGGGCACAAAAGCCCAGCCATCTTTTCTCAAGGTGGGAGAACTTGGTGGGACAACATGCTCCAGAGCCCCCTGTGGGTCAGGCTAAGACTAGACTCACCCATGACTATCACCCCCCTCTCTGTCCTGCTTCCCTCACCCTCTTAAAGCTTTTCTTCAAGAGCACCCCCTCCCTCCATGAATCAAAGGCTTCTGGAAACCTGTTTTGGGCTCTGCTTCTAGGGGACGCAGCCCAAGATAAGTACCTACTTCACAGGGGCCTTGTGTGTGGATATGATGAGATACGACTTGAAAAGCCCCTTGTAGGTGCCTGGCTGGCACTTGGCAAGTACCCAGTCGTCAGTAATCATGATTCTTATAAACTGCTGCTACGTGACAGAAAGTCAGTCACAAGGGAACTCAGACAGACGTGACAGAGAGGTAGGTGTTGAAAGCCTTGGTTCCAAGTCTGAAATTGGAGGCAATCATCCTAGAAGGGGCCCTCAGAGGTCATATAGCCGTTTGTTTGGTTTGGTTTGTTTTGGTTTGGTTTGGTTAGGTTTGGTTTGTTTTGGTTTGGTTTGGTTTAGTTTTGGTTTTGGTTTTGGTTTTGCCAATGAGGAAACTGAGGCCCAGAGAGGAGAAGCAACACTTTTAGGGACCCACAGCAAGTCAGAGGTAGAGCTGGGACTGGCTACATCGTGGTTTTTCCCCACTCGGCGTGTTATGTTGGCATCTTCAGGCCCTTTTTCCCTGCTTGTCATTGAAGTATTGTTGACTTTAGATGGACCAGGACCCTGAGAAGTGAAGCCAGATCACGCTCCATTTCCATGTGCATCTCCTGAGCACCTACAATGTGTTGCACACCTGCTAGACACCAAGAAAAGAGTCACAAACGTGTGTGCCAACCCCTGGTTGTTATAGAGAGCCTCACTCTTTTCGAAGTGTGTGTGTCGGTTGACCTTATCCCAGGAAGTAAGTAACACCGCCCATTCCACATGGGACATTTTAGTAAGAGTGAGCATCGAAGGACCGGTCAGAGCAGGCCGGTGGGCGAGGGCATCCGTGGGCTCACCTTGTTTCCATATTTGACACATAGCAGTATTCTTATTTTCTGCAATGCTCTCTCTGAATGGTCATTTGCTGTCCCTTTCATGTTCCCCAGTATGTACAGAGTGACACATGTGACATGGGTCATGGCTGCTGGGGATAGCTGTCATCTCATGTGGTTGGCGTGTAGGGTGCATCCTGAAGGGTGAAGCAGAGAGGGGGTGGCCACAGTGGAACTCAAGAAGTAGACCAAAATCATACCAGACACAAGACTCCGTTATCACGCTAAAGCATTTGGGCTTTGATCTGCAAACAGTGGACAGCCTCCAAAATTCTTTGTCCGGGGACATGACACGCTCACCTGTGTTTCCTGCAAAGACCTCGTGGCAATGTAAAGAGGAGATGCGAGAGGGAAGACCTCGCCCCAGGTAGAGACAGCCTTAGACAGGGAAGAGTGAAGTAAGAGACTGCAACCCGTGAGCTGTCAGGAGACATAGTGGGGTGATTTTCCACATGGGTAGAACACCCTGAGGGTGACAGGGATGGAGGTCAGGGAGAAACCACTGAGGAAGTGAGAGTTGAGCTGGGGAATAGTTGAGGGGCAGTTCCCTAAGCTTGGGGACTGGCGTGGACAGAGCGCAGAGTGTGTGGTAGAGATGAGTGTAGAGGCAGCGGGGCCAGGGCACCTGGGTGGAAGGGTTTCTCAGGAGTGAGAGGAACTGGAGCTAAGAGGAGGCCTGTGCCCCTTTCTGAGGAGCACCGAGTGCCAGAGGCACAAGCATGAACTCCCTCTGTAGGCGGTGGGTGGAGACTACCCGAGGGTTTTGAGCAGCAGGGTTGCGGGAGGAAAGCAGGATTCCAAGATTAGTCCAGGAGGAGAGCACAATCGGTTGGTAGCAGGAGTCACCTCCCGAGGAGGTGACCATGCACAGACAAGTTTGGTTTGCCTGCACGATGTGGTCCCATATTAAAAAACAAAAAACAAAAAATGAAAAACAAAAAACAAACAAACAAAAAAACCTTTTATTAAGATATAATTGACACATAGCATTTTATTAGTTTCGGTGTACAACCTAACGATTAGACATTTGTGTATATTGCAAAATGATCACCACAAGTCTAGTTAACGTCCATCACCCACACACAGTTATAAATTTTTTTTCTAAAAGTGGAGTATTTTTCAAAGGAGAGATTTTATGCAAAAGACGTCACATAAAAGGCAGGTTTCTAGCTTCATTTGAAAAATCAGAGGATTTGGTGAGACTGGACCGAGGACTTTCCCATGGCCATGATATTCTGGCACTGAGTCACAACTGCCCCCTTTAGCTGCTGCTTTGGGTTTCATTGGCATTTTCCCCATGGCAGTTCTGCTTTATTTACTTTTGTTACCGGTCTGCACAGTGCTTTTTTTTTTTTTTTTTTTTTATTGGAGTAGTTAGCATTTAAGTAATTGAGAATTTCATATAAATATCCAGATTTGGGCTACTTTTGAAAAATCATTAGGGCCACCTGGGACCTCATTCCTATGTCTAGGGCGTAGGCCAGTCTCCAGGTCAGTGTCCACCCCTCTCTCCTGACTGTCTGCAGAGGCCTGGGTTAGCTGCCCCTGACTGTAGAGGTCTCCTACTGCAAAACAAAATGTTTCTTCTCCTCAAGTCATTATCAAAAGTAGAAAAATAAACGATAGAGTAAGATATGCATGCTTCCAAAAAAAGAGAAGGGTATTGTGGAAATAGGAATATTACTATGTGTTTAATATGGAAACAAAGAGAGTGTGTGTGTTAGAAGAATAAGAGCAAAGATGCTACTAAAAAAGACTGGCCCGCTTCATGCAGCCCGATGCTCCCTGCTGGGGCCCTGTGGCATTTAGCTTGGGGATCTCTGGGGCAGAGGCAGAGAAATCACTCACCACTCACCACTCAACTGTCTGGATTCTGAGCCAAACCCTGTGCGGCAGAGAGGAATAAGATGAGGGACTTGTGATGTGGGGTTTGGAGCTAAGGACCTGTTGAAGTATTCTAGGCAGGAGGCAATGGTGGGGGTGGGGCACGGGGGGGTGAGGACCAGAGCAAGAGAAGGGAGGAAGAAGTGTAGGGACAAATGCAGACACTTACAGAGGGAAGAGTCAGCCACTTCAGTGGCTCCTTATATGGGGCGTCAGAGAAAAGAATCAGATGATTTCAAGGGACACCGTGGGCTCTTCAACAGAAGCCAGGAGACTCTCTCCGGGGGAGGCTGGTGACTTGGATCTGGGCACAGTGGGTCTGGGGCAATGGTGAGATGTTCAGCTGGGTGGTGGTGCTGGCTGCACCGTGCTCATCGTTGGCCTTGAAGGACCCAGGTCTCATGAGGACCTCGTCCTTCCTGTGCTTCATCTCTCCCTGCCTTACTTTCGTGAAAAATGAGGCTCTCAACACTCTCTTCCTTACAGGGTCAGTGTGGAGATTAGAGATAGCATAATTAAAAGCCTAAAAAATGTTTCCTGGGGAAGTACTCTATAAATCTGAGTCATTTTCACTACCGCCCGTGAGAACAAGGTGGGAAGCCCACCGAACGGAGATGAGTCCATGGGGCAGAGAGCCAACACAGCCTTGGAGAAGAGCCATAGGAAGGGAGGAGCCTGGAGGAAGCAGCAGGGACACAAGGGGAGAGGGCATCTTTGAGGCAGGGGGGAAAGGGTCGAGCAGGGTGGACAGAGATCATCCTACAGAGGCCACTGAGGATGAGAGGAGCTCACAGCAGGTGGTCTCCAGTGGGGGGCTTTGCCCCGCAGAGGACTCTTGACAATGTCTTGAGACAGTTTTGGTTGCCATGACTGGGTGTGGGGGTGCTATGACTTCCAGCGGACAGAGGTCTGGGATGTTTTTAACTCCCTACAGTGAACAAGATAGTCCCCCTCCCGGCACAACAGATTATCCAGCTCCAAATGTCAATACTCCAGAGGCTGGGAAACCCTTCTCTAGAGCCAGTAGGCTTTGGGGTTTGACTTGTGGTTCTACCACCAACAGATATGTGACCTTACCAAGTCCCTTAACTGCTCTGTGCCAGTTTCCTTATCTGGAAAATGGGGATGATAATAACAGCTGCTTCCTAGGACTGTTGTCAGGCTTAAATGAGCAATGATATACAGAGAGCTTAGAATAGAGGCTCATAGTACATTAGCTGTTATTAGAGATCAGGGAAAGTGAGAGTATAGCAGAAGCCATTTGACCTTGGTGTGTGGCATTTAGGAGTGACTTCATTGGAGTAGAAAGGGGGCTGACAGCCAGATCCAGAGGGTTCTGGAGTTGGGAATTGGAGCCAGCAGGTATGTACTGCCTTGTCCAACAGGTATAGCAATGGAAGGAAGAGGTAGGATGGATGGTTATGGTTAAGCCACATGGAAGGGACTTGCTTCACATTCATTTATTTATCGATGCCAACCCAAAGTTCTTGTTAATGCCCAAACCACACTATGACAACAATGGAAAATTTCAAAACAGGAGAAATCACGTGCAGTCTCACCACCTTAACAAATGAGCAATTTTCCATCTCCCTTTCCAGGATCATCATTTTTGCAATGTTTTAGTTGTAACACAGATTCTCTTTTCTATTGTTTTATGTCACATGAAATTGTCCCACAGCATTTTCCATGGTATTACATCATTATTACATTTATCATTTTTTCCAAAATAAAGATAATCTCATTGTTTTTTCCTAGTTGTGAAAATACTTTGTGCTCTTTTCATTCTTTTTTCTAATGTAAATAGCACCACAAAGTGTAAAGAAGAATGTAATAACCCCAGGTCCCATCTCACTCTTCAGAGACAATCAGATTAGCATTTTGATGAACGTTCTTTCAAACAAATCATGCATTTATCGACACAATTTGTTAATTTTTTATGTAAACATGAACATTACTTAACTATCAGTCCATTTTCAACCTTGAATCAAAGGTTTTCTTATGTTGGGGTTGGGATGGTTGTTTTGGGAAATGAAGAAGGGGCTGTGGAAGGATGCACACAAGAACAAAGCAAGCCAGAAAGTTCCAAAAGCTTCTAGAAAGATGACATATTGGGGTGTGCAGTGTAGTCTTTTCCTGAGGCTGCTGTAACTATCACAGGCTGGGTGACTGAAACGACAGAAATTTACCCTCTCATCTTTCTGGAGTGTGAAAGTCTGAGATCCAGGTGTCAGTGGAGCCACGTCCCCTCTTAAGGATCTAGGGGAGGGTCCTCCCTTGCCTCTTCCTGGCTTCTTGTGGCTGCCATCAATTCTTGGCATTCCTTAGGTATAGACATGTCCCTCTAATCTTTGACACATGACGTCCTCCTCTTCCTCTCTGTGGTCTGTGCCCAAATTTCCTACTTTTTACAAAGATGCCAGTCATTGAATTAAAACATGTTCTATTCCAGTGTGACTTCATCTTAACTTGATTAAATCTGCAACGACCTATTTCCAAATAAGGTCACCCTCGCAAGTAACAAGGCCGAGGTCTTCAATGTGAATTTTTGGGGGACACAGACCCATAACGTGGGATGCCCAGGGTAATAGAGGAGTAGGATGGGGCAGGGTGGAGCAGTGAAACAAAAGGGAAGGAAGAAACCAGGAAAAAGAGACCAAGATTCTGAGTTGAACAAGCCTGCTTTCTCCAGCAGCTTGCGTCTGTGTTTCATTAACCTCCTAGTAGTTTGCAAAGAGGGCCGGGGATTCATCAGAGAGCCTGGCTCTTGGTAAATCCCGCCAGGCCTCTTCTCCACCGTTGTCACACGGTGCAGCTGGCAGCTGCCTGCAGGCCCCACAGGCCTCACTGCAGCATCCTGTTGTCCTCTGGCCACCAGATTCTTGGTTGACTGCCACCTAATTTCTTTTCAGCCTGGACTAATTTCTTGCAGTCCCTGGGCTGGCGGGATGCATTGCTAATTTCCAAAATCCTTCCATATGGCCCATTCAAACCCCTCCATCTACAAAGTATACACGTGCCTCTGTCTATCCTTGCTGCAGCACAGTGGTCCATAGCCTTCAAGGGCATAGAGATCCTTTCAAAGTCTTGATCTCCCCTCCCCTTTTCCTCAGAACACCTGCTTTTGCTGCTTTACTCAGTTCTCTTGGTCTCTTTTTCCCAGACTTAGTACTGAGGTTGAATTTTCAGAGGTGGAGGGGGATGGGAAAGGATTCTGAGGAGTGTGGAGACAGTTAAGAGGAAACCTGAAGTCTCTTTGCTAGTGGACGCAGGTGTCAGATAGTCTGGAGCCTTCCCAGACAGAGCTGGGCTTAGGTCTGGGTGTGATGGGTCAGCCTATGACAACATCAGCATCATCATCACCCTTTGTCAACTCGGCTCTTGGGGAACAAGGGACAGTTACAGAATAGCAAGCAGTCAAGCAGCCAAGAATAATGAGGCTTCCGCTTACTATCTTAGGTCCCAGGCAAAGCCCAGCCAACACCTTTTCTTGCCATCACAGGCTTCTGCTTAGTTGAGGGAAGTATTATACTTCATCGGTAGTTAAAAGTCACTCAGCCTTTGGCCACCTGCCTCCTGACACTGCCTGAAGCACCTAGTAATCTCCCAGCAACACATCACCTGTCCCATCTCCACCATTTAATTATAGGTTGTCTTTGATTTCCTCTCCAGTGCTGACAGTCACTTCTGAGAAAGACCTGGGATCAGAAACCCAAATAATATAGCTCACATTAAGTCTAAAGCCGAAATAAGAAAACCCAGGTACAGCCTGCAGCCAGGATGTGCCAACTTGTGTGGGATTGAAGGAGGTTTCTTGCCCAGGCACGAAAGACACAGGGCTTGGTTTCAGTGGGACCCGGGAGACACAAGGGCAGCAAGGGGTTCGTGAGCATTGTTGCAATTTTTTTACCCAACCTCATCATACCTTATACTCTCGCCATATAACCAATTGCAAATTTGCCACTTCCAATATCAGTCAGAACAATAGTGGTGGCAAGCAACCGACCTGATTCAACCAGTGTGGGAAAAAATGGAACTTAGTAACTCAAATAATTCAGAAGATAAAAATGGCTCTTGTGTCAGGCTCAGCAGGATTCAGAGGTTCAACTGTTATAGACAGGGCTTTTGTCTCCCTCCTTGTCTCTGTTCCCTATAGCATTTCTATTCCAGATGGGATCCCTTTATGTAGTAAGAAAATAGTCTCCATCAGCCCCAGTTTTCATCACTCTGGCTTACTTGGCCTCTCCTCTCTCCCATCACTCAAGACGAATTCTGACAGGCCCATTGTATCAGAGATGCAATCCTACCCCCCAAGGGGGAGGTGCAGTTCTCTGATTAGAGAGGATTTTATCATGGACTCTGTTTGAAAAGAAGAAGAAGAAGGAGGAGGAGGAGGAGGAGGAGGAGGAGGAGGAGAAGGAGGAGGAGGAGGAGGAGGAGGAGAAGAAAATGAAAATCCTGAGCATATAAAACAAGAACCAGCGCAGTCCACTCCACCCCCCAATATGAGGGTCTATCCGTTCAGTCGCAGGTGTGATTCCCTCTACCTAGAATCCCCTCAAAACCCTGCCTACAGGAATCCCTATTTTTCTTTCAAGACCCAAGCCTTTCCATACACTCCCAGACAGGGTTGAACACACCTTTGCGTCATATTAGCACCTTGTATATGACTCCATTATGTCATTCACTTATTTATTCATTTAGCAAATCCTTATCCTTTAGCGTTGTACACAATTCCCCTTGGATTGTGAGTTTCCTGAAAGCGAGAATCATGTCCCAGTCATCTCAGGATCTCCAGCCTCTACCAGGGTGTTTGGCCCACTATCAGGGTCTGATGACTGCTGGTGGCCACATTCTTGGATGTTTGGGTGGCATGCAGGACTTGGTTGTTCCCTGACTGGATGGAGAACCTGGGATGCTGGGTTGGAGGGAGGAGCTGCATGCTGTAGGTCACCTGGCTGGAGTCATTAATTTCCCTGCATTTTTTTTTTGCAAATCCCACACATCTCAGCCTGTCAGGAAGAACCCTGTTGCGTTCTATATAGCAATGGATGGCAAAATTGGAACACATGCCTGATTTGCCCTCATAGAAAGTGTTTATTTTTCACATATTGTTCTGAGAATCTTAAGAATTCAGGAGGTCCAACAGAATTCCTTGGGGTTAATCTTCTTAGTGATGCTAACATATCTCCAAAAATATGGAACTTGTTACCTTGTAAGGCAGCCCCGCTGGTTATTGGGGGCCACATGTTATCTCCTGGTTACGTTGGCCATCAGTTCTAGTTCTCTTCTCTAGGACCACAAGGGAAAAGGTCCCTCCCTTTTCGAGTAGATATTCTACTTTGTGTTCATTCATTCATTTATACATACATTCATTAACTCCATCTTCTACTGAAAAACATTGCCCTATTTTTCCAAGACAGGCAGGTTCCCTGTTCTCATTGAGCTGACATCTTTAGAGGGGACAGACATCCAACAAGCACCTTAACAGATAAACAGGAGACATACAATTATCACAAGAGCTGTGAGTAAAGGAAAATAGGGCAATATGAGGGTTGGGGCAAATTTCCAGAGTGAACGGGACAGGTTTCTTTAAAGAAGTAAATTCAAGCCAATGAGTGAGTGATGAGTTATCCACATACAATTTGTAAGAAAGCAGCCAGGGAGAGGAATTAGAGGAAGAGAGGGTGTCAGTGTGGCTGGAGTGGAGGTGAGGGAGAAGAGAAAGGTGGAAATGAGGATGGAGATGTGGTCAGGAGCCTATAGCCATGGTAAGGAGCTTAGGACCTATGGTCAGAAAGAGGGTTTTAAAACAGGGATGTGATGTATAACTTTGAAAGGGGACTTTGAAATATGCACCCTGAGGTAGATTCCCAAATCCCTAAAGACCAAGAGGAAGTGACCACTACTTTTATTTTAAAGAATCAGAAAGATTCTGATGTAGAGGTAAATTCTAGAAGTCCTAGAGAGAAAGAGCCATGATATCTGGGGCCAGAGTCACCGTATCCACAGACAGGCCACTGGATACTCCTCTTGGAATGCTCTTGGAAGGACACCCTCTCTTTCTAGATAGCTGGATTTCCATTGCACCCCACCTCCAGGCTGTGTCTTCCTTATGAGTTCTACACAAACATGGACAGCCAGGAGGCTAGCCAGCTTGAGACCTCACAGTCACGCACTGTTGTGTTCTGGGAAAAGAGTCATTAGGGGTTTTCGTCATTGCGCAATCATAGAGTGCAGTTACACAGACCTAGATGGTACAGCCTACTGCACACCTAGGCTGTATACCAAACAACACGAGACTAAGTCAAACACGAGAAATGATGCAATCACGAGACACAGAAAACGCAAGATGTATGAGGCCGCTGCTGGTGTAACATGGTATACCATTTGCAGCAAACTTTTTATATATATATATAAAGACTACATTCTAAAATAATGGGAAAAAAAAGTATAGGATAGTAAGTACATAAACCAGTAACAGTCGTTTGTTATCATTATCAAGCATTATGTACTGTTCATAATTGTATATGCCGTACTTTTGCATGCCTGTAAGCACGACCGGTTGGTTTACACCCGTGTCACCACAAACATGTGAGTAATGCATTGTGTCATACCAGGCATGACAGCATTAGGTGATAGGAATTTTTCAGCTCCATGATAATCTTTTGGGACGGGACCACCGTTGTCTCTGAAATTTATTGTTGACAGAAATGCCATCATATGGCACGTGACTGTAATGATTTCCTTCTGGAGCAGAGTGGAGTTACCCAACATGAGCCACCAAGTTTGCCGCCACAGTTGTCTGTGAGGTAACCACCCTGCCAGAAGGAGGGCATCTGATTGTCAGAATCAGTCCCCC
>CM053503.1:8116315-8153067 GCA_028627145.1 Eidolon dupreanum
TATTTGTAAAATGATGGTACTAATAGGGCCTTTCTGGTAGGATTTTAAATTAATACGTGTCAAGTGCTTAGAATGGTGGCTGGCATAAAGTACACACTCAATAAATGGTGACAATTATTATTGTCCCTCATACATGGAACAAGGTCTCTGCAGAGTTGGCACTCAATATTTGTCGAATGAATACATGCCTTAATTGAACAGATGTGGTTAGTCTTCAACTACTATTATTGCGGCTCTGGTATCCTTATTCCACCCTAATTGAGATTTTCAGCCCACAGCATCCCAGATTCAAGTGTCACTGTCCTAAAAGGGTCATAGATAGTATGGTCCACTTCTTCTGTTTTTCCACATAGTCAACTAACTGTGCACTATGCTGAGCCCTTATCATGCTTATTGTATTTAATTCTCAGAACCCTGATGAGTAGGTTTTGTTCATTTCTCCATTGTACAGGAAACTGAGGCTCACATAGTTAATAGTAAGTGGTGGAGCTGGGCGTCTCCAAAACTTGTGTGTTTGATCATGGAATTACTCTCCTTCTCTGGACATCAGTTTCCTTATCTGTGAAATGAGGAATCCCCATCATTTGTCTTATATCTGAGGTCCCTCAAACCTTCTAATTGACTCCATGTTAGTCCATACCTGTAGGCTACAGCACAAGAGTTTGCAGACCAATCCTGGCCTGATACAGAAAGTTCCTGTGTTACCTCATTCTTTCCATCCAAGCTCTTATTATTGAAGTACCCCCAAATTAGTCTGGCGCAAGACTCGGCTCCCCTTCTAACCATTGGGTATCTAAACATTAGGCCAAAAATTGTAGTTTATTCCTTCTTCCTGATCAGAATATGCCTTGCTCTTCCCTGCGTATGTCCACCAGCAGCTCCCCTATGCTGGGTGAATCCCAAGTTCCTTGGTCCAGTTAAGGGTCCAGATGATCTGTGCTCCACACCCAAGGCCACAGCCATGGTAGCCACTGAGCATCTCCAGCACACACTAGTCTCAGTGTGCACGTGGAATGCCCTTCCTCCTTCTCTTATGTCATCTGCTCCAGGGAGTCATCCTGACCCCCCGCCATTCTGTCCCTTTTCCAGTTTCTATCACCACTCTTGCCTCCCTCCAGCAAGACATTATTATCTCACCCATCTGCCCACAGTCTGTCTTCTCTCAAGATCTGGTCTGCCATATTCAGCTTGTTGCCCCAATATTAAAGCTCAGGGTCAGGCACAAAGTGAGTACCCAAGGATGCTGAGTGATGAGGGGTGATGGAGAAGAACCTGAGACCTGCCTTTTAGAAACTTACCCTCGAGTTCTGGAGACTGTAGGTACCTCCATGAAAGGGCTGTGCCTCTAGCTATTGGAAGCGAGTGGGGTTGTAAAAGCAGATAAAATATTTATTATTAATATCTAACATTTGAGTGTTCCTGTGGGCCAGTCACTGCTTAATCCTTATAACAATCCTGTGAGTTCGGATCTCTTATTTTCCCTATTTACAAATGAGGAGACCAAAGCTCAGAAATCTAAAGTGACTTCCCAGGATACACAGCTAGTCAGTGATAGAGAGAGAATTTGAACCCAGAATCTACATCATAAACTATTATGCCATATATCTCTCTAGAAAGAAGAACATGGCAGGCAGGGGACGTGGCATCAACGTCTGCAGGTTGTGCTTGTGTGAAATGCTGAGGGTATAGTAAATGCTCATTTAAAGTCATTAAGCTAAACTCAGTGGGCCTGGCAGGAATGAAGAGGTTGATGCAGACAGACGTTGGAGAGGATGAACATCCAGCCAAGGACTCTGGCCTTTCTCCCGTAGGCAGGAAACAGCTACTGAAGCTCAGCTCAGAATGGTCAGATGCTCAAGGCCTGGGATTGAGTGGGAGGTTTCACCATACCAGGTAACAAATGTTGACCAATGTTCTCTCCTCTTCTGCTCTAGTTCTCTCAGCTCATTAAGATCTTCCATTCCCTGGGTCCTGAGAAGTTCCCGCTTGTGGAGCAAACATTTTTCCCCAACCATAAGCCAATGGTGAGTGTCCTTTTTTACTCTGCTTATTTGTGTGATTCGGAACAAACAAATGTTTATATTCTCGGTCTATTTGAATGGAGTAGGTGGGCTTGGGGGCTGCTCCCCGACCACCAGGGCTCTAAGGAAGAGCCGTGATGTCCTGTGGAATGCCTGGCTTTCCAAAGGAAAGCGCCATCTCTCCAGGTGAAATTTTAGGCAGTAGATCAAATGACAAAGGTGGACAGAATTCCTTGGAACATCAGGAATTTTCAGCAAATGAGGGGACAACTTGAACTAGCATGTTGGAGCCAAAGTTTGATGATGAGAGTAAAAGATGTTTCAGAGGTAGAACGTTATTTTACTTGAGCCAGACCTGGTTTCAACTCTTATTTTAATAAAAATAGTAATATTTGATTTGCATTGATTGTTGATGGGCAGTTTCCTTGTGTGTCCCCTTCACATTCAGACTTTTGTGTATATTTGAGGTCGTCTTTGGGAAGTGGTTAGAGCTCAACTTGGATTATGTGGTATCGCCTGCCATTTGCTGGGTGGGAGAGGGTACCGTCTGCTCAAATGGGGTGGAGGGCGCTCCATCCCACAGCTAGAGGAAGCTGGGCGAAAGAGTTCTGGACAGCTGGAAACAGCCCATGACATGCCCGCTTACATCATTGGTGGTCTTCTGAAACTGGTCATAGGAATGCCGGGTAGAAGCCCCACACTTGTCTGGGGAAGAATGTGAGTTTTGGGGAACAGAATAGTTAATAGGGTATCTGGTAGTGCCTGCTGGAAGCAGTGGCCTGCTTGTAGAATTCCACGCTCAGGCTGCTGATCTGGACAGCCCTGTGTGGAGACACTGATGAGTAGGACTGCAGGCTCTGGCGGGGTCGTGGGGGTGGGGAGCAGTCTCATCAGATGGAGAGTTTTTCCGAGGATTACCTTTCACTTATATCTGATCCATTGAGAGTCATAGAATCCAGGATGCGCTGGTTGGAATAAGAAGGACATGTGGACACTGGCATAGTCCAGCAAAGCATGGACATAGTGGAGAAAATTCAAGGGTCATCACCAAACCAGCCTGAGTTTGAATCCTAGTTCTGCCTATATACTAAGTCTTGGGCAGTGAATTAATCTCTGTGAGCCTCAGCTTGCATCGCTGAAAACCGTGGATGACAGTGGAACAACCTAATTGCTGAGATTTAATGAAATCATGCATATAGAGTGTTATGCCTGGCATATGTTAGGTGCTCAAAGTAGAGTCGCTTTAAAATAGGGTCACAGCTATATCCTAGAATGTTGTCAACAATAGGATGAAAGTTGGTTGGAGGGTCTACAGCCAACCTGGCCCGTTCAGGGCGACATCCCCATCTATGAGCTCTGGTAGGGCCTTGCCAGCTGCAAGGAGGCCTCTTAAGTTGCTGGCATTCCCCACTGGGCTGAGCCACACTCAGAACTTCAGGCAGACATTCGGCATCAAGGACTGCTGTTTGCAGCCGTCTCCCACTTCCATTTGGTTGAGATTCTTGGGAAGAAAACAGGGAAGGCCAAGTCAGGGCCGCAGTCTGAGAACACCTGTACCACTCATAGGTAATTAGATAAAGACCCAGATTCTGTAGCACTGTGTAGAACTCTGGCCATAGAATCAGGGAGCAAGGAGGTCAGGGCTTTATTAGCAGCCAGGAGGAAATCTACGATGCCTCTCCTGAAATCCCTCCTGCCTGGGAAAGGACTGGGGCAGGGTAGAGCCAAGCTGCAGGAGAGGAGAGAGGGACATGTGCAGGGAGGGGTCTGGAGCCAGGGCAGGCAGGACCTAGCAGCTTCCAAGGCCCTCTACGATCTGTAGAACCCCCAATGGTGGTCAGGACACAAAGAGGCGAGAGACTGCAGGTGTGTGATAGAAATAAAACCACTTTACTGTTTAGAATAAAGGACACACTATAAAAAGTGAACATTATGCAACATTACAAGACAATATACATTCACGGAATATAAAATTCATAAATAACATGGAGGAAAACTGTAAACAGTGCTACAAAATTTAGCAACAAATACATTCCTTCTAGACAGGGTTTTCTCTGGTTGGTTTCTCTCCATCACTTCTGGGTCTCAGGACAGCACACTGGCTAAGGGAGAAGGCGGGGGTGTGGGAGAATCTATGAAGCCCCTCTCCTCAGAGTATGAACCGGTCTCTAAGTTCTTCCCCTCCTCACACCTCCCAAGAGCCCATTCGGAGGTGTTGATATCCACCTCTCCTACATGCCCACGTTTTGTTTTGCTTTAGCCATCAGATATTCAAAGTTTTTCTTGCATAAAACCATTTCTTGATATTTTTACTTTAGTCAGCCAGAAACCAAACACTTGGGTGTCATTTTAGGGTAATCTATATTGACGATCGTCAAGGATTAAGTATTGTCTCTCTTGGTGTCTCGGAGATAGAACTGTTCCAATAAATCATTTATTTCTTGAACTGCTCAAGAACCATGATATGAAAAATGGTGCTTGTGGGCTGTAGCTTGACCATCATATGGGTCTGGGGCTGGGTGAGGGTGAAGCACAGGAGTCTCCTAGAATTATCTACTTCTGCCAGACGGAGCACTGGCCTGAGAGGCTGAGCCTGGGCGTAGCGCTTCCTGGATGGGGAAGCAGAAGAGATGGCCAGGGAAGGCCAAGGGGTCCTGGAATTACAGCTCTCATGGCCCAGGATTTTTTGGAGAAATCATGGCTTCCCAATTGGGTGGGCAAAGGGACTATGGGGAAAAAAGGAAGAGAATGCCCAGCAGGCTGCCCAGGGCCAGTTGGTACAGAGCAAGGACGTGGATGTACTTGCTATTTTTTCCCTCCTCCTTCTTACTCCAGAAAGCACTGGGATGCTGACAGAGCAGAGGATGGAGGAGTCTCAAGTGCTAATTCCTTCTAATTTCCCCAATTCGCCAGTCTAGCTGCCTGCACAATAGAAGTATTTACCCTCCATTCCACTGTAGAATTTGATTCAGGAAAATGGCGGCATGTGGGTTTCATTTTTTTTTTCTCTTAAACACAATGTACAAATATTATAGCCTACACATGACATAAGATTTAGCAAAATAAAACGTTCACGATATGATTGAAATACAGAAGTGTCTCAGCTACATAAATGACTTTAAATTATACAGTAAGTGAACAGGTGAAATAAACAAAGCTATAGCTTATAGAAAGCTCCAAACCCACCCTCTGACAACATTGCTCTGCAAAGGAAACTTCTTTGCCCGGGACCTGCTGTTCTCCTCACCAGGGCCTGGCAGATGGGACTGTGGTTCTGCCAACCTGTCTGCAGGACAACATCAGGTGACTCATGCGTAGGCCTTACCCCAAGTGCCTCCTATATGAGTGGAGGTGACCCTGCCAGGGACCAAGAATGGTCAGATGCCTCATGGAGGAGAGGCCGATGTCTGATTGTGGAAGGGTACTTATGGGGGTTGGATCAGGGGTTCCACCTTATAACACTTCGAGGTTAAAATAAAGGAAAATTTCAAACACTGAGTCTGGGGCCTCACCCCTTAAAAGCCACTAGCCTGCTGACCTCAGCTCCCTCTGCTCACACTGCCCCATCGAGAAGGCACACCTCCTCTTTCCCACATGCCGAATGTTATGACCACAGGTGAAAGGTACAAGGTAATGAAATCGATCCCAAGAAAACTGATGCCTGTACTGTCTTCCTGCTCCGGGGTTCTGCCAGACACTCTGCCTGGGCATTCGTGTGTGCGTGCAAGACATTACAACATGTTGTCTCCTTCTTTTTGTTCTCCTGTTTTAATTGGCAGCTCTGTTTCCTAAAGCGGAATGAACTGAAGATACAAACGCTAATAGAGGAAAAATACCCATAATCTGAAAAAAGAGAGCAATCATGTTAAATGTCACCATCCTACCATCCCAAATTCTGTAAAATACACATTACTGCCTACTCTCAGCATCTCATTTTCAGCACTAAAACTTAAAATAATTTTATTTAATTGGAGGATTTATATTATAGTTTTATTTCAGAACAAAACCAACAACAAAATCCCTACAGCTGATTGCAGAGTCAGGCTTCCCCTGTGACCACCAACTTAAATCCTTGAGGTAAAGACCTCAGTAGGTGGCATTCACCCACCAGTGCACTGGAGTAAGAGGAGCAAGGTGTCCCCAAACCCAGTAAAGGTGGCCATTTAGCCTTGGCAGGCCAATCTGCAGCTTTCCCTCCTGCGCCCAGGCCCCTGACCCACACTAATTCTCATCTCCCATCTGAGCCAAGCCAGTAAAGCAGTTAAATGAAGGCCCCAAACATGAAGCAGGAGAAAAGGACAGGGACAAAGGTCAGATGACCCCAGTTAGAGGAATGCTGAGGGTGTTCAGAATCTCAAATTTTAATTAAAATGAAAAAAAAAAAAGTCAACTTGGAATGTCATGATTTTCTTCAAACAAGCAACAACAACAAAATAGAAGAGATAAACTATTGGCATATTTAACAGCATTGAACAGAATTCTGTGTCCTGTAAAAATATCAGCTTATGTCCCCGTGTGGGTATATGCAAATGTGTGTACAAACACTTCCCCCTAGGTGAGCTAAACACTACTTTGGAAATAGTATTCTCTACCCAAATCTACTTGGCTATATCTGTGGATAGTGTATGGTGTGTGTATTTCTCCAATTTACATAAAGGCAAGCTCCTGGCCAAATCTACCAAAGAGTTTTCCAGGAGGAAATAGTGTGAGAGGCAGGAAAAGGAAAGAAATTCATCTCAGTCTTTCACCTGAGCTTTTGTACAAGGCAGGCAAATTGCCTCCTGACCTCAGGCAGATGTTTAAGTCTTCGCCAATTAGGAAAGTTCTGTTATTCTGCCCTGGCTGCTTGCTGCAGACTCAAGAACATCTGGTCAACCCAAGCATCACTGGGCTGGGGGAATTGTGTGTGTGCTACATCATCTCAAACCCTCTCTTAAAGTTTCTTCCTTCCCTCTCACACTCCTACATGCAGACACAGACAGACATGGTCTGGTTGGGACATGCATTAGCATCTCCCTGGTGTGTTAGATCTTCTGCATACCTTGAGTCTGTCTGCTTGCTGCCCTTGACTGATTCTGAAACAGTTGGCTTTTCAGCAGCTTCCTTGTCTGTGTCTTTTAAGGACTGGGGAGGAGAAGGAGGGCAAAGGGAGGAGGGTCTGGGTGATGACGAGGAGGGGAAGAGGAAAGAGGGGTAGGTATTACAATGCCCAAATGGGGTAGTTTTTTGATTTTTGTTTTCCTAAAAAAATATAGATTATGTTATCACGAAGGAGAGGAGTGTACATTCCTCATTCTCTCTGGCACGGCACCAAAAATTCCCGGGTGCAAATGGGTGATGTCGAAACCCAAAAGGGGGTGGGGGCAGGGGGCCAGGAGGATGTTTCCAAATAAACACCATAGGACAGCATAGACTTTAAGTGTTCGAAGTGCTAAATTTGCGAGAAAACAGGCACTAATTTCATTGTCGTCATCTGGGAAGAGTTAGTGTCCCAAGGGAAGCTCAGTGGGGAGGGAGGGAGGGAGGTGGGGCAGGGTCTGGCATTCAGGGGTCTGTGGCATTGATGATGCTTTTGTCCGGGGGGGCCCATCCTCGGTACCAGCTGCAGTAGCCACCCTTCTGCCGGATGCAGGCGTAGTGTTTGGACTGGTAGCCGGGGTAGCCGAAATTGGAGAGCATGTCGGTCCAGAGACACTCATTCTTGGAGCTCACAAAGCAAGGCAGGTAGTAGCAGGACTTGATCTGCAATTAGACAACAGCCATTGGTTGGTTGGTAGATCTGCCATGGTGGACCCGGGCCTGAGGCTTGCCCAAGTCTGGATTCAGAACCTGGGACCCCTGTAGGTGGGCCCAGCCACATGAGTCTTTTAGTGAAAGTAACGTGAATAATACTCGCTAATGCTTACTGAGCAACTGCTGTGTGCCAGACATTCTGCTAAGGGCTGCTATGTTATTCTCTTTAATTCTCATAACAGATATACCTCCCCTTTACAGATAAGGAAATCGAGGCTCAGAGACGGTAAGTCACTTGTGCCAGGTCACACATCCAGAAAGTGAGAGAATTAGACATTCGAGAGAGCTATTCCTCTCCAATAGTAACAGGCAAGGATGAAAGATCTCAGCTGTTGTAAGGAGTTGAGGAATAAGAAAAGTTAAAGCATAAACTTTGGAATCTAGCTGCTCTAGGCTGGAAATGAGATGTATAGACTAGGGCGACTTACTTAAGGCCTCTGAGCCTCTATTCACTCATCTACAAAATGGGGGTTATAGTAATTAAAAGTGCACAGAGTTGTTGTCAGAATCAAGTGAGAGAACAGCCCAACTCCCTCCCACAGGGGTGAGACTGTGCCTTGGGTCAAGGAGTCAGGCCTCACTGAAGAGTCACTGTCTGCAGCAGGTGTTATCAGTAGGCCTGCATCAGCTTTTCCACCCCGGGGTGGGGGCCGCCAATGAGTCAGCTGCTCAGGTGAGCCCACCTGGGACTACTTGGTGTAGCAGCAGTATAAGGACCCTGCCAGTGTAAGGATCCTGTACCTGCCACCAACTTGAGCTGCGGGAGGGGCCAGGGTCACTGAAGAACACTTGTGTCCCAGCAGCTGCCACGTGGGCAACACGGAGGCAGCAGAATACAGCAGAAAGGCATTCTTCTCTCGCCTTTTCTGCGACTCGGCCCAGGGGACAACATTCCTCACCGCCCCCTCCACACCCTCCCCGCTCAGACCTGCCCCTTTGCCCTGGTCCCACACTCAGTCCCTTCCCAGGCCAGCAGGCGCTGATATTTCTGAGGCTGTGAGCCAGCGCCTCCCCTGCCTGCCTGGCTTACCTTGCAGTTACAACCCAGGTGATACCGATAGTTCAGCCCCTTGCGCTGGGAGATGGTGAGCTGGTCCCACCGCTCCACGAAGTTGCACAGTCCTGTGTACACCTTCCCATCGTAGATGCGCCCTGGAGGAGGACAGAGGATGGAAAGGGGAGAGTTGTTTTGTCCGGAGCCCAGCCAGAAGGGAAAAAATTCACATCTACTGAGCACCCACCCGAGGTCAGGTGCTGTGCTAAGTACATTTCAACCCTGTGATTTTATTTCATTCTCTCTAACACCTTTTAAGATGAACTGTATCCTCATTTTGCAGTTGGGAAAATGAACTTTGAGAGGTTAAGTCATTTGCAGAAGGTCTCAAACCATGACGCACCAGAGCTGGGACTAGACACCAACTCTTTACTTCCTATACCAATGGTTTTTGGTTTTGTTATTTCTTTTCCTATACTGACTACCCAAAGGTGGGTGACTTTCAAAGACAGATCTAGTAGGTTGACTGTGAGGTGAAGAAGAAAAAGGTAGTGGCAGTCTCTTTTAATTTATAGTAGAGCCGAGAGACTGCAAAAACTAGAAACTTCTTCCACAGGCTCAGGGGTGAGGCTGAGACAAAAACTCAACCTCACTGTAGGAGCCTTAAGCTCCCAACACTGGCTCAGCAAGATGGACTCAAGACTAGGTACTCCTGACAAGTCACTGGGCAATGGCAAATGTTCTTGGGACACTTCCGGGTCAGTCACCACTCCTTCTCTATCCGGAAGTGCACCTTGACCAAACCCCGGCCTAGATGCCAGCGTTAGCTGTTACCTGTCAGCAGGTACTGGTACTTGTTGACCTCCAGCTTAACGCCACAGAGACTTTCGGAAGCTTCCGTGTGGATGTACTGCACGTGGGGCATCTTGGTGAAGCCTCGGTACATCTGTGGGCGAGAGGAATGTCATGAGAGGGGGACCGGGGCTCAGAACGCATGCTGTCATTGGGTCTACGGTTTGAAATCTGATTCCCCTAACTGGCCATCGTGCGGCTGGTCACCAGCCTACGCACCCCAGGTCCTTCGCTCCAGATGTGGCCGCCTCGTCTCCTCGTGACTGAGCCATCACTGGTGTTTTCCCAGAGAAACCTCCCACAATACCCTCCTCCAGAGACACTTTTCTCAAAACCCAATACCGTTATAGAAATCTAAAGACAAACGTGCTGTGGACCCGAGCCCCGAGAAGGCAGCCAGCCAGCATTCTCATGACATCTTTGCAACATTTTCCAGTATATGAAAGCACTCTCACGTTCTCCTCACTATACCCGCACGAGAGCTCTAGGAGGCAGGCGTCATTATACCCACTTTACAGAGGAGGACTCTCAGAAGAGCTCTTTGGCTGGCGAAAGTTGAACTCAGGCCAGGGGTTCTCCATGCTTCTATTCTTCCGAGCATTAGATGAAAGCATTGGGTTCTTTTAGCCCCGGAGAAAGCATTTAAATCTGTTCAATACTCCTAGATTGTTAACTAAACACTTTAAAGTTATGAAATTGCTGATATTTCGGCATTTTTATCTACAATATCTGATACAGTAGTTCTCAACTGGAGGCAGTTTTATCCCCACCTCAAGAAACATTTCGGTTGTTGCGAATGGGAGGTGGTGAGAGGGGTGGTTACTGGCATCTGTGGGTAGAGGCCAGGGATGCTGCTAAATATCCTGTGATGCACGAGACAGCCCCCACAGCCAGGAATTATCTGGCCCCAATGTCAGTGGTACCAAGGTTGAGAAATTCTGCTCTAATATTAACACATGACAGCTCTATGAGGCAGGAACTATTATGCCCATTTTATAGATAAGGAGCTTGAGGCCCAGGCAGGATAATGGCTTGTTGAAGGCTCTGTGGTTGGTAAATGGCAGGGATCCAAGCAGGGAAATCTGACCCAGAGTCCATGCTCTTTACCATTATCTTACGATGTTTCCTACTGTAGCCTCACAAGTTCATGCCCAAGGGCCTCTGATGCAGGCAAATGCCATTTCTGACTACTGTGCCTCCTTTATCAGCCTGCTCTCAAAGCCACTGGTGTGAATATAATGGAGGCTGAATCCACTTGGTGATGCCAGGTCAAGTCCATGGGCATTACATGGGTCTGTCCAGACAACTCTGTTAACAGGGAGAGCTGGTAGGGGTGTTGCCCAGTCCCTCCAGTTCTCAGAGTCCACAAGCCCTGGACTGCTGGTGGCTTCTGGGCTCATCCCAACTGTGTACAACAGGACAATGTCTCCACTTTAGCTCTTGGCATGCATTATTAATTTACTTATGGTAATTAATAAAAAGCCAGACATCACTTCATTGGTGTCTCATTGAAGTGGCTCCCGTTTGGTCTAACGGACTGTTTTTTTCTTAGTCTTCTTTTAAGTGGCGGCTGACTGACTGGCAGGGGTAGGTGGTCTATGAGGAATGACAGAGTTTGGGAGCCTCTGCCTTTTAAAGGGGAGCAACCATCAATGCAGATGATTTTAATTTACCTGGCCCCCCTTCTTAACCCGTTTCTCCCATGAGACTCGCCACTGAACGAGGAAACACTGCCGAGCTCTGTGAGAAGTGCTGTCTACACTCAGTTTTTAGTTATGCCGCAGGAAGCAGGGATGTGTCAAATCCCCAACCCCCTCCCCACCCCGGATCCCCCCCCCCACCTGCCGCCACCAGTGATGGATGGTGCCTCTCTGGCTTTAAGAGGAACCATGCTCACGAGCGCTGCTGTGCGCATACCATCAAGTGTGGCTTTCGAAGAACACCTCGCACACTCACTTCTGAGCCCAGCGCCTTCTCATTTCGGTGTGAGTGATCCCTGAGCTTTCGGCAAATGTTTAGACTCAGTATTGCTCTAGGTCTTTCGGGCCCAGCCTGTTGGGGCCTTGTTTCCTTCTCTGTCAGTCTTTCCCCTCCATCTCATCTCCGCTTTGTGGGTGAGAACCAAGCCCGCGGTTAGAGCCCAGTAACTTCAACTGGTCAAATAAGAACTTGACTCATCAAAATCAGCTTGGCATCACTGCTACTTTTGAATTTATAGGAATCCTTATTTTAACACGGCTTCTGGCACTGACACTTTACGAATGGGTGGGTCTGACAAACTCAGTGCTGCCTTGTAGGCTGAATTCTGAAAATAACAATATGGTTAATGTCCAGTAAAGGCAGAATTGTTGTCTTTTTGTCGTCTCCTCTTTCTAATAATCCTATCCTGACCTAAATATTGACCCTAAAGTGTCATGTGATCTGTAGACCTAGAATTGTCATAGAGACCTAGAATTGGTTTGACAAATTTAAGAGACTCTCAGACTTGGAAAGGATGTTAAAGATGATCTAATCTAACCAGTGCAGTGAGGAGACAGACTGAGTCTGAATCTTGTCTCTGCCATTTATTAGCCACTTAGAAAATGACTCGGTTTCTTCATCTGTAAAATGGGGCAAAGCACTTACTTCATAAGGTGCTTTTGAGAATTAAATGAATGGTGGTGCACAGCATTCAGTAAAGGTGAGCTTAAAACCAGTTAGTCATGAGTGTGTCTTTCCCCAAACTCATCTCTTGGTGCAAATCGTTAAAGCTGGTTTGGAACTGCAGACTTGAGAAGGTTGTTCTTTTTCTCCCCTAGCTTTACTGAGGTATGATCCACAACTAAGAAGTATATCTGTTTAAGGTATACAACATGATGTTTTGATATGTGTGTACATTGTGAAGTAATTACGAAAATCAAGCTAGTTAACATATCTTCTCACCTCGTATAGTTACTTTCATGTGTGGTGAGATCACGTAAGATCTACTCTCAGCAAATTTCTAGCCTACAGGACAGTATCATTAACTATAGTTAGCACGCTGCACATGAGATCTCCAGAATGTATTCATCCTGCATAACTGCAACTTTGTACCCAGACCGACATCTCCCCACGTCCCCCGCCTCCCTGTCGCTGGTAACCACCATTCTAGTCTCTGCTTCTAAGAGTCTGACATTTTTAGAATCCACATAAATGTGAGATCATGCAGTGTTTGTCTTTCTGCGTCTGGCTTATTTGACTTAGCATGTCTTTTAGGTTCATCCTCTTGCCACAAATGATATTCCCTTCTTGTTTAAGGCTGAATAATACTTGTGTGTGTGTGTGTGTGTGTGTGTGTGTGTGTGTGTGTGTGTACCTCACATTGGACTCTCAAGTCCCTGGGCCTCTGATCTTGGGAGTATCCACACAAAGTTCTAAGAAGTTAGCTTCCTTTGAGGTGAAGGGACATAAGTTGAGAAAGAAGTTTCTGAGTCTGAGGGAATTCGCATATTTCGTATGGAATGTCTGTTCTTCACTCTACATGGAGAGCATAAAATGTCACCATTGTGTCAGATATTTCTGGCACGCCTTCCGAAGATCAGCACTGTGCTGCCTGCAGCTTTACATCTCAAACTCATTGACACACCAATCAACTGAGTTTTGCAGCTATTTATCGCCTGAGATGCCAAGTGGTGGCCTTTCTCGTATAGAAGGGCTGTATAGCTGGGGAAGCAGAGCACATGAGAATCGAGCCGGTCTCTGCCAAGGGCTAAGGAGAGACCCAGAGCATAAAGAGTCACAGGCAGTGGGAGGAGGAGAGGGCTCCCTGTGTGCTGGAGTGGGGGTGCTGGAGAGGCTTCCAGCTGTAGCTTCAAAGGCGAGATCCTGCTATTGCTCATTTGATTAGACAAACCACTGAAGGAAGGAAGTCCCTGGGGGCCAAGCATTCCAATCGCCCAGCAGATCTATCCTGCCAGGGTCAAGATATGCACGGCACATGACCAACAGGCCTCCCCATGGGACCCTCCCAGGGCCATCTGGGACAAAATGTCCCCCACGTGCTGTCTCCTGCAGCTGGCCTAAACGCATGTGTCTACTGCACAAACTACAGCCCCTGGCAGTGCAGACCGCTTTCTCATAGTCCTGATAGGAGATAAGGTCCCCAAAGATTAGAGCAGCCAATTCTGGAAACTTCCACTATTGTACCACAGCCCAGTGGCTCAGCTCCAGCTAATCTCCAAGTTTGGGTTTGCAATGAGCTCCCTTAACATCCTAACACCCTCCTCCCCACCACACACCTGTGGGTCTCTGCACACTCAAGATGTGCCTGAGAGACGGTCCAGAGGCTGTGGAATTAGCATATGGGAGAGGGTCTGCCTTTCTTTCATCTGGGTGAGAAGTTTTTTTTTAGGGAGTTGCGGGGAACTCTGAGAATGAAGAGAGAGATCAGACAGGGTTTCTTGAATTCTCACGTTCTCGGAGTTCCTTTAGTCCTGCTCTAAAGGAGCCCTTGCTTGACTCCATCTCGCTCTCTGGGTAGACGCTCTGATCCGCTAGCACAAAGTGCCCCAGGGACCTGTGCCAAAAATCTCGCAGGCTTGCCTCTCTCACCTCTCCCCCTTCCCTCCTACAAAGATTTTTTTGGATACACCCTTTGCAGGACAGATGCAAGTCAAGAGCTACACTACCGCAGACAAACTCAATCAAGCTCACCTCTTTCTATTCCCTGAGGGAACTAGGTACAAATGGGGTGGGGGTAGTCCCCAAAGTGGGCAGGAATGATGAATGAGCCTGCTGCTCCACTGCTCTGTAATCTCCTGGTAGGCAAAGACTATCGTTTGGCTCTGGGTTGCCACTTTCTAGTTACATGACCTTGACAATGTATATCTGTTTCATAGAGTTGTCGTGAGGATTGAGCCATGCAAAGGCTTAGCAGAATACAGCAAATGCTCGATAAATATTACTTGTCCAGAATCTTCTATTCATTATAAAAATATTATCGTTGTATCTCCAGCCGGAAGCACAGTGCTAAGCACAAACAGAGTGAGAATGAGGGGAGAGGGAAGGCAGTGGGGGCAGGTGTTGGATGGTCTACTCCTATGCCCCGCATCTTCTCTGATTAGCAGACTGGTACCTGGAGACCAGCAGAATCCAGTGGCCTCCATGGATAGAAGGGCCATGACCAGTTCTACGGTTTATCTAATATTGGACCAGTAGGAGGGACAGAGTTAATAAAAGGCATTAGAGATAGTGGATAATGATCAAAGTAAGATGGCAGGGGAGATTTGGGGAGTTGAAAATAACACACGGAATTGAGAGGAATCCTGACACCTCAGCTAGAGAACCAGGTCTGTCTTTAATTAAATGCATGACTCTGAGCAAGTCACTTCCCCTTTGAGCCTCTGTCAGAAGTAAAATGAGAAATTTTATTTCTATTGTCCAGCACCCTGACTCCATGGCCCTGGGTGAGATGGACAGCATTCTGGGAGTGGGTGTGTGTGCTCTGAAGCTGATGGTTGAACAATGTTATTTGGCCTCTAAACACTCCCACCCTCCCCCAGTGGCTGGTCAGGCACCAGTGAGGGGAAATGGGACATTCTGCCCCTGGGAAGGGCCTCTGACCATCCTGGCGTCCAAGCCCCAAAGGAAGGAGGGCAGCTAGGCATACTTAGGAACCACTGCCTCCCAGTTCTCATCCTCACAGCTCTCTGCTGAGCACAGAGTGTCTCAAATGTGAAGGATTGTTCCAGAACAGGCGGAAAATGTGCTTCCTAAACCTCTGCTTTTGTCTAATATACTTTGGCATTCACTCACCAGCTGCCAGGGGTTGCACAGCAGGTTTTTGGGTTGTTTTGTGCTCTTATTGGTCCCCCCCTCTGCCTACTGTTCTCTCCCCACGGCCATCTGAAGGCATAAGCTGGTCCCATGACCAAGCTTGGGCAGCCAAGGGCAACGGGCCAGGGCTGACTCTGGATGTTACATAATCAGAAGACTGTGGACATTTCCAAAACTGAATCCAAAGCAACAGGTTCTACAGACTTAGGATATCTAACCTCAGGCCTCAGGATGTAGGAAGAGTGGGGCCCGGAGGTCGGCCTCCGGGATGCATGGGTACCACCAGTGGGCTGTGCCACTCCCTGCACTCATTCCCTCCCCTGGCATCAAGGCTTGTCTCTTCTAGGGAGTCCAGGTCAATGGGGTCTCACCAAGTCCCTGTTGCACGATAGGTCCCGCCTAACTGCTGGGGATGCAAATATGAGTGATGAGTAAGGGGGCTGGGAGTTCACTTAGACCTGAGTGCACCCGTCTCGGACTTCTGATGAGTCGGGCACCTGTGTCTTCTCTCCCCACCTCACTGTAGTCCCTAAATGCAGGAACTCCATCTCTCAGGGGCCTCCCAAGCTCTTGGGACACAGAGCTGCACATAGGGAGGTGCTCACGAAGGTGGGGTGATGGACCAGCTGCCAAATTATTCAGGGTGAAGCCCACACCCTCTGTGCTGAGGCAAACCTAAGTATTCCCTTCTGGAACCTAGAGCAGCTCATGCTTAGAAGTAACACGGCCAGTGCCCCAGAAATGCCTTAGAACCCTGAAATGCCTGAGCCGGAGGGCTCTCAGGGGCACCAAGCCCAATCCCCACATTGTTAACAGATGGCAAATCCGAGGCCCAGGAAAGGGGGCGATTCCAAGGTACGCAGCTCTTTAGGAGCGGGGCCGAGACCAGGAAGCAGGTTCTCTGGGTTTTGGATCTGATGTTCTTGTTAAGGTGGATTTCCCTGATGCGCTTCATAGTGGTAATGTGCTCCAGACTGTGTTTATTCTGTGAATGTGCTCAGTAAATGGTGCTAACTAGCTAAGGTGCAAGATGACAATTAAAGCTGGGAAAATAGGCAACAAGGGTGCAGTTCCTACCTCACGGTGAGGTTCCTGTGATCAGCGCAAGTTCAGTGTAAAGATCCAAGGGCTAAGTTGCAACCTCAGTGGCTGCACAAGACCTATAGGCACCGTTGAAACTCTAAAAGTCAGCTCGAAAGAGCCCACAAGACAACCTAGTCCAACCCCCTTGTTTTATAGATGAGAAGACTGAGGCCCAGAAGGGGCAGTGACTTGGCAAAGGTCTCAGAGCTACCGGGTAACAAGACTGTCTACTGTCTGTTTCCAGAGCCCAGACACTTAATAATTGCCTCCGAGGGACTCCACCTGCTCTGGCTATGGGAAGAAACAGCCACCATTCCCCCCATATCCCTCCTATCCCTTGCTGCTGCTTCAGCAGCATCCTCTCCAGCAGGGTGGAAGGGCTGGGGCTGGGGCTCAGACACTGAGCAAGCGCATACCTTGGTTCCAAACCACTGGCCAGGCCTCTTTTGGAAAAACAAAACAAAACAAAACAAAACAAAAACCAGAAACCTTCCTGGAACTGGCTGCTGTCACTCACCTTCATCTGCTTGATGGTGTAGACCAACGTGCCAAAGGGCCCTTCCTTCACCAGCTTCTTCCCCACCACTCTGGCCCGGATCACTGCAGAAAAAGGCAAGACAGAGACAGAGAGGAGGTTAGGGAGGCCTGAATTACATCAGAAACCACATCTTGGAGTAGACTTCCGGCCCCCAGGGTGCCTAGCATGGCTTTCTTACCTTTGAGCCAACTAGAATAGATAACTGTGTTTATCAGAGGAAGAATTCAGATGAGAGACACTGGGGGTGAGGAGGAAGGAATGCAGGAGGAAGGGGAGGCAGTCATCACTCTATTTATTACTCCAAATGTTCACAATTGCCAGCCCTGGAAATCTCTAGGTTGCATTCACCCCTGGCAGGTCCCTTGACTCTATGGTTTCACTCTACTTGAGCTTCTTGCCCTCCCTCCATTGCCTACCTCACATGGTCTATCAGGCCTACTGTCTTTCTGCTAGGACCCCTTCCTGAGCCTCATCCGTGGCTCTTCCTTTGAGTGTATAAATTCACCATGTCCTGACATATCCACAGAGTTATTATGTATCCCAACCTCCCTTCATGCCCCAGTCAGTATTCTGATGGCAAAGGCTGTGGGACAGTGTCACTCACTGAGGGTGTGGTGGAGGAGAGAGTGGTTGGGAGTGTGGCCCAGGAGCCAAGTGAACTGTTCCAATCCCCAGCTCGGCTGTTTACAGCTGTTATGACACTGGGCAAGTAACTTTGTTTCTGTGCTCCAATTTCCTCTTCTAATAAAACCAGGATCATAATGGCACCAACTACCCGAATTAAAGGAATTAGGCGAGATAATGCATGTGAAACTCTTGGCACTGTGTCTTGGATGTAGTGTACATTATATAAATGCTAGTATCATCATTATTATCATCATTGCCAAAAATGTAATGGGTTGACCACAGAAGGACTGTTACCAGAAAAACAGCTCCCATGGTACACCTACCTACTATGTGCAATAGTACATATCACTTATTTACTCTTCACAATCACCTGACAAAGACAGTGTTAGCATCTGCATTATATAAAATGACAGAGAAGTGAAGACATTCCTCCTTGTGAGCCTCAAGTTTCTCATCTGTAAAGAGCGCATAACTTCACCTACGTCAGGGAATTGGAATAAGGATCAAACAAAAGAGCCTATGAAATTTCTTACTACAGTGTCTGGGAGAAAGGAGTTCTTAGTATATATTAGTTGACTATGAATACAAAAATAATTAGACCCAGTGTGACGAAGGCTGGGAGAGAGGCATTGCTACATGCAGTGGAGAAACAGAGAAGAGAGGGCTTGACTTTGAGATTACATAAGGCGGGGTTTTCTCTTTTCACTTTTTGTCTTCAGAGATTTATAAAACCAGAGGACAGGTCTTGAGGACAGAATTCGGAAATTGCATAGAGGTCACATTCACTGGCTCAATCAAAGAAAAAGTCATCTACTAACAAGAAGCAGTAACAAAAGTATGGGGCGGGGGGGCAGCCATAGGGGCAGAGAGTCTCCATCAGGGGGGGGTCTACATCCTGTCATGCTAAAACCTTGACCAGAATGGAGTAGATTTTGCATGTATAGCCGCCACACACACACACGCACACCTGCCCTTTCTGGTCGCTCTATTATCCTTCCCCATTTCTGCATGTCCCACCACGTTTCTCAATTCGTTGACTCTAACCTCATAAAAAATTCTTTACTAGGAACCAAATTCCCCCATCCCAACTGGATTCTGTCCTGTTCCTTCCCAAGTGAGCTTGGATCCTACTTTCCCAGTCAGACATGAAGTCAGGACTCATCTGAATTAACGGCCCCTCCAGACCTTCTTGCCAGGATGGCAAATACGGAGCTTACTGGCAAAGTTAGCAATTTCGCTGAGACAGCTCAAATTGGGAGGAGAAGAGCGGCTGTTTCCAAGTCTGCTGTGAAAATGAGAGGTTGGCAAGATCCCAGGCCGGGCTCCCTCAAGATTCTGCCTGCACCTCTGTGTCTAACTTCATAGCAGCATCCTCGGCAGGAAGCCATCCTCCCAGAGGCCCGGGGACTACTTCCTCTCCGTTAACTCCCACAGGCAGGTTGTAAGAGCTTAACTGTTGGGCAGAAGGCATAACTGCCGGGACTTTTCTATTGACTCTTCCTGAATTGATTTGGCTCCATCTTCTGCTGCTTTATTAACGCAGAAGGTAAACGAGGGAATGAGTCTCTGCTTAGGGAGGAAAATAGCAAAAAGGTCCTTTAAATAGCAACATCTACCCTTTCCTGGCTCAAAAAAATAGTTTGACTTCATTTAGACATCACATGTCATAAGCAGACTTGTCCCATAAACTTAGGTACTTCTGGAAGCCTCTGCACATACAGTGAGCCAATTCCTTCCTTACCCTGAAATGGCCTGAGCTTGGAACCTTTTCATCTGAGAATAGTTCTGTGAAAAGCGTGAGTGTTTGTAGTCAGGAAGCCACATCTGAGTTTGAATTCCACCATGACCATGTGGCCTCAGGCAAACCCCCATATCCCTGTAGTTCTTACCTCCTAAATCTCTCTGATTGTCTTGGCCTAGTGCCCCTCCCGTGGCTTACAAGTGATGTACTTATTACTAGTGGAGCAGAAACATGGCATAGGTGGCATTGAAAAGCCTGGGCTCTGGAGCCTGACTCCCTGGGTTCAAATCCCAGCACTGGCACTGTGTGACCTTAGGGAAGTTACAAAATCTCTCTGTGCCTTCATTTCCTAATCTCTAAAATGGAAATGATGATTACAATACCTTGTAAAGTTGCCCCAAGGGTTAAGCAACAAGTACTGAGAACACTGGCCCAGCCAAGCTCTACGTGTCTTCTATCACTGTTATTAATATCGCCACCACTACTGTGAGTTTTACCATTATTTGTTCCTCCTAGAGTATCTTTAGGCTTCTAACTTGCCCTATATGCTAAGGCCTAGGGGTTTGCTTTAGGAGAAGAAGAAAAGCAAACTCACCAAAATACTCTGGCCTTGCAGAATTTCAGGGAGAGATGGGGGAGCACATGTGAGCTGGTCACAACAGAAGTGCCTGGGGCACCCACTTCATCACAGACGCCTGTCCCATCTCATCACCCACATGTAACCCAAGGGCAGGCTACCAGGACCAAAAGGGATCCCGTGGACATGGTCCAGAAAGCCTGAGGCCGAGATGGCCCAGCCTACAGCCACACCAGTATCTTCCTTGCAAAAACAAAACTGCGCTAAAATTAAATAACATTCTGCTCTCCTAAATAGATGCACAAAGTCCTTCCAAAGTAAAATTGCTGGCCAACCCCAAATCCGCCTATTTGGTCTTTGAATTAATATGTCTTTATTTGCTTCCGTTTCTCCTCTGCAATTCGAATGTGAGCTATTTTGTACTTTCCTTTTTGGCAATCAGGGGGCTCCCAAGGCATGTGCTGGCCTGGGGGCCACAGTGGACAGGGTGGGTGTGGGCAGGTGGCACTCCAAGTACAACAGGAGACAGTTTCCAAACTGGGAGCTGGCAGCATGTTGGGCCATTCCCGCCACCTTGATGTGGCGGCTAGAAGCCAGCTTTACAGATGGGCTGGCTGACACTGGTTCTCTTTATTCCCCTTCGGGCTGGACAGTGGCCCACACTGTCTGCCCTGTGTCCTCCAGCAGCCAAGCCAACATGGGTGTGAACTGGGTTGGTGTCCGAGAAATTGGGTTGGGTACTGGTGAGGGTGACAACAAGAAATCGAAGTCCCCTTTCCTACCTCCACAGAGTGCAGTCTAGCAGGAAGACAGGGTTGAAAAGTTCATGGCTAGAGGGCTGATTGCCAATGTACAGAGCACTAGTTGAAGAACGAGGAGGAGGTACAGCCTAAATCTCAGTCTCGGAGCCTCCCATGCTCCTAAGAAGGGAATCTGGGGTTCTGGGGGCATGGCACTCAAAAGGAAACAGAATAAAGAGTATTTTAACTTAAAAGTGGTAAGAAGAAACTAACCAGATTATGTGTGCTTATCTCACTGTCATATAGATCAGTAAATATTTGTGGGGCCCTCTTAAACACATCATACACCTGTGGATTCAGATGTAAAGGTATATCGCTATAGGATTATCTTTCTTTAAATAATTTTTGGGGGGAGGGCTATTAAGAGCTTGCAAAAACAGAGAGAACAAGGCCATCTCTTCCAGAAAGATGATTGTGTTCTGCCTGCCCACACCTCCATCCATAGTAATGTAGCATGAGTTTTGAACAAAAACCAAGTCCAATGGCAATCAGGATTCAGCTTCCAGCACAGCTTACTGGGGTGCCCACGTGTGCACATCTGCTGTTCATCTACCTATTCAGAGGGGAACAAGACACCCACGAGCTGGCCCCTGCCCCCCACCCTCTCCTTCCACCTCCTAGGCAACCATCTTCAATCAAATCCAGACTTTTCTACCTGAACTCATGGTTGGACTTTTGCTGCTTGTTGGATCAAGGATTCCTTAACTGAATTAATGTAAACCAACTTAAGTGTGGATTCTGCCCATCTTGACATCCTGTTGAGAGCAGTGCAGATCCTCTCCATGATGCAGGAGGAGATTCAGCCATCTAGTAGATGAGATACTCCCACTGCCCCCTTCCCATCTCTCCGAAGGCCCTGTAGAATGATGTTGCTGGCTCAAAGTATGGTTTTTAGGAAGACAGCCATGACAAGTAAGGCACACCTAGACAGCAGGTAGAGTGAATTTCTCCAAAAGCTGAAGTCACCATTAGTGTCAACCCTGGGAAAGGGGGTGGTCCTTGTGACTGGACCCCAGTAGGCAGGATCTAGGCAGGCAGAAAAGCCTGGACCATGGGCTTGCCTGTCTTTTTAGGCTTGGACTTGGAGGGAGGAGGGGTCTGTAGTGTTAGAATGATCCCCACTCCCGTGGAAACATACCAGAAATGGAAGGAAGGATGCCTGTAATCCAGCTTGTCTAATAATCACTCTATATTTATTTCCCAGTTGTCATCCTCACAGGATGGCAAGGAAATGGTCCTTTCTGAGGACAGAGTGCTCATGGCAAAGACGATAAGAGACCCCACAGCAAGGCAGGCCCACAACCCATCTGGCTCAGCCCACTGGGCAATCCTTGATCCTGTGCACCGTGCATTTCAGCCTGTCCATGGAGGGCAGAGCTAGGCTCCCTTGCTCCTTCAGCTGCCCACCTGCTAATTAACCCTCAGCTCCTTGCATTTCGTTGCATCATATCAGGAAGTCTAGAGAAGGAAGGAACTAGAACACATTGGTAACAACAACTACCGCTTATTAAATCTCTCCTATGTGCCAGACTATGCGTACATGTCATCTCATTCTATCCTCATAGTAACCCTATGAGGTGGCTATTATTGTCCCCATTTTCTAACTACGGAAAAGAGCATCAGGTACCCTGAGGGCAGTTTCATATCCCAAGGGAAAAAATGGGTGGGTCCCCCAGGAAAGTAGACTCCCTAAAAACCTTTCCATGAAATTCATACTGACTGCAAAATAGTTCATAATTTTTTTTCACCTCCCCACCCCAACTCTCAGCTCTGCTAAGCATCAGAGAGGAGGAATGGTCTCTAGGAGGAAGAAACCCTTGATAAGCCCTTAGGTGGCCCCTACATACCCTGACTACCCCAATCTCTCTGTCTCTCATACACACACAACCCTCTGATTAGTAATAAGAATATACAAGTAATCATCATTAGAATATAAAAGAAGAGCATCTGTTTAGCATACTATGCTCCCCATCAAGGCTTTCATAGAAAAAAAAAAAAAACTTAGAAACCACAAAAACCAATGCTCCTAAGGTTTCTCACAACACTGGAGTCTGAGGTTAGCCTGATTAATTAGCTGAGACAATGTATATGTGAAAAGGCACTTTGTAATGCTGACGCTAAACAGATGATACACTGTCAGGCGGCTGACTGTGATTTCTTGTAGTTTCTTAAATGCGCTAATCAGGGGAAGATAGTAAGGGACCCGAGACTCAGCATTTCCTCATCCTCTCGATCTTTAGCGTCCACTCCAATGATCCTTTTCGAGGTCTTCCTCAGTTATCTGCTGCCTCCCTGGGGACACTTTGATCATGTCCATGTTTAAGAAAAGAGCCTTCGCAACTAAGAGTGAAGAACAGAAACCTGAGGGGCCTGTCCAACTGGATCCTTCTGGTCCCCAGCATGTATGTCACCACAGCCCTAAACCTCAGAGTCCCTCTACAAAAACTCAGAAGTTGAAAGGTCAGATTTTTTCAAAGCCCTAAAGAGGTGGCCATGATACACTAGAATGAACAGGCCCGGAGCACATGGGACCTGGATGAAGTCATTGTCCTGTCAATGTGTGACCTTGGGCAAGCCAATTCCTATCCCAGTTTATAAATTGGGGTGATGTTAACCAGCCCTGAATGGTTCTTGGGATGACCTAAGCCCCTCCACCCCCTACTCCTCCAATGCAGCTCTCGTCAAGATCAACCATAATGTCCACGATGCTCCATATGGTCAGCAATGTGTCCGTCACCCTCCTCTTACTTACATCCAGCCTGTGGATTTCCTACCGTTCGTACAACTGGCAGCTCCCACATTTTTGCAACCTGCAACCCAGATCTCCCATGACCTTAACTCATATATCCAAGAGTCTACATCTCATCTACATTCCCACCTAGAAGTTTAATAAGACATCTCAAATTCAACCCATCCCAACCTGAGCTCCTGAGAATGGCCCTCCCCCACACCTGGACCCCCCCATTGCCTTCCCCACATGAGGAACCTGGTAGCTGCTCCATCCAGCATCCCAGCCTCCTCACTACTCCTCTATCATCCCAAACACACCTCAGGGCCTTCACTCTTGCAGTCCCTTGCCGGAACGTTCTTCCTTCAGTAGCCATGTGGCTCCCTCCCTTACCTGTTTCAAATATCACCTGGTTGGGGGCTTTCCCCTGATCCCCCCTCCCCAGATTCCCTCTATCTCCTAGCTGGCCTTACTGTAGCACTCCATGGCACTCACCACCATCTGACATATTACACATCCACTTGTCTGTCCATGGATTGGCTCTCCCCACTAGAATGTAAGCCTCGCAAGAGGGCAGGCTCTTTGTTTTACTGACTGCTGTAGCCTGAGCAACCAGAAGACATATGTATTTGCTGAATATGAAGCTAAAAGTGCCATACACAAAGGGTGATTTAAAAAAAGAGAGAGACTGAAAATAACTCCCTGGGTACCTCTGGCAAATGATCAAGTCTTCCTGAGCCTTATTCAATCAGGAGGGGATAATGGCGGTTCTCGGTTCACAGGGTCAGATAAACATCTGTTCAGCAATCGTTTTTTGAGCATTGTGCTAGGCTCACAGGAACACAGAGATAAATCAGGACTGGAGGAACTCAGGAGCCAGAGTTTAGAAAGACAAGCAAGGATACAGGTGAATGACATTCAAGGATGGCACACACGGAATTATAAGCAAGAACAAAGGGCCAGATGGCACAAAGAAGAATGAAGCCTGTCCAAGGGGGTGGGGTGTCAGGAGCTTCCTGGAGGTGACAATGGATCTGGGCCTTAGTCCATTCTAGAGAAGAGACTCAGTTTGCTTTATCTGAATCCAGAGGAAGCAGAGGCCTGGACCAGACCTGGGGGAGGGGCTAAGGCAAGCAGCTGGGAATGAGGCAGAATCCGCCAAGCTCTGAGCAAAGCCAGGGCAGACCCCCGCCTTTCCAGGAAGATGGTCAGAGAGAACATGAGGGGTGCCAGGCAGGGCAGCCAGTGAGAGGAAAGAATGCTCTTTAGAGAAGTCTCACAAATAGGCTCTTCCTACATCCTACCCTAGTCCCCTGGGGGCACTTCTCTCCTGTCAGTTTCAAAGGCCCTTTTTTGTTGATGTCAAAGCCACAGCCAGACGGTTAAGATGCACTTCCAATCAAGATAGGGAGTCTCCAGTTCAAAGCCTGTCCTGACGAACTCTTTCCACTAAGTAAAAATATTAATCTTGGTTTTATTTAAGCAGGTTTTTTTGGCAAGAAATGAACCCCTGCGGCTAAAAATAAACCCAAATATACACACACTCAGAAAAATCTGGAGAGCTGCAAATCATTTCAACCCAAGTTTCCATCTCAGGGAAAGCTATTAAAGCCGGGAGGATATTAAAACCGCTTTCTGCACAGAGACTCCTATTTTTCAGTGCCTGCCTTGTGTTCTGGGGTCCCCCAGGCAAGGCTGTCCTGGGGATGCCCTGTGCGGGGCCTCCTGGCAAAGAGGGAAGAGGGGCTCCCAGCCCCTCCCCAACCCCCCACACCTTGTAAGCACCCTGGGTTTCTGCTTGAGTAGCCCAGGAAACATGCAGGAGCCCTGCTGACGTCTTTGTGTATGAAAATGAAATGAAGGGGCCCAGAGAGGGGAACAAAGGGAACACAGGCCCAGAAAGGTCAAGTCGCCTGGAACTCTGAGATTATCCAAAAGGAACACAAGCAAAATATCTCACCCCTGCTTTCATGTTGTAAGTGGTGATCTCGATTTTAAACTGTTAAAAGATAAAATTTAAGAGTCACCACCTAGGCATATGCCTAGACTTGAGATTAATACATTTCATTTTTAATCTAACTGCTTTTAAAGTCATCCACCCTTGATTTCTTCCCGTGGCCACAGCCAACAGGGGAGGAAGAGATGGATGAAAAGCCTCAGGACTGGCTGTTTCCTGGATTCAGGGCTGACGTACCTGGGGAGTGAGAACAGTCTTAGAAAGGAGATGGTGTTTCTGTGATCTGGTTTCCAAGAGGCCAGTAAGGCGACTGCCCAAAGTGTCCACCAAGTGTGATTGAAATCACTAAGGCTTTTGCTCTGCAAAGGGCAAGGGCGGGAGGGAAGTTAACGCCAGGAGCATAGAGAGTGGTAGAGGTTGTCTTTCTCTGTCTGTCTCTCTCACTGTCTCCATCATCCTCCCAGGAACACATGGGAACAACAGCCCCACCCACATCCCCACCCAAACCTCCTGTGGTTTCACGGCATCTACAGGATTATTCCAAAATGCTCAGTAATGTTTTGGACACATTCTCCATGTCATGTCCTACCACTCCAAAACTTCCAGCGCCCCCACTGTGCTGACTTGCCTTGTGATGGCCCTTGTCTCAGTGAGGATGACTTGTTCCCCAGGCATATGCCCACATGTCTGTCTTCCTGGGAGACCTACCAGCTGAAATGCCACCTCCTCTGGGAAGCCTTCTGCCTGCTGCAGGCCACACTAGTCCCTCCTGCCTTCTGCTCAGCTTCCTTTATTCGTGCACATTTTTTTGCTTAATGATCAGTTTCTTGGCACTCACTGGCCTGAGTGACTAGGTGGAAGGGACTGTGTCTAAGATTCCAGCACATGGCACAGTGCCTAGAATGTGGCAGGAGTACCCAAAACGTTTGCTGAAGGAAGGAAGGAAGGAAGGAAGGAAGGAAGGAAGGAAGGAAGGAAGGAAGGAAGGAAGCAAGCAAGCAAGCAAGCTAGGAAGCTAGCTACAGGAGGAAATCAAAGGTAATACGATAAAGGAAGACAGAGATGGTTTCATGTTTAGGGTCTTGGAGTCTTAGTTCCTAAAAGAAGAAGAGAGAGGCAGGTAACAGTGTGGTCTGAGAAGCTGAAATGGGACCCCCAACCCCCAAATACTAGAGAGTCACATCCAAAGAGAGGAGAGTCATAGGGCTATTACAGGAGGTCCCAGTTAATGTGTCCCTTTGGAGGGGCAGCGCCCAGACTCCACCCACAGAGGAGAAACCCAAGGCACAGCATTGTAAAGGAGGTCAGTGGTATCCCAGCATCATGGATACTTGGAAGAAGTATGTCACTCACTCATTCACTATCCATTCAGAAGCATTCAAGTGACTACATGCCTCAGATCCTATGCTATCTATGTCTTGGAGATTGAGCTGTCAGCAGGCAGACAAGGTCCCTACCTTCAAGAAGCTTATTTCTGCCTTGTGAGACAAGAAGACAGGTGGTTATAGTCCAGAGAGCCACAGGAGTTTGCAGTAGACACATCCAGCCAAGCTTGGCACTTTCCGTGCTTTGGGTGTTAATTTCCCCATCCCGGACACTCATTGCAGAGCAAAAGCTTCAGCGATTCCAATCACACTTGGTGAACACTTTGGGCAGTTGCCTTTCTGGCCTCTTAGAACCCAGATTACAGAAACACCATCTCCTTTCTAAAATAGTCCTTACTCCCCAGGTAAGTCAGCCCTGAATCCAGCCCGGCTGGTGCCATGGCCATGCGGTACTGAGAGAAGAAATCCTGCCAAAGCTGGGATCTGAGAAATATCCACAGCTCAGCCAAATGAAAGAGAATGAAACAGCCTTCAGGTAGAGGAGGGCGCAGAGGCAAAGGCCTGGAGGTTGGAGAGGCTACCCCCGCCCCCATTAGAGTGACAGAAAGCAGAGTGTGTGACAAGGGGCAGAGGATGGTGGAAGCCAAGAGGTAGGGAAGGGCGTCCAGCTTTGTAAGTTGGTCTTGCTCTAACACATGTCAGTGTCATTTCTCAGGTGAGTTTCCACTCTCTGAGGGCAGTGATGAAGACATCACTCTGTCCCTGTCCGCAGCCTTTAGGATCACATGTGCCCAAATGGGTAGGTCTCCAAAGCCTCAAGAAAACCCTAGAAACAAATCCAGGCTTTGCCTGCCCCACTTTGCATCAGGCTCACTTCACTGCATATCCTGTTTCTGATTTTCAAGGTTAAGGTTTAACGAATGCCTGTCCCCCACACACACTGGCCCCCGCCACACACACACTCTCTCCTCTCAGGCCCCTTAACCTTTTTAGACTGATTTTGCCTTGGGTGTTTGGCTGGCTCATCTCCAGTGCGTCCCAGAATCCAGGGTGCACGCCAACCTCTAGCAAGTCCTATCCCACCCAGGCTTCAGAGATGCCGACCTGCTCATAGTCATACAGGCACACAGGCAAGGGATGCTCAGAACACCCCCCTCCCCGAGTGCTCCAGCCCTCCCCAGGGGCCCATGGGAAACTTCATCCCACACAAGAGGCCACCAGAATAGCAGCCTGGTCTTCAACCATGGCCCCTTTGAAGCAGTGCCCAGAAAAATACCGGGCCGACGAATGGTTCTCAGAACTCCAAGCTTTCAGGTCAGGTCATTTTGTGAGACCAGAACAGCTGGCAACATCTCAGGAGCTGTCTATAGTATTTTATTTTTCTGCTAATTGGGGTTTTGTTTGCTAAAAGAGCAGAGGGACTCCAGGCCAGACCGAGGGGCCAGACCACATTTAAGCCCAGGGACCTCCCCCACTGGCATGCTAGACCTGCGATGCATCTTTGCAGACAGACAGTGAATCTGGTCCCAGAATGCTCTGGGATGGGCAAGAGACTTTGTTGTGTTTTGAACAAGCAGCATCGTCCTCTCTCTGCTCTGCCTGGGGATTATACGGCGCACATGCCAAGAAGCCCCTGGAACGTTTAGAGCTCACCCTTTGGGCGGGTAGCTTTTAAAATAGTCAAAGTTTCTCCCTCCTCTCTTTAACTTCCTAACTTTGGCTGGAAAGATTGTGGATAAAGCTCGGAGGATCTCTTTGAAAACAGGTGCTCCCCTGCCCCGGCTCACTCAGAACCCCCCACCAGCTCACAACCAGGCACTAGGGGAGTGGACACTCAGGCAGAACCAGGTATGAGAATAAACAAGGCCAGATATAGATCTTTAAGCCCCAAGACAGTTATCAGGGATAGCTGACGCTGAGGGTGTGGAGGAATGTCTGAAGATAAGATCCAAGAGCCTTTTAAGGAGGCCAACCTCTGTTTTAAAATAAGTAAGTGAAGAGTGCTGACTGCTGCCCTCTTTGGTCAAAGTGGGTAATGGCAGAATTGGAAAGCCAATCCCTGGCAATTCTGAATTGTTCCTGACTGACAGTGTGATGGGGAGATGGTGTCAGTGATAAAGAAGGAAAAGACCACCTACCCCTTGAACACCTTCTTCATGCAGTCCGCAGTGCCTGAGCCTACTGTTCATTCAGCAACTATTTCTTGAGTGGCTACTACAAACCAGGCACGGTGTGGGGTGGTGGACACACAGTGAACGAAACAGACACACCTTACATATAGTACATCTAATCCTTAAAACTACCTTGCAAGATATGGAGCATTACTTCCATTGAGTAGATAAAGGAAACATGACTGGGAGGTAGATAAGAAACTTGCCAGAGGTCACACAGTCAGGAATTAAATCCACACATGCCTGAGAACAAAGTTCATCTTCTTTCTTCCACTGGACATTTCACAAATCTGAAACTATCAGCCAACAAGTCAAATGCATCAAAAATACAGAGAAAAGGAAAATCCCGAAGGCAGAATTATCAGAGAAGGACAGATGGTGAGGACTCCCAGAACTGAGAAATCCAGTAATCAGCCTTAAAGCCCCTTGGTTTGTGGGCAAGGAGCACAGGTCTCAGGACCAAGGAGAGTGGCAAGGGGGAGGTAAGTAAACACCCGATGGGCAGCCCTGGTCCAACTCTGCGCAGGGCCTTTGCATATGCCATTCTCTTGGCATGGAACTCTCTTCCGCTCCCTTTTACCTAGAACTCCTATTCATCCTTCACATTTCAATTCAAAGGGCACTTCCTCAGAGGGCGCCTTCCCTGACTACCTGCCCCCCATCAGACTAGAACAGGACTACTGTTATATATTCTCACAGACCCCTGTTTGTATGTATATCTCTGTACGTTCATTTACATACTATCTTATGCCCCTACACACACACACACACACACACAATTGTTTTGGGATCATGTCTTGTTTTGCTCACCATTCTATCTCCAATATCTCACACAGTGCCTGGAACATAGTAGTTGCTCAGTAAATAGTTGCTGGGTGAAAGAAAACATCTTGGCACCTATCGATGGCTTCCTGAGAGTCTCCCAGTCTATCTTCCTCTACTGTGCAGCTGTTTCAGCTGACACATCTAGCTGCAACTTTCCAAGGCCAATTCCACTGCCATGAGCTGATCAGAAACTCATGTGTTGGGTTTTGCTCGTGGAAAGAAAAGAGGGGAATATTCTAGTCAGTGAGAATAGCACGAGCAAGGGCACAGTGGTCACACCGAGCCTGGCGTGTCAGAAGTCACATGGTTGAGGGACCAGGAAGACTCTGGCTGGAGAGAAGCAGAGAAGGCCCATTAGCTCATTTTAACCCAAGCAAATGTCAGACTCTCTGGTGATAGGAGCCTGAATGGGGGACTTCTTGGGACTGTCCAACAATCTGGATCTATACGCAATGGCACTGCTTCTCTACCCAGGACCTTCAGCCCCTGAGACCCCACCTGGCCCTGTCCTGATAACCTTACACAAGCTGTGTTCAGTCTCATGTGTGTCTCAAATAGACTTCTGAACCCAGCTCACCAACTCTTCCTAGCAGGGCTAGACACAGAAGTTCCTCAAGCCTCAGTTTCCTCATTCTGAAGAAAGGTGAATAGCATATTTGTAAGGATGGAAAATAATAAAGATAGAAACCACCTGACACAATTTTCCCAAAATAACCCCAAACCTCGTCTTCCCCATGCCCCCAAACCTCTGCCCAGTCACTTCCCAAAACACAGGCTGGTTCCCTCCCAACAGAGTTGTCTATGGACCAAATGGGACCACTGAGTGTTAGGAACATGGATAACCCTGCAGGCAGCTTCCAGATCTCATGTGGGTCCCTATCCAGCTGCCAGGAGGCCCCCTGCACCAGACCAGACCTGAGGAGTCATGTTTTCTGGTCCTGTGGACCACCTGGAAAGCACCTCTCCCGATAGAGCATCTATCTGGCTGCACTCTCTTAAGGAGGGCTGGCCCTATAACACAGTCCACGTGCTTGACCACAGCCAGCCCTGTGCGGGGTGCTGGGCACTGTCTAGGCCAATTCCCATGCCACAGGGCACCCACAGCTCGAGCGACTTCCCCCCATCATCTCAGCTGTATATCTGAAGGCCGGCAGGGCTTCAAAGAGTGACCGCATGTGGCCCAGAGCTTCTTACTCCACCTGTCCAGGGGAAGCTCATACTGAAAGGTGGGCCGAGATTGGCCCTGAAACACATCCAGCCAGTGCTTGTGGATGTTTCCAACTGGAATAACTCAGAGCAACCAGGGACGCGTTTTCCTTGATGTGCTGATGCTCTCGGAGAATAAGTGACGAGAGTATCAGAGATGGACACATGTGGCCAGACACTGCCACAGAAAGCAGGAGAATGATCACTGGGGGCAGTGCCCAAATTTCTCTATTGATAAGAATACTGTTGTCATTGATTATAATGCTAATTATGATACTGTCAATAATATCATGTACTATCATCTATCAAGCATGTACTATGCAAATTTGGTGCTTAATGCTTTACATGGATTATCCCATTTGAGCCTCACTAGGGCCCTATAAAGTAAGTGCTGTCATTAGCCCTATCTTCGAGAAAGTGAGGCTTCTAGAGACTTTCTAAGTGACTTTTCCAAGATCATCTAACTAGGAAGTGGTGGACCCAGCATGACAGTCCAGGCAGCCTGACCCTGGAGCTGCTGCTTTCCCCCACTGGGTCATACCTCCCTCCCAAAAGCACATTTTGACTTCAGTGCAGTGAGATGGGCACATTTCATAAGCCACAGAGTCTAGGCTGGGTGGAATCTTCATGGTCACTCAATGTAACTTCCTCTAAATTTCTTCTACAGTCCCATGCCAAGGTTAATCTGGCAAGTATGCAAATATCTCTGACCTAGGTCAGCCTGTTCCATGTTGAGTCACTTTGTGACTGTACTGAAATTCTTTATACTGCCTCCTGTGGCCTTCCCCCAACTAGCTGACATCTTAGGCTTACACAAAACAAGATAGTTGAAGACCATGGTCATGTTTCCTAAATTGTCTCCAGAATAAATATTTTCATAGATTTTGGTGGCCCTCCCCTACCTGTGAACATGGTTCCAAGTCCTCTCATCGTCTCTGTCTCATTTGGGGTCTCTAGCGCTCTAATTATATTGGTGGGGAATGAATGCAAATTTTCCCAGGGGTTGCTGCTCAGTGTACAAAGTTGAGAGAGCCTTCACCTGCCCCATTCTTTACTTGCTCCAGTCTAAGACTCCGCCACCTTCCAACAAAAATCCCTAGTGTTTTCAAGACAGATTCTGTCTCTCAGCTTTGGCATAATTTCATAAATAACTCTACTTACTCTACTAAATGACTGTACTTATTTTGGGTGTGGAAGTAAAGGAATTGGGGGCAAGTGGAGAGGAAGTATTATTACATAGAAAGTATTGATCAGTAGGAAGAACCCTGGGGCCACGAATTGGGAGCTGGGTTCTCTTTTTGGTTCTTCCATTCATTTGCTATGTGGATTTGACAAATCACTTCTCCCTAGTTTTTCTTATTGTGAAAAATGAAGAGATTGGACTGCACGTGGTATAGGGCCCCGTAGACCTAAGGGTCTAAGGTTATTTTGCCATCACTTTATATTCCTACTTCATGCATTTCCCTGGGTTCCACGTTCTCTTTCGGTAATGGTCCAGGATGCTATGCCCTCCCTGTTCGCTGGGTCCACAGTCACATCTCTGAAAAGCTGGTCAAACTTGAGTAAGTAATTAGGACACTTCAGGTGCCTCCTCTGGCCTTTTCTTAAAGGCCTTTCTTGGCTGCTCAGTGTACAAAGTCGATGATTTGAAGCGCTAACCTAGGGACAGCAGCAAGTACAGAACTGGCTCCCAAGTGACCGTGCCACTTGGTCCATCAACTCCACAATCTGTTTTCTTTATGAGCCACTATCTCTTTTCTTTTTCCCTTTGCATAAACATCCTATTCTTCAGGCTGGCAGTCCATCAAAGAGTTGATTTCCAAAAATGTAAACAAGCGTGGGATAATTTCAGTGATTAAAGTACGTTATGGAAACACTGGTAGGGTCAGGTGGATCCTGACATTCATGCCAGGTGAGGTCGTCTGCTCTGCATGTCCCCATATCTACCTGCAGAAGTATTCTAACGAGCATGGAGAAGAGGGCTTCTGCATTTAATCTCCTAGTTGTATATTAATTCAAGGTAATAAAAATGCTTCCAGGACAGTATCTCTCGGGGGGGAACATGTTCTAATAACATCATGTGTACCAAGTGGGGATATCCTTGAAGATAAAATTCAGCCACCCTTGCCCTGATGATTTATTTTACCAGTAGCTACGACAGGGATCTGATAGAGTTGTAGATTCTCCAGCCTACTCTCATATTCTAACTTTAAACGACTCATCTCTCCTCTGGGTCCCTCTAATTCTCCTGTTGAGTGGGATAGGGACCCACCCTTCCCATTCTCCCTGGATGGCTTATTTCAAATGCTCCTTGAGCTCCTCAGAGAAAACTGTTCTTAAAACAAGAGGGACCTTTCTTCTCTTCTACACAACCTCAGGCCCCAAACCCTCCTGAAAGGCGTGCATTAAGGCATAAAGGCCAAGCTGCCACCTTGATCCCAACTTCAACCTCAGTCCAACCTCAGCCAAGCTGCATTCCAGCCCTGGAGATTTCTATTTTCGAAACAGAAGAAATATTCAATATTTTTCACTCTGTCAATATTTTTACCTTCATCTCCCTCCTTCTCCCTCCTGCCCCCATGACCCTGGTTGAAAAAAAAAAAAAAAAAAGATTTTTTTTTTTTAAGTCCAAACAAAAACAAAACCAGGTCTGGGCAGAGGCCAGCAGATCGTGATGTTCTTGGCGGATTTTGCTACGTGCCAGCAAAGACCGTCAGCAAGATCTACAGGAAACACCTTGCAGAATCCATTGGGAGAAGCAGAGGCTGCGGGGAAGTACAAGGCAGATACACTCTGGGTCCATGTGACTGGCTCTTGAGGTCGGGGTACAGGAAATGGCTGCGGGATTCCAGGCCTCGGGAGGGCGAGCACACAGCTGTGTGGGGGCCTTGCAGATCTCTCTGGTGTTTTCCGCTAGGAACTCCTTTCCTTGCATATCTGTTCCCCAATGCCTGTGTATGATCTGTGCCGAGGCGACCCAATAAGAAATGTCAAAGGCATAAAGGTCAAAGACCCTTCCCAACAATCTTCTGTGCCAGGCTTTAGCAAAGCCACATTTTCTGTGAGAGAGAGACACAGCGCAGTGGTCAAGAGCGTGAGGACTTGGGCACCGAAGAACCTGGGGTTGAAGCCCCACTCCGGCTTCTACAAGCTGTAGACTCTCAGGCAACTCATTTAACCCCTCTTCACCTTGAAAATGGAGGTGCAGTCTTCCCTGCCTCAAAAGGCGGTTGTGAGAACAAAGCGAGACCCTAGACAGAAGGAACTTAGCACAGTGCCCGGCTAAGTACCCTCTCGATACACAGTGGTGATGATGACTATTTCACAAGAGGTCCCCTTGCCCAGGGCAAGGAAGAGGGTAGAGGGCAGCAGGAGAAAAAAATGAAGCAGTTCCAAGAAAACAGGAAAAAAAAAAAAAAAAAAGCAAAGTCCTAGCTGGGACCCATACAGGGCATTGCAAGCTCACAGCCTGGCTGCCAACCCTCCCCTTGTGAAGTGTCGGTTGCCCACTTACTCTTGTTCAGGGCATTGCAATTTCAGGTCAGGTCGAAGTGAGGGACACTAACTGGTATGAGTCCAAGTGGAGTGAACACCCAGAGCAGTGCAACAGAGAGAGGAAGCACTGCTAGACATGCGCATGAATAACTAAGTCCTTCAAGGTCACATCTTGGTCCCTTTCTACCCAGGGCCAGAGGGGGTTTGAATGAGCCCAAAATGGCCCATCAAAGTATGTAGGTGCCCCCCCCAAACCTTCCTTACGGAAAAGCCGTGGGTGTGGGAAGCCAGTGCTGATGTGCAAAGTGAGGACTGAGAGCCACAGAGTTGGCAGGGCTTCCCGGGCCAGGGTCAGCAGCCAGAGCCTGGCATTGTTCTGGCCGGAGGAGGGAACAGCCAGAAGCCAGCATTCTGTGGGGAGGCCATGGCAGAGTGAAGGCCAGATGCAGTCTAATTAGGGTCTGATGAAAACCAGGGCCATTTTTCACAAAATAGGAAGTGGGCAGCCTGCTAAAGGGGGGATGCTGGCTAGTTGGAGCGTCTAGCATCCATCAGTCCCCAGGTCAAGCAGCACGCCTACCCATGGGTGCAAATGAAATGCTGAGGGCACCCCCATCCCCCAACCTCTTGGCCTCTGCTCTAATGAAGTGCCAGTTTGGAGCCAGATAGGCAAAGGGCACATGTTTCTTGCTCCGTCTGCTGTTTTGTAATAATTATGGGCACCACCAGGAACAGTGAGCTGGGGCGATTCTTTGAACCACCAGGCACGATCAGGAAAGGAGGATTCAGATCAAAGAAGGTACCAGTTTTAATGTTTAACTCAACTCATGCCTGTCTGGCTTGGGACCAAAGTCAGCAGTGGTGGAGGGGCCTGCCAAGCTGAATTTAGTGGTTCCTTTTTTATCCCTGCCCCCTCTTCTTCAGTGGTAGCATACTCTGGCAGGCAGAAGGGTGCCAATTTCAGCTAGTCCCTTGTACCAAGTTCAAGTCCACTATAAGGAGCAAGCCAGTAGTCTCCTTTCATCCATAACAGTATCTCTGGGGCGATGGGGAGGTAAGGACCGATTTGCCTCAGAGACCCTTGTTTTTGTCCTTCCCTTCCCCATCATGGGAACCCCCAATAAGATAGAGTGTGAGTTTTCTTATGTGGCTGTCTCCCTCCTGGCTTGGTCAGTGGACTCAGTCCCAGTACGACTCCCTTCTGCTGACCTCAGCATTGAATCTGGGAAGGTTCAATCCAAATCCAGTGTGCTGACGAGCCAAACACACAGAAACAGCGCACACAGGAGGGCAACATGCTCTGTCTCCCAGAGCCAGCCCGGCAGTGGGTAGACAAGAACTCCCGGCTGAGTCAGGAAAACTTGGTTCCAGCCACCTGGACCACTAACTCATGGGGTAGCCTTGGGCAAGTCACTTCCCATCCCTGGGCCTGTCCCGTTTCCCCAACTAGGAAACAAGGAGGTTGACTGAAGGCCCTTGAAAGTCTTCACATCCGTATGACCCTGCCTGGGGACTAGAAAGCTCATCTTGTTGGAGAGGGAAGCTTCTTTTACCTTCCCAGGTGCCCACCACTCGGCAGGTGGCTGGATTGCTGACCTCTTCTGAGGCTAACACAACAGCCGACAGATGGCAGAATCTCCCAGAGGCCTGTGTCTCTCAAAGATCTGCTGCTTCACATCAACATAAAAGAATGCTGTCCTGAGAGGCCGTCTGCTCCTAAGTGGCCCTGTAAGAACATTCCTTCTTGGGTTTCTCCCACTCTAGGCTGAAGCATAGGAGCTAAGTCGGAGTCTAGCATTGCTACTCACTAGCTGGGTAAACTGGAGCCAAGAAACTTCACTTGTCTGAGCCTCAACTTCCTCATCCATCAGAAGGCATTAGTTCACGCATTTAACAAATAGCAACACTTCAAGTATGTTCTAAACACCGAACAAGACGAATGAGGTCTCTACACTCTTGGTGCTAAATAATGATGGAGGAGGCAGACAAAACAGTAAACAAATACCCCATGTGAGGTCAGGGGATGGAGAATAGTGGTGCTGTGTGGTGGTTTTTTAAGATTAGGTAGGCAGCGAAGGTGACATTCAAGTTTAAACCGTCCTGATGAAAAGGAGCCAGACAATGAAAATCTGGGGACAAGTGTTCCAGGGAGAGGGGACAGCAGGTTCAAAGGCTACGAGACAGGACAGACTTGGAGCCCGGAGCATTCGAGGAACAGCTAGAAGC
>CM053503.1:8153167-8182076 GCA_028627145.1 Eidolon dupreanum
CTTTTACAAGTAGGAGCTTGCAGGGTCTGGCACCAGCTATTTGGAACTGTGTCCCTGTATGGATTTCAAGGAAATAGGGTTGGGTGGCAGGTTCTGCCCTGCCTGAGCTATGCAGCTGTCCAGGCCCAGATGAATTCACATATTTAAACCGGGAGCTTTGCTCTCAGCCACGCCTGGCTCTGCTTTTGCTGCTGGTGCCGGACGGGGGTAAGCTAACACCCAGCAATTTGGAGAAGCTGATACTCCATGCAGACTCACTTGCTGGATTCCTGGTCTCACTTTCAGGACTGGGAAGGAAAGAACTGGAGAGCTGGAGATTTGTGCACTTAGGGATTTTTTATTTCAGAGTGGCCCCTTGTAACGATCCTGATCGGCCAAGCCTCAGTACCCCGAGGGAAAACAACCCAGGGCTCAGAGCAGCAGGACTTGAAGGCATCATGGCTTCCAGCTCTCTGCCTTCTGCTGGAGTTTGGGGCGCTGGCTTGGAAGCTAGAGGTCTGGGTTCAAATCCCATCTCTGACTTTGGATTTCCTCAAGTGGAATTAGGAGAGGGACAGCAGTGGCAGCCTCAGGGCTATGGCGGGAACCAGTGGGAGAACAGATGTGAAAAGGCCTGGCTGGGTTGCCGCCATCACCTACTCATTCACGAGCCTTTCAGGGTGACTAGATTTGGGATGAATAGTGGACACTCTGGTGCTCCGTAAATGTTTGGGAAATCTGAAGATACAATCATGAATTGTATCCCAACTAAAATGTAAGATGACGGGAAGTTCACAGAAGAGAATAATTAGCAGGATGACATATATCCGGGTCCCCCACCGCCACCCCCACTATAGATACCAAAATCCTGATGCTCAAGTACTTTATATAAAATGACATAGTATTTGCATGTAACCCGTGCGCATCCTCCCATCTAGTTTAATTCATCTCTAGATTACTTATAATACTTAATACAATGTAAATGCTATGTAAATAGTTGACATGCTGGACTGCTTAGGGAATAATGACAAGAATGTTCAGGATAATCACAGCCATCATAGGCCTAAGTACACAGTTCACATCAGCAAAAACATAACTTTTTCCCGAATATTTTCATCTAGTGTTGGTTGAATCTGTGGGTGCAGAACCCGTGGATACAGAGGGCCCACTGTACTGGGTATTCAGTTTAAAAAAAAAAAGTCAGCATTAACTTCTCAGGACCTCAGTTGCCTGTCATCTGTACAGTAGCGACACTGAAATTTCCTAAGGCCTCTCAGCTGGAATTTGACAATACAAGATGAGGTATCCGTTTTTCTACTTCAGCTCCTGGCCCACACACTACCTGTTATGCTTTCTGGGGCTTTCTCCATGCTTTTTATTTTCTTGCGTTATTTCTTTTTTACACATAGGATACAACTTTACTTGAGAAAATTTGGGAGGAAAAAAAGAGGTAAACAAGAAGAAAACTATATGATAACTTTTTAAAATAACTCTCCCATTACTCAGTTATAACTGCTTCATATTCAGGTTACCTTCAAGACTTTTTCCCATGCTCATGTAAACCTGTGGATATGTTCCTCCATAATAGAATCATAGAAAATACTTGTTGGTGATCTTAGGTTTTTTTAATCCTAGTAGGTCAATTCATATAGCTCTGCCTCATCCCTTTGAATAGCTGTATTGTTTTCAATTGCATAGGTATACAACAACTTGTTGGACATTTTTATAAACAACTCTGTGATAAATATCCTCGTGTGTTTATGTTTGTGTATACATACCCATATGTTTATATAAATGTTTATATATATATATATATATACACACACACACACACACACACACACACACACACACACGAACATATATACGCATACATACACACATCTCAGCATACTTACCTGATTTTTTTCCTCTGGATCTAGAAGTTATCACCACTCTTTAAATCTGTCACTTTAATATTGATTGGATTCACGTCAGCAGACTCTTCCCACTCATGAGCCAGCTATTCTACAAATACCTAAGTCTGGCACTGAGCATAACTAAGAAAGCTTTAGGCACAGTCTCTCAGTTCCTACAACTCCCATCCATCTCTAGTCCTCCCATCCTCCCACTCACAGCTCTTGTCCCTACTCTACATAGGCCAGCTGGTGACTAAGCCTGAAAGAAACATTATTTGCCTGAGTCCATACCTTTTCTGCCTTGTTGGACTCTGCCTGCTACCTCAAAGTTTTTACAAGGTCTATATAAACATCCCAGGACAAGCAGGGCCAAGAGGAGCCTAGTCTTTTATGTCATAGAGTCACTGGTGAAGGCCGCCTCCCCATACAAGGTCCCTTCCTGCCTCTGCATGCCCATTTTTACTTATAAAAGCTCCTTGCTTGTAATGGGCAATTTTAGTATGCTACATGGGTAGGGAGCATCCCTTTTGGTCAAAGAGGGAATGCGAACTGCCTTCCCCTCTCTTTGCTCAGTATCAAAGGCATTTGCCTCAAACACTGGTCCTGAAGCAAAAGAATGACATTGAAAGGAAAGGAAACAGACCAGAATGTTTTTTTTTGTGAAGAGAGCCATGATAATAACCCATTTGACTAAGAAAAGTAACTTCCTTTTATATGTGTTCAAGAAGGCACAGTACACACATGCCTCTAATCAGTCTGAACTTACTGATTCTGTTTGGCATAAATATATATGAATTATTATTATTATTTAAAAAATACACACACACAAAATTTTAAAACGTCTACCCATTTCTCCTCACCCCTGATTCCTGAGTGAGCTTCAGCCAGGGATCTGCTGTCTCAAGTGGTACTAGTCCTGTTTGACTGTGGGGTTCAAAGACACAGCAAGTGATTGTCTTACGCTGTGCCCATACACACACACATACACAACCCAGCTGCTCCATCTGGGGCTGTTCACCAAAGAAATGGTGATCTGTCCCAATGCTGAAGGAAGACCTGGCTCAGATGGAGTTACCAATAAGTGACACTGTATTTTAGAGGCATTTAAGGGCTCTCTGACTTTCCAAATGTGACTCTTTGCCTTTCTGTGCTGACTTCCTAAGACACCACTCCATTACTTTTACTTTTGCAGGTGTCAAAGATCTTCCCCTACAATCGTCGTATAGCAAGGGATTGTAGGGATACCCTGTTTTACAGGTATGGGAATGGGGGGCTCTGAAGTAGAGTGACTCGCCCGAGACAGCGTGATTGAGGATTCCACTACAATTTTAGTGTAGGTCTTTTCACTCCCTTCCCACCCCCATAATAGCCCACCAAGTTTCTTCTGGCCTCAGCGAGTCACCAGGCTGTGTGTCCAGAGCCCAGCCTTCACAGCCCAGGTTTCTCTTGGCGACGCTTCTCCTTTGCTCCAATTGCTATTCCCCCTGGTGTTTGCTCACCCAGTCAGTCCCAGGCTGCTCCGCTCCAAGCCTGGCCAGCTCTGTGCCAATCCACAGCACTCTAGCTATTTCTGGGGTAGGACAGGGAGGGCCCGCTGCATCTTGGTTTCTTAAAGGTGACTCTCTTTGGCAACCCCCCAGGTGCAAATCTGGCTCATCTATTTAGAAGAGAAGCAGAGGAAACCCATCCCACCCACAGCCCTTAATGGGAACACCCCCTCCTGCATTTCTGGGCCAAGTCCCAGCAGGTTCCATTCATTGCAGGTCCCTCAGAGACAGGAAATCCAGCTCAGGTCCTCAGAAGCAGGACACATGGGCAGTAGGGGCTGCCAGGAACCCACCCCAGGATGCAGAAGTCCCCCTGGGCAGCCAAAGGTGAGCGCCCAGGAAAGAGGCAGACTGCTACTGACTTTCCACAACGAGTGCTCTGGACCCAAATCCAGGGAATATGCCGAGTCCCTACATTCTCACCATTGTTCTTTTATCTGATTATAAAAATAATATGTTGCCATTGTGAAATTATAATTTCCAGAAAATACTGATCAAAATCAAAATCACTCCAAATTCAACAAACCAGATATAACCAGTGCCGATATTTTGGTATATTCAGACATTCAGATTTTCCTCTAAGCATCTGGATACATATTCATATCTTTTGTTTGTTTGTTTGTTTTTACAAACGGGCTTCTGTTACTCAAAAGTGCATCATGGGAATATCCCCACATCATTACAAAGAGACTACCTCAAGCTATTTTATGGCTACCCAACAGCCTACTGTAAATACATCATAATTTAAGCAATCTATTCATGGTAGACAATTAGATTAATCCCTTTTGTATGTGAAATTATAAACCCTGCTGCCATAGACTCCACTGCTTATTTCTTTGGACTAAATTTCTAGAAGTGAGACTGCTGGTTAAAGGGTAGGCATAGTTTTGAGGCTCTTGATTCTTGGTGCCCGACTGTCTGCCAGAGAGGCCACACCAATTGCTTTTCCCATCAGCAGCCTGTGAAGGTGACAGAACAAACTCCGTGCCATTATGCCCTACATCAGTCCAAGGACATTATCTGGAAATCCCCATGAAACCAACTAGTTGCTGGCAGTGGGGGAAATTGCATATGAGAGGGGCTCCAGTTTCAGAGTAATGAGAAGTGGGCAGCGTGAGGCAGTGAGTGTGATGGGCCATACAAGGCTCCCTTTGTCCCCCAAAAGTGTCGCTCTGCTGCATGGGGGAATAGGGTGACAAGAGGGGCTGCATGGGGTTGTGATAAATGCCTGACCCAGGAATGCAATCATTGGAAGCTGCCTCCTCAACTCCCCAAGCAGCTGTGTGACCCTGGGGAAGGGCTTCACTTCTCTGGGCCTCTGTTCTTCCATCTGTTCTGACATTCTTACTTCTTTGATCTCAAAACCAGCCATAAGACCCAAGCAGACAGATCTCTCTACCATCGTCCCTCCATTCTCTTTTCTCTGGTCTCTCTTTCATATCCATTTTTATAAACTCTGCCTTCAATGAAGAGCCACACCAACCTTTTTTGGCTTGTTTCCATTAGCATAGCACCGATCCAACTTACTGATTAGCAGGATAGAGAGAGTGGATCTTCCTTGGAAAGTAAAAAACATGTTTTCAAATTCAGCTCCAGTTCAACAAATGCTGAGAGCCCCTGGCATTGCTGACATAGCTCACCCATCTTCACATCAGCCATGCTTTATAAATGGGGTCTTTCTCATTTGTAGTTGGGAAAACTGAGGCTCAGCATTTATAACATTTTAGTCAAACTTACTCCAGGAGTAAAGAAAGAGCTGTTTCAACCTCAAATCTATTTGACACTTATCTCCATCTCTTTCTAACACATCCAATGTCTCTCCAATCAGCCCTATGGAAGAATTCTTTATGCTCAGAAATAGAAATTCTCTAGTGTGGGGCTGAGAGGTGGAAAAGCATGAAGTCACTTGGATTTCTCAGATTGGTCATACTTGGCTCAGGGACCTTGAAGCCAATTAACATGTCTCTCCCTAACTTTTATTATCTGTAAAATAAGCAGTGAGAGAATTAATTAGCAATGTCTGGCAAAACCTGCCTGGACTCTTTATCATTCATACAGTATTTCTCATCCAAAAAGTAAGCAGCAAGTCTCCTTTCCACCTTCCAAGAACCAATCTCTATAGACTTGGATTATAAGTCAGTGTAAGTGAGCTTCTGCAATCCTCTACCCCAGAACAGACCCTAAACCCTGCCCTCCAGGGCCCCAGGTGCTTCCTGGCGCCTGGGGGTAACTAGGTCCCAGGGATGCTAGGATTCAAATTCTCTGGGGCCTATGCCCATCCCAAACCAAGCATATTGCAAAATCAAGATTTTCCAATGACACATGAGTCAAGACAAACCTCAGGCTAATGTAAATTGGGTTTTAAAAACTGCCAACAATTTGGGTCTCCACTGGTCCCTAATTCCAGGCCTTGTCTCCTGGCTCAGCTTTTCTAGGTCCCCAAGTAGTGCCAGGGGCTGCAGTAGAACTAGTAGACAAAGCAGACACACACACACACACACACACACACACATTCTCATTCTCTCTCTCTCTCTCTCTCTCTCTCTCTCTCTCTCTCTCTCTCTCTCTCTCGGAGGAGAATGCTGGGGAATGACCTGTGGTCAAGCCCAAAGGGAATGAGAATGGCCTTAGGCACTGAGCCAACCTCAGAGAGGGCCTGGCCAGGAGAGAGCCCTGACTCACTGCCCTCGCTGAGCCAAGGAATGACACCTACACTGTATCTTCGTGTGAATCAGAAAAAGGTGTCCCCTCTAGGTGTTGGCAGCCTGCACCGCACGTGACACTCAAAAATACTTCCAAGGTCCCATTGTTCTCAGGCACCAGAAAATGAAAACAAAAACAAGCTGATGGGTTTCCTAGGAAGCCACGTGGTCGGATGGCACCACAGAAAACCATCATGGTTGCACGAACTTCCCACGGGCCCATCGGCAGAATAGGAAGTCAGGCAGCTAGGAGGCTACAAGGAAGTTGATAACACTGGCTGCTCCAGAATTCCCCATTCTTGTTTTCTGAACCTCTGAAAACAAAAGATTCAGTGGGAAATGGGGCCCTTGAGTATGCTTCCTGCTGGTCCTCAATTGTCCAAGCTGGAACTGTGGAGCAGGGAGAATAGATCCATGACCTGGAGGGTTGGGGTCATGGCCAATTCATCTTTGTGGCCTCAGAACCTCACCCGGTGCCTAGAACATAGTAGATGCTCAGTAAATCTCTATTCAAGGAGTGGATGTTCTCATGGGAAATTGGCACAGTCATAGAAAGTGTGTGCCCAGCTGGGCAGGAGATATCCACGTTGAGGGATGATGGCGATTGAGGCCCATGCCTGATGGCCTGAGTGAGCAACGTGGCTAGTGGTTGAGAAAGAAGGTAGAAATTGAGACAAAGCCTTCTGTGTGTGTGGCCTCCCACACGGGACAAGACTGGGCTTGGGAAGGAGGCCACAGGCCCTGTGGACATGGCACCCAGCCTTCTCAGTATCCTGAGATGCCTTCTCTCTAAGCCTCTCTAGCCCTGTGGCCCCAGGCTCTGCTCCTTGCAGGCGTAACCCAGCACCAGCCCAAGGGAGGCCAAGCCTCCTCAAGCCAACAGATTATTTCCTCTTTCACTGCCTCACTCCCTAGTGAAAAAAACAAGAACACAAAATTCCCTTGAGCAATCTGAAACCCTATGACCCCCAGGCCAAGTGGCAAGATCCAACTCCACCTTCTCCCCTCCACTTTCCTCTGGCTCACCTATACTTAGGCCCAGGGGCCAGCCTTAGAGGTTATTTATAACTGTGTCAGAGGAGAAGGAGGCAGGAAATAGGAAATTATGAAGGAGGGGGCAAGGAGGAGTGGCAGGGGCCAAGTGACCCTGCTGGCTTGGAATCCACCGCCTGACTGTCAGAGCCCCATGACAGGGAATTCTTCCCCAGCCCACATTCTTTTTGGCGTCAGAGCCTTACCTGCTGCGCTCCCTCTCGACAGCCATGTCCCCTCCTCCAGGCCCAGGTGGAAGCAGTTTCATCCTGAGGCTATTCCTCAGTCTGGCCACAGTCACATGGGCTTTCTGACTGGAGTCAGGGGTGCAGGAGCTGGGACACAGGCAGTAGGCCCAGGCCCAGGGGTAGGCTGGGCAAACACCTAGCTTTCCACGTCCACCAGCCCCCTCCTCTTTCCCTCTTTCTTTCTCTCTCATTTAAATACCCAGAAAGCAGTGTCAGAATGCTCAGTGCTTAGAGCCCCTGACTTCTCATTAACTGCATCAAGGGCCCTCAAAGGGGAGGTACCTTACCTAGAATCACACAACCAAAGGCAGCAGAGCCAGGCCTGAGGCTCTACCCCTTGGGGGTACTGCCCCTTTTTCTACACCCCACCCTGCCCCCCAAACAGCAACCCCTAACTTTCAGATAAGTTCTCATTGTTAGGTCATTCCTCTTTGTTTTTGTTTTTGTTTTAACTACTATCATCAACTCAGGGATTCTCTAGACAGGTATTCTGAATTGAGTGGTCAGGGATGTGTAGCTTTATTCAGATTCTTAAAGAGGTTCCTGTCCATAAAATGATTAAGATGCCCATCTAAGAGAAGGATAGACCAGAGAGGTGACAGCTCAGGCTACGAACATGGGGCCCGGGGGTGGGGACACGCAGGTATGTCCCCCCCTGCTGCTCATCACCTTCTTACAGTACTTGTCCCTGGACTTTCAAGTCTTAAAAACCTCACCTTCAGAACGCCAGCCACATTTTCCATCTATCAAGCCCCTAATGGTATAAACAGGATACTAGGATTTAATGATCTGATTTGTTCCCAGAACTGAGCCAAGTAAGATTATAAAACAAGTCACGGGCATGGGATGGATCCTTAAATCTGGCCAGCGTCTGGCCTTGAAGGTCATTCCTCCCTTTTTCTTCCAGCCCCTATAAAGTACCCACTCACACTGATGTAGCCATTTCTGTTTAGCAGACCCCAGATGAGCAACATCCCTACGCCATGCAAATGACACTTCTTACTTTTCCTCTTAACCTACTCAACAATCTCAGGGCAGGCAAGTGGACAAAAGTGATTTTCAGAACCCTCACCTGGGCAGTATCTCACCAATGGGGTTTACAGATCCTTCTCAGGAAAAATTAGATCCTTGATCATATATGTTGAAGAAACACTGGGTTAAACAGAGCTAAACAGGCAACCATGCAGCAGGACTTCTCAGAGTCTTTGCTATGCTAATGGTTTCTGTGTATCTCCAAGAAGGAGACAATAAACAGCTTTCCTAAATGTGTTGACCGAAAGAACATTTCTTACTACTGATGCAGGGAGGATCGTACCCTGGGAAACACTGCTTTAGGCTTTCCCACAGTATGTCCAAGGACAACGCCTCTGCCCCTGTCCTCATGCTTCACCTGATGCATTATAAGAGGTGGCGATGATGAATTTCTGCTAGGAAGACAACCTAAGTTCTGAGCTGGACAATGAGGTCATCTTCATTAAGGACCCAGGAGCTCAAGAGTAGAGGATGGATCAAGGTCTGATGGCAAATTTGGAGGGTCTCACCTTAAGGCTCCAAGGGACTGGAATCTACAAAGTGCTTTAGGGAACACCAAAGTTGTGGTAATAACAAAAGCAAGTCATTCCCACCTTTCTAGCCTGGTGAGATAGCAGGCAACAAGCCAGAAATAAGGGGAAAGCAAAGTGAATATGTCTTTCCCTGGCACCAGAACCGCCTGCTGTTCTCCTGGCCAAAAAGAAAGATATTGGCCTCGAGACAACAAAAATAGAGAAGTAAAGGTAAGAGAGGGCTCCATCCTGCAGGAGGATGCAAATAACCTCAGCCTCAAGGTTTTTTCTATACAGAGCACAAAGTCTTACCGCTAAGGTTCCCCAATGACCCATTTTCAGTATTTGTTTATTCCTGTAGTTCACCCACATTTATTGAGCACCTACTAAGTGGGAGGGCCTGTGGTCAGGAATACCCATCGATTTCCAGGCAGCAAGGCTATTCTTAGTTTTCTGGTGTCTATTTCGAGAGTGTTAATCCTCTCAGCCTCCCCCACTGCAATTAGACACATACCACGTTCCAACCTGGTACACTGATCTCGCCCAACTGGGAAGGCAAAATGGACAAGTGTTCTTCCCACCCTCCTGCACTGGGCCAGGAATTTGGCCTGCATGGGCTAGGGCAGGCTGGGAATCAGCCAAGCCATTAAGACATGTGCCTGCCTTGCTTGGATCCTTCACTCACTCACTGCTGGGGCCCAGAGCCCTCCTGTTCTGGTCCTTACTGGCAGCACAGTGAAGCAACAGAGTGGGATGGTGAAGGAAGACCATGGACCAGGGAACAGACATACCAGCCCAAATACCAGCTGTGCCACCACATGGCTGGGCATAATTTGTGATTAAGAGCTCGGACTCTGGAGACAATCAGCCTGGCCTCAAATTCTAGCTCTATCACATACTAGCTGTATTCGAAGCAAATTACTTAGTCTATCTCAACCTCAGTTTTCCCATCTGTAAAGTGGAATGATGGGGATAATAATTCCAAATATGATGGTTTAATAAATAATAGAATATATATGTATATAAATTAAAACAGCTGTCAATAAATATTAGCTGCTTTAGAGGAATCTCCACTAAGCCCAGATTGCCTCATCTGCATAACAGATAAGACCACCTTCTTATTGGGTGTTTATGAGAGTTTAAGAAGATAATGCACGAAAAGGTCTTAGAATGTAAAAATGATTCAATATATGTTATACATTATCAATTATTATTATTATTTTTATTCTAGTTCCAGCCCTATCTCTTAGGCCAATCTAGTCCACCTCTCTAGATCTCAGTTTCCCCATTCGTCAAGTGAAAACAGAGTCAGATGGCTTCTGTAGTGTCACAGCTCATGGTACCTTGCACTGGGGCCCATGTGGCCTGAAAGTCACTTGTAGCAAAGCTAAGTCAGCCTTGGAGCCTTAATTGGTTCCAGTGTACCTCCAGTTTTCCCCAAATCTCTGTGCACAGCTAATAAAACAACCAGTAGGAAGGGAAAAAAAAAAAAAGCAGATGCCTTGCATTCGCCAATGTTATCTTGATCTGCACCATCCTACTAATGTGGTGCCATTAAGCACTTGAAATGTGACTAACCCAAAGTGAGTGTAAAATGCATATTAGATTTCAAAACCTTAAAGATTTTAAAATCCCACTAATAATTTTATTAATTGATAACATGTTGAAATGACAATATTTTGGATAAATTGTATTAAGTATAGTTTTAAAATTAATTTTTTCTCTTCTCATATTTAATGTGGCTATGAGAAAATTTTAAATTATATACATGGCCCGCATTTGTGTCTTGCAATATAATTTTTCCTGGACAGTGCTGGTCTAGCCTTACCCTTTCTGTCTCCCTGCTTGTGAGTCACTCAGTATCTGTATCACTCTCCTCCGCTTCTTCGAGGAATGCAGAAGGAATTTGAACTATTCAGGGTTAATTTTTTTAAACAAAATGCAATACAGATGTTAACTATCCAGGTGGGGCATTAAATTTTAAGAGCCTCCAGGAATCTCCTCTGGCTTCAAGGAGCCCTGAATAAATAAAATCCATCAATCTGACAAAGCACACCGTGAAGTTCACACACTCGTCAGCACCTGAGGGTCACAGCTGCACTCTGGTTTCCCAAGCCATCTCTTGTCTTCTCTGATAGAAAAGGATGGGCAATGGCCTTGGTTTTATTTTATAAGACAATGGCCACTGTTTAGCATACCATCTCAGCAGCTTAGAACAGCTTATTCTCCTTGGGTTGGTCAGTGCCTAACATGTCAAAACTGATTTTCTCTTTCGTTTTTTTTCCCCTCTCTCTCTGATACACACACAAAGTTAAGTGCACTATTGCCTAGAAAGGCTGGAATGCTATCTTCCTCGACTGTTCTTTTTCCTTCAGGATACTTCTGTTACATGCCTACTCTGCCTCAGGTAATGAGCTGGTGCATAAGATGTGATTCCCAGTACCCCAGCTCATCTCGGGGGAGGCACCAAGTAGTGATAATATATGATGGCTGACATTTTATCAAGCCTTCGCTACATGCCAGGCAATGGGCCAAGCTCGCAACTACCATTATCTTAGTGAATTCTCTCACAATCCTATGAGGTTAAGAGTACTCTTATGGCAAACTCCATTTAAAAGATAAGAAAAATGAGGCTGAGAAGGATTGCCTTGCTTGGGATCATACAGCCGGCAATTAATGAAGCCGAGGTAGGAACCAGGCAGTCTAACTCCAGGACCTGTGCTCTCAACTACCGCAGACACTGTGCAAAGTGTGACAACAAACACGTGAGCAGTGTTCTCTGGGGACACAGAGGACAGGATATATCATTTTGCCTGAAAAAGCAGTTGGTCTTATTCATTCAGAGATCTACAACCCAAAGGAAATTCAAGAGGTCATCTGGACTCAAGGTCACAAAACTGGTGACTCGGGGCTAAATCTGACTCAGGGATATGTTTTGTTTGGCCCACACAAATGTGTGTGTGTGTGTGTGTGTGTGTGTGTGTGTTTCCTTTGTATTGTGCAAACATTTAAAAATCAGATTTCACATTAAAAATTTGGATTTCTAGCTTATCCTAAGAGATTGGAAATCTGGTGATTCTGGACTCACATTCTGCTAGCTTGGGGCCAGACACTAGCTGCCCCCATCACATGAATGCTTTAGTTCACCGCAGTCGCTACCACTCTATTTATTGCCTGCCCCATTCCAAAGCCAAAGATGAGTTGATACTTATCATCATATTTGCCCACTGTTTTGTTGTTTTATAATAAAGAAATATTTTTAGTACCCATTTATCCCTCCAAGGTGGGAAAACAAGAGACTAGGGAACCACATATATATCAGTAGAAGTGAGTAATGTTTCAATATGTTTCATATGCAAACATCCTGTTTCTGAGACTGGCCTCTGTAGGCATTTAGGTCTGTGATCTGACCTAGATGAGAAGTAAAGAATCCCAGGCCAAGAGAAAATCAAAGAAAGAAAGAACTGGAACTCACACCTATACTGCCTTCCTCAGGTTCAACCTTTTCTCACTGTACTCATTTGTTCAGAAATGCATCCCGAGGACTATGGATGTTGGGGATCTTTTGCCTCTCTCTGTCCTTCTGGTGAACATTTGTATGAGGAAGCTACAGGCACAGGATCATTGGGAGTCTCTGTCTTACTCTTGGGAAGGGAAGTGGATCGTGATTGCCCCAAAGGGCATATGTTTGACCTGGGTCTACCAAAGCCCATTCTTATTCATGTAAGCAAAGGTTCCCGCAGATCACACATATCCAAATCACAGGTCTTCATCTGAGCCAGTCTTTCACGAGAATAGTCTTCTCAGCTGCAGATGTTTGAGGCAAGCCATTAGCCAAATTTTCTGGAGCAATGAGGACTGCGCAGGTAACTGTGGCTCAGGAAGGCCTTGCTTTGATAAGAACTGAGACTCAATCCCACCTCTCGTCTGTGGGCCTAAGTAGTGGTGGTTAGAAAGAATTTTTACCAAGCCCTCCAGCAATCAATGACAGACACTGAAGTGACCTTGATGTTTAATTCTAGCTATCGACTAGGTCTGCATGTTGCTGTCTGTTTGGCAAATCGGCTCTGCTCCGACAGGAAATTTGGTGGTCAAATATGTCATCCGATAAAGTATGTCAGCTCATTAGTGGTTTTGTTCAGTCAAAGCCCTCATCCGCTTTTACAACCACAAAGATCCTGGCTCTTATCTTAGTAGACCATATTTCTTAAGAAATTACCTCCTAAAAGGTGTCATGGATGGATTTAGGTGCTCAGTTATTCAGCTAGACTAGAGATCCACTCCCAATGGAACTTAGAAACACTTGATACATAGTAGGCATTCAGGAAAATATTGATTATTATAAATATATGGGAGGAAAGTGCATAGTACCACAAAGAGCCAATCCTGCTATTTTACAGGTAAGAGCCTGAAATCCAGGGACGTTAACATCACCAAGGTGATTCCAGAATCAGGCGGTGACCTAGAACTAGAACTCGGGTGTCCTGCCTCCAGGCCAGTGCTCGCTCCTGTACACTTGCACTTCTCCCAACCCTGGGGTGGACAGTAGAAAGGGATAGATGGGAATGGGGGTAAGACTCAACATCCAAGTTCGGTATCACTCAATCATTTCCCAGGCCCTCCCACTGGCTATCCCAGTATCTCTTACCTGTGACCATCAGAGGCAGATGTGTGGGAGCCGTCTAAAGAGGGAAGGGAGGGACCTGACCCTTGAAAAGAGTGGAGGACTTGGCCTCAGAAGACATTGGTTCCAACCCCAACTCTGTATCGGCTGTGTGGCCGGGCTCCTGAACCACACCAGTCCTTGTGATCCACATTGGTTTAATGGAAACAGTGACCCCCGCCATCCTGCTTTCTTCTACGGGATGTCATGGTCATCAGTAAGATCAAGTGGACTTAAGACTCTGAAATGTGGAGAGTCATGAAAGTATAGCTAGGGAACTTTGCTGTTTGTTTCTCTGTCCTGTGGGAGGCAGTGTGACAAAGTGGAAAAGCATTCGACCTGGTGGGGGCAGGGCAGGGTAGGGGTGGGGGGTCAAACAGCCATGATTTTGAAACAAAGCTTTCTGTATGTGACCCTGAAAAATGTCACATCACTACCTCGGGGCCCCATTTTCCTCACCAAAAATAAAACAAGAATTCCGCTCTGTCATATCATAAAACAACACCACTAAAAGCTAACATACGTGGAGCTTTCAGTATGTGGCAGGGTCTGTGTTAAACATCCTCCTTAAGTTATTTCACTTAATCACCAATCCAGTGTGTTATGGTATTGTTATCCCCCACTTTGCAGATGAGGAAACAGGCCAGAGAACTTGCCTAAACTGTGAACAGCAGAGCTTGCAACAGTTATTATGTTTCCAAATCTCAAAGGCTGTGAGTCTCTTCATGATGGTAAAGTCTAGGTCAGAATGAGAAGCCTCCTAAATCACTAGCTGCAGGCACTTTAGCCAAACACCAGTAATCCCTCAAGTAACAAAGCCAAGTCTTCATGAAGACTGACCCAAGCTGCAAGGTTCACCTTCCCTATGCCCTAGTCTGGGGGTTGCAGGAGCCCTGAGATTTCTGAATGAAACAGTCCTTCTCTGCAGGCAACTGGGCTATCTGATGCCTGGCGCCCTCCAGGAGGGATCAAACATGAATAGAGGGGGAGGGGATAATTGCCATGCAATATTTAAGGTCTCTAGTTCCAGAATGCCTCTGGTCTGCTCAGGACTTCCCCTCTCCCCCCTCCCCACCCCCCGTCTTCCGTGGGCTCTGTTTTTCCACCAGCTGAACTTTACCTTGGGCTTTCTGAGGCCAAATCTTACAGCTTTCCTTCCCTTCCCCACCCCCACAAAAAGCCAGGTGGCCGCAGGCCTGGGAATACTTAAGGTCCCTACCTTCCGCGCCAGAAATGCCACTGTTAGGCAATGAGGTTTATGTGAACATAAATCAGAATTGGGTGCTGGGTGGCATGGACCGTCCCTTCCGTGGCAGCCAAACCATCCCAGCCTCGCAGATTGTTTATACACAGATCAGGAAAGGTTCAACGGGCCCCTTCCCCTCCTCCAGACACTAATGTTTTAGCAGCCAAGCAAAAAGGCCTCTGAATTCCACTGTGGCTGGACTAGACACCTCGCAACCTCCTGTCCAATGCTATTTAGTGAGTCCCATTAGCTAGAATCAATATCTGTCTGCTCCAGCCTGTCCGAGATTAATACAGGAAAATAAATAACCTGAACCCGTGTCATCTCCTCTGAAAAGGTATGCAACTCAACCAGGACACATAAATGACCTGCTAATTCTGCCAGTCCCACTCTCAGCATTGTGGGTACATAGAAAAATGGCAAGGGTTGTAAATGTGTGGACCTGTCTACAAGGAGGAGAGACGGTAAGCTGGTGTAACACTAAAGAATCATTCTCAGAAGGGCGAAGTACTGTGATCTACTAAGCGGTCCATAAGCTATTTTCAACAATTCATTAAGCCAACCCAAATCATATACTGCAATCATCCAATAACCCATGAGAATGCGTCTCAGGCTTAAGAAAACATCAGGTTTCTTTGCTTTTGGCTGTGACTAATTGGGGTATTAACTAATTGTGTCACATTAATGACTGGTATCAGCAGTGATAGATATAGTTTAACTGGTTTTTTTTTTTTTTTTTTTTTTTTTTGTAATGGAAAAATAACCAACACTCAACACATGAAGTCATGATGGATAATTTTTCCAGACATGGAATTCATTGAAGGAAAATTAATGAAAATAGTCCTTGGTGTTGAATAGGCTGGGAACTGCTGATATGGTTGAAAGAACACTGAGTTGGGAATTAGAAATAGGGTTCAAGGCTTGGTTTTATTAGAGCCTTACTATAGTAAAATTGGGGGCAGCAGGGGAGGCAAGGGCTGGAGAGGCTGGTGAGGCTGGCGAGGCTGGCTAAGGGAGAAACTCAACGAGCATACAGAGGGAAATCCTGACAGTGAGGAGTCAAAAAAACCAATGTGGGGGAAGTTGCAAAGGGGGATGCATCTTTCCAACTCCAAAGAGTCTTAGTCTGTATGAGAGACTGAGTAAGAATAGAAGTTTTGGAAAATGACTTAGCAAGCGCAGGTTCTGGCTCCTCTGTTTCTTAGTAGTGTAATCTTGGACTAGTGAATTCACCTCTCTAGCCTCACAGGCTGAGTAATATGCAAGTAAGGTATTTGGTACATACCTCGTGCATAGTAAGTGTACCTCAGTGAAAGGTAGCTATCATTTTGGTGATCCCCTGTGGCCTTTAGAAAGCTCCACATTTTTTTCTCTGGGTGGGTGGTGGAGTATTATGTCCAGAAGACAGGATTTGACTTCTCAAGTAACGCACTACTACTCAGAGGGGCTGGATGCATCCCTCTGGGTAGTGCTCAGCCCAGAAATGACTCCCTCTGTAAATTTTCCATGCAGCTGTGCAGAATTTGGTTTTTGCTAAAGATGTTTTTAAACACATTTAAAATTTGGGCAGGGAGTGACTGTTCTGCACCAATGCCAGGTACAGGTGTAGGCAAGGGGTGTTCAAAACCAAAGGGCGAGCATGGGCCAAGACCCCGAGAGAGAGAGAGAGAGAGAGAGTACAAACAGCTGGAGCTGGAAGGGCCAGTGATGAGGGGATGATGAAGAGTAGGCACGGGCCAGACTGGCCCTGGAGAGCCATTTTGTGACACTTTATCCCAAGAGCCCACTGAAGGGTTTTAATCAGGACAGTGAATTCTCTTAATCCAGCCCTTCCGGCTGTCAGAATGACTGATGAGCCTCAGCTTCTTTCCTGGCCGGGACCCACCCTGCCTCCCGCTCCGAAGTCCATCTCCATCTCCACAGCCACCCCATCACTCTCATCCAGGCACCATCCAAATGCAATGACAAGGGGAACAGGGAGACAAAGGGATGAGTCCCCTTGTTGCCATCATGAGCCTGGCCAAGGCCAGTCAACTAGGGGACATCTTTGAGTCAGCAAATAAACCTTGTGCACATGTCTTCAAAATACAGCTACATATGCTTGACCCTGGGTTCATGTGACACCTCAAAGTCAAAAAATTTAATCTCATAAAAGGCCTATTGCTTATTGTGAAAGCAAAATAATAAAACCATCTTGAATGGAATTACTCCAGCTGCAGCAAGTCAAGAGTCACAGCTTTCCTGGCACTTAAGCCCCTCTCTCCCATCAACTCAGTGGCCCTAATTTTGCTCACTTTCACAAGGATGAAGGGATAAGCAAAAATAGAAAAACACTCAGGAACTCAAGAAAAATGATAAATTGTAAATTTTCCCATTTGTGAAAAACATGAAATTATTACATAGCTCTTTAATTTTCTTCCCTCCCTCCATGTTGCACATCCAAAAAGAACTATGTCGACATAGCCACTCTGAAGGCAAATGAACGGGCACTACTAAGATGTAAAATCCACATACCTTATGTCCAATAACTCCGATGTGTGTTTGCCATAGAAATTTATTTGTTCCCGTGAACAAGAGGACTGTACACTGAGCAATCTACCTAATTTGTTAAGCCTCAATTTCCTCATCTGTAAAATGGAGATGACAGCAGCACACCTGCCCCATAGGACTGTTGAAAGAATTAAAGGAGTTAATACATTTTAATAATTTAGAATGGTGCCTGCACAGAATAATCATTCCATTATTAGTTTGTTTGTTTTTTTTTTTTAAATTATAACCCTATGAAATACTATACCTAAAAAAATGAAGTAGATCCATGTGAATATTAACTAAAAAAAAAAAAACTCATATTCTTCAATGGAAAAAAAAAAGCAGAATGCTGTCTGTGGTATTATAAGGGAAAAAGCTCCTATAAATTCTCTATGGGTACCTATGTATGTAAATGCACAGTGAGGAAAGGGTCTGGAGAAGGAGCTAAAATTAGAGGAAGTCATTTAAAAAGGAATTTACCTTTATCTGATTTCAGATAGACAGACAGATAGAGATATACATACATATACATACACATGAACATAGAATGTATTCACATAATGCTTGTAACTTTAAAAATGTGGATAAAAATTAAAGGATTGAGGTGGTAAGAATTATTATTCCCCTTTTATAAATGAGGAAACTAAAGTTTAAAGACATCCAATAACATGCCTAGGCGCACACAGCCAACGAGCCCCAGAGGAAGGATTTACGCCCAGCTCCACCGGCCCCACGGCCCTCCACCACCCCATGCTGCCTCTCCGGGCCACCCAGGAGTTGTCTATGACAAAGGCTAGAAGAAGGGGCCTCCTTGTCCATACTGGCTGGAGTGGTAAAAGCCAAATGCAATGGAGAATTGTGTTGTTGTTTTTGTTTTTCATTAGCGAACCTGTTGGAATGTGCCGTTCAGCAGTGGAGCTGAATGGTTCCTGCTGTTCCCGCAAAACAAACAAAAGTCCCTCCACCCAGGCCACTTCTGTGGCCACTTTTCTAGCCTTATCTATCCAGGAATTGTGAAAGGGACACAGAACAGTGGGAGGAGCACCTTCTCCAGCCAGCCAGGACCCAGTCTCCTGACTCTCTCTCTGGTTTTCCACCCAGCACACTGATGGGTGCCCAGCCCTGGGAGACCCCAGCTCAACCCCACCTGGAAGGGGTAGAGAGAGTATTGAAGCCCAAGATGTCTTGTCTCTAATAGCTTTAGCTCTCCCTGGGCCTCAGGGAGACAAACGGAGTCATATTTTACTTTGACTTGGTGCTTTTGAGGGTCTTTTCCAGTTCTAATAGCCAAATAACATCAGAAATTTTCCTTTATTTTCTCTATTTATAACCTAATGTAAAAAAAAAAAATAATAATAATAATAATAATAATATCCCCTTCCCATAAGATGATGTTTAATTAAAACCACTGGCCACTTGGCTGTCTTCATATTTTTAATAGCAACTTCTCAAATCAATAAGTAAAGCATCCTTCAGATGTTAACCGTTCATTCCATCTTGGTCCTAGGAGGGGTCATCTGACTTAGAATGGGTAAATGGAAGTGGAACAGGTTTTAAAGAATGGTCTAACTAACCCCAGATTTAGCCTTCCCATTCAGTAGCTGGGTGACATTATGCAACTTCTCTTAGCCTCAGTGTTTCTCATTGAAAAAAAAGGGTATAGCAGCTGCTCTTCAGGTTGCTGGGTAGAAGAACGATGGGATCAGTGAAGTGCTTTTGCTCAGCAGGAGTCCGAGAGATGTCCCTTGCCTCCTCCTATGAAGATCAGCTCTCCTCTTCCCAAGGTTCCAAGATGTCCACGGTCTGGGTCCCTTCCCCCAAGTGGCTGGCTCCTCTCAGAAGTCTGATCCTTTTTTCTCCCCTTAAGTCACAAAGTCCAGTGTGAAGTCTAATTGTGTGTGTGAATGAGAGGGAATGGATCCGGCTTCTATGAAAATGGCTCCTTTGCTAAAACTACAACCTCAGATCTGATACTGAAAGAATCCACTGGCACTGGACCCCGTCAAAACAATTCCGAGATATCCGAGGACCATCCTCCAGGACTGGCAGCGGGCCCCCAAGCTGAGCCTCACTCTCAAATTCCCAACAGACTGAGGAGGCAGGCCCCTAATACTCCACTGGACATCCCCATTCCTCTATGCCAGGGTGGGCGGGGGGGGGGGGGTCATAGAGAAGGGCTTGGCATGCTGAAGCAAAATTCTCTGTCTACTGCATCCCACTCCCCTGCAGAAACACCACCCCTACACACACACAGGCAAGGGCACACATACACCCCAATTTTCAGAAGGCTCTTGGCACTGCCCATTCCTTCCTGAGCTGGACAGAGCTGCCGGAGCAGGATCTACCCAGCCGCTAAGCTGCCTTCTTCATTCCCAGCCCCCTCCCTTCCCTCCTCCAGAGTCAAGGTTTTGTCAGGAGTTTCAAGGGCATAACTGGTGGGGAGGGGGCCACAGACATCGTGGCTGCTGCCAAGTCCCTTTCTTTCCCCCACAGTATGTTTTATAAGCCAGCATGTAGTTTATTCTTCTCCTAAACACTTCACTAGGGTGCAGGGCCTGGAGTTGCCATAGAAACACCTTTTAACTCCTCCTCACCCAGAAGACAGCACCAATCCCCAGGGCTTTGGGGGAGAAAGGCAAAAAGACACCTGTGGATGAGGAGAAAGAAGAGGGAAAGCCATAGGGGGGGAGGGTGTTCCTTAGCCAGGCATGCTGTGCCCCTCACCCAGCAATGTGGCACCTGGCCACAAAGAGAAGAGAATCTGGAAGGTTCTGGAAAAGGAAGCTGGTGGGCTGGCTTGAGCGTCTTTAATGGACTACAGCGTTGACTGGTGGGATAATAGGGGTCAAAGGAAATGGGGAGCTGCTATACATTTCCTTCAAGGGGAGAACAGACAGCCTTCAACCCAGACTCAAAACTAGAAAGGCTATGGCTAGGAAAACTGAGCGCCCCCTACTGGACGCCAGCTGGGTACTGTAAGGCAGCAGAGGTCAACAAGCAAGCAGCCCATATCCACACCTCCCATTTTTAAAAGCATTATCTCATCGCTGCCACTAGTGCAGTGCAGAACAGTTTTGGATCGGGGCCAGCCATCGAAGATTTTTTGTTTCTTATTTAATTTTGCTACCTCAGTGTTCTGGTCTTTTCATACTTCCTGGTAACTTAGCTTTTCTCTGGGCAGTTTATTGAGGGGCGGGGACGGGGGAGTTAGGGAGGGAGGTATATCTTAAATAAATCCAGATAAACTACAAGAAACTTTCTGGAACAGTCCATACCCACAACAGAAAACAAAGTGAGATAGTGCCCCCATTGGAAGCGGGGTTCCTTGCTTCCGTTTACCCACTATTCCCTGGTCAACTTGCAGGGTGGAAACTCAAAAGCCAAGGGTGGGGGTGGGGGAGGCATGAGGTCTCACCAAAAAGTCCAAGGGAACACACCTGAGCCACTGTCAAGCAGAGGAGGACACCCTGACTCCTCCACCTGTCAGCCTCCCAGCCCCAGTATCTGCTCCTCACTGAGCAAGATGAGAACCCACCACCGCAGCAGCTCCCACCACTACTCAGGTGGGAATGTCCCCTACAGGGTGAGAAGAGACAGGACAAATGGAATTTGGGTGGAGACAGTCAGGAGAAGGGAGAAAACCTTCCAAGCCTCAGGCAACCCAGAAGAATCTTTCTAAGCAATCCACAAACCTAGAGTCTAGGCAGGTTTCCCCAGGAGAGGGAAGGGTAGGCCCCAGGAAACCTCTAACAAGGGTGACCCCAGGCCACACAAACACTCACACCTGTGAACTGCACTGACCTGGTCACCACAGCCACCTCGCGGACTTCTCCTAGGCTAGGCCAGGCCCACCAGGAGCGCCCCTCCCAACCTCCGCTGCCTCCCCTGCCAGGCTCCTGCCTCCTGCAGCACACTTGTAGAGGCCATCACCCAGGACCCAGTGGAAAATTTCCTTTACCCTTTATGACTGTGCTTTAAAAACACACACTCCATTCTTCACCTCTGAATCGACACAGGCAGAGTGGCCAGACTGTGTCCCACCCCAATCCCAGCTCGCGCGCGGGTGCACGCGCGCGCACACACACACACACACACACACACACACACACACACAGCAGGGGCCACTGGACTTGCATGCTTTATGAGCTGGAAAGGAGAGGAGAGATGTTTTCCAGCTGCTACTCCACCTCTGGCCATCCAAACAAGTGTCCCGAACACTCCCAAACAAGTTCTTCCAGACACTCTCAAGGCCGTCGGTAAAAACTGGGTCTACTTAGTGAGCCTTTCTAATAGAGACACAAGTCCAATGTGGAACTGTCACCATGATGTGACCCTTGGCATCTTTGTTCTTTTGGTGACAAATCTATTTTCCACTGCTCCTTCTCCTCCTCCCCACACACATTCAAGGGGGAAAAAAAATAGCCTTCCTGTGAATTCTCACAGCTATGTGATAAGTGATCCCTCACACACGCCACCTCCTGCTTGCTATCAACACTCTCAAATACAGTTCCTCTGGGGGAGGGTCAACCCCATGGCTTGATTTTCTTTTTTTCCCCTTAAATCCACCCACACTTGGCAGTCCAAGAAGCTCTTTTAGCACTTGCTTTGGAAGTTGGAGGCTGGGTTGGGTCTCAATGAAAAGAGTGAACCTCTTGGGCACAGGAGATAGTGCAAACTGAGAAAACTTCAAGTTTATCCTGCAACTTTTCGTGCACATGGCTGGCAACTTTTTAAAAAAACTATTCAACAGCCCAGCAGTTAAGCTGGTATTCTAAGTTTTAGGAACCCTCTCCCATCCTTCTCCCCCAGCCCGTCCTCCTGCCATCGTGAAAAGAGAATTTTTCCAGATGTCAAAAGGACCAATAGGGACCTCATGCCCTAAAAGGAGAGCAAAAGGCTGCAAAGGGTTCATTCAGCCGCTGTGGGGTTTCTCTGCAGGGCATCTCCCCCGCAGCTATGTCAGAACCCCAGTCCGGGCTGCAGCCCAGCCAGAAAAAAAGAGCGGGGTTCGCCATGCCACCCCGAGCAGCGCCCCAGTCAGGGCTGCAGCGCGCTAGCGGTCACTGCAGGGGCTCCAGGGAGGACACCGGGAGCGCTTACCTATGTCAGAGTTGCAGAAGGAGTCCTGGGGGTGACTGGGCGAGCACGTGCACGCCTCGGCGCCCCAGTCACCCAGGCTCCAGCTGCCCAGGAGCACGACGAGCCCGAGCCAGGGAGTCATTGCTGCTGCCGCTGTTGGGGCTGCTGTTCGCCTCTCCAAAGTTGCTGTGCGCGCTGCTAGCGGAGCCGCTGCAGCCGGAGCTCGCTCACCCAGCCGTGCAGGGCAACTTTGGCCTTGGGCGCGCTGCCCGCCGAGTGCCCGGCGGGACGGGACGGATCGCCGCGAGGCTGCCTCGGCGCTGGCGCACGACTCCGAGCGCCGCCGCTCTCTCCGGGTCAAGGAGCGGGAGCTGGCGCAGGAGCTGGAAAAGCAGGAGGAGAAGCCGTCCGAGAGCCCGCCAGCTGCCCACTCTGCGCCGCTGCCGGGCGCCTGAGTAATATAGCGCTGTTTCCCCCTCTTGGGCGCTCGGGGCCCGCCCCTCCGACCAATCGCGGAGCCGCATTACCTCATCGACCCTCCGAAAAGGGGCGGGGCCGGGGCGGGGCGACGGGGCGGGGCCACCGGGACGGTTCAGATCCTTATAGGGAATAATACGGCTGTGGGCACGCGAGTGGGTGGGCTGGGACGCGCCTCGGATCCGCGCCGCGGAGTGACCCTCAGAGCTGCACCAGCATGTCCCCTCTCGCTGACACCATCTCCCCACGCCCACTCCGCCCTCTGGGCAACTCTGACCCAAACCAGAATCAAAACTACCGCCCACCCAAGCAACTATCCTTCTTCAGGTCAGAGGCGGCCCTGGCCCTAGAGACCTTGTCTGCACCTGGTGGAAAGGCTAGGAAAAAGGCTACCTCTCCACCTTCCCTGGAGAGAGCAGGGTCAGGGTCGGGGGGGAAAACAGGTAAATGACCCTTTACCTCCCACTCCCGCCCCTGACTTCCCTGGTTATGAGGAAGCCATCTGCCTTTTGGAGATGGCTGTAAAAGACAGTCGGCTCCCGGACTCAGCCGGAGCAAATGGTGAAGTCGTTCAACAAACAACTGTTCTGGATGCTGGGATGAGCAAAACAAAGTTCCTGCACCCAAGGAACTTGCAGGCAATACATCAGTAAATCCCTGAATACATAGGAAGTCTATGGCGGTGGTACTATGAAGAGCACAAAACAGAGTAATGGGTTCGAAATGACTGTGGAGGGCGCTGCCTTCTGTGCGACAGGAAGAGAAAAGTCTCACGGAGAAGGTGACATCCTAGCTTTGATGTGAACACAGAGGCTCAGCCATGTGAAAATATGGGAGAACACCAGTCAGGGAGAACAACAAGTGCAAAGGTCCTGAGCTTATTTGAAAAACAGTAAGTAGAAAGAGCAGAACGAAATGGTAACCCCACCTAGCGCAGACAGGTCTCCATCCTTCAGCAAGGAATTTAGAGGGTGAGCTGATCCAAAACTGGGGTAAAACCAGATCCTGGAGGACTATCCAGGATCCTAGATTATAAACTATCATGGCTAATTGCTAATAGCTCATACTGTGACTGTCCTTATTATTAAGTAACATCTTGATTCTGCCTTATACTTTTCATATCTCACCTCATTATATTTTACAATCACCCGTTTAGGTAGGGAAAATACATAGTTTTAATCACAGTTTCCAGATGAGGAAACTGGCACAGAGAGATGACATGACTTGTCAACCAACCAAGAACTCAATTCACTCATTTTCACCTTAAGAGAGAGAGATTTATTCTCCTGGTCTTTAGCAGCAGTTACCTCTAACTGTGCAAATGCCCTTTTCCAGCCAGAGTTTTCTATCTTTTTTCTCTTGCATTTCTCTCTCTCTCTCTCTCTCTCTCTCTCTCTCTCTCTCTCTCTCTCTCTCTCTTTCTCTACTACCTCATCTCATTTAGAAAGAGACTTGAATGTTTTGGCTATAGATATACTAAAAGTTTGGAACAAAGTAAGGACTGGGAATACTACCCAGAAATGCAAGTTCAAGCTCTTTCTCAGAAACTCCTCTATTTATACCTCAGAGAAGTGACATTGGGATGGCAAAAGCAGAAAATTTCACTGGAAATGGTATTTCCAAGAACGTTTTTAAAATTCCTTTTTCTCCCCTAAAAATTTTAGCTATAAGGAAAGGAATCCAGTTTCCACCATTTTTCTGTCTTGTCCTTATCCCAGCTTTTAAGACCCTTCCCACCTAAACTGTAACTATAGCCTGACGCACACAGACCTTTCCTTCTCTTAGTGTTTACTCACGCACTTTGCTCATCGTTGCATGGGATATAGTTGTATTATTTCCCCAACCACACTAGAAACACTTTGAGGACTGAGATATTTGGCCACACTGCTTTTTAGCCCTCAGTACAAAAATAGGGTCTCAGGAGACTTGAGTGCAGGTGTGGCCAGCAATCCCCCTGAGTCTTAAGCAGTGGACACTCAGGAGACCGCTCCAAGGATCCAGGTTGAATGAGGGCATACTTGGTGGGATTTGAGAGTTTCACTTATCCCTGCACAGTGCTAGTCATGTGGAAGGTTTTATAAGCCTTTCCAGACTAAATCCACTTTGGATAAGCATCTTGTGTGACAGAGGCCCTCCCTTCTCTTTTTTCTTTTCACTTGATGGTTTTGTCCAAAATGCCAATGTTTTCTCCAAGGGAAGGCTACCTAAAAGAGGAGTATAAGGCAGATAAGTTTTGCTGAATTTTAAGCAGCAGATTTCTTACAGAAAAGCATCTGAAGCATTTGATTGCGGCAGCTACTTAATTATGTAAGCGCAAGAGTAATCTGATTGTTTTTTGAGCTGAAAGGTAACAAGATTGCTTTTGGTTTATTTCCTCTCACTCCCTCTCCTAAGCTTGTCTACACCTCATCTTTGGAGCTCAGCCTCTCTTCAGTTGGGAAGTTCTTCTTAATGTCTAACCTGAGGGGATTCCCTTCTGCCCACTCTTGGGAGGTTCACTCAGTCCTTACCATGAGGAAGAAAAAGAGTGAGCCCCATGAATCCTGGGGGGGGTGGGGAGGATGAGGGCTTTCTGCCAGAATCAGCCCCTACAGCAAGCAGACCTCACAGCCATCAGTCAGATGTCATAGTGTCCTTGGATCTAACAATATGTAAGAATTGTTTTTTCAAGGCTACTTTATAAACTAGATGGAGTGGACCTGAGGACGATGGTAAGACTGAAAATATTGGCTCCCCCACTTTTTCTTGACAGCTAAGAACAGTGATAGATTTGTAAACCTTGGAAGAACTGAAGAAGTTTCAAAGTGTATCTGGCCTGTCCTCCAACCTACCAGGCTGACCTGATACTCCCTTTCCTGGAACTTTTCTAGGAAAGATGTTTCCATGGCCATCTCCTTCGTATCAAGTTACAGAATGCTGGAAGCTATGGAAATTCTCTCATAGACATTTAGAAGTCCCATCCTCTTCTTATAGATGGGGAAAATAAGGTTCAGACCAGTGAAGAAATTTGCCCAGCATCCCAGGATCAGCGAGTGACAGAGCCAAGATTGTGTTGCAGTTCCGGGACCCCTTCCCTGTGCCCTCTCTCACACACTCCTGGGCCTCGGCCCCCCACCACAGTACATGACCTAATTGCTTGCACTCTGGCCATGGAAATCCCAACCACTCACAGTCCTGGATCTGCATTTCAGATCTGCACTTTAGATCTGTAGATGAGTTTGTTTCAGAGTCATGGTACAGTGACCAACCTGTGGAGAACTCCACCTGCACTGGTGAAATAGTTGTCTATTATGATAATCATCACCTCTGAGCCAGTTAGAACGAATATAGCTCTCTGTTTCTCAGAAGTTTATCTCTCGTGCGTTTATTTTTTTTTTCCTTTCTAAGTTATTATCTAACACCTTTTAAAAACATTCCATACATGTTGCTGCAGAGATATGTGAAAATTTTCTTTCTGGGGGACCAAAGATGCTTAGGTTAAAAAAAAAAAAAAAAAAGCAAAAGATCTGAGATTTGTTCCAAATCTTGCTGCAGAACAGTAGTGTGTGTGGACAAGTCACCTCTCCTGTCTAGGCCTCCATTTCTATTTTATTGAATGAAAGATATAACTCAGTGGTCTCTAAGATCCGCCTTGGCTTGAAAAGTCTAAGATTCCATGGAAAATTCTCAAGGATAAGGTGAGCGTTTCTGAAGAGAAGACAGATCTTACCCTTTAAACAGGTTTGAGGCAAATCGAACGTGCCCAGGACTGAAGGGCATCCGTCCATCCCTCAGTCAACCCTTGCTGAGTTCCTAACTAGCTCTCTCCTCAAGACTCAGGCTGAAAACAAAGATTGTGATGGCAAAGGCACGGGAGAGACTGCGGTCTTGTTTCTGTAAGGGCCCTATTGTAATTACTTGTTTTACTGTCTGCCTCTAGGATTAGGAGCACTAAAAGATAAAGAAGTATGCCTTCTCTTGTCTCCATACATTATTTTCAAAGTTTATTGAACTTCTATGCTGTGTTCAGATCGCAGCTTAAATGTCACCTTCTCCAGGAAGGCTTTTCTGATTCCCCTCCCGTCTTCCTCACCCCTTTCTTGTGTATCCCCAATAGCACCCTGTGCTGCTTTCTTTCGCACCACTCAGCTGACTGTACGGTGATTGTTTACGCATCTGTTTCCCTTTCTGGACTGTAAGCCCTTTGAGGACAGGGATCAAGGGTTGGTTACAAAGATTTAAGTATCGGTTGAAAGAGTCGAATTGATTGGCCCCACCGATCCCTTCCAGTATTCAGAGAAGCAGGTGGAGAGCACGGAGTCCTATCCCGCTGGCTAGTGCTAGGGGGCGCTGTAAGCCAGAGAACACCCGTTGCCTCCGCCTGCCTTCTCAGCCAGCCTCACTGAAAAGGCGGCAGCGGTACAATTCCACACTAGTCAGTGGGATGCGGGTGCCTCTGAGTGGGTGAAGCTAACCCCTCCCGTCTGCAATAGCCACAAAGCTCTCAGTCAGCATCGCGTCTGGGTCCGCAGCTGCCCAGCTTCTCCACCCTCGAGCTGGCTACACGTCAACCCAAGGGGAGACGTGCTCTCAGGAAAAGAGAATACTTGTGAATCATGGATTTGGGGGGATAGGGGATCTGGAAACACAGCAGAGGATGCCACGGTCTCGCTCTTTCTGAGCTGGCCTCTGGAAATTAAACCTGGAGAAGGCGCCGACAGGACATGTGTTGTTTCTGTTGCACCATTAAGGAACACCTCTTTCCTGCTCCTTCCTCTCCAGACCCTAGCCACAACGCTTTCCCTCAAGCCCACAGTCCATCTGAAAGTCATTACATTCAAAATAGCCTTTCCCAAGCAACAGACAGCCCTGGTCCACCCATCACCATGAGCCCTGGCCAGACCCTCCGTGGGGTTGCTGCCCAGTACTGGGGATTTAGGAACCTAAGACGGTAGATGCTTCAGGTTCTTTCTGTGCCTGGCACCAGCAGGGAGTAAACACCTTTCCTGACTTCCATCTGGAGCCAATTTCATGGCAGTAAAATTGCACAGTGTCTCTTGCCCCAGCTCTCCCCCAGCCCTGCTAGGGAATGAAGACTCCTCGGTAAGAGTCTCTGGCTGCTTCACCTGAACCCTAGAGTTTTCACATTTGTTTCCATCCCTAGCTACTCCCAGTGATTTTAAGCCAAAAGACACATGTACGCTGCACAGACATTTTGTGCCCCGTGTTTTCTGGGGTGGTGGGAGATGGAAAACAATATTCCAGCTCTTGTCTTTTTTATTTTTTAACAACTATGTTCTCAGCCGATCATTTCTGTGAAGGCTAAGATGAAGTGGAGGGATGATTTCTCCTCCTCGACCCTGTCTTAATGTCTTCCTTATGCCCACGGAATTCATGTGTTTTTCCTTTAAAAATGAGTAGCTCCTTTGTGGTTTCTTTGAAGGTTGCATGCTCAGCTTTGCACAGTACATGCACATGAATGTCTCTGCCGGGTGCTCTCCTAGCTTGGGAGGGATGGATGGATGGTTGGTCTCTTGTCAGATTGGGCAGGAGATCCCATTTCTGCCAAGGCACTTGAGCTCTTTTCAGAGGAACCTGCTGGAACTGAAACTGACGTCCTGGGCTCCAGGGATGGTCCAAAGAGCATTTGACGCCACTGATCACATCCTTCCTTACACTTGGCAGCTGCGACCACTCGCTCTGAGTTTTTGCTTTCGACCTCTCCAACTGTACCTTCTCAGTCTTCTTGGCAGACTCTTCAGGCTCCTCGTGTCACTAAAATGTAGGTGTTTCCCAATTTTCTGTCCTTGGCTGCCATCCCTTCCCGTCTAGCCTCCACCCTCCCCCTGGCTAATCTCATTCTCTCTGCCAGTTCCACCCACCACTGTGCCATGTCTGCTGGAATGGGCACTGTGAGCAGCATGGCAGACAGCAGTATCTCTCTGAGCTTCAGTCCATATCCCCCTTCCCCCTGGACAATTACGCC
>CM053503.1:8182576-8221058 GCA_028627145.1 Eidolon dupreanum
CAAGAAAGAAGGCAAAGTTTGAATCCTGACAGTTCCAAAGCCCCCATCCCCGGCCTGGGGCGGGGGGAGGTGCTTTCTTAACAGCCGCTTGTCAGAGCACACAGCCCTGTGAGGACCAGGTGTTCCCCTCGCCCCTGTGAGTTTGTGTACAGGCATCTGTGATGAGCATCTGTATGGCACGCCTTGACCACTAACTGACAACTTCTATCCATCTGCCTCCTTGGTGCCTCCTAAGTACCTAAGAGGGCACCCCCAGTCTCATCTTCTCAAACATAATTCTGGATTTCCCTCTTGAAACCTGCTCCTGCCATGACCATCTACCCAGGTTGCTCGGGCTAAAACCTTCCATCCCTCTTTTTCCTTCACAGCCCATATCCAATCCGTGAATGAATTATGTCAACTCTTTGATTCTGTTCCCCATATACTTCCTGATTCTGCCCCTTCTGACCACCTGGCTACCACCACCATGGGCCAGGTGAGAGATTATAGTAGCCGCCATCGTCCTGCACTTTACTTCTACTCCAGTAAACTCCAACCAGCCTCCCTGTTTGCACCTTGCCCCCTGCCTCCCCTAAGTCTGTTTTTCACACAGCCAGAGGGATCCTTTTGAGAACACAGAACATTTCATGTCAGCTCCCTGCTTGGAATGTCCCTGACTTCCAACTGGACAGAGAGATTTAACTCCTTAGATGACTTCTAGGCCCCTCGGGAAGTACTTGAGCATCTGGCCGTGTCACGTACCACTCTCCCTCTTCTTGCTCTTTTTCTGCTGCCACTCTGGCCCCTCTGTCTGTCTCTCAAACAAGCCAAGGTCATCCCCACCTCAGAACCTTCACACCCGTGGTTCCCCTGCCTCTAATGCCCTTCCCTCACATGTTCCTGTGACTGGCCCTTTGTCACCATGCCGATTCGAAGTCAAAATCACCTTCTCAAAGAGACCTCTCCACCCACCTTGTGTGAATGTATTCCGTGCTCCCCAACCACCCCTCTCAGAGAGATAACCTCTGTTGCTTTTTTTTTTAGAGCCTTTACCATCATCTGACATTATCGTGTTCAATTATTTTGTTCCCTCGTTTGCCATCTGCCCCCATGACTGGAAGAACCAGGAAGGCTGAGACATGTATGTGTTTTCATGGCTGTAACCATAGTGTACCTCCAGTGGGAACAAGATGGGAATCTGGCACATGAAAAAGTGCTCAGTCGATATTTGTCAAATGAACCCATGAAACTGCCGTGTGACCTTGAACAAGTTAACTCTCTGGGCTCCAGTTTCCCTATCAGTAAAAGGAAGGAGAAGGAGACAGATCATGTCAAAAGATTCTCCTGGTTCTGACTCTGCACTCGCAAGTTCCCATTGGGATGGACGGACAGACGGACGGATGGACGATCAGACAAATGACTTCTGGGGGTTTTATTGAAGCCATCCAGGACAAAGGTGGTCTCAGGAAGATCGGGACAGGGATGGGGGTAGATAGGTCCAGTGGGAGTTTGCTTCTCCTACCCCAAACTGGTAGAAGGGCATGTCTCCTCCTTCCTCTGCAGCTCACTGGCTGCACCGGGGGACATGGCAGCAACAGCTGCCTGCTGAGAGCTCAGCCCAGGAGATAAAAGGAACCTAAGGAATGTGCTGGCCAGACTGGCAGTCCCTGTCCTCTCAGGGGTGCAAATGGCTTTCCTGCTCCCACCGGTTCAAAGAGCACTTCATTTCACAGCAAAAGTACAGCTAATGAGAAACATATTCTCCGGCTTTGGCCTCAGCTCTGAGAGCCCAGGAGGCAAAGGAAAGCCCCCAGAATGTGGGTGTGAGCATCCGCACTGCAGGGCTTCTCCCTCCCCTTCTCTCTGGGATCACAGAGCTGTCCCAACAGCAGAGGAAAGGGGTTGTTGAGTAGTGGGGATGGGGGCAAAATCAGAGTCCGCACAGGTGGTTGAAAGAGGCCTTGGAAAGCGGGGCTTCCGATAATGCTGAGTTCTTTTCTTTTTAGGCCTGGAAGCCAAGTTGGGTCAATACCTAATAATAAAAACGATAGCTTCCTTGTTCTTGGGGCTGCCAGATATGGGGTGGCACAATGGGAAGGCCACTGGCTTTGAGGCCACAAGACCTGGTTTGTGCTGCCCAATGAGCACGATAGTGGTGATCGTGGAGAATCCCAATGTGGCTATCTATCATGCAGTGATAATAACACTGGTTTGAGTCCCAGAAGACCTGGGTTCTAGCCTTGCTTCTGCTGGATATGTGGCCTTGGGCAAGGCAGGCTGGGTCAATGAGCCTTGGGTAACAAAAGAGATCTAAGTTTAAATTCTGGCTCTTCTTCTCATTTGTGGGGTGTAATTGGATCAGTCGCTTGGCATCTCTGAGCCTCTGATTCCTCATCTTTAACTTGCACCAATTGTCAACCTCATGGGCATGGGACGAGGATTAAATGAAAAGAGACACATACACTACTAGCACTTAGTAGGTACTTAAGGATAAGGATGAAGCTGGTTGACCCAAAGGCCTTAGAAGGATCAGGGCCATTTCTGACCAAACCAGAAGACAATCCCAGACTGGACCCATGGCCACATAATACAATAAGTTCACAACAGTAGACTGTTGCGATGTTTCATGCTCTATGGTCAGAATCTTAGTGTATTTTCACAAAAATCATGTGGGGCAGGTACTGTTTTCCTTAAATAGCTAGAACCAGGACTTAAAGAGGGAAGGTTGGACTTCAGGAAATGTGCCAAGTCATTCATCTAATTTTTGAAGCTTTTCCCTGCAGCCTTCTCCCCTCTTCACCGGGTGCTTGCCTGACTCCTGGAATACAACCTGTGTTCAATCTTCAGTGGACTCAGAGTGCCCAAGCTGAATAGCTACCTTGTCCCCTTTGCCCTCTTTCCTCTCAGAGTGTTAGAAGGAATATTTCCCTCATTCAGAAAACATGCTTTGAATACCTACGATCTGCTGGGCATTTTAGATACAGCAGTGAGTAAACAGAACAGAAAAAGAAAAATCCTTGTCCTCATGGAGTTTATATTCTGGAGTGGGGGATGAAATGAGCAAATGGACAGGTAAAAATATTCAAAATCAAGTCACAGTTTCACTGGGATTCGTTTATTGAGGATAAGTAAGATACTCATCTGTGGGGCCCTAAAATAATTTGATTCTTGCATTATTTATTATAATATTTAACACTACCTATATACTAGATATTATGCTAGGAACTGAGATTAAAAATATGAGTAACTCATGTGCTTTGCCTTTCATGAAGTCCTATTTTAGAAGGAGAAATAGGCATATTAAGTAATTTTAATACATGGCATTAAAAACTGTTTTAGAGGAATTTCCCACAGTATCTTAAAGAGAGGATGAGGGAAAAACCAGGAGAAGCCTAAAGAAGGATTCGCAGAGAAGATAGCATCTGAGCTTGACTTTGAAATATAAGGGTGATTTCACCAGACAAAAAAATGGAAGGAAAGATTCCCTAGAAATAAGAGCAGACATAGAAGCAAAAACATGCAAAGCATATTTGAGACCATAGAGTATTCATTCCCATGTAGATGAAAAATAGGATGAATATAGGGGAGAAATTAGACCGGAAAGTGTTATAGGAACTCTGGGTTCCATCAGGTAAGTAATGAAGAGTCATAGGAGATCTCTGAATAAGACCTTGACCCAATCACACATGTATTTTACTCACCTCTCTTCCTCTTCATTAATGCTTTCTTCAGCTATGTCTAAACCAATATTAAACCTATCTTTTGGGTACTTAAAATGAGTTACTTCATATTTAAGTTCTAGAATTTCCAGTCGATTTTTATCAATTTCATTCCTCTGTAGAAATTTTCCATCTTTCCTTCTATTTGATTGAACATATTAATCAGTTATTTTCAGTCTGTAATTGATAACATCAATATCTGGATTGCCTGTGTATCTGTTTTTATTGTCTACCTTTTCTTCTGGTTATTTTTTTTTTTTTCAGTCCTTTGGTCTTATCTCCTAGTATGCCTGGCTACCTTTGGGTCACGTGTCCATCAGTGACCACTTCTTGCTCAAAGCAATAGCCTAAAGCCTTTTCCTTGGCAGAGCACTAAAGTCAGAGCAGTGTGCCTCCAGAAGGCATGATAGACACAGCAGACATTATGACTGACTTATTTAGTGGGGCAGAATATGGGGACATTCTAATGGAGAGGCTAGGACAGCAAGGAGGATTTCAGAAAGATGTGGAAGAATGTGGGTGACAAGGGTGTGGACTCTCCAGCCTGGGCCCCCTCCATAGTAATTGCCTACTAGCCAGACTGGAGCAGTATGGCATCAATCACTTTCCACTCTACCCATCTCCAGCTGGGAAAGACATCCTGGCTATGTAAACTAACCTTGTGAGTCTATTTCCAAGAAGGCAGAGGAATTTGACAGGAAACAACACAAGCTAGTCGCCTTAGATCTCTGTCTGGGCTTGATGTGATTAGGTCTGAAATAGCTACAGAGAGCCTCGTTATTAGACGTTTTGAACTTACAAAGGTACATACAAGTTTGCATGCATAAACAAGAAGGTTTAAGATGGAGCTAACAAAAGGGTAAGGCCATACAGGCCTCCACACAGGAACTGAGACCAAGGCTTCAATTTCAAGTAAGAATCCCCAGTGGAGGTTGTTTGACAGGCCTTGTCACTCAGATTCTAAAAGTCTGTCTCCAAAGCCAAGAATCCTTCACCTCTGTCTTCACTCTCCATCTTGACTATTCTTGCGTGTTGGAGGCGGCTCAGAGGTGGCTGTTTTTCAGTGCAGAGTGAGCCATTTCTGCCAAGAGCTTATTTTGCCAATTGCTTCTTCGGCCCCAGCCCTCAGCTTGCCCAAGTCTGACATCAGCCTTAACCCCCAGAATAAAGAGCCACCTCAGAGGCTGTGACTGCTCGATCTGGTCCCACTCTGTCCCAGCATTTCTAGATGACAGCTCACAGAAAGGCAGAAATCCCTGCCAGCCACATGCACAGCCTTCACTGCTCAAGGTGGTCTGGCTGCTTCAGATCTCTTCCGCTGGGGGCCTGATGATCTGATACAGGAAAGGTGGATGATGTCAGGTGCTGGTCCTCCAGAGGCCGAGGATTTCCAGTCCTCATGCACCCAAGAGTCTCAGATGAAGCCAGCCTTGGCTCTGAGGTACACAGGAGGTATTGCATCGTGGACTCGGGTTGGATCTAGTTGAGTTCACATGCTGGCTCTGCTGCTCCTAGTTCTATGGCCTTGGGCAAGATGCTTACCCTCCATTTCGTCATCTGTTCCTTCGCTGTGTTAAAGTAGAGATAGTTATCTCATAGGGTTAATATCTGGATTAAACGAACTGACACGTGTAAATTTCTTAGAACAGTGTCTAAGATCTAAGGAGTGGTTGTGAGTCATAGCAGCAGAGGTGAATGAGGAATTAGCAGTGAATGGATAGAGAGCTTCACTCTGGGGAGATAAAAAACTCTGAAGGTGAATAGTGCTGATGTTGCACAACGTTGTGAATGTAATTAATGCCACTGGACTATACACTTAAAGTGGTTGAAATGATCAATTTTATGTGTGTGTATGTTACCATAATTTTTAAAAATGACAGCTATTATTATTACTTGACGGGCCACCTGCAGCTCCCTGTGGAGCTGGTAAATGTGGCATCTTTGCCAGCTAAAAGGAGGAACGGCCTTTTGCAGTATGGAGTTTAGATTCCACATTGGGCTTTAATACCTTCTCCCACTGAAGAAAATTGAATTCTTAAGTCCTCCAGGGGTTTCGCAAAGGAATATGGTTACCTGGGGAGCCCCCTGAATTGCAGACAGTTACACATGCATACACACAGGCATATCAAAAAGAAGCATGCCAAAAGAGGCAGACAGAAAGGGCTGCTGAAGAGACGAGGTGGTCTCAGTGAGAACTTGGGTCTCTGGAGGCGGGTGATCCAACTGCTCCAGGTAAGACCCCAAAGGAAACTGGGTGGGGTGGGGCGGCATGACCAACCACACGCGCATGGTGCTGCCCGGGTCTTGGTTCAGGCTCTGCTGACTTACAGCGGCCTTCCTCTCCTCCGATCTCCTCTAGAACCTCCCAAGCTCTCCCGTGGTCTCAGGCTCAGCTGTTAGCCGCCTCCTGCCGAGGGCTCTCCCTGCCTCTCCAGTCTTCCCTGGGCCTATTCTCTGCACTGAGCATCAAAGCCTCACTCAACGCATTAATCAGTTCCAGCTCAACTGTTGCTCATCAGTCACTTCATGTGTGTTACTTGTGTCTCCTCCTTAAAGGTGAAGGCTGTGGCCTTTCTTCTCCATATCCCTTGCCTTGCACAGTGTCCCTAATTGTGCAGAGCACATTTGTATTTTTTTAAATGATGGCATGTTGATGAATTCTTTTAAAAATAATATATTTCATATCAGCAGTTTCCCAAAGTGTGTTCCCAGGAATACCTGTTTCGTAGGATATCAAGAGGTATTATGAGAAAAGAGGGTTCCATTGTCTAATATATTTTGGAACTACTGAACTAAGTAAAGCTAAAAAGGTTTTTTTTATCACAGGGCATATCAGAAACTATAACATACTAACAAATATTTTAGTAGTGTCCTAGGGCCAGTGCTTACCAAATCAAGAGAGCTAATTCTGCAGGTCTCTTCCCAATTCCATGTTCAATGATGCGACATTTGTAACTTGAAATTGGCCATGATGGGAGTATTTACACCACAGAAATCAGCAAACACTACAGATCTATGGTTTTGTTTTTATTTTTTCCAAGAGCTGGTTTACCAGTACATAACTGAATACTATTTCAAGAAGAGACTATGACATGAGGGTTTTCCTAGTGCATTTGACCATAAAATTCCTTTATCATCTTGTGGGAAGCATCTTGGAGGAAGTAGTATTCCACAAAACATCCTTTGGGGAAAGTTGTCTTATGCAAAAGATACTTCAACTAAATGCAAGCAGTGATTGAGTGAGGAACTTATATCAATTGAGCATCTTCTGTGTGCTTAGCATGATGACAAGGCTTTATGTACATTATCTCATTTAATTCTCACAACAACACTGAGAGAGGTATAAATATTACCCATGTTTTACAAATAAAGAAACAAAAGATCAAAGAATTTTCCCAACTTCACATGGCCAGGAAGCAACAGCACAAAACCTATCTTAATCAGAGATTATAACATTTAAAGGGAGGATATTTGTAACAAGATTTAGATCGAAGTTTTAGAAGAGTTTGTTAAATGATTAGTGGACAGGTCATGAGCCATACTTAGAATTTAGTCATCTAGAGTTGCCAGAGACCCTTCTAGGAAATAACAGAAAAGGTGCTAAAAATCTCAGATGGTCCAAATCCATCTTCTTAATACTCGTCATCTGCCATAGGCTGGCACTCCAGAATATTTCAGATTTCAGAATCTCCCTAGCACTTAAAAATATACATAAAACAGCACCTGACATTCATTCACTCCCTAAGACAATTGAGAACCACTGAAATTGATATGGAAGGGCCCTTAGAGACCAGGCAGACTAACTCTCATTTACAGATAGAGAAACTGAGGCCCACAGAAGGGGAGAGGCCTGTCCAGAGTCACACAGCAGTCATTTGCAGAATATCAGACTAGAGTCTGGGCCTCCTTGGCTCCTGTGATTCCCTTTCCATTTAGCATGAAGGATGTTCAGACCTCAATGCTTAAAGAGAGATTATTTCAGCTGAAATCCAAACTCATTTTGAATAGCTGAGAATTGGCTGCTTCTCCATCAAGCTAACCTTATCGGTAAGGGCGTTCAGAAAAAAAATCTTTTTATATAGGAGACCATTATCCTAAGCTGCATAAAGAATCAGGACACAGAGTCTTTGTATGCTGCCTGTGCTCTTCTTGGAAGAAGCCTCCTTTCTAGCCTCAAAAGACTGGGTTACTTGGAAGGTCACCCCAAGGGGATTTGCCCGGCATTTTGCATCTGTAGTGTGGATTCCCTGGATATTGATGCAGATTTTGGTGGTTCCCTGGAACATTTGTTTGCTAAGGCATGATGTCAAGTCTGAATGGAGACCCGGCCCACCTGGGCAAGGAGTGTCAAAATGTCCCAAAGTCAGGGCCTGAGGGATCTTCGAATATAAGCTAGAGCCCACTGAAGGCATGAGGAGTACGGCAAGGCTCTGAAAGTGCTTTCTGTGGAACATGGACACGTAAGGGCAGAAAAATTCTAAATTTAGGTAAAGCTTAAAGCCCATAAAACATTTTCTGTAAAGCCCGCAGTATTTAATCTTGAGCATATAACTCTCCAGGGTACCCTTGAAGATGATTTAAGCGCAGAAATTATCTGGTGACCGAATGAGTTAATTTGCTGTACAGAATTATTGACCATAAGTCAGTCAAATGTTGGAGGTTGTCTATTGCAGTGGCTGACCTTGATTTTAAAATAGCTCACTCATTCATTCATTCATTCATTCATTGAATAAATATTTATCAAGCTTCTGGTGTAGGTTTAGGGATACAGTGATAGACAAAAAAAAAAAAATGATCTCTCCACTCATAAAGCTTAGAATGAATGGGGAAGGGGTCAGGGGAGAGTCACATAATACAAAAACAAATGAGCAAGTGAATAAGGAGATAAAGTAGTGGAAACATGCGTTGAAGAAAGTGAGCAGGTGAAAGAGATAGAGGCCAAGCCCAAAGGAGGATACTTTGGTATGAGGGTAACAGGAAGCTTCTCTGGGCTTCAGATAAAATGAAGGAAGGATATTCCAGGCAGAGGGAAAAGTGTATGTTGAAGGCCCACAGGCAGGACAGAGCTTGACTCAAAAAACTCAAAGAAGGCCAATGTGGCTGAAGCAGAGTGAGAAAGGTGCAAAGGGAAGGACATGACATTGGATAGATTAGCAGAGGTCAAGCCCTGCAGGCCTGTTCCAAGTACAGTGGAAAGCCACTGGAAGGTTCGAAGCTGACAAACCTCCTCAGATGTCCTGGGAAATACATCGGAATCCCAAATCACGTGGTCTTATAAGTTAGGGAGCTCATCAGCTAGCCCCCTTATGTTGACCATGATAAGGGGGCCAACCCACTTTTGCTGTAGGGAATGTTCCTCCCTTCATTAATTAATTAGCTTAGTCATTCAGTACCCGCTCACCTGCAGGGCATGTCCTGGACACTAAGAATGCGATGGGCAGATCATGTCAGACAAGTACCAAGGAGCCTACACCTAGTGGGGCAGACAAAAAATAACAGTTAATCATATAATTTGAAGTTGCGATAAGTCCTATATGGAAAATAAAACTGTCATTGTATGGAGTGCTCATAGACAGGTAGGGAGGAAGAAGCCATATCAAATGAGACTTCAGAGTAGGCTTCTCTGAAGAGCTAATAGTTCAGCAGAAACCAGAATGAAAAGAAGCCTCTGGCCATGGGATAACTGGAAAGCTCCAGGCCATGGGATAACTAGAGAATACTCCTGGCAGAGGAAAGAGCAACTACAGAGGCAGCATTGATTGGAGGGTCAGGTGAAGTCCTTCCTGCTATAAAAATGGATTTAATTTGAGGTTGTCTGACTGGGATTAAAAAGCCAGAAGGACCAGGAAGGAGGCCAGGAGCCCATATGACCACAGGCCATCTCAGGGCTGAAAAGAGGAGGCAGCTTGCCCAGCTAAAGACCAGGCATCCGACCCTAACCCCTATCAGAGGATCTTGTACCTCACTCTTCACCTGTCTCTGGCCCATAGACTAAATTCTGGAAGCATGCATTTTCTAGAAAATGTTCAAACTTGGTCTTATTCAAGATATACAAGTTTTAACAAAATTAGATTAAGTCCATTTTGGCCAATCAGATTGGTTGGCAAAGATGAAAATGATAGGTAATACCCAAAAGTGTTGAACAGGCCTCTTGCCTTATAGAGAGATAAGAATCCTTCAAAGATAGTGAGTTAACAAGAGGCAGGGGGCATGAGCTGTTGTTTTGAAGGCAGCTACACAGGAATCAGAAAAGAAGAATAAGAAAGCCCTTGAGAAGGGCAAGACTTGGAAGAATCTTGCTTCTCCGTTAACACAGCACAATTGCTCTGCTCCTCTGCATCTTACAAGCAGCTCCTCTTCCTTACTCCTTGTTTTTTCTCCCATGTTACTTTGGCTGGTACTTGGCTAACTGATCCCTTTTGTCCAATGATAAATTCTTTCCTTGTTCCCAAAGCAAATTCCCAAAAGACTAAATCGTTTTGTCTCAGATCATCTCTTTGTACCAAGTGATTAGCCAGTCTTTGTCCAGGTATCTGCTCCTAGCCCAATCAGCTGTAGCAATACTCAGCACTAGAATATACGAGGCTCTCATAAAAATCTTGGCTGCATGGCTAGTAAGGGTCGTGTAGGGAGACCTACTCATCCCAGTTTGTCCGGGACTTTCCAGGTTTTAAAACAAAAAGTCTCACGTCTCAGGACCCTCCTCAGTTCTGGACAGAGACACTTAGTCACTCTACAGCTGTGGGTGGGATCATTCCTTTAGAGTTCCAGAAGTACAGATCGAGTCAGTGATAACCAGGGTGTGGGAAAATCAGCATTTTTATCCTCTGATGGTGGGAGTAAAAATTGTCATGACCTTTCTGGGGATAAATCTGGAAATCTGTATGAATAGTAAAAAAATATGTACATTCTTTGATTTAGAAACACTTTGATAATTCATCCAAAATAATCAACTCAGGGTACAAATATTTATGTGCAAATCCATTTATTGAAGCACTGTTTGTGTAAGTTAATTAATGGAAGTAACTTAAATAACTATCAAAAGGGAATTAGTGAAATAAATCAGGATATAGCCAATGAATACTTTGTAACCTTTGAAAATAATGATGTGGTTTTCTAAATATTGACATGGAACTTTTTCATGAAATATTCTTAACAAAAAAGGAGGTGATTGTATATTTATTATTATATAAATAATCACATTTGTGTAAAAAGGGAGGAAGTATAATGAAAAAGTTGTGACAATCTCCCAGTGGTGAGATTATAGCTGATATTCATCTTTAAACCGTTTTGATTTTTCTGGATGTTTTGCAATGAGTAATTATTGTTTCCGTATTTGGAATTTTTCCTGTTTTTTAAACATGAAAAATTCTGGTCCAACAAACCTGATGAAATAGTGTTTTTATTCAGAAAATGTTTTTATTTTCCAATTTTGTTCTGGTCCATTAATTTTAGAACACATAGAGGTTTGATTCAGGTTTCAACTGATCCACTTAGGTTTGGTTTTGTTTAAAAACAAAAACAACGTTGATTCTATCTGAATTGCATTCATAGAAAATTAATATCGGGGTTTGACTTAGGATTCGGCCAGTTGAGCGGTGGGTTCCTATTCTTGGTTCATGGTTTGATGCAGTTCAAATGGTTCCTCAGAATTCCCACAATAACCCTAAGTAATTGGAATGAAGGCAAAGAGAGGTTTAGAGGCTGAATTATCCCTAAAATTGCTCTCTCAGCCTGGAAAGGCCTGCAAGCGGCCATTTCCCCCAGGCACAGAACAAAGCCACAGCTGGGAACTTTCCAGAAGGCCTACTGGCCCTGACCACAGTGCGGTCAGAGCCACGCTGCCCTGGGACCTTGGCTCCGCTGTAGCGCGTAACCTCTGGTTAGCTCTCATCAGACAGGAGCTGGGGCCCCTGCCCAGCAGGGCCTGGGGACTTCCGTGTCCCATGCTAAGCCTATGCATGGTCACCCAAAGCAGCTTGATCTGGGCTGTGCGACCTGCAGTAAAATTCCTGAGCACGAGGTAATCGTTCAGCCAAAGCTGCCCACACCAGAAAATGGCTTGCCTGAGGACGATGTGAGTGGTGACAAGCGCGCCTCACCAGCAAAACATGCATCTTGCTCCTTCTAAATATGTTTTTAAGGTGTGCTCCCTGGTGTGTGGAAGACTCTTAGAAGAAGACGTGAAGGTGAGGAGAGGGAGGCCAGTGGGATGCAGGTCAGTTCCTGCCTCACATTAGCTGCCTCTGGCACACTTGCCAGCCACCAGGAGGGTCCCCAAAGGGCCCTGGTGGATCCCTGCTCCTTGATGCTTTCTAGGGACCATCCAAGCCTCAGCCAGGATGGTTTTAAAGCTGTGTTCCCCTGGAACCACTGCTGAGTGACCTTGGGAAAGAGTCAACTGTACCTCAGTTTCCTTATTTGTGAACGAGCAGAGAACACTTCCTCCCAGGCTTGGCATAAATATTAAATGAAGAAATCTTTCTGAAATTGCCTGCTACACAGCCTGCCACCAGCTGTGTCCCAGGGGTAGTGCAAATTGTACCCCTGAGGTACAGGCAAAAAGGGGCTACTTCGTCAGTAAATGATTTAAAAACCATTATAAAGATGACAAAAATCTGGTCAGTTTTTATGATCCCCCCCCTCCCACACACACACACATCAACATTTCTGAACAACATCACTGATACTCTCATCACCCACTCACCACCCCACACCTGGGCACACTCTATAGATGAGAGATGCTGCTCTGGTGTTATTAGAGGTTATGAAAAATTGCAGACGATCAGCTCTCATTCATAGATTATCAGACCTAATAGCACTAGAGCTAATTGGCAGAGACAGAAGAAAGGGACAATCTTCCTACTTTATACCAGGCCCTCCCACTTACCTCATCTGAGCCTCACAGAAGCCTCAAGGGGCAGATACTATCTATGATCCTCAGTTCACAGGGGAAGACACCATCTCAGAAAGAAAGTTTACTTGCCCAGAGACACATGGACGCATAAGAGGCAGAACCAAGAAGTGAACCCCTGTCAATTTGAAGCTAAGGCCCCATACATCCTGCTTATCACAGAGGGCCTGCACAGAGGGGAGGCTTGACCGCGTGGCTGACTGGGAAGTGGGCAAAGAGTTTCTGAGCAGCGGGTATTTTGGAAAAGGAATACTGTGTCCCACACTTCCCAGAATCACTCGTGGTTCCAAGCTGAGGTCTGGGGATGAAAGAGATGACTCAAAATTTTCTCCATATGGCCTGGGTTTTTTCTGACTTACACTAACATGGGTCCCTAATCAGTTCTGTGGCAAGTATCCACAGCTCCTGGGAAGGCGAAGAAACATGTCCACATCTGCTCACGGATCCTAAACTTGCACCGTTGGAGAGAATCTGAGACCGGGAATATTCATCCATTCATTACCTATCATAGGTTTTTATCAGTATTTTTATTATTAAAGTAATATATGCTCGTATTAAAAATTCAAAAGATGCTGAAGGGAAGACAGCAAAAAGCAAAAGTCACAGAAAGAGATCTCTTAAAGGGAGAGCAAGCTTTCAAATGTGGGTGAGAGGACATAGGAGGCAACAGGAAGAAGATGATCTCTCTCGGAGAAGTGAGGCAGGGAGGCCAGAAGAAGTGTCCAGCACTCCAGGGAATGGCAGAGGCCAGGGAAGAAGGTGACAGGCCAACAGAACTGAAGTGAGTGATTTTCGAGCACAGAGCGGAGGGAGCAGGCCTCGGACAAGACGCAGGACTCTTCTAGAGGAAGAATAAAAGCAAACTGAGTTACAGATGAGAATGACTGGTCCCAGGCCAAAGGGAGCCGCAGCACCAAAAGGCCTTAAATCAATGAAATTAACACCAATTTTCTGCAGATTAATTCCCAGTCTCTCCCCTCACATCCTCCATCTGCCCCTCCATTGCCCACTCCCCTCCCCTCAGTCTCTCTTCCCTGCCAGAAGAACTCCCTTTCATATTTCTTTTCACGCAGATCTGCCAGTAATGAATGATCTCAGCTTTTGTTTATATGTGAAAGTCTTCACTTTGCGTTAATTTTTTAAAGATATTTTTGTTGGGTCCAGAATCCTAATTTGACCGTTTGCTATCGCCGCACTTTAAATATATTGTTCTACTCTCTTCCGGCCTGTGCGGTTTCTGTCAAGAAGTCTGCTGTTATTTTGGTCTTTGTCATTCTCTATTAAGGTATATTTTTTCCCATCTGGCTGCTTTTAAAATTTCCTCTTTTTCGCTGGCTTTCTGCAACTTCATTATAAGTTTCTCATTACAGTTTTCTTTATGCTTTTTCTGTTTAAGATTTGTTGAACTACTTGAGTTTAAAATTTCCATCAAATTTGGAAAAATTTGGTTACTGCTTTAAAATTTTTTTCTGTACTCATCTCTTCTTCTGGGACTCTAATTACACGTATGTTAGACTCCATGATATTATCTCAAGGCCCACTGAGGCACTTTTTGTTTTCTTTTTCTCTCTGTGATCTATACGGTTTAGATTTTAGCTCTACCTCTTCAAGTTAACTAATCTTTTCTTCTGCAGTTAAAATCTGCTATTAATCACATTTAATGTATTTTTTCATTTCAGATATTGTATTTTTCATCTCTAGAAGTTCCATGTTCATCTTTTTTACATTTATTTCTTCATCACATTCATGTTTTCCTTTATGTCGTTGGAGATTATATATATAGAGAGAGAGACTTATAATAGCTTTTAAATAGTCCATGTCTGCTAGTACAACCATGTCTATCATTTCCAGCTCTAATTATATTGATTAATCTTTATCTTGGTTATAAGTCATATTTTTCTGTTTCTTTGCATATCTGGTAAATTTTTATTGGATGCCAGATATTGTCAATTTTATGTTGTTAGGTGCTGGATTTTGTTGTGTATATTTCAAGAGCATTGGATTTTGTACTGGTGTGCAGTTAAATAAAATTTCTCCTATCTTTTAGGGGAATTCTTTTAAGCTTTATTGTGACATATCCATATTAGCCTTTATTTGGGGACTAAGATAGCTTCATTACTAAGGTGTGACCCTTCTGAGGTCTCCATTCATTGCCTCTGAATTACAAGGTTCCTCTGCTCTGGGTGTTGCAAACACAAACCATTCCCAGCCTTGTATGAGCCACGGGAATTGTTTGGCCTACCACTTGCTGGTGTTTTTCACCCAATGTCTGTGCGTTTTCTCTCATGTATGCTCAGATCAGTATTCAATCAAAGACTCAGGGATACCCCTCTGGAGATCTGGGAGTTCTGGAGTTATGTATTTCTCTCTTTCTTCTCTCTGGCAAGTTCCCTCCTCTTCATTGTTCTAACCAAAATTCTAGTTGTGTCAGCATCGCCTAACTTCACTGTCTGTCTCCTTAACTCAATGAGACTGACTGTCAGGTTCTGTTCCCCTTCCCTGTGCTGCAGCCTGGAAATTGGCTCCAAGCAGTAAGCTGGAACAATCATAGGGCTCACCTGCTTGCTTCTTTTCTCTCAGGGATCACAGTCCTGTGGTGCCTGATTTATATGATTTGCCCGGTTTTCTACTTGGTTATGTAGCATGCTAGGGCAATTCCCATAATAGTAAATCATTCATGAGTGGAATCCAAGCTCTTCATTCATTGAGACTCTTTAAGCAGGCATGTGGTGACCCAATCAAATGTATGTTTGAAAAAGAGTTAGTCTTACTGCTCTGTGGAGAATAGGTTGGAAGCAATAGTGGATTCTAGATGGCCAGCTCTGACTTCATCGAAGCAAGAAATTACGTTGACTTACATTCAAGGAAGTAGCAATTGAGTTGGGACAAACTGAGGCATATTTTAAGTGTTTTGAATTTGCAGGCCTCAGCAATCGTACGTGAGGGTTTGATGAGGAAGAAGGAGTTATCAAAAATGACTCCCATTTCTGGAATGAGAAAGCGAGTAAATTATGGTGTCATTTACTCAACAGAACAATGGAAATTTGGGGTAAAAGACCGTGAGTTCTCTTTGAAGAAGTTATGTCGCCTGTGAGACATCAAGCAGTGAGGTGTATAGGATTCTGGTCTGGAGCTCAAAAGAGCGATCTCTACTGGAGTTGCTTAATATTATATAGTATTTAAAGCTACAAGGATGGATGAGATATTTTTCACTTATAGCCTTGAAGCATTAGTCATATGAGTGTTTGTTTAATCCCCTTAAGTTGTGAGGTTTTAGCAGGCAGGCTTGGATTGTTTTCCTCTTTGTATCCCCCAAAGTGCCTGGCACATTGGTTGCAGGTGTTTAGTGATGTTAGTGAAAGAGACAGTGATTGCCGTGGATTCCTTCTTCCACACTTCTGAGCTTCCCGTTGCCTCCTGGTTGTCTAAAAGTTTGCCTTGACTTTCATTGTTCTAGTTTGTTTTTCTGGTTTCAGGCAGACTTTTCAATTTAGCATGTTAGTCATCAGCAGAGGGTCATGACTCTAATATACAAAAGGGCTTAGGTCAAGTCCACTTGGGTCTAGTTGGGACCCGCTATGCAGGAGGCCACATCCCTTCCAGGGTGGCTGCTGTCCAAGGCTTGGGCTGTTTGAGAGAAATCTCCAGGAATCCCATGGACATTTATACCTTTGTATTTCACAGATTTCGCATAAACATGAGACCTTTATAATCTCAATGGTCCACCCTTGAGTTAACCCTGAAAGTTGCCCAAAGGACAGAAAAGCCAAATCTGCTTTAAAAGATGAAGCATCTAAAAGCCTTGGAGTTCAGAGGCTTTATAAAAATTTCAGGCAGAAATTTTAAATTATTAGAAAGAGTTTTATTCTAGGGATTAGAGAACCTGAGTTCTGGGCCTGAGATCTATTGTACAATGTTGAGAAGATAAATTCCCATCTCTGGTCTCCAGTTTCCCTGTTTAAAATTGAGAAGACTGAACCAGATAATCTCCAAGTGCCCTCTTATTTCTGACATTCAGGAGAATTTCATGTGCTGAGAAGTATGAGTCATGGGCCCTGCCTCAAGGTGCTTAAAATCTTAGAATTGAATTGAGGGGTAGACTGCCCTTCTGATATCCTACTAAGATATCTTATTTCCTAAAAATGTGCTTATATAGAAATCTGGTAAGGCCTTGTTGATTAAAAACAAAAATCCCACCTTGGACTTCACAATTGAAACAACTCTTAGAATCTTAAAACTTTATCCTGAAATTATTATGTTAGTCTATCCTCATCTTTTGGAGATGAATAAATGGGGGCCCAATAGGGGACGTGACTTGTCCAAGGTCTCACAGGGAGTCCATGGTTGAACATAACCCAGGTTCCCACACACACACATACACACACACCAAGCTGAATCCCACAAAACTTTCTCCACAACCTCCTCCCTTTTGGCACAACCTCCCGTCTCTGCAAGCTCTGCTGTCTCTGCAGTGGAACATTCCTGCACAGAGGGGATTAAAAGAGCAGGGGTGAAATGCTAAATCTCCCTGCCCATTGGCAATAGCCCCTCTCCTGAACTGAGCCCAGCAGGCCTTGGCTCAGGAGAAGCCAGCAACCCATGTGCAGCCCTGGGTTGTCAGAACTAACTTCACTCCACATGCCAGGGGCTGTCCACACACTGCTCTCTGTCAGGTAAAGCCCCCCAAGCAAGTGCTCTGTGGTGTGGGCACTGCTGTGCTGGGTGTTGTCCTGGAGACTTTCTAGGCCAACTCTGTCAAAGTGCCCTGCCAAGCTCAGTGGAGCCACTGGAGACTCTGGGCCAAGGTTGGTGTGAAGCCAGGCCAAATTTCAGAGTGTCCAGCGCCAGGGCTCAGTGTCTGGTTCAGTGGAGACGGTAAGAGGTCCAGATGCTTGTCTCCAGTCAACCTCTTATTGGCTTTCTGACCTTGGATCTAGATGACCTGTTGGGGCCTTATGACCTTGTGTGGATAAAATGAAAACAATGTCACCTCGCCATCTTGGAACACATTATCCACTTTCTCCCATCTTATGTCACTGCGTATTTGCAGAAGTCTAATGTCCCAAATTTTCCTCCCAAACAGAGAGGATAAATAATATTTACTCTCTATAGATAACTCTCAATTACCCAAGAAATACTGATATTAATGGTACGTATGCTCTAAAATTTTTCCAATAACAATGAGTACTTCCAATCCTATTTACCAACTCCTGAAACCCAGGAGCTTTGCAAGGTACTAAGGATAACGGAATTAATAATGTACCATTATTGCCCTAAGGGGCTTTCTAATGACGAAGAAAAACAAACAAGGATTATTGTTATTTATAAACCACTGGCTTCTAAAGAGGGTAGATCCCACAGTACTTGGGTCTGAAATATCTGGGACAAGGCTGAATTGTTCTATAGAAGAAAACATAAGATATTTTAGGAATGGGATGAATAGATGGGGAGCAGAGTAGATATAAGCTGGCAGAAGAGTGTTCTGTGTGGAGTAAGAGTAAAGGAGAAGCCCTGGTTAGCATCTCAGCCAAAGAAACAAAGGAGAGAAGTGTTAAGTGGAAATTCACAAAATTATGTAATACCAAACTCCCTTCAGACAGTACTTTGAAGTCTTCAGTAAAATCTACTATGTGGGTTTTTTTTCTGATGAATGTGAAGAGGTACAGAGTCCTATTTACTAGAGAGCTTAAGGCCAACACAAGGTATATCAGTTATCTATTGCCACGAAAATGGTGTGTAACAAGCAACCCCCAAAATCTCAATATACAATAGTAATTATTTGTGTCTTTTGAATCTGGGGTTAGCTGCAGTTGGCTAAGAGGCTCTTCTGATCTTGACCGGTCTTGCTCATTTGTCTGGGGTCAGCTGGGTGTGGGATGATTTAGGATAGCCTTGACTCCACTTCACATGTCTCTCTTGCTCTGGCAGACTAGCTCAGGTGTGTTCTCATGTTGACGGCAGAGTTACAAGAGCTCAAGCAGAAACGTACAAGTGCTTGTTCAAGTCTCTATTTGCTTCAAGTCTCTTAACATTCCCTTGGCCAGAGTCAGATGACCAAACTCAGACCCAAGGAGTGGAAAATGTACTTTGCTGATTAATGAACAGTGACTGACAACATTCCAGGTGGTGGCTGTTCCACCAGCCTGAGGATTGCTGGGAGCAGAGTCCCCACCTGACCCACTATGGGCATGTATCATGAGCAAGAAATAAGCCTTCTTTGTTTTAAGATATGAGATTTTGGGGGTTGCGTTACCACAGCAAACCCAGCAAACCTAGTCTATTATTATTGCTATAACCATCTTATATTGATTGCTTATTATGTGCCAGGTACTATGTTAAGAACTTTATGTACTTTTGATGTTTATTCATTCAACAAATACTGAATGTCTCTTTCATGTCTAAGATTAAACTCAGTTCATCCTCATAACAACCCAGTAGGATAGATATTATTATCTCAATGTTATAGGCTAAGAAGCTGAAGCTCAAATTGCTTAAATAATTTGTCCAAGGTCATATATCCAGTAAATCACAGAGCAGAATTTAAACACAGGTCTGTTGGATTCCGATGATCAAGCTCTTAGCTACTCTATTCTACTGCTTTTCTCTTGATGCCCCCTCCTGGGGACTGCCCACTCTAGAAAAGTAACTTGACATAGAAAATGGATGTGAATATAGTAGGCCACTTAGGGCAGGGCATTTCAAGCAGGAAAGAGCCTTTTTCTTTGTCAGGCTCCCTCACACATGTTTGATCCACACCCTGCTCCCACTTAATGTCCATGACTTTTAGCACTAGCTGGGGTGCTAGTGTGCCTGGCATCCTCACCAGTGAGTTATGTTTCCCCAGACACAGAGAGATTTTCTTTCCCCAGTGTCAATCGTACAGCCAAGCTGCAAGGAGACGCGTTGTTAAATGTTGGCTTGGCAGCAAGAATCCTGCTGAGCCACGGGCCAGGCTCTAACCAGAAATCATCTCAGGGAGGGTTGAGTCAGTACAGGGAGACAGGAGACACACGCCTTGAACACAACCATGATGGGAAGGAGAAGTGGAGAGGAGAGAATGGAGCAGCCCTGTAGCCCTGTCAATTTCTATTCTTACTTTTCTCCTAAAGAGAGCTGAGAATGGGGATAGAAAGATTAAGTTGAGAATGAGGAATGTGGGAAGAGCAGTTTTCACCTGCTCAGGACAAGAATTCATTTATTCCTCCACCCAAGAAGCATTTATTAAGCATCTGTTCTGTGTCAACCATCGTGCTGGATGCTAGAAAATATCAAACAGTATAGTCATGCCACCATTTAGAGGAGATCACAGATTATTAGGGGAGACAGACTCGTAAACAAGTTAAAAGATGTTTACTGTACCATCTTCTCTGAAACCCACTGAAAATAACACAAAGTAGAGAAAATTCCATCTTCAAAAAAACTAAGAAATTGCTATGGGGCTGAAAAGATTAAATGTTACCAGAGGTTGTTATCTTTTTATAATACTGGAGAGGAGTGGGTGAGGGACAGCCACCCAGGCAGGGACCACATTTCTCAGCCTCCCCATTGTGTTTTGTTGAGCCACGTGACCAGTTCTCATAGCTGGAGTGTGAAAAGAAGCGATCTGTGTCACTTCTGGGCCAGGGTGGTTAAGAGATATTTTCTCCCCTTTTGCTGGGTATGGGGGCCTCCAAGACTCCATAAAATAGAAGAAGCCCAGGCCCCTGAATCACCATGTGGCAGGCTATCCACTAACCAGGAACATCTGCATTAGACTCTCATGCAATTGAGACATGAATTTGTATCATGGTAAACCGTTGAAAATTTGGGGTGGGGTTGTTTGTTACAGAAGCTGATGTTAGTCTAAATAAAACAGTCTAAAACCCATATCTGCTGTATTTAGTGAAGCATGGACTTCACAAAAAAAAAAAAAAGGAGTAGTATATATACATTGCCAGATTTCCTTGAAAATGAGAACGAGGGTCCTTAAGAACCAAATAAGTGATCATTTGTTGGAGAGCATAGGAGCAGAGGTGCGGGTGGACCACAGAAGAGTGACTCAGTTTCACAAGGTGGAAGGGCAAGGGAGACAGGGCTGAGGGAGGCACTATTTAGGTAGCTAGTATTATTTTTTTCAACTTTGACTGCCATTCCTTGGATGTCTTAAAGGTGAAGTAAGAGAGAAGGGGGAAGCTACAGTCAGCCTTGCAGCTAATCACCGGAATGATGCATATATTTTAAACGACCAATCAGAAGACCCATCAGTTATGTCTTCCTTGTGACCCACACTGACCTCATCCCCGGGGTGGGGGAGGGTGGTGTTTGGAAACCTAGGAGAGATGCACCCCCAGGGCAGAGCATATATGGTAACAGATTCTGAGATGAGAAACTTCAGGAGAATCTGCTGGCAGCCCCATCCCATCTCATTACATCCCTGAGGAAATAACAAACCAGAGTAAAACATTTCCAAAGTGAAATTACAAATAAGCAGACAGGATCCAACATGGGGTGAAATTTTTGAAAATAATAATGAAACTCTCATAGAGGGAATAAATTAGCATCAGCAAGATGTGGTTAATATATGCAGTTGAGAGCAGAGCCAATATAGGGAGAGTAGGGATAAGAAATGAAAGAAAAGGGAAAATAATAAAGATGATGAAATGAAAGAAAAGAAAAGAAAAGAAAAGAAAAGAAAAGAAAAGAAAAGAAAAGAAAAGAAAAGGCAATACTTATGAAATACAAAGGGTATGCATACTGGACATTCCTGAAGAAAAGAACAGAACAATGGGGCACAAACTTATTCAAAGATATTATAGAAGAAAACTTTTTCTGAACTAAAGAAATGCCTGCTTTTACAGAATGAAAAAAAATAGCCTCGATATAACAGAATTCGATGGAGAATGTTTGGATAGTAAAATCAGGAAATATTATAAAGGAAAAATCAGATGGCCTGCAACTTTATCCTTTAGTACCAAAAGACATGGTAGCAATGGATACAAAATTTTTGAAGGTAAAGAGTGTGTTCACAAATTTGATAGCCAGTCTGGTTCTTTCATATATAAAAATAGCTGAAAGACATTCACCAATACACAGACTCAGAAAAAAATAGCACATAACACTTATTGGTTCATGGGATGGGAGTGTAGGAGACTTGATAACAAAATCTAGTTCCCCCAAAAGATATACCAAAATTACTAATTTAAGAATGGAGAAACTACAAAATGCATGAGATAGTGGTGAACATTATATTCAGTTAAATATAGAACTAAGGCTAAACAGCTGTGGGGATTATGGTTATAGAACAGAATGTAAATGTTCTAAACCACAGAAGTATAAACAGAAATAGCTTAACCAACAACAGTGGTAGAGGAAGAAATGTGGATTGACGTATACATGCCCCAGTTTCTACATGCCCCAGTTTCTTTCATGTTGGAGAGCACGTGAATTGGATTTAAAATAAAATTGATAAGTCAAGAAATAGATGTTTAAGTATACGGTTTAAAGTTATAAGGGTGACCACATCAAGGGTTAGAAACCTTCCAAACCATTAGAAGAATGGGGGGGTGGGGGAGAGAAACTTTATTAAAAAAAAATAGAGAGAGAGAGAGAGAGAGAGAGAGAGTGAGTTGAGGAGGAGGAAGAGTAGGAAGAAGAAAGGAAGAGACTACAAAACAAAAACCTGAAGACAAAGTAAATATTTTATTTTAAAAAAATAAAAAAAGATGACAGTTTTTAGGCTGAGCATATTGCTAGAGCATTAATATAACAGAATGTACTTTTTCTACAAAAATAAAGATGTCCTATAAGTGAAAAGTGCAAGTTGAAAATCGATAACTTTATATGACCATTTTGGATCAAATAACTACATACCAATGTCCTCATATGTGCTTACTTATATAGAGAAATTTCTGGAAGCCTTCCAAAGAAATTGCTAATAGTGATTAACTTTGGGAGGGATGGTGCTGGAAAAATTAAAAGGGAGAGAGATTTTATTCTTCACTTTATACAAAAAAACATGTGTTACATCTGTATTTTAAAATGTAACTTAAATAAGTTACATCAAGTAAGTATAATACAATATGAAAATAGTAGTGGCAGAACATACAAAGGGCTTAGGGAGGCGACAGGAGGGAGTACTAATTTTGCCTTAGAAAAGGCTTTAGAAAGTAGATGACATATGAGCTGGGCCTTAAAAAATGACTGTCATTTTTTTGAGGTACAGATCAAGCAGATAAGGCAGAGGCAACAGAAGCAGAGAAGTGCATGCATTTTTCACAAGTGATGAGTATTCCCCAGGGTGGTGAGAGTGAGTACATGGCGGCACGTTAGGAGGCCTGGGTCTGCTCTTCCCAAGGCCTGAATGCACGCTAACTGACAAGCTCTGCGAAAGTCTGAGAAGAATGCAAAATAAAGAAGAGGATGTTTCTGGTGGGAGGACAGAAGCTGGCCATCCTGTGAGCTCCAGCAGGAAGGCAGGCGAGCACAGGTGGCTTCTCAGGGCCTGGCTGTGCATCTGCTCAGTTCGGTTTCCCCACCCTCCTGGCTGCACCCTGTCCACAGGAGCAGGCAGCAGGTGTTAGCCGTTCGATGGCCCAAAAAAAAAAAAAAAAAAAAAAAAAAAATGGCCACTCCAGCTCTGGAGTAACATCATCAAGTCCCTCACAGTGCCCTAGGAAGTGGGAATCATTTTACAGAGGCAGCAGCTGAGACTCCGAGCAGTTCAGTCACCCTGTCACCCAGCTCTGAGGTGGCAGAGCTGAGATTTGAACCAGGTCTGTCCAGCTCTAATGCCTAGAGGCCATTCTTTTTCCACCCCTCAACCCACCACTGGCACTCATACTAATACCCAACAAAAGTGCCTTCACCGCTTCTCTACACTGGACTTTTTAGCTGCCAATCTTAGCAGAGACCCTTCCTTCCCTAGCCCATCTCTATGATCTCCTCCCACCCCCATCATCCCCAGTCCTACCAACAGCCAGAGAAGGAAAGAAAAGATTTTTGTTTGTGCATTTGTTAGTTTTTTAGTGCCTATTATTTGCTGGGTGTCTCTACCGTGGGGCCTGAAATGATGATTATTCCTATTTTACAGTCAAGAAAATTGAGGTTTGGGGGATTAAGTCAGTTGTACAAGGCCCCAGTGCTAACATGAGGAAGAGCAAGGGTTCAAAGCTGGCTTTGCTCACTCCCAGGCCACTGTCTAAGGCTACCTCTCATGGGACACCAGCCCAAGTAGCCAAGCATAGCCTCAGGACAGCCACAAGACTAAAAATACAACCCAGCATGAAGGCAAAGGGATGGTTCCATACAGCAAGCAAATCGGAAAACAAGCATGGCTAGACCGTCAGGGGGGCAATTTGGGAGGAATGGGAGGAGGGGGACAGAGCTCTGCCTGAGGGCCAGGTATAAAAAGTCTTTCTGAAAAGCTGCGTACAAAGACTTGGAGCTGGAACATGGCTATCTTCCAAGCCTTGGGGTTTAGGAGTTGTTTTTTCAAATTCCTATCAGACATCCCTTAATGAAAAGGGATTGAAAGCAGGTCGTTACATCCCAACTAGCAGACAGTGGGGATCAAGAGTTTTCAGGCTACTCAAGGCCAGCTAGCAAAGGGAAAAATATTTTTCTTTTCCCAGTTGCTAACCAGCTAGCATTTGTCCGGGCATGACTTCCTGCCACGCAGAAATATATATGTGTACCAATCCTGAATCAGGAAACAGCAGAAGTTAGATATCCACTTAGCCATCAGAGCCAAAAGCACGGGACAGGACACCAGGCTAAGGACTGAGAATAGGGATTGTATGTTCTCATGTGCCCAGACCTATGGGGTCACTTATTAACCCACTGCCACTTGGTTTCCTCATTTGTGAAATGATCAACAGAGAAGTGGTATTGAAGACTCCACTGAACGTTCTGATGGATAGAGGTATACAAATATAAGCAAGCATGTACTCAGCATCAGTCAACAAATATTTACTGAGTGCAATAATGTACCCTCTGACCATCACTGGGGATGTAAAGTATTGAACAAGACTGACACAGTCTTTATTCTGGGGATGCCCTGAAGTCTCATGGAGGCAGTGGATAGGAAGTAAATAAATGCAGTTCGTTATTGAACTATGATTGTGCTAAGTGCCATGAAGATGAATCACAGCATGACCTGAATCAGAAAGCATTCCTCAAAAAGGTGACCTTTGGGTTGAGATGATAAGAGTAAAAATCACCATAGCTAATACTGACACAGTACTTAGGATGGGCCAGCACTGTTCTCAGTCCTTGAAGATTACTTGGGATTAACACTAAGAAGAGATGCGGAAAGAGTGTGTCAGACAAGTGGAATGGTGCGGGCACAGTCCTTCAGAAGAGGAGGCAGGTTAGAGGAGTTGAAAGCCTAAAGAGACAGGGAAAGAGCTGCAAGATGGGGTCACAGAAAGACGTGGAGCCATGCAGGGTCTTAGTGTAAATTTCAGAAACCAGGAAAGGTTTTAAGCAGAAGAGTGATGAGGTCAGAGAGTAGTTAGGAAGCTACTACAGTGAGAGATTACAGGGGCTTGGACTTAATAGTAGCCATGGAGAGGGAGAGAAACAGGAAGGAGGCAAGGTATATTCTGGAGGTAGGTTTCATGGGTCTTCATGCTTGATCAGTGCCAGGGATAACACCCAGCCTTCTGGCCCGGACATCTGATGGGATGCTGGTGCCAGTTCCCTGAGATGGGGAAAGCTGGAGAAGGGCCTGGATGGTGGGGGAAATCTCAGCTTAGTAATGGCAAAAACAGTCCCCGTCTGAGGATCAGAGAATCTTTTTGCTCTAGTTTCTGGCTCTGATGATATTTAGTTGTGTGACCCTGGATCAGTCATCTCACATCATCGACATCAAATGGAGCAGCTGGACTAGATTACCTGCAGCTGTCCCTCCAGCTCTAGTCTCATAGTTCAGAGCAGGCACTTCACATGGGTGACTTGGGAGCTGTATGCGAGCCACAGGAGCGTTTGATTTGACTCACACAGAGTTTAGTCGTTGGTGCATTTCCATCACGACCCAGATTTCTGGATTTTCTTAGGGAAAAAAAAAAGAAAGATTCACAACACCGGACCTGAAGCAGACCCCCACACGGTGACAGTCAACTAGAGTTGAATAGCAGCTGCCACTTGAGAGGACACAGGCTCTGCCTCTCACCGCAGTGCCCACTGGTCCCTACCAACTCGCATGCATGCCCTGCCTGGCCCTGTTCAAGGGTTCCTCCTTTTTCTAGTAATGATAGAGGGTAGCTCAAATCATTAGCTTTCTCTCAAGCTCATCTAACCAATAAATATTTGCCAAATTATTTATTTTATGATTGAAAAGGAAATAATTAAAAAACAGTAAAAGAAGAATGAAATTAACAATGTAAAAGCCTCTTGTGATCCTACCACCCAGAGAAAGTCATTATTAAATCTGAGGTGCTTCCTGCTAGCTTTGCTTTATAAAATCGGGATCATGCTATATATATCATTTCTTTACGAAGTTTTTTTCTTTCACTAATATCATAACAGGGCTGGCCATTTACCATATTATTAAAAGTTCTTTGAAAAAAAAAAAAAAGACTTTTAGTGTATAATGTGCTGGATAATTTAGGCAATTATTCCACCATCATTTCTTAAACTTGTAAATGCATCTCAACTCTGAATATTTCTTACGACTTCTTAGAAGTGGAGTGATAACATCTAGGGGAATAGTACATTTTTAAGGCTTTTGAAAAGTATTGTCAAATTGCCCAATGTTTCATCATTTGTCATCCATCGCATCTTGCCAGTACTGGATGTTATCACTTTAGAGAAGCTTTCTAGGTGGGAAACAGGAAGCACATGAAGAAACCCTGCTGTCAGTACAAACTGAGCCTTGTTTTTTAACAGAACACTCGAGAGCAGCGATTGGCAAATTTCTTCTGGAAAGGACCAGATAGATAGTAAATAAAGGCCTCTGATTTAATGTTACATTTCTGCTCGCGGGCCATAAATTCTCTGTAGCAACTACTCAGCTTTGCTATTGTTATGAGAAAGCAGCTGTTGACAATATGTACAAGAAGGGATGTGGCTGTGTTCCAATAAAACTGTATTTATAAAATCTGTCATTGGGCTATATTTAGCCCATGAGCCATAGTTTGCCAGCTCCTGCTTTCCTTCATTTCATCCTGCTCACTGTCCTGAGAAGTAGGTAGGGCAAGAAGGAGTGTGTGAGTCTGATTCACAGAGAAACTGAGGCTCAGAGAAACCAGGTAACCTGTTCACGGTCACACAGTGAATAATTGGAAAAGCTGGAAATTCAAACCCAGATTCTGACTCCTAATTTAGAGCACTCTCTACTGCACGATGAATGCTTTTCGTGATTGTGTAGCAATGTGAGTTAAATAAATAGCAATAAATGAGAAGAGGGCCAAGGTCATTTTGCCAAATGCATAGTCAACCCAAGGACTCGAGAGTTGGAGGGAAGGATTATAATCCAGTGCCTTAAGTGCACAAAAGTGCTTTGTAAAGTGTCTTGCCCTGTGAAGAGTTAGTCTTAGTGGTGACATTTGATGATGATGTGGCTGCTCTTTCTGGAAAGAGCTCGATGGTGATGGAAGACAGTTGAATTAATAAATTCTTTCAATGGCAAGTAACAGAAAATCCAACCCCAATATTTAAAAGAAAAAGGAAATTCATTGGGTCCTGTATCTCAGAGAGCCAAGAGCAATGGCTTCAGGCACAGCTGGACCCAGGACTTGAAATGAGGTCATGAGGGTGCTGTCACTCTCTCCTCTCTCTGCTCTGTGTGTCCTTGCTCCAGTCCTCATGTGGCAAATAAGGAAGCCTCGGCCAGGCCCAATTGTGTTCAAAAGATAGGGAGACTCATCATATATCAAAATTTCACAGATGGACTCTGATTGTCCCTTTTTTGGTCATGTGCCCACCACCAAATTAATCATTGTGCCCAGGGGTATGCACCACTCTTATTGACCACACTTGTCAGTGACCTACCATCGTGCTTGATACTTCATTAAGATCACATTGGGTAGGAATGAATAATAGCTACCAAAAGAGCACTAATGGCAGCCAAACAACAATTTTAAGAGATCTACACCCATCCATTCAGTGAGGGCCCCAATAACAAAAGAGCCTAAGAATTTCCCCAGTGTCTGCAGTGCTATCTTGCCTTGCTCCTGTACTGCTAACCGTGAGCGAAAAGTGGAGAAGTGTGTTATTATGAGTTGAACTGTGTCCTCCCCATAAAATATATGTCGACGTCCTAACCCCCAGTACTTCAGAATGTGATCTTATTTGGAAATATGGTCATTGCAGATGTGATTAGTTAAGATGAGGTCATACTGGAGCAGGGTGGGCCTCTAACCCAATGTGACTGGTGTCATAAAATGATGGCCCCATGAAAACAGAGACACAGGGACAATGCCATGTGATGATGAAGGCAGAGACTGGAGCAAAGCAGCTGTAAGCCAAGGAACACCCAAGATTGCTGGCAAACCACCAGAAGCTAGGAAGAGTCAAGAAAAGATTCCCCTATAGGTTTCAGAGGGATTATGACGCTAACAACACTTTGATTTCGGAATTCCAGCCTCCAGAACTGTGAGGCAGTAACTTTCTTTTCTTTTAAGCCACCCAATCTATTACAGCAGCATTAGGAAACTAATGTAGACGGCCTAGGCGGAAGAAATAGTATATGTCAGGGCTGAGGGGATAAAATGTGTGGCCATGGAAGCCTTGAGAGGAGAGGATTCCAAGAGGGAGGGCCTTGGTCAGCCTGATCCCCAACCACCAGAATGTGGAAGGCAATAACGGTGGAGAAAAGGTGCATCAACAACATCTACTGCACTGGTCCCCACCCCGACAGAAGCATAGCAGGACCACAAGTTTGATGCGGCCATGAATTCCTCCACTGGTACGACTGAGACAAGTTAACTTTTCATCACCATTTGCTATGAGTCACCAATTCAGGGATTTTATGGGCTCAGTTTCTTGCTCGCCTACAGCCCCCATCCCACCTACTTGTCTATTTTTGTATGGATGACCTTTCAGTCTTCGGAGGAAAGACCCTAATATAGACATTTTCTAGAGTTTGGTTCTGCTGGGAAGAATGGCAACAGCTACCTGGCTTCAGGTGTCCAGTGCAAGCGTCTGTTCTTAGTGGAACATGTAACAACCTCATCAAGGCACCACCCAAGGGCATATGTACAGAATGATAACACAAGGGTTCTCTACCAGGACATCACCAAGAGCTTTTTTTTTCTTATGTGCCTCTAGGAGGGCACGTGCCCACCTGTAGCCCAGGCATCAATTATTTGGAGAAATAGCACCATCTAGAACAAACACTGAATGGTCAGAAGATGTGAAATAAAAACACACTTCTTTTTACTCAAAGCCTTAATTGTGTCGAAGGGTGTCAAACTACTTAAACAGCTTAACACCAGTCTAAGTATTGGGGCTAATAAAAATCAGACATGGTCTAAAGAGATAATGAATGTGAAAGCCTGGCACCCTCTAGGTTCTCAGTAAGATACTTCCCTTCCTACCTGTCCCAGAGCCTTCCACTCTTAAGGAGGATAAGTCACCCACAACTCATGCCTGGGGGAAAGACAGTGACCTCTAGGCCGGTCTCTCTACTTTCTTCCTTGCCCCTTCTCCACAGCCTATTTATTCCCAACAGCCAGAGGCTCTATTCAAAATATAAATCAGTTCATGTCACTCCTCTGTTTAGGATCCTCAAAAGGTACCCCGTCTCATTCGTGTCAAAAGCCAAAGTTCTAGAAGGCTCTAGAGCTGGATAATTCTTTCTTATGAGGGGCTGTACTATGCACTGTAAGATATTTAATAGCATCCTTGGCTTTTATTCACCAGCTGCGAGTAGCATCCCCACCCAAAGTTGTAACAACCAAAAATGTCTCCAGACATTGCCAAATATCCCCTGGGGTAAAATTCACCCTCAGTTGAGAATCACCGCTCTGCATCATCTCAACCCCTGTTACATCTGTGACCTTGTCTCCCCTACCTTCTCCTCCCTCATCCCAACGAGCTACAGTACTCTTCTTGCCATTCCTGCCAGGCGAACTCCCACCACAGAACTTTGCACAGGCTATCTGTTTAGGTGCCCTTTTCCCAGGATGCTCTGAGATCCCGACTCTCCCCAAGCCCATATGACTCCCTTACCTCTTTCGAGTCTTTGCTCAAACAATACCGTCTCAGTGTGGCTCCTTGACAACTATATTTGAAAGTGCATTTACCTCCCCATGCCCTCAGGACCCTCTGTCCCCCTCACTCTGCTATTTTTTTCCATACTACTTGCTACTTTCTAGTACTTCATATACTTCTTAGTCTGTTTTTTATTTTCATGTATCTCCCTCTACTAGACTATAACCTTCATGGAAGCAGGAGCTTTTGTTTGCTACATCCTCTAATGTATCCTGAGTGCTTAGAACAGTTTCTGACACATAGACAGTGTTCGATACATAGTTGCTGAATAAACAGATGTGCCACCAAGAGTGGTGGATTGAGTCACCAGTGGAAACAGCTTGATACAGTGGAGAAAGCACAGACTTCCTAGTCAGGCAGAACTGGATTACAGTCTTGCCCTGGTCACTAACTGGGTAACCATGGTTGGGCACCCTTGCCTCTCAGAGTCTTGATTTTCTCATATGGTGAAGGGGATAATATGCATGGACCGTGGTTGTTGGAAAGATTAGAATTTGTGTGGGTGACAATATTTAGGGCAAAGCCAAATTTATAGTAGGTGTTCGATAATTGCTATGATTATTATGACAGAAGTGGTAAATAATACATGGACAGGGTTACATGGGCCCTATAGGGTGAGTAAAATTTAACCAGAAAAGACATGTTGAGAAGAGGAGAAACCACATTTTACTGAGCTTCACAACTTTCTTCTGGAAGTAGAAGGAATTATTTTGCCCAGCTTACATTTCCAGAACTAGGATATTTGATGTTAGTGCTGTCTAGATATATGGAAGAAACTTCAAGGAAGAAAAAGCATGAATTTGGCAATCTTTTGATTCTCGATGCTGATTTTGAAATATGCCATGAGCATAGGAGAGAGGATAATGAAAGGGAGTTGGACTTGCAGGTTAGCCATTGAAATTAACGACTCTGAACAAATAGGAAAATCTGAATCCAAAAGGATGAAACTCATCTGGCAAGCTGAGTAGGAAGGATTGCCTTCTGGAACAGGGAGTTAACTGAGACCTAAGGAGGCTTTGTTGGGCAAAGCAGGTAAACCAGTTGGCCAGTTTGTGTAAGCAATGCCACAAGAGTGTCATTAGCTGGATTGATTCCTTCCCATTCTAAAGATATTTTGAATCGAAGGACACACTAAGCGAGGTGCTGGGAGGGGGATACAAAGAAAAGTAGAGCATGACCTCTGTCCTCAAGGAGTTTGCAATCTGGTGGGGGAGACAAACAAGGAAGCAATAAACTCTACTATCACATAAAATTAAACGATTCCAAGAATTCAGGCAGAAGCAAAGTACTGTGGGAGCATAGAGAAGGGACTGAATAATCGAGCTGGAGCCACAGAAAAGCAGGAAAAATAGATGAGGACTTGGCTAGAATGAGAGCTCTGTCTGAGGAACCACAGGGAACTGTAGCTTAGACATAAGTAATCCTAACACCACCCGGGGGAAAGATGGGCCCTTTAGACATAGGGATGCAGTATCGTGTATTCATTCATTCCATTACAAAATATTTGCTAAACGCTTATTATGTGTAAGCGTCAAAATGTTGCTTAGATAGTGATGAATAAGACAGACTAGGACCCTGCCTTCATGAAGCTTATATTCTAGTGCAAGAGACAGAAAGGAAAGGTGTAGACAAGTAAATTAGATACTTTTGGAAAACAATAAACAATAAGAAAACTACCATGAAGGCTTAGTTGCCTTCCCAACCTCCCCAGGTAAGTAGCATACTCCATCTTGGTAGGACAGAGTAAGGAGTGGGGCAAGAGGCTCAGAATATTTCAGAAATTTTCTTCTTCATGGCAATAGAGGAATAAAGAAGAAACATTCTTTATCCCTCTCCAAAAAGACTAGATGAGGTGCCCTAAGGAGACTGTAGAGGGCTCAAAATCGCATCTGGAGCAGGCAGCATTAAGATTTCAGATAAAAAAGATGTCAGCTAAGTTCAAGGAAGAGAGGCCTGAAAGGGAGAAGAAAACCCAAGAAGGTGGCCTGTCACAAAGTCAAGAGTGGAAAGCATGTTTGTGAAGGAAGGCATGGCCTCTGAGCCAAATGCTTTTGAGGGAAGAAATAAGAAGAGAAATCCTTTTGGTGACACCGATGATCTAAGTGAGAGAATTTTCAGCAGAGCAGTGGGGACAGAGATGAGGTTAGAGACAGCTGTTTTGCCTGGGCTAATTGTTAAAGGATCTTGCCTGGGTGTGGCTAGGGAATCCTGTGGAATCTGACACCCCACAATCAGTGTTGGGAATAAATAAGAGAGGTCTAGAGAAGGGAAGGACCCTGAAAGCCTCCAGTGAGTCTGTGCTACCCAGGACTGGGCCACAGATGTCTAAACTTCCCTGACATTCCTTCTGCCACCCCTGTCTTCCATCCTAGATCCAGATTCAGTTCTGAGCCCCTCTGTGTGAGTGTGATAACTGCAACACAATATTCTGTTGGAACTCAGCCTTCAGCCTCCCCAGCCCGGCCAGTGGCAGAAGATGCCTGTCCAATTGCCAAATCAAACGCGCACTCTGACCACAGCCACTTTTCAGCTCCTAGGAACCTCTGGCTTCCCATGTGACACTACGGCAGAACTTAGCTCTTGGTAGTGCCCGAACAGTATTTCCACCTCCTTGACTTTGATCATGCTGTGTCTTTCACAGGGAATCCCTTGCTGTGATCACAACGTGAATGGATTGTGTGTGTGTGTGTGTGTGTGTGTGTGTGTGTGCGCGCGCGCACATACACATGCAAAACACTTTTCTGCCATTTGCTTTTCATGCAACAAATCTTGTGTCATTTTGATATGACTCTAATCCATTCCTTCTAAAGGTTTCGAAATATTCCTTGGTGTAATTGGGCCACCGTTTGTTCTGCCATTCCCTTACCAATGCGTCCCCCAAGTCTTCTATGCACAGAGGTACAATAAACATCCTAGAACGTATGATTTACATACCAGTGCACTCAGAATTTTCTTCTTCCCCTTGCACTTTCACAGTCATTGTTCAAAAGTCAGCTCAAGGATCTCTGCTTCTGAAAACAACATCCCTGATTACTCAGGAAGAGCGAATCCCTCCATCCTCTATGCCGTCTGATCCTGTGTGCTTACCTCTCTCTGCTATGGCATTTTCAGGGGTGTCTTTTTTGACAGGAAGCTCCTTGAGTGCTACTCATCTCTGGATCCCCTGATTTAGCACAGTGCCTGCCACAAGACATGGGTCCAATAAATATTTGTTGAATTAAACTGCAAAGAATTTGGGTTTTTGAAACCAGACTGACTGGAGTTCAAATCATCGTGGTTCTGTCACTTACTCACTTTGAGCTTAGTTTTCTCATCTGTGTAAAGGGGAAAAATAATCCCCAACTGTGTATGGTTGTTGGAAGAATGAAATGAGATCATGTAGCACTTGGTCTGGCATGTGGGTGGTATTTGAAAATGCTATTATGTATTGGTCTGTGCTTGAAGTAGGAGAGATTGAGGCTCTGGGTTGGTACTGGGCCCTTTCCGTGCACCTCCAGGCCTAGCAAATAGGAAAACTCCCTAAAACAAGCTGATAAATGCCCATGATAAGTGCCCAAATAAACCTTAGCAATGCCAAGCTGTCTGGTACTTATTGTCTCTACCTAGCTCATTCTAAATACCCAAGCTCTTTCCAAATGAGGATGACTAGCTTTCCTTCCCCATGACACACCTTGATGGGCAAGCATTGTAGACATCACCTGAAACTTCTCTCCAAGCCAACGCACTGTGCTGTGTAGGTGGAAGACTTGATGAAGGATGATAGATATTGCTTTTAAGAAGGATGCAATGGGGGCAACGATTGGGAAGGGGTCTTCAGGGGAGATTTTGGGCTGGTATTATCCAAGAGCCCTGTCAGGTATTGATCCAGGTGGAGCTTTCCCTTCTTCTTTCTCTTTTCATTCCACCATTCCTTCCTCAGTGTCAATTCTGGGACCTACAAAGACCCTGGACCACTGGATAAGGATCAATCACACAATGGCAATTTGGACAAGAGCCAAATAATGTCCTGATGGCAAATATTTCCTCTTGCTGGACAATCCACCCAATGGTCCTCATGGGACAGGACATTGGGACACCTGAGCACTGATTCAGCTTCTGGTCGGCACTCACAGGGCACCCAGGACGGAGGTGGCAATCTGGCCTTCTCATATGGTCCCTTTCTATGGTCTCATCTCCCTGCTCACCACCAGCTTAGGGAGGTTTTCGTCAAGTCTGCAGTGAGAAAAAACAGAACACAAGCAGGGAAGTAAATCTGTCACTTTTGCTGACTTTTAGCTTAATACTCATAAATATGGCATCTTCAATCTCTGGTTCCACAGTAACCTCCTTCCCTCAAAGCAGTGACTCATCTCTGTAGAGGGTGCCTTTGGGTACAAGAGAAAAAATTCAATCCTCTGGGGCCAGCATGGGGTTCAGAGTTGCACAAAGCACAATTAATAGCATCTTCAGTGTCAGCCCAGCACACAAGACACCAGCCATCCTTCCAGATGTCCGGCCCCAGAATCACTCTAGCCTTAGATGCCCCTACCAAGGCAGCTAGACAACATCCCCAAGTGGCCACCCAGTGACCCCTGCAAGGAACATCACAGGCAACTGCTCCCAGCTCTCCCCAGTGGGGTACTTGGAGTTAGGGATAGTTTTGGAAAAAGACTAAGTATTGTTCTAGGTGAAAGTTTCTTGGTGTTTTGTCAGGTCCGGAAACTACATGAAAAGGCCTAAGGTTGGATGACAAAGAAACAAGCCAACAAGATGTTACTTCCCTCTGTGCGCCCAGCCGGGTCGGGGCCAAAGCAGAGTTCTCTAACCCATTTGGACTCTGACAAACCAAAAAAGGCCTTTGAGACATGACAGGGTTTTCTCTCTTCCCATAGTATCTGTTTCAACCATATTTTTATTTTTTTACCTGAGATGGCAGTTTGTAATAAGGGAAGGTGGACCTAGAATCAGAGAGACTGGTGTTCACAGTAGGGTCTACTCCACAGGGTTCTTGTGACGATTACGTGAGATAATCGTTTCTATAGTACATGTATATAAGGCACCTATGAGTTTGGTTCCTGGTGCCCACTAAGTTCTCAGTCAAAGTTAGTGATGATAATGATGCTGGTGATGACAACGAAACTATAGTTATGTTCTCATCGTGTGTGTGTTTACTCATTTATTATCTAGGGTATGTACTTGATATATTCATATGTGCTTGCAATGCCATCATCCTTCGTCTCCTCATTCTGGTCATTTCCACTGTCATAGCCACCCTTCGATAAAAGAGAATGATGAAACTAGAGCCATTTTATCATATTTCTGTGACATCTTAAAGGAGTTCAATCATTCCATTATGCTGATTAGAATGGCAAATGTCCTGATCCTATATCTGCTGCCTACGTCATTTTTCACTTAACAAATATATTTTTTTGTGTGTGAGTCTTTCATGTGCTGGGAATTATTCTAACAACCAGAACACAATAGAGAATAACACAAACAAAGTCTGTACACTCATAGCATGAACCATTCTAGTGGGGGAGACAGATGATAAATATGCAAACCATAGTCTAGTGTTTCTGTCAGGGTCATTCTCTTTATTGGAACATCCCTTTCCCTGTCCCCCCGACCCCAACGCCATTCCTCAGGGACAGAGGGGATGCAGAATGGCTTCATCAAAGCTATAAGGGTACAATTCACAGCTTGGAAATTTTAATTCCTACTCAACCAGAAACCTGTCATCACCTTCAACTCCCCTTTATCTTCCACCCCCGTCGCCCCCCATACCCAGCCTGACCCTCATCCAGTGTCCATCTCCCGCTTCCACTGCCCAAGCCCACATCCTCATCAACTCTTGCCTGGGCCTTCCATCAATGGCCTTCCAGCCTTTAATCTTACACCTTCCAAAACCAGCGTCCGTAGGGTAGCCACGGCTAGACTTCCAAAGCTTCCATCTGATCATGCCACTCTGGAGCTCAGTGCTCATCAAGGGCTTCCCTTGCCCCCCAGGATAAAGTCCAAACTCCTCAGCACCATCCTGCATGATGATGTCCAGGCTCATTTGTCTGGTACCATCTCATCTCTTCTTAACTTATAGATGAATAAATCCTCAGCCATATCGAACTCCTGGAACTCATCATCTTTCTCTTGCCTCTAAGCCTTTGCATGTGTAATTCCTTCTGTTCAGAACACCACCATAGCTTTTTCATCTGACTAATCCTAGCTCATCCTTGAACTCTCAGCTTAAACATTGCTTTTTCCAGAAAGCGTCACTGGTTCCCCAAGTCCTGGTGAGTTCCCGCCACCAGGATCTCCATGGTACCCTATATTCTTCTATCAGGGTGCCATACTCTATTTGCCTGTTGGCTCATCCACCTTCCCTACTAGACAGAGAACTCCTTGAGGTCAGGGGACATCTCTTATGAATTGTGCCTAAAATATGAAAGACAGACTCTGTCATTTCATCCATATGCAATGACAAAACAGCCAGTGCTTTGCATCAAGGCCCACAGTGGTGAGGGTCCTGTTCAGCCATGTTTGGTGTTGTCACCCTTGACTCCTACTGCTGGGTCCCTTTCAGGAGGAAGGGACAATGATGAAGGAGAAGCCACCTGGCTCTTCCCTCTCCATTTCTGACACAGCATCCTAGGTATGCCTCCCCATCTCTCTCCCCTACCAGCTATCCATTGAGTAGCCCCCTTTCCAAAGCACGACCCCTCTTTGTCAAAGAACATCCCACTCACCCTCAAACCCAAGAAACTTTGTTTTGCTAAACCTACTCTACTTCCCTGGAGGAGGAAGCAGGGAATTTTGTTTTGTTTTGTTTTTTACATCACCCAGAAGGAGACCCACATCAGACTCTGTGGAGATCCATTTTCCCCCCACTTACCATCTGGGGCCCTTGAAAGGGAATTGGGCCCCAGCCTAGCCGAGTGCAAGTCCTGATGAAACAGCCAGACACTTGTCTCTGCCCACATCAGTGTCAGTGGCCAACTCATCTGTGGTCTGACGGGAGGGGACCCTCTCCACAAAGCTCCCTTTCTCTGGCCATTCCCACATTATACAGAATTCCTAGGGAGGGACCTAGATCTGGCTCCACAACACAGGTCAAAGGACTCCCCAAGCCCCACCCAATTTCTCAATGTGGGACCCACCCAGCTGGCCGCCTCCCTGGCTCACAGGCCACAGAGAGAAAGAAAGGGCTGTTGGCAGTGGCTTCAGTTCCCATGTAGGAAAGTGCCGGCTCAAGACAGTATGGCTTTGTGCTTGGGAGAATCTGTCTCCTCACCGGACAGAAGAGAATCAGGTCCTGTGGAGGAATCAGAGGGAACAGCGATGGATGACTGGGCCATCCCTGACTCAAGCAAAAGACAAACTGAAAACACATACCTGCCCTCAGGAGAAAGACGCCTCACCCAAAACTTAACCTTGAGAAAAGCCATTCCCAGCCTCCTCCAAGACCATCAAAATCTCTCTCCAATCCCATATATGAGTTTCTCTACTTTAGTTTTTCAGAAAATAGCCCTAAACCAAAATATACCATACATCTTAATTGTGTTTCTAATCCATATATATTTAAAGATAGAGATAGAGAGATATATGCCCATTTATGGGAAAGAAGTTGTCTATAATTAGGGATTATAAAGACCTTTTCTCATAAGTGCAGCTTCTTGGGTGTCTATAGATTATACACTTCTTCTACCACTAGTGAAATGATAAATCCTGCCAATGGCTAAGATAGATGGGAAAACAAGAGAAAAGGAGAGTTGAAATTCTTAGACATTTGTTTGGACTTTCTCAATTTTACCTTTCTCTGTATCATTTGCTGTTCTTTAGAATTTAAGGCTCAAAGCCCCAGACAGTTCCCAATTTGTGTGTATGGGTGTGAGTAGCTGTGTTTTGCAGGGGATGGAAATAAGATCTAGGAGGGGTCCCCAGCGCCCTAACCAATACCCCCCAAGGACTTCTGTAAACAAACAAACAAACAAAAAAAAACTTTGAAAACTACTGAGCAAATTCAAGCTAATTTAACCTCATCACTACAAATGCAGATACTATGGCTCACTGAAGAAAGAGATGTGTCAAATAGCTTTATGTTGTCAGTGCCAGAAACCAGGTCTCCTGATTTTTATCTGGTCCACCATGTTTTGCTCCATTACCAATAGAATTGATCTTGTCATTCTTGAACATTTGTGGAGGTCACCTAAGGCATGTGCTGTACTGCTTCAACTTTTTAAAAGGTGTGCCCATCCCTCATGTCCTCCTACTCCCCACTCTCTACTCTGATGTCATTACTCCAAACATTTCTCATCCTTTCTTATGAAAGTAACATTCATTGTATAATATTCAATCTCCACATTGTATGAAGTCCACATATGCCCATTCTACAAGAGCAGTTCTCTTGCACAGCATGCTTCCTGGCAATGACTGATTGGTCTCCAGGAAGAGCAGCTGAACCAAGATGGGCCAATCAGAGTTCTTCCCTGGGAGTTTTGACAACAGGATGGAGAGAGGGAGCTATCCTTTGCCAACAACTGAAGTTGTAAGATGTGAAACTCACCTTGTGTTATAAGAAAGTCTATAGTAACAAAAGTTGAATCTGAAATACAGAGCAATAGGGTTAAGAGAGAGAATTCTTGTTTCCAGCTTTTCTGAGGTCTAGCTTCGTCTCTGGACTTCCTGGAGCTTGAATGTCTAACCG
>CM053503.1:8221558-8252419 GCA_028627145.1 Eidolon dupreanum
GATGACTTGATCCCTTTAGATAAATGCTCAGTCTTTCCAGTTTCCCCCCTTCCCCCCTTCTCCTCCTCAAGATGGTATCTGAGTATGTAGGAGCCAACTGTGTCTTCGGGGCATTGGGGGTGGCAAGGAGAGGGGGTGGAAGTCTCCTGATCTCATAATGGTCCTTGGCTGGTCTCCAGTGGGGGTCTGTGCGTCTGAACTTTGGCCGTGTTTGGCTGAAATCTGTTGAAGACTGGTCAGCCTGATCCTGTCCTGGACATCCAGCTGACGAGTGACACTGGAGCATAACTCCTGGCCGGCTTGTCCTCTGAGCACAGGCAAGACCCCAAAAGCATGGCCTGCTGCCCTCACTGACCAGGCCCCACCTTGCTTTTGCTGGTGCTGCCCACTCCCTGTGTCCAGCCTAGGCAGCCTGAATGTGAGAGGCCCCGGGCCAAAGGGTCACTTAGCCCTGGTGGCAGCAACCTTCCTCAGCAAGAGCCCCAGCTTGAGTCTCTGCTAACTTTTTAAGTCCCCCTCAAGTACTTATGGAAGTCTCTGGTTTCATTTCACGTCACAGGAGATGTGAAGGTGGCTCCAGAGGAAAAACTCGGGGACTCTCCGGCTGAAACTGACAGAGCGTGGGGGAAAGGGGGGTTACGAGGGGGTCTCTTCCCAGTATGCTGAACAAGCACGGGGCAGAAGCTCCTCATGCTCCTCACCAGCTTTCTTCTCAACCCAGCAAGGTCCCCTGAGCTGGCACTTGAGCTCAGAGATGATATTGTCACTGGCTTCTCAGCGGTCCCTCCTGCTCTTCTCTCTCTGTCTGCCTCTCCCAATCCCCTGAAGTGCAGAAGGCCAGCTCTACTCTTCATTCCCTCTGGCATTAACGTTCCTACATCGCGTCTTCCTCCCACAGGCATTCAGCCTCCTGGTTCAGCCCGAAAAGCAAAAGAGACATCCGCCCTCTTCCTTAACAGAAACCCTACGTCCCACTCCCCAGATGTCAATAACAGCAAAAATAATTTTTTGTCTGGTTTTGTTCGACACCGTGATCCAGAATCAAAAAATCCTACTCTGTATATTAAAAGCTGATTATCAATCCCCTATAACCCTTCATGTGTTCACTTTTTAACTCCGGACTTAGGAAGTCTCAGTTTGTTCATCTATAAAATAGAGAGATAATAGAAACCACTTCATGGGCTGTTGAGAGGATTAAATGAGATGAGGTAGATCCAATGCTTGGCCCATGGAAAGGGCTGGATATGTGTTAGCTGCCCAGGCACTGTGTTGCTGTCATACTTTTTATCCTCCCAGGACAAGCACATGCTGGGCAAGTCGCAGGGAGTTTCCCCAGAGGAAATGCAAACAAGAGAACATTCCATATTATTACGTTTCCAAGAATATCATCCTGGTTTCATACGCTAAGATTTATTGAACACCTACCATGATTGAGCACTTACTGAGGACTTACCAGACAAAAAAATCATCAGGAGAGAGGGGTGTGGAAGTAAGTTGGGGTGAAGGATATGAAACAGACGATAAGAGCTTTTGGCAACCTGGCAGGTCCAGGCCGGCCCCAGCTGCCTTACCTGGTTGCTGTGACCAGTCTCATCTCTCAGACATGGGCCTAGCAGAAGATACTGTGGGCACTCAGTCCCCAGTGTGTGCCCCAGGACCTGGCATTAAAGCCAGGACAGGAAGGTCTTCTGCATCTGGTTCAGGTAAGCAATCTTTGAAAGAAGCGAAAGTCAAGCCCGGGTAGTGAAAATTCAGTGTCACTTGTTCACAGCACATACCTACCTCTTATGCTCTATGGGCCAGCAGAGATCAAGGGGCAGGAACGGAAACAGGGAGGGAAAGATGGGTTACCTTTATTGAGCACTCACTCTAATCCTCAATAACCATTAAGCACAGGTTCTGCTTGCAGATTTAAAAATTGAGGCTCAGGGATGATGAGTAACTTTCTCAAGATTACAAAGCCAGCAAGTGGCCAAGTCAGTACTTGCACCCAAGTCTTTCTGACCACGTCCACCCAACACACTGTCTTCTCCAAAGCACACGTCCACCCTCCTGATCTCCAACCTCTCAGCTCATGTGTCTTCTGATGGGAGCTGTCTTTCACGTACGAGCAAACTAAAATTATCTCCTACTGGAAGCTTCCTACAAAAATGTAGGATCAGCCTGGTCCCTGCAGACCCTCCGCCAGTGACCCTGACTCTGGATTTGATTGGATGTAGGGCGCCAATATATTTTTTAACTTGTTCTTTTACCTTTTTCTTACTTTTTTCTTAACTTTTTTTTTTTTAAGAAAGCAGGGGTATGGGGAGAGGGAGTGAGAATGTATGGGGCTGGGAAAAAGCAGTGGCGAAGGCAACTTGATAACTGATGGTTTTCTAAGTACTTCAGCCTGAAGGAAGCCAACAGCTGCAACATATTGGTTACATGGAAATCATTAAGTCATTCTGGGAAGGAATGACAAATGTGTGTGCCTGTGTATATATGGTAGACATGTGTTTACATATGGAGCGAGGCACCCACAGAGGGAATTGCTTCAATATTGCCTCCAGACCAAGAGAAGAAAAAAGGAAGGCAATTAAAGCCCCATGGCAGGAGATGATTCTGAAAATCAAATTCTCGATTAGTGGGAAGCTTGAACTTAAATCTGAGGGGGGAGTCATCTATACTTTAACATATAACTCGGGAGGAAGGGACTTCCTTCAGCCAGAGGCAGCACAGTAGGGTGGAACCTGTCTAGAAAGGGATTCAGGAGCCCTCCGGTTTGGATTTTTCTTCTCTGTCAGTAACTAGGGTGTGACCCTGGGGAAGTTTCTCTTCCCTTCTGGGACTTAGTTTCTCAAATGTAAACTGAGGGAGTTTGACAGGATGATCTCTGACGTCACTTCCTGTTCACATTCCTTCAACGTGCAATAAATTTTTATAGCATAAATTAAGTGAGCCTGAGCTTCTGCTTCTTAGGATAGAGCTGCCTGTTTCTCCCAACCCCACCCAAAAAAAGTTTCCTTTCGTAAAAACATATTTTTCTATGAATCTCATTTGCCTCGTTGCATATAACCCAGTTGCATTCACAGTTATGTTATGTTCCAAAACTAACTGCACAGGAGGTAAGACAAAAACAGTTATTTCCAGCAAAGGTGCTCACAGCTCAGACTTCGGTAGATGGAAGAGCTGAAGCATGTCATCGTTCATGGGACAAAGAACCAGTTTCTCCAGGTTTGGCCTCTGAAGTAGTAGCCAGAGGCACCAGAACCCATTGAGGTCTGTCCCTGGGCCATGGGGAAATCTGTCTGGCTGTTCTGTACTAAGTGTGTGTGTCATAGTGGAGACTGGGGGGAGGAAAGGGCAGGAGCCCCTCATTGGTCATATCCAATTTGATCCTCTCAATGACCCTGGAGGTAGAGAGGTTTTCGTTTCTATCTTAAAAGTAAGTGGCAGAGTCTGGACTCAAACCAGTTCTCTTACATTCCAATCAATATGCTCTTAACCACAACCATATAATGTGGAGTCTCTCAAGCTCAGTGCTATTCATATTTTAGACTGGATAACTCTTCGCTGTGGAGGTGTTAGGGACTGAATGATCGTGTCTCCCCAAAATTCATATTTTGAAGCCCTAACCTCCAGTGTGACAGTATTCGGAAGTGGGGCCTTTGAGAGGTAATTAGCTTTAGATTATGTCTAGAGGATGGGAACCTCGGGATGGGATCAGTGCCCTAAAGAGAAGAAAAAGAGAGAGGTTTCTGCCTATCTTTCTCCACACGCACACACCTAGGAAAGGCCATGTGAGCACACAGCAAGGAGGTGGCTGTCAACACACAAGAACCAAATCTAAGTGCACTTTGTTTTTAGACTTTCCAGATTCCAGAACTGTGATAAATAAATGTCTGTTGCTTAAGCCACTCGGTCTAGGTATTCTATTATGACAGTCCAAGCTGATCAAGACAGGGGACTGTCCTGTGCATTGTAGGATGTTTAGTAGCATCCCTGGCCTCTACCCACTAGATACCAGTAGCAATCTGCCTGGCTGTAACAAAAATATATATCTGAACCCTGTCAAGTGTCCACTGAAGGGGAAAATCACCCCCAGGTAAGAACCACGGCTCTAATGTCAGCCCAAGGTAGGAGGAGACTATGGGAGCCAATAAAACACTGTGCTCGAATTCCAGTCTAAAGGATGAGGCTGGAGAGGGAGTTGAGTCTGGCATGGTGGCCATGAGGGCAGCATGGAGCATGTGAGGAAGATGGCAAGCAGATTGATGACTTCAAATGTTAAAAACCTGAGATGTGCAAAGTGCCTTCTTATGATGAGATATTAAGAATGGCTGAGCTGGCATACCTCTGAGCAGGCACTGGTGATCCTTAGTCCAAAGCTTTTCATTCATTCACTAAAGGCTCATGTGTCCAAGGCCTGCTGAATTCCAAGCACTGCACTGCCCCTGAGAAGCCAGGATGGGTGAGCAGCACCAGCTCCGCCTTCCAAGGAGCATGTGTTCTAGGGAGAGAGGCAGGAATGTTCATAATGGCATTGGCGACAACGGCCTTCCCCAGGTGTCCGCTGAAGACCTCCTGGCCCTTTAGAATCCAAGGAAGATTCCTGGGCCTGCCTCAGATTTTTTGCTAACCTGTGGTGCGCTCATGGTCTCCAGAACCTACACCCTTTGGGGTACTGGAGTCCTCACGGCCATTGTCCCCCAACACATCAACACTAGCATCAAGTTCAGCTGCTTCTTCTACTCCACCACAAACAACCATCTCCCACCACGGACGGTGTGTTTGGTAGACCCACCGAGCTCCTCAGTCAGGTCCCAGGAAGGAGCCTCATCCCACGACACAGAGCTTACTTCCATCTTGTTCACCTTCCTTGTTCTCCCATCTCCATTCCTCAACATGCCCTCACATTCACCAGGATCGCCAATTTCTTCTCATCATCCCAAACAGGGCCTTCTCTGCCACCGTGACTGACCCGGACCCCAAAGAGGCTCATCTTCTACCCCAGACACTTACCAAAATGTTTTTCCCACAAAAACTTCCCTCCCTGGGGAGAACTAAGGAAGCCGCCATTATAAAATAAAATTCATATCAGCGTAGTAACCTGTGGTAATAAACACACAGCATAGTGATCAGACTGTATTCTCTTGAGTTTGAATCCCAGCTCTGTCTCATAATAGTTGTGTGAGCTTGGGCTTTTCATTTCACTGCTCTGTGCCTCCATTTTCTCCTTCATTTGTAAAATGGGGATAACAGGAATATCGTCCACTTCAGGCTGTCGTGAGGATTAAGGGATAAATAAGTGTGCAACGTGCTTAGAACAGTGTCTGGCACTTAGTACATGCTCAACAAGTGTTGGCTATTGTGACCATTAAAGAATAGAGAGATTTGGAACTGAGTCTGCCTTATGATGGGGGTTGGAAAAGATCCAACTGGATGAGTAAGAATTTGCCCCCAGGAACATCTGATGCCTTGAATTTTATGAAATCAGAACCTACTGGTCATGAACCCCTCCTCAGCCTTGTCAGCCTTTTCTCTTGACTTTCCCCCATCAATTTCTCATTCCCACAGGGTTCAGTGAGACACTTGGGAAAATATTTTCCAAAATAAAATTCGAGTCATTATTTGACCCACACCACCCGATTCTGTGGCCCAGCCCTGCCTACTAATGACACCGCCCTGTCCCTATTTAGACTGAGGTTCTAGAACTGACCAGCCCTTCACCAGGGCTTCCCTGTCCTGCCACCTCCTGCCTGAGTCATCCCGTGATGTCACAATCCTAGATTTATGATGTTGGCCAGAGTGGCCTCAGGGATGACTATAGATGGGACCAGCCTTAAATCCAGCTGTGAAACCAGTCACATTGTAACCCACCTCCCACCACCCCATTCTTCCATGATGTCGTGGGAAGAGCATGTTCTGGGAATCAGACAGGATAGGGCTGCCTCCAAGCTCTGCGCTTTCCTTTCTGCATGACCCAGGACTAAGAGAGCTCTCAAAGTCTGTTTCCTCATTAGTAAATGGGGATGTCTGCAGATCAAATTAAACAGCCTACATGAAGGTGCCTGTGCTGGTAGATAGTAGGGGTAATCAACATTTATTGCCACAATTATGATGCATAACAAATAACCCTAAAACTCGTGACTTAAAAAATAACCATTAATCTTGCTCTCTAGATTGAGCCTACCTGGGCTACCTGGGCTCCATGTGGACCAGCAAGCTAACCAGGCATGTTCTCAGCATGGCAGGTGCAAAAGTACATGAGAGCCACGCCCAACCACACAAGCACACTTACAGCTATTGTTTATATCAGGTCTACTGACATCCTGCTGGCCAAAGCACGTCACATGGCCAAGCCCAAAATTAAGGACAGGAAATGTCTACTCCTCCTCTAATGAAAGAAACTACATAGTAACCTGGCATAAGATACTGATACAAAGTGGGTGAAGAATTAGGAACAATAACGCAATCTACTACAATAAACGGTCAGGAAATATTCGATTCCGCATTTCCCACTCCCCTCCACATCCAGAGTCCTCTTGGTTTCACGCCATGCTCATCAAAACTCACGGTGAGGAAAGAACGTAAAATTGATGCTCACCGTATAAGCAACCAATAATTGTTGACTAGCACCTCAGCAACTGATCTATTTTAGTAAAGATTTACATCAGAGTTTTAAACATTTCTCGAACACTTCTCTGTCCCAGACCTTTTTTTAGATAATACATGAATAAAGACAGAACAGAATGCGTTATAAAAGGTGCTCCAGGAGGGCTACGAATGCAGAAGTAGGAAGTAGGAAAACCTTGAGAAGGTCACCCCAGGCCCTGCAGACTCTGGCTGTGGTTTGCTGAGGTTTGAAAGACAAAATGAGGCACCACTGATGGGACTGCATTTGTGAGCAGAGTCTGAGAAACAAAGAAATGGTGAGAAGGATGGAGGCAGATATTACAACTATATGGGGACAACACAAAACAACAGCCCCTCCTCTCTCTGGTTCTATTTCCTAGGAGACATGCTAATGGTGGATATTTCAGGTGGAGCAGGTGGTGTCAGCAGAGACCTGTTGGGCTTGTGGGAGGGATTTTTGGTGAGCAGTTCTATGCACAGCCAGTCCAAAAGTCATCAGGATGAAAGACAGGGCTGACTGCCCTGATGTCCCCTGCCCTGCGTGACCAGGAGACCAAGTGAATCTTTCCCAGACATGAATCATTCTAGGTCTGCATATTTCTGAAACTGCCACAGGCTTGGGGCTGGTCTGGTCACCTGTTTTACCTGTTTAGGTTTTCTCTCTTCCATTTATTCTCTATATTGGGAGAAAACTGACCTTTGCCCTTGAAAGATGCCATCAAAAATTCCCTCCCTCCCTTTTCTGGTTAAGAGACCAAATCCAAGGGGTCAGCAGGAGAGGGATTGGAAGACTACCTAGAAGGTCCTTTGTGGTCTTGTCTCAGAAACTACTGATGGCACTTCTTCTAACGCTGCAGATGTATCAGGCTGGGCTGGAGTTCCTGGTGGCTCCTGCAACGGTTTTTGGTGATGCTCAGATACAGCATCAGAGAGACTGAAACACGTGGGGAGAAGGTTATTCCATTTTCGTGCGATCTTTGAGCCTCCAGATTTCATCAAGGAGAAACTCAGCTTGGCGCTCTTTAAAACTGCCAGCACTAAGCAAGATGGGAGTAGAACTCTCAGTCCACCACCCAGGAGGACTCGGATGCAAGAAATGGAACTGGATTTCTCTATGATTCAACTTATTTTCTGTGTCAGGCACCAGCATGGACAAAACCCAGTCAATCCGGGGTTCCTTCCTCTTCTCCTAGTGTTGTGCCAAAGTTTTGGAGCTTAAGTTAGTTCCGAAATAATGGAAGGAACAGTCAGTGTCTGTATCATTCATTTAACTGTCATCCATTGAGATGTCTGTCACCCTGTGGTGCTCAGCCGACAGCCCACACTCGTTGAATTCAATCAGTTCCATCTCTGTGGTCCCTTCCGGGTCTCTCTGCTGCTTCTGTGCCCCTCCTGGAGGTGCAGGAATCCTCCTGCTATTCTCAGCCCTCGTTCGGCACAGGAAATTCTATTGGAGGCTCCATCTACCCAGACAGTTCATGCAGCTATTTCCTCTCTAGATTCTTGCCACCTCCCCAGTGATGTAGTTCTGCCAGAAAATAATGCACAGGACCCCTCTACACCTAAAGGTCACAAAACCTCCTTGAGATGTGCTGCCTCGTGCTCCAAAAGCTCCCCAGACCCTTCCCTCCCAAAAAATATCCACTTTTGAAGTTTTACCTCCTCGCCTCCCCTTTCCTGACAGTTAGGGGAATTCTTTTTCTCCGAGAAACCGTGCTCTCTCACTCACTGTATGTCTCCCAGATCTACGGCCAAGAGTCATTTTGGTTTCCTAAAGATCTAGGCTTTTGAAACTCAAATGCCAGGAGGCACTTCCTCTACTCTCTGCTCTCTACTGTCGCATCCCTTTCCTGAAGTAGTGACCACCCAGCCAAGAAGCTCAAATGGGGGAGGTCTCAAGAGAGAAAGAGCGAACCAGAGTAGAAAAGAATTACCAGTTCAACTTTTCAGAAATCTCACCCAGCCTCACAAACGTTGAACAAACATGAAGGTAGATACATGTTACTTTTAGAGCAAATAGTTCAAGCAGCCAAGTTGAAGATATAAGGAGGTATTTTTCTGCCGTCCCTAGGCCTTTTGCTCTCTTAACCATTCTTTGGTTTTAGGGAGGATACTGGGCTCCTTGTATTTGCCTTCTTAATTTTCTAAGAAAAATGTTCTGAAGGATAGACTGTCAACTGTCAAAACACCCATTTTTACCTCTGAGACCTGTCCTGATTCTGTTCCTTCTGTGTTTTCTCTCAGAACTGGAAACCCCTTTCTCTCCCCTTCCCTGCCCTTCACCGTGACCCCTCTCCATCCGCCTACTGCCTGATGGCTTCACTCTATGACATCTGAAATTATTCTCAGGAATTGAGCTGGGGCTGGGGGTTAGTGAGGCTGGGGGGTGCAAGGGCTCAGTAGTTCCAGAGACCTGAACCCAGTTTCTCCCCAACTTTCTGGAACAGCCAGGAAAAAGAGGAGAAAATCATCTGGGCTTCAACATGGGGAGGCCCCAAGCAGCCTCCCCAAGAATGGAAGGAGGGAGGAGGCCAGAGGTGGAGAGAGGCGGCCTGTGCTCTCCCACAAGGGATTTCTCCACTTCCTGCAGGCTTCAGTACACAACCGTGTTTGTTTAAGAGGGAAAGGAATGTCATTGATTGCTCCGGTGGTGGTGGTGGTGAAGGGAAAACAAAAATAATCTGCCCAGCGGTTCGCTCTGTTTCCTGTGCATGTGTCTGGGTGCGTGTCTATCTGTAGGCCTAGCAAGCTCCCTGCTTGTTTGAGCTGGAAAACGTTCCTTTGGGAGGGGTGCATGGAGTCTGAGACTGCCGAAAAGGCACTACCCCAGGGCCCCAGATTCTAGCCCGACAGGACAGCTGCCACCTGGCACCCAAGAGAAAGACCTTTGTCCTAGGACTGGTGGAGAGCACCTTCTTCCTCCTCCATGCTGTCTGCCTCCTCCCCTCCGCTGTCAGTATCTAGTCCTGCATGTGTCCTTATATCACTCTCTCTTTGTGTTTCTTGTCTCCCCCAATAAACTACCCTACGGGGCAAAGTGCTATTATTTCTCTTATTAATAGATGAGGAAACAGAGGCACAGAGTGGAAGAAGTAATTTGCCTAAAGCTTACAGTTTAATGGAGATGAATCAGGATAGAACTCAAGGGTTGTAGCTTTGCAGCCAACATTCTTGACCACTGTATAAACTGTCAAGCGCTGGGCAAATGACAGGCTTAATACTATTACCCATAACTACCCAATGAACGAATAGGAGTAAATGCCAAAGACATCCACGGCAGTCCCCGGGTCTTGCAAAATCCTGTGTGCATTACATAAGTAAAAATGAAGTTAAGAAAACATGATAAAGCAGTAATTGCCCTGGCTTTGGGGGTTATTTCTCTTCCAGTAATAGAATCAACCCTTCGGCCAAGCTAAGAAATAATTGGGAAGAAGAAAGTTAAAGAGAATGTTTTCCAAACAACCACTGAATGCCTAGAGGGCTTCTGCCTCAGCAAGTGAGCTTCCTGCCTCATACCCTTGAGCACAGAGCTAAGAATTCACAGTCATAAAATTTTAGGGCAGAAAGGAACTTTGGAGATCATCTGGCCCCTTCCTAATAGTTTACAGAATAAAAAAACTGTGGCCCCAAACGGAAGGTGTCTTGGCTAAGGCCACACTGCTATTTCTCACTAATTTAGGGCTTAACCAAATCCTGCGCACACACAAACACCGTCTCATTTATGGAAGACACCCTGAAAGAAGAAGCGATTTGCCCAAGGTCACATAGTTACAAAAATCTCAGATCCAGGATTCCAAATGCCAGGCAAGCGCTCAAACCGCCCTAGCACACTGCCCAGTGGGGAGCCGAGCCCTATGCCTAAGTGGCCAATTCAAGTCTCCAGTGTCCTGGGAGAGTCACCATCCCCTCCTCATCCCCCATCCCGGCAGCCAAGGCCGGAACAGCCAGAGCTCCATGATGTGCCTGGTGATCCAGGAGCACACCCACTCACATACACCAATACCCCTGCATTGTGCAACGAAGCTTCCACTCCAAGAGTTGCTGTAACATCTTTATCTGTCCAGGGCAGCTCCCCTCGGCCAATGTGCAGCGTCTCTCTGGCGCCTCATGAACCAACAGAAGGGGGCAACGAAATCCTGGCCCTTTACTATCTGACTTGTTTTTGTAGGAAGGAAAAATAAGAGCCAAAAGCAAATTCCTCACCTCACAGACTATTCATTTCCTGCCTTTGGTGGCACAGAAAGGGCTCTGGCTTGGGCAAAGCAGGCTTTAGAATTGGGGAAGAGGGGGTGGATGCTGGAGTCTGACTAGTCCTGGTTCAAAGACTACATCACCACTGTTGTTGTGTGATCTTTGGCAAGTCACTTATCCTTTCTGGGCCTCGGCATCTTCATCCAAAAAACAAAAATCTTCACAGTGCCCACTTCATAGGGTGGTGGGAAGGTTAAATTAGACAATGAATATAAAGCACTTTGATGGCACATTGTAACTGTCTAATAAAAAGTGTAATTGCTACTGAGCTCTTAGGAAAGATATAGCACCACTAAGATTGCCCAGAATGTTTGAAAACCCAGAACATATCAGATGGTGTCTAGAGGTCTGCCTTGCTCTAAGGATTTGTGAATTATTTGACTTTGGGTGGATTTTGATTCTCCTCTCCTTGCCCCTGGACGAACTTCAGGATCCCCATTCTTCAGGCTGAAGCATAGTTGTGCAGAAGATGTGCTCAGATGACTTAGGGTCCCTAACCAAAGAGCTGAGGATTTCAAGACTGGGGCAAAAAGGACACCTCAAACATTTTCTGGCCTTTGAAGGCATCTTAAGATACCCCTCCAGTTAGGGTCAGTATTAAGGTTGAGATCAGTGTTGCTGCTGAATTCAGGGTCGAGTTTGGCCTCAAGAGATTCAACAGTGTGGTATGCTAGACAGACAGGAGTTTTCAGGTGAAACACACCTGTATCCCACTTCCCGTAGAAAGGTAAAGCACACACCCACAGCATGGGAAGGAGCCAGGACAAAGGGTCTGATCTTTATCCTGGTAGCAGTACAAACCCACTGAAGGGTTTTAAGCAAGACAGAGTGTCTTGGGACGGAACTTTCTGGAATGATAGAAATGTGCCATATCTTGATCAACTGGTGGTCACACAGTGTAAACAGTTATGAAGCTGTCCTCTTTAGATACATTTCTTTTACTGTATGTAAGCTTACATTGACTTTTTTAAAAAGGTAAATGTGTCACACTAATAAGAGGCAAAGCCAAGATTCAGACCCACGAAGGGCTAGGATTGAGGTGAGGCAAGTGAGGTAGCACCATACAAGGGTGTGAATGGCTTCTGCCTTTATGTAAATGTTGGTATTTTGTTCACCATGGATTTGTTAGTGTGTTTTTTTTTTTTAGTCTTTTTTGTATTAAGTTTATTAAGGTAACATTGGTTAATACAATTATATAATTTTCAGGTGTACATTATAATTTGACATCTATATATTCAATTGTGTGTTTACCACCCAAAGTCCAGTTTCCTTCAGCTACCATATACTTGATCCCTTTTACCCACTTCATCCTCCCCCTACCCCCCTATATTTGACCCCATTTACCCCGTCTACCCCCTCCTCCCCCACCCTCTACCCTCTGGTAACCACTAGTCCATTGTCCATGTCCCTGAGTCTCTGTTTGTTGGTCCTGTTCATTTGTTGCTTTTAGGTTCATATCCCACATATAAGTGATATCATGTGATTTTCAACTTTTTCTGTCTGGTTTATTTCACTTAGCATGATTCTCTCGAGGTCTATCCATGTTGTCACAAACGGCAATATTTCATCTCTTCTTATGGCTGAGTAATATTCCATTGTGTATATGTACCACAGCTTCTTTAGCCAATCATCTATTGTAGTACACTTCGGTTGTTTCCATGTCCTGGCCACTGTGAATAATGCTGCTATGAACATAAGTGTGCAAATATCTTTTCGGGTATATGTTTTCAAGTCTTTGGGGTAAATACCCAGTAGAGGGATTGCTGGATCATATGACAGATCAATTCTTAGTTTTTTGAGGAACCTCCATACTATTTTCCATAGTGGCTGTACAAATTTGCAGTCCCACCAGCAATGTATGAGGGTTCTTTTTTCTCTGCTTTCTCTCCAACATTTGTGATTACTGGTCCTGTTGAATATAGCCATTCTAACAGGTGTGAGATGGTATCTCATTGTGGATTTGATTCGCATTTCTCAAATAGCTGGCGATGTTGAGCATCTTTTCATATATTTTTGGCCATTTGTATGTCCTCTAGGGAGAAGTGTTCAGGTTCTCTGCCCATTTTTTGATTGGATCGTTTGTTTTTTTGTTGTTATTGAGTCGTATATTCTGGATATTAGGCCCTTATCAAAGGCATTGCTATCAAATATATTTTCCCATTGAGATGGTTGTCTCTTGACCTTGTTGACGATTTCTTTTGCTGAGCAGAAGCTTTTTAGTTCATCATGGATTTGTTTGCATTGATTTTTATTTTTAAAAATATCACGCTGCCATATTTATTTGGATTACTGAGTTTGGGGTACCCCCTTAACGTGTTTGGCTGAGGCAAGTGCCTTGCTCCCCTTACCCTCATCCCGGCCCTGCTGATCCCACCCAGGCATGCTCCCCAGGGTGCATGCTCTTAACCACTGGGTGGCCTCCCTCCCCTGGTCAGCGCAGCATCATCATTGCATTATCTTTGTAGTTGGGTTCCCAGAGCTTGGAAGGAGAACTTGCAAAGAGATACTTACACAGGGGAGTTGGATAAGAAGGAAGGTTGCCACAGAAACTCCCAGGGCGTGGCTCTGGCAAAATATAAAGAAAAATATTTAGACAGCATTTAAATAAACCAGCGGATGATAGAAAAGATAGTGAGAGAAAGGGGAGCCATTTGGGGCCAAAGGTTAGGGGAAGTTAGCTGCTCGTGGAAGAAGTGAGTGAACTCCCTCCAGCCAACATCCCCCCCACATCGAGCTGCCTGCCCAAGAAAGCCCCAGCTACCCCAAGGATTTGACCCTTTTCAGCCTCTTTCATAGTTACATTCAGAAATATCAACCACTCAACACAAACATTTTAATGATGGTGTTTGTGTATATTTTAACAAGGATAGCAAATGATTCTTTGCATTGCATAGCGCTTTAGTTTGCAAATGCTTTTGCATATGTTGCCCAGATGTCAGCTGGGCCCCTCTCCATGCCTCTCTGAGAATCTAGTGATGATTTTCTTGGACCTTCCTCCATTTCACAGCTCACCTGGGCCTCTCTTCAGAGCGGAAGGGGCCTCTTCCTCCAGAGAAAGGCCCCCAGTTTTCCATTTTGATTAGGAAAATTGAACACACACCAAAGGAAACATCCCCAGTAACAGTACCAGTTACAGGAGAGAGAAATCAGGCATCTCCCAGCCGGTAGCTAAATACTTGAGTGACTTTTCATCTTCCTTTCTGGTTTTGTTGTCAGAGGAATTGTGGCGCCCCCACCACACCCCACATCTTCTCTTCGAACCCCTTCCCCCGGCCCCTATTGGGCTGCACTTTATCAGCACCAACCAAGAAACGTGCATAAACCCCACAGGGGGAGGCAGCTCCAGAGGCCTCCTCCTGCGGCCTCTCCCTGTCTCCCTCCTCTCACTTCTCCTTGATCGCAAAGAGTTTTCTTTGTGAAAGAAGTACTCAAAGTTGTAAATTAAATGAGGACACAATGCCGCAGGGAGAATGGGAAAAGCCAAAGGACTTCTTGCCCTCTGTGCCATGGAGCCTTTGAAATGTCCTCTCACCTGCCCACGCTCTCCTGGAGGGTGGAGGGCTGAGGGCCAAGGGGGCGGCAGGCTGTGGGGTGGGCAGGGACGAGAGCTCCGGGTCCCCTTGGAAGATGCAGGGGTTCCCCAGGGGGCAGCCGGCTCCCTGGCCCCTTCTGAAAATACTTCTCTGTGTTTGTACAGGTGTGTGTGTGTGCACGCGTGTGTGTGCTTATGCACACATGTGTGTGTGTGTGTGTGTGTGTGTGTGTGTGTGTGTGTGTGTGTGTGTGGATGTGTTGGTGTGCATATGAGGACAAGGACAGGGGGGACATTAGGACTCCCAGAAACAGGGGGGACGTTAGGACTCCCAGAAGCTGCATCCAGTGCACACACACTGTCTTTGCAAAGCAAATCATCTGTTTTCCTGGTTTTGTTTTTCTCCTCCCTGTGGGCTCCAGACCCTCCCTGAAAACAAAGGGAACTTGAAAAACGCAGCCCTTCCTGTGTTCCCAAATGTTCAGAATGCTGCGGTGAACTCGAGTGGTGCCAGTTCGGATGCCCAGCCCTGCCGCTGCTGCAGGAAGCCACCAGCCCACCAGCCACCACCGCCCTCGTATGCAGCATGCCTGGGAGGAGGGTGGGCAGGAGGGGGTAATGCGCAGCTCGCTGCACCCCAACTCCTGAGCCAGCACCAGCCCTGCGTGAGAACTGAGAGCCCACAGGGGGGCATAGGTGCATCGTTTTGGGGTTCCTCCAAAGAAGAAGGGCCCTGGGGAGTGGTGGGAAGGGAGGCAAGAGAAGACACCTTCACATGGGATTTATTTCCAACCCACCAGGTATGCAGGGACCTCACTTTCCATTTTACCAGGTCAGTTCTAGGCAGAAATAAACGTTTTGATCATTTCAATACACATGTACTGAAAACCTACTATGTGCGTGTGACTATAAATAAAGGTAAAACTGCTCAGCTTTGCCACCCCAGTATTCATGGCCCCCCATTTCCCCACTTGGGGCCTCTCGCATCCTCCAAGGTAACGTGAGGAGGTGGAACTGGGTATCTGCAAAACCTCTTCCAGACCCAAAATTCCGTGATTCTTAGTGCCGCAGCTTCATGACTCCACACTGCCGCACTTCATGCTCTCACACGTCGTTCCCCTATTGCATCATGTCAACAGTCTTCCCTTCCCCCAACCTCTGCCCGAATGCTCACCTGCTTTCTTCCCTTTCTTAACTTTCTTCTACAAAACAAGGTGTCTGTCCTCCCTTGCTGGAAGGTGTAAATTACTGATAACTCTTCTCCCTGTCTGCACTTTGAGAAGGTTCTCAGTCTTCATCTAATCCCGCGTCTGCCCAGAATGGCTCCACCCATCATACAACCTTGGGTCCCACAGCATCCCCCGCCTGCATCTGGGTACCAGCCACACTCGGCAGCATGCACTCGCCCCGCATAAACTCTCCTCCCCACCCCGGCCTCTTCTCAAGCTGTTCCCTCTGCCTGCCTGGAGCACTCTTCCCTCCCCTCACCCCCAGCCAGTTCCCAGGTCTTGAGATCCTAGTCACCTCTCAAGATCCATCTCAAACACTCCCTCCTTCATCCAGGCTTTCCTGATCCCTCCCACCCCTTCCGCAGCAGACGTGAGCTGTCTTATTTGAAGTGTTTCATATGATACAAAACCCTTAGCCTTTACTTTTCATCATCAGTATCTTTGTCTATTCCCCCACATGACTGAGATCCTTAAAACTAAAAGTCAGGAAATGTGTCTTTCTCGTGCTTGAATCACCAGGCGGTGTCTGTCACAGGTGTCCAGCAAACGTCTGTGTATGCAGTGGTCCAGGTGCAGGAGCCGGGTGGCCTCAGGGCAGAGGATGATGGCGCTGCCGGGGAAGGAGGTTGGCAGAGGGAGGAGGAACCCCAGACAGTCAACTAACAACTGTCCCTGTGACAGGCCTGAGACCCTGAACATCTCTCTTTCCCAAAAGGGCCTGAATCTGGAGACAAAGATCACGCATACTAAAGTGGTCTATTTATTTCATCCAAGGCACAACTTTTCCAAGAAACAAAAAGCAAGGCAGTGTCAGGTAGTGAGAAGACTCTGGGAACTCGAGTGCCTCTTGGCCAGCAAATGACCGAAGCCAGCTGGGGAGGTGGGGGTGGGCGGTGGCAAACCAATACATGCTTCATCTAAAAGGTGCTGGCTCTATCTGCCGAAACACAGTCACACAGGTGGACAGATCACCAGCAATGACTCAAGAAAAGTCCCGTATCGAAGTTTTTACATAAAATCTACCACTTCATAGATGTTGGCCATTTATTCAGTTTTTTAAAAAGTCACCAACACTGGGTAGGCCCAATGAAATAGATCTGCAGGCCACATCCAGCCCATGAGCTGCCACACTGAGATTTCTGCTTAGGTAACGCGCCAGGCTCCTGAGGAATGCGACGTGCCTGACTCCGTGCTGAGGCCACACTGGAAATCCACTCCCGCTAGAGGAAATGTCGGCTGTTCCGCTGAACCGGCCCTGGGTGCAGAAAGGGAGCTGACGAGGAGTGGGCAAACATCTGGAACGTCTTCGTGGTCTTCAAAACCAAGGTCTTTGCTCGCCTCAGGTATCATGGCGATGATACTGACTCCTCACACTGGCATCGGTCATTCACTGCCCCTCTGAGCGCTCAAATTTGCATCCCTGGCCCCGAGTTTTCTCATTACCTGACACTGCCTTGCTTTGGGTTCTTGGGAAGGTTGTGAAGAAATGGACCACTTCAGCATCCATGATCTTTCTCCCCAAGTTCAAGCTCCTTTGGGTACAGGAGATGTTACCTTGAGTATCTTGACCTAAAGGATGGTCAGAAGGCTTGGACTGGTCACCAGCTTGCTGACCTGAACAAATGACTTCTTCTTTCTGAGCTGCGAAGAGTGGGCTGTCAGTACAAGGAGTGGGCTGGACGAGAACACCTTTGAGGTGGCTCATAGCCTCTGGCAAAGGAAATGTTAGCCCTTGATTATGCAAGGACTGGGCCCCACAGTGGGCAGAAGGAGTTCCCTGATTCACACGGGAGTGCCTTCCTGCGGGTGTCTGGCCGCGAACAGACCAGCCAAAGTCCTCACGTTCTTTTGTGAGGCGTAGTAGCCACACTTTATCTGCAATATCGCACAGGCGTTGGCCATCAGAGGGCTGCTGGACAGGCCCCTGGAGCGGCTAGATGATAGGAATTGTGAGGAGTTGGCCCAGGGAGGTTATCAGGGCAGGTGGGATGGCAGGAAGGCACCTGAGCAAATGATTACCAACGGGAATGATAGAATTTCTATATTTTAACAACTGGTATAGCCAGGCAGGTATGTATCTACTGAGTATCAGCTCAGCCCTCACAAGAATGCTGCCCTTCCTGTGTACAGCAAGGCAGACCCAGATGCCAGCCACAGATTGGAAAGTTAACCCCCTCCCAGCCTCTGGGGAATTTGCAGAGCCCACCCCTCCCAAGCACAAGCTTGCTTCACTCCAGGGTCCCCACCCCAGGCCTCCCCAGGCATTGGCAAAGAGCAGGCACCACTCCAAATCCTGACTTCATGCTGACCATCAAATCCCCAAGCCAAGGGGGGAGCAATGATGTCATTGTCCCTGTGTTTCAGAAGAGCAATAATCAGACTCGGAAGAGGATCGGCTTTCAAGGCAGAAGGCCAAACAGTTTATCTTGGCAAAGGCCTCCGAGGATTGCCTCACAGAAGGAAAGGGCTGGCATGCTCATGACCATCGTTTGTTATGAGCTGGGAATCTGCAGTGTCCTTGGAGCCAGGAGAAGCTCAGGGACCCTGTTGAGATGGAGGGTGTCGAGTCTGAAACAAACGACCATTAACGTCACCTCTTCCCATCTGAACCCTTTCTTGGGGAAGGCGAGGGTACCTCGAAGCTCAAGGAAGAGCCTTATTCCAACAGAGCTGTGCCACGCCACCCTGGACCAGAGTCTCCTCTTACTATTCTAAAGATGTCACCCATTTTCCCAATATGAATGAGTTCTATGAGGGGGGGACCTTGTTCATTACTATATCCTGGCCTCGGCACAGAACTGAGAAATCAGTAGATATTAGCTGAGTGAAGGGCAAGGAGGAAAGAGCAATGAATTGGTATGTCGCGCTCCTGGATTCCAGGTATCCCGGGACGTGTCTGGCTGGGCTTAGGTGACCAGGTTGGGGTGGTGGGGGGACTGCCATTGATGGGTGCAAGTGTGTGCTATATATTCCAAAGGATCTATCGTTTAGCAGCCTTCAACTGCCTGCCTTCTCCCTGTGGTTCACAATCTTGCCTCCATGCTAACGTCTTTCTAATGACAGCCATCTGGTCAACCTTTTGTGGTCAAACACTGTTGAAAGGGCCGGCTTGGAGAAAATGTGTTCAGGAAGAACAAACCTCCACCCTCCCCAACCCACCCCCCCACCACCACCACCACACCTAAGCTATACTTCTGCTGGGCTCTCATCTGAGCTCTGTCATTTTAATTACTTTGGGCATGACCCTTCCTCTCTCTGGGCCTCAGTTTCCTCTCCTGCCAAAAACAAGATACATTAGATGTGTCTAATGTTCTTTAACTTCTAGCGGGGAGTGTCTCAGCCCCCTCTTAGAAACAGAAGGAACCCATGGAGCCTCTCCCTGAAAAATGCAGTTCCTCACATGTACAAAGGAACGTTTCTATGTCCAGTTTCTGGAGGCCTGTGGCCCCCACAGCCTGGGGGCAGAGCCTTTCGACTTGCTGAACTGTAAGTCCCTCCAGGCTCTGACTCTCTGGAATGTCAACCAAAGTGTGACTGTGAGAAAACACATTCCAGCTGCCCTCCTCTGAGGCCGCCTCGGGCAGGGAAGAGGCGTGGGCCTCCCGAGTGGCCCTAAATACGTTCCCCTAGGTTCCTCGAACCCCTGGCCTCTTGGAAATGAGGCGGGAAACTAAAGGAAAGCCAGGCAGCTCAGCCTAAAAGGGATTTCCTCTCCTTTGCTTCTCCTTCTAATTTGGCCTTTCAAGAGTTTGATCATGGGGGAGGAGGGAGCGCGCGGGGGGAAAATGCTAAGAGATTTTTTTTTTGATTGAGGCTTGGAGAAGGAGGTGGAGATGGGCCACAAAATAGAGAGGTCAGGCACGGCTACATGGCAGGAGACACTGATGAGTGTGGGTGGGGCCCCCGCGCATTCTCCAGGACAAATTGGACTTTTCCAGCCCACTGGTTTTCGAAAGCTATTTATGAAGCTGGACTAATCCAGCCCAGCTGTGTGACTGTAAGTAAACAGGACCTTTTGTGGAGGTTCAGAACCAGCCGCCCTCCCCAGCCTGTTCCTACAGAGCTCACTCCATCCTTTCTCTAGGGGAGGTCAAAAAGTGTCAAGGTCAAGCAGGCGAAGTTGAATCTGAGTCTAGGACCCGTCCCTATCTGTCAACCACTCTCAACCCTGGCAAGTCTCACCTGGGCAACTGAACGGTCACACGGATCTGAGTCAGGATGCCTACTCCCCTCCTGCTTAGCTGGACAAACTTGGGGGTGATTCTTCACGTCTCTGAGCTTCTGTTCTCCCATCTGCAAAATGGCCATCATAACATCTAACTTGTAGAGTTACTGGGCAGGATGAACAAGGAAATAAAAGTGAAGGTGCTGCAGGCAGTGCTCAGCAGAGCTGGTCCCCAGTTGATGCTACGTGTCCCCCTTGGCCACCCCAGAGAGCTCCTTTATCCTTCTCTCTGGAGTAGAGAGTAGCATATACGGAGAACTGGAGTGAATCAAGAAAGAGGCACAGCCTACAAGTGGGACGATTTGGAAAAGGTAGTGCTCCCTTCAAGCTGAAAAGCAGCCCCCACCTCCAGGTGCACGGCTCAGCAAAGGAAGCACGGACTGGACAGAGTCCCCCTTCTCGCCCCGTCCGCCAGGTGCCCTGGTGGAGACCACCAGCCACGCAGCCACAAAACCCAGGCTGCCCTGCCTACCCTTGGGATGCGATTTTTTTTCTAGTAAAGCTTTAGTCTTGGAGCAAAGTCATTGATCCCCTTTTAAAATGCCTAACGGGGATGAAAATTGGAGAAAATCGTTTGCACCTTAGTGTGAATGAGTTTCTGGTTCATTCCCGTCCCAAGAAAAAGGCAGGAAAGATAACCACGACTCACCCTTACCTGGCCCTCGGACAGTTCTGTCCTGCTTCAGCATCCTCAAGCAGTAGCACCTGTCCTTCAGCACGAGTGGCCCAGGAAAGTGAGCCTTCCTGCTGCTCTCATGCTACGCCCAAGGGCACTGGGCTCAGGACCCCAACGTCACTTCTACTGTGCTGTCTCGGCTGAAGAAAGTCACAAGGCCATCCAAATTCAAGGGATGGGAAAAGAGAGTCCACTTCCTATTGGAAGGACCTGTAAAAGTCAAATAGTAAAGGACATGAATACAGGGAAGCCACTCGTTGGGACCATCAATGCAATCTACCGTGAGTTGGGACTGTGGCTAATGCTCCTGGAGCCCATATTTTCCAAACCCAAATTTGGGATTTAAGGGTTGATAATGTGACACAATGTTTTCAAACGGGGCCGTCTTGGACACTCCTGGATGCTTGGTCATACTTATACCCCCACATCACCCTACCACAGCCCAGCCCCGTGATCTTCCCTAAACACATGTTCATTGATTATCCGACTGATTCAAAACCTGATACTTCAGAACAAGGATGGAACTCCTACGTACATTTTGGGATCAAAGATTTGTATTTATTAGCAAGACTGGAACTTTATAGGACTTCAGATCTAGAATCCATTTAAATTAGTGCCTTTTGTTTTATAAATGAATAAATTAAAGCCAAGAGGTAAAGGGACTTAGCCAAGATCCTATGAGAAGTGAGATCAATGTCTCTCAAACTTTAACATGCATTTGAATCTCCTGAGCATCTGCGGAATCTGAGCAGCAGGTTCGGGGTGGGGCCTGAGACTTAGCATTTCTAACAAGGGCCCAAGTGACATTGATGCTGCTGGTCCTAGAACCACACTTTGAATATCAAGGCTTGCAGAATCCAGAGAGAGGGGACCAGCAGACAGGAGATGGTCGGTAGACACCTGCATTTAGAGCTTCTCTGTCCATTGCCATCCTTCGCTTAGGCCCATTTTACCAATGAGTAAACTGAAGCTCAGAAAGAAGGTACTGGCGTTGGGGCCACTTCAGGAAGTTTTACAGAAGCAGGCCCACTTTCCTTGCTCAGGAGGCAGCTCACAGAGAGGTGAGCTCAAGGAGTTGTGGCCCCACTTGGAATTTCCAGGTCCTCGAGGTAGGGGCATCCTTTCCTGCTGAGACTTCAGGCTAAGCGGCCCCTTTTCACTTGTTGGGGACTCATGGTGCTGGCCCAGGGGTCTCTAAGTCCAAAGGGCTGAGAATGTCCTGTCTGGTTAGTGATTTAGGAGCTTGGCAACCTCTGTCGTTGTACTATGTGGCTCTGAACATTCTGTCCAACAGCCTTCTGGCACACCATACACTTTCAAAATGAAAGGGGAAAAAAACGAACATTGCCCTTGCTCATTTGCCTAATTTAAAAGCGTCTAGAAGCTTTTTTTAGAAGGGGGAAAAAAAAACACTATCCATCTGAAATGGAGGAAGCACCTCATCAAGGAACCAAGAGAGAAATGGAGACATAAGTTCCCAGGGCTGACATATTAATGGACGAACCGCGCGCCCGGTTTGTTTTTTCCCATCCCCTCTCAGCTCAGAAACCACTGCCTTTTGGGAAGCTCTTGTGGGGAGAGGAAATTGCTTTCTCCCAAGGGAAGATCCAAACCCTCCTCACCCACCTTGGGCAGTGACATCCTGTGATTTCACATCAGTTCGGTCCAACCCACAGACATTTATCGAGACACTGCTATGTGTCGGGTGCTATGCTGGGTGAACTTGAGGGTGCGTCTTCATCTCTCCGAGCCTCAGTTTTTCCATCTGCAAAATGGCCATAGTATAACTGGTAGAGTTACTGGGCATGATAAACAAGGAAGTAAAAATGAAATTGCTGTAGACAGCACTCAACACAGAGCTGGTCCCCAATGGATGCTTCATGCTCTTCTTGATTTAGTGACCAGAGACAGCCCTGTGCTATACATTCATCCATTCACCCAACAATTGAGTCTTGCCAGGCAGCATACCAGCTCCGGGATAAGGACAAAGAAAGATAAGCATGTTCTGGCTACACCTTGTCTCGCCAGAGAGACCCTCAGTAAATAATTCTTATTGGCATATTGCAATAAGTAGTTACTTCTTGTGACAAGTAACCACAACAGAGTGTGATGCTGGGAAGACAAAGATAAAAAAAGGTCTTACTCAAACCCGTCTCTCCTTTCTATGACATGGCCACTGTCGCAGCTTGGGTCCTACCTGGTGGCACAGCCTGGGGACAGTGTAGAAGAAAAGCCGAGCTGTTCTCTGCAGACCTTGGGCTAGGCCCTCCACCTGACCCCTACTCCTCCTCCCCAAACTCACACACTTACGCCTTCTGTCTTCCAGACACCAGCCAGAAGCCTTCTTTCCCAAATGCGAATCTAATGCTGTCATTACCCTACTAAAAATGCTGCACTGGGCTTCCCATCATTTGCGGGATTAAGTCCAAACCTCTCAGAACAGTTTACAAGGCTTTTTACAATTTGGCTCTGGTCTGCTTTTCAGCCCCATGTCCCCTCCTGCCCCATCATTCACCCCTGTCTCTCACTGAGGGACATCCTGGGGCTTCCCAGGACCACTCAGAGTAAGAGAGAGCCCTCAAAAAAAAAAAAAAGAAGAAAACTATTTTATAATGGAAATGTTCAAACCCACGCAAAAGCAGAGGGAGTAAAATGATGAACCTTCATATATTATCACGAGCTTCAATAAATGCCCGATCTTGTCACCTCTACATCCCCACCCCACACTGGTTATTTTAGAGCAAATCCAAGACATTATGTCCTTTCATCTGAAAATACTTCAGTATGTATTTATGAAAGAGGAGGACAGTCCATTTTTCTGAGGCTCCAGATTTGTTTTAAAAAATTCCAAAGCAGGTTAACCAAATTTGTGGTACAGTTTTAATTTGTACATTTAATAAACCGATGTTTTTAACATGCACACAGTACAACGACTATGTGGAGAGAGCATTAAAGAGTCCAAATTCAAGGTCCTTTGTGAATGTGGAGCCCTGGCCAGCCCCACTCTCCCAGGGTCACCCTCCCCTGACCTTCTACCCCTACGTCTGGCCCTGATGCTTCCTGAATCCACTAGGAACCTTCACGCCTTTGTGCCTTCTCCCTTGTGGATACTTCTGCCTGGATCACCCTTTCCTCTACTTGGCAAACTCCTGCTTGACCGGCAAAGCCCAATGCAAATTTCCCCTTGTCTGTGACACCTCTTCCAACAACAACCCCCCCAACAGGTGACCACTCATTCTTCTTTGCATCTACAGCATTTTCTTCACTGTTCTCTTGAATGTTTACATTGTTGAGTTAAAATCTTTATTTGTGTAGATCTGCAGCTCCCAATAACCTGCGCACCCCTTGAGGGTAGGGCCTGGGTCCTCTCTGTGTCTCCCAGTGTGAAAAGCAGTCTGGTCCCAAAGCGTGCACTCTGGCCCCGGCCAACCTGAGTAAGATATCTAGTTCAGTCTCGGTTTCTCGTTTGTGAATGAGGGAGGAATAACAGCAGCACTACGACAGGGTCTCGTGAGGATCAAATGAGATATGTCTCTTTTGCTGCCGTGGAGCCCACCACATGTGGACACTGAACGATCGTTGGCCTCTACCACCGGTGGCCGCCATGACTCCTTTCTTAAAGAAGCCCCTACCTCTGGAGATGGTCTCACCCTTCGGCACAAGGACCCAGTGTCCGTTCAGGTCCTGAGAGATTTTCCCTGCATGGGGGACGGTGGAAGTGTCCCTCATTAGCCTGCGCTGCTGCAGACCCTGCAGTGGAGGGCTCACCCCAGACTGCCCCCCAAAACTCCACTCCCCGCAGAACAGTGGGGAAAAGACTGTCTTATATCTTCTGTGATCAGTGGGGTGACGTTAGCTGGGTGTAAAACAGCATCATGGCCAGCCTTTGAGACCAATGTTATTTCTTCGTTGGAGGGTGCATTCCCCTACAGCACGCTCCCCAACTTCCTCTAGACGAGGCAGAGCTGGCGTGGAGCTGCAGCCCTGCCAGCTGCTATTGCTGCTCCTCTGTGGGGCTGGGGCTCCGTCCTGACCCCCCTCCCTCCCGTACATCTCATAGGGTTGTCATGAGGCTCCAGGGGAAGCCACCGATCAGCACTTAGCAGAGTGTCACACAGTCAACTCCCCAATAATGGGAGGGTACATTTTTTAAGCTCCCCACCATTCTCCCGCATTGAACAGTACTTTTTTCCCAACATTTGTCTGGAACTTGCAGAAGGAAAGCCCCCTTGGAATCAGGGGCTGCTTTCACAGGGTGGGCACAGCATATGTTCCATAAAAGGCATTTTTTTAAAAAAGGACAGAAATATTTCTGATTTAGAAGCCTTGGTTTCATGGCTTCATTTTATAGTCTTGAGCAAGTATCTTTTTTCTGCACTTCAGATTCCTTATTTATAAAGGCCATTCATAGGGGAAGCAGAGCAAAAGGGACATTGAAGGATGTGAGCTGGACATGTGATTCCAGGCAGGGTCTCTGCCTCGCCAGGCTGTCTCCTCCACTGTGCAGTGAAGGAGCTCTGTTGTGCTGATTACTCTGGGGGGCCCTTTCCACATCGGACCCCCTCAGGTACGACAGGGTTCACCTCTCTCTCAGGTCAAGCAGGAGACCCTGGTAGAACATGATGAAAAGTGGGGGTAGGGGGGTCTTACACCTACAACTAATATAAAATAATATTGAATGTCAACTCCAACTGAAAAATAAAAAAAGAGGGGGGTCTTGATGGTTGGGGTGACCCTCAAGGGTTATCAGGTCCCTCCCCTATGTCCAAGCAGAGCTGCCTGACTCCAGGCCCAGGAAAGCTGAAATGACCCCTGTCTATCTTTCCCTCAAGTTCAGAGTCATCACCTTAGCATGTCCTTCCCTGTCACCAACATACATCCATCCGCTACAGATTTATGGCCACACAGGTAACCCATTAAACCCCTGCTAGGCTCTAACATGAAAGCCCAGATTACTCTTGGCAGGTGTCACCTTGCAAAGCCGAGAGCAGGGAAGGAGGGAGGCAACGCAGCAGCTGTGAGAACAGTGTTGGGTTAACATTAACAATACCAACAGCCGGCACGATTCCAGCATGCCCTCCGCGCCTGGATAAGTGCTTCAGTACATTAGCTCATTTAAACCCTGAGACAACCTATGGGAAGCATACTTCCTTTAGCTCTATTCATAAATGCAGAAATCAAGGCACAGAGAAGTGAAGTCACTTGCCCAAGGACACACAGCTCAGCAGTGGTAGAGCCCTGCAGGAAGTGGGAAGGAGAGGCTAAAAAAAGAGTGGGTGTCCTAGTGGTCCTGGAAAAGGACAGAGACACCAAGAGAATACTAGTCACCTGGAACGACGGAAGTTTCGGTACCGAAGAGCGGACACCTCTAAAAGTAACTCACTCGGTCCATACGCAATAGTAATGACAATGGTGGTCATGATAATAGCACCTAACATTTATACAGTTCTCATCATTCTACATTTCTATATTTACTCAGAAAATCCAGCCAACAAATATTGAATATCTGCTATGTGCTGGGCAAACGATGCGCACAGTGAGTATGGCCTTGCCTCCATGGAGCTCAAAAAAATGTGGAAATAAACATATAAGGGCAATCTCGGTTTTAGCTTTGTTGGTAAGATTACAAAATCCACTCCTCAAAGCTTCCTCTTTGAATGGCTTCGAAGTTAGCCACAGTGTTTGGAAAATCAAGGTCATTTTCAGAAGGGAAGGGGCAAAGGTTCTGTGAGGAGGAGGGAGAAACACAGATAATTTACTCTCTCTTACTCTGCTCATGGATACCCAATACTAATATTTGTTGATACTTCCTTCTTTGGCTTCTAAACATTCTTTTATCTTAGCCCTTCTCTTTATCAACTTGTTCATGGGACAACACATTCAGTAAAAATATGCCGGAAGCAGAGATCTTGCTTGTTCCATTGATTGGACTAACGATCTGGCTCAGGACCTCTGCTTGTAAGGGCTAAACACAGTGGGGAATGAGGCTGAGAAGGCTGAGAAGGCTGATAGAAGTATCTGCAAGCTAGTGTTCATTCGCCAGTGAAAACCCTCCTCCCTCCCAAGTATCATAAAGTCATGAGATGCCCAGCTGGATATTGTGTTTCTGATCCATGGCATTGCCAAAGTCTTATCCTTGTTCGCTGAAACCCGCTAAGACATTCATCTGCCTTCATGATTTGCAGACACTGGAAATACACATCCAGGCCATTCCAAATGCATTTAAAAGTCAGGCTCCATCACACAATAGGATAGTGCTGGGCAGTAAAAAGAAGTTAAGTACTGATACATGCTACAACATGGATGGATCTTGAAAGCATGCTAAATGAAAGAAACCAGTCATAAAAGGTCACATATTGTGTGATTCCATTTATAGGAAATTTCCAGAATTTGCAAATCTATAGAGACAAAAAGTAGACCATTGGTGGCCAAGGCTAGAGGGAGAGATGAATGGGAAGTAACTGGTAATGGGTATGGGGTGATAAAAATTGGATTTCAGTGATGAAAATGTTCTGAAATGAGGTAATAGTGGTAATAGTCACACAACTCTGTGAGTATACTACAAACACTGAATTGTACACTTTAAAGAGGGTGAATTTTATGATATATGGACTGTATCTCAATAAAGCTGTTTAAAAGTTATTTAAAAAATAAAAATCAGGCCCTACCACTGCAGCTATGGTAGGTCCTATCTCACTGAATTAAATAGAAGTTTATATGAGATTTACAGAATGAAAACCAGGCAACATGTAATCATTAGAGTTTGAGTATATTTCTACACAGGAAAATAAGTACAAGTTAGTCTGTGTATAAAGAATATCAGATCAATCTAGCATGTCAATTTAATGTTAATTTTTAAAATAATTTTAAAGCAGATTTTTACAAAGCATAGTACAAAAACAAAATACTTTTTAAAAAGCTCATATCCAGCAGGTGGTAATTTGGGGCTTTGGGGATTCATTTTAAGTGAATATTAGTCCAAATTATCCCCAGAGAATTTATGGCTAGGATCCAGCTAGATGTCACACGTATTTGGCTTACAAACTCAAATCTTCAAGATAACCTGAATTGCCGGTGTACCTATTCCCATTTACAGATAAAGCAACTGACACCAGAGAAGCTAAGGAACTTGGCCAACAGTGCTCCAATAGGAGGAGACACCGGTAGTGTTTAAACTCTGGTCTATCTGGCTTCAAAGCCTACTTTCTTCTTCCTCCTCATTCTATGACATTTCACAAATAGTTTCCCTGAACCAGAGGAAATAGCTCCCTGCGCTTATAGCCCCAAATAAACAGTATTTGTTCTATGCAACACCAGTAAGAGTAACTTTAACCAAAATTTTATATTTACTTTCATCTTAAGTGATTACATATGTGAACATAAACAGAACCAAAAACATATGTGGATATTAAAGTATTGCTATTATTATTTAGCTATTTTCTGAAGTCACTAAGAAGAGGAAAAATAATTTCCTATATTGAGATCATCTGACTTATAAAGGGGGCTTTTCTCCCACCTAGAGATGGAGCCAGAGCAATACTGTGAATAAAAGAAAATTATGACAGAAAACCCAGGGGGTTTGAAATCCGTGGCTGCATAGACCCATGAGATTCAGGCTGGTCTTCAACACTGGATCGTGCAGACCCTCCCAGAGGCACCGTTTTGCTGGGGATGTTGTCTCATCTGTGAGGGGCACCCAGGAGAATCTCACAGAGAGGAGACGGGCAGGCAGCCTGAGCGTTGTCTGCCACAAACATCACACGGGCGAGAACAAGAAAAGTGTATTTACGGTCAAATATTGCCATCCTATTGGTTTATTTTTGACTATTCCGTTTCTCAGGGAAACAGGAAATGTAAAAGAAAAGAATGTTTGTATTTCGGTAGGGCAGGTTTAGTTTAATTTTTCTAAATATGCTACCAGTATTTTTCCAAGAATACTTAAAGTGGGAGGAGGTGATACAGAGGGTTCAGAGGTGGGATTGCAAGAGCAGAGGACGTTAAACCGGGCTGAGACCACAGACCTCTCAGCAAACATCTCCTGGGCCCCTCCTATGTGCCAGACCTGGGCGTAGCACAGACCCAAGAATGAAGAAGGCAGGTGGGATCTCTATCTTAGGCACCTGGGTGGGTGGTGGGACTGTTGACCGAGGTGGGGATCCAGGAAAAGGAGAAAGCATTTTTTGGTGGGAACTCATGAGGTCACTCAGCAATGTTGAGTTGGAGGTGCCTGTGAAGCCACCTGGGGGCTAAGTTCAGGAGGCAGGTCTGTAACTCAGGTGAGGCCTGAAGGTTCGATGATGAACAGCAACAGATACAGACGCACAGCTTCTCACGGAGCTCAGTCTTGTGAGGAATTCAGACATTCATCCAGCAATCACGCCGATAAATTAAAGATGGCAGAAAGGCTACGAAGGAGAAAGAGGGGAGGAGGCATGACCTAGGTGCTTTGGAGCTCTAATCTGAAGCACGGATAGGAGGAGCAGGGACAGGCAATGAGAACAGCATGTGCAAAGGCTCTGTGGCCAGAGGGAGCAAAGCTAGCATCAAGGTCAGAAAGAAAGCCGGTCAGGCTGGGACAGAGAGGCTGGTGGGAGGCTATAAGTAAGATGGGGCTGGGGAAGAAGGTGGGGGGCTGGATCACACGGCGCCCTCCCCGTAAGCCATGGTGAGGAACTTTGTCTTGACGTGTTTTCTCTTTAGAAGTGTCAGTCATCTAGGTGGTATTTTTTAGGTTTGTCACAATATTAAAGGATTGGAAAGGATTATCGAAGGTCGTCTTGTCTCTTCTCACTCCAAACAGGAATGTCTTTATGTTCAGTGCTTAATTTCCACGGAGATTCTGTCTGATACCACACACCCAGGTTAGGGTTCATCAAGCAGCTGTCAGGACATTTCTCTTCTCTCTTTTGAATGGTTCTTTTTTAAATGCCTGTAACAAACCCCGTGTCCAGGCTGCCCCATTTCTGTCAAAGGCTTTATCATGCTTCCTGATTTCAACCTGGGCATCAGACTTCCTTCTCTTCTCTCCCTTTCCTATCTCTGAGAAGTGACTGAGTCCTGTCGATCAGCCTTCGATGTCCCCCTACCCACACTGGTCATAGATGGGAAGGGAAAGGAAACGAGTGTGGATCGCCATCCTACTACGTGCCAGGCCTGGGACATCCTCTTTCTCTCCTTAAACCTCTCTGCTGTCAATAACCATGTGGTGGTAACTGAAACTTATTATAATGTTAATTTCCCAAGTGACCTCCTTACTAGGTGGATGAGGAAACCGAGTCACAGAGTGGTGAGTAGCCTTCTCGATAGCTTGTAACCATAGGTGTTGGAACTAGATGTGAACCCTGCGGGGTCCTTCTGGCTCCATGCTGCTCCCCCAAGCTCTGAACCACTTGGCTATTCCCACCGCTCAGATCAAATTAAATGAGTAGACACAGATCTGAGCACACGGAAAACACTTGGCGGCAGAGAGCATGACTATCCAGGAGCAGCAGAGTGGGCTCTGGAAGGTGGCTTTAGCCGAATCTGAGCTCCCCTACTTTCTAGCTGAGTGATCCTAGGCAAGATACGTCGCCTCTTTTGGCCCTCATTTTCTTAAATGCGGATAAAAAAGGAGCTTCCTCATAGAAGTGTCAAGAGATTTAAATGAGGCAATACAACGTAAGTGCTGCAAAAATGGGAGCCTTTGTTGCTACAGCCTCCTGAAGAGTCTCCCTAAATTTACTTTATACGCATCTACCCTCTGCACTCAAATCTTCAATCGCTACCCAATGCCCACAGAACATAACCCAAACCCTACCTGTGGCATAGGCGTGCTTTGAGCTTGCCCCTTCCCATATTTCCACCTGAATTCTCACTGCTTCCCCAACGAGCCTTCCACTTAAACCAACGTTATCAACTCCTTGTCCCCAAATCCTTTCTGACTCTACCTATTTGCACATGACATCCCTCCCTGCTGTGGGAGGCTGTGTCTAACAAATTTACTGCATACACAGCATCTACTGTATGCCGGGCCTGTGTGGAGCCTGACGGTAACAGCGGTAAAGAAAACCAGCAAAGCACCCGGTTTTATCAAAGCACCTACAGCGGAGTGGAGAAATGGACCCAAAGGAAATGAGTATATAACTACACATGGTGGCCAGCGCTGTAAAGGATGTGATAGAGATAATAACAGGAAGGACCTACTTTAAACCAGTGTCCAGGGGAACACTCTCTAGGGACAGAGAATTTCAACTCAGATCTCAGTATGAGAAGAGATTGGCCTGGAAGAGTGCTAGGAAGAGTCTTTCAGAAAAAGGGAGCAGCATGTGCAAAGGCCCTGTGGCTGGAGGGAGTG
>CM053503.1:8252919-8304156 GCA_028627145.1 Eidolon dupreanum
CATCCTTCAGAATCCTCAGAGCCTTCCTTTCCTATGGAGACTTGCTTATGACTCCAGCCACCCAGACTTGCCCACCAAGCTGCCTTGTTCTGCTCTTTCACTGTACAGCCCATCTCCCCAAGATAAGAAATTTTGTCTCAGTCATGTGTGTCCTGCACAGCACAAAACACAGAGCCAGCCACATAGTTCTCACTCCATTAGCACCCACTGAATTGATTGATTTGATATTATTTTATTGATCATTATGATTAGGGGAGAGCATTGATTGCACCCCAGATAAGCATATGGTCCCCAGGGAAGTATGCCTTGGCAGAGAAAGTACCCAATAAAAAGTCAAAACACATGAGTTTGATTTCTGGTTCTGCTATTATGTGACATGAAAACAATCACTTCATTCTCTGGGCTTCAGTTTTTAGGAGGACCCATGTATTAGTTTCATATGGCTGCGTGAACAAATTTAGCAGCTTAAAAGAACACCCCTTTATTATCTCACAGTTTTGTAGATCAGACGTCCAGGATGGCATGACAGGATACTCTGCTTAGGGTCTCATGGAGCTGAAATCAAGGCGCCAACATGCTGGGTTCTCCTCTGAAGCTCAAGAGTCTCTTCCAAGCTCCTTCCTGGTATTGGTGGAATTCAATTCTTTGCAGCTGGAGGTCTGAGGTCCCCATTTCCTTGCTGGTTATCAGCCGGAGACCACCTTCAGCTCATGGAGGCTGCCCACATTCCTTATCACGTGGCCTGCTCCATCTCAAAGTAGGAATGGCATGTTGAGTCTTTCTCATGCTTTGAATCTCTCTGCCTTTCTCTTCTGCCACCAGCCTAAAGAAGTTCTCAGCTTTAAAGGGCTCATGTGATTTAATTAGGCCCTCCCAGACAATCTCCCTATTTTAAGGTCACCTTAAAATAATATAATATAATATAGAACAACTATTGTATGATATTATATAACAATCTCAGCCCATTCATAGTCTCCAGAGATTGGGGTGGGACATCTTAAGTAGTATTCCTAGAAATTCTACCTATCACAACACAGTACCATAGAAGCTAGGCAAAAATTATTGCTAAGGTTCCTTCAGACTCAAATTGCCAGACTTTAATCACCTCTGATTACTCCCTCTGGTGCAGCGCCTGATCTTCCCTTGTTGGAGTTCATTTCCCTCCCTCCTATACTACCAGATACTGCCCACCTGGGGCCTCTGCTCTCCTTCCCCCGTCATCCAGCCCACCTTCATCTCCCTCGTCGCCCCACAAAGTTAGCATTAGCTCCTTCCTCCTCTCAATTCTACTCCACGCTTTGAGGTTGAACCTCCACTTGGTGCTAAGCAGCTTTACATTTGTTTTATTTCTCCTCCCCCGCCACAGTCCTGTGAGTTGGGCCTTATCCCCATTTCGCAGATTAGAGAACTAAGATTCAGAGAGGTTATACATCTAACCCGAGATTAAACAGAGAGTAAGTTTAACTCCAACATTCATGTTCTTTCCAGTACTCGTCAGCAGGTGGGGAAATTATTAGGCTAGGAGGGGCAGAGAAGAAGAGAGAGCACACCCATTTCCTCTCATCTCAAGCTCCAGGTGATGAAGCCCTACTAGTGACCAGGCCTGTGAGTGGATGGCTGGCTGGGTGTGACGATTCTGCTGGGAAACAAAAGCCATTTGGTGAAAATGCACCCATTCATTCCACTTTACAACCCTCGGATGGTAAAATGTAAGTTAACGTCAGGTCTCGGGAGCTCTTTCCTTGCTTGGGAAAGCATAAGTCAGTACGGCCACTTTGGAGAGCAATTTGGCAATATCTCGCAAAACTGAGACAAGCTTTGCCCTGACCCAGCATTTCCACTCCTGTGCCTGTGCCGTGGGTCAACTCCCCTACATGTTCAGAGGGGAGCATTGTTAAGAACGTTCGTACTATTATCATTCATAATTGGACAGAGAGAAATTGCCTAAATGTTCGTCAGCAGATAACAGACAAATAGAAATGTGTTCATAAAACGGAATACTATGCAGCGGTTAAAAAGGAACCAGTGCTGTATATATCAACGTACATGAATCTCACAAACACAATGTCCTCAAAAAGTTGTACAGCGATAGATTCTTTTGATATCATTTACATAAAGTTTTAAAATGTGTAATACATATTGTTTATGGATCATATGTAATAGTTAAAATATGAATATATGCAACTGAACAATAAACATACAAATTTATATAATGGTTACCTTTGGGGTGGGAGGGAAGAAAGTGAGATAAGAAAGATGTACATCAGAGGCTTCGACTATTTGGTCAACAGTTTATTTCTTAAGCTACTTGATGTTTACAATATTGCTCTTTAAGTCTTTTTTCACGTGTAAAATATTTCCTAATAACTATTAAACTGACACTAGGAACATGCTTATTCCATAACATTAAGTGGAAAGAGCAGGAAGCAAAATTGGATACACACAGTACTCCTAATTTTGTAAGAACAGAACAAATTGAAAGAAAAAAATAAATTAAAAAAGAAGACTATCGGTTAATACATCAAAATCATTAAAAGTCTGAGGGTGATTTGTATTATCTTCTTTCTACATAATGACATAGCACTTTATTATATTTTCCAAACTTTTTATAGTGTGTGCATATTGCTTCTGGAATCAAAACCATTGTCTCTTTTTAAGACGCATTTGTTCACTCTAGACAACAGGATGTAGTAAATTTTAGTGTGGATAAAGGGGAAATTTTTTGATTCAGCATCTGCCGCAGGAAGCCCTGAGGCTAGACCTTAGAGGAAACTGTTCACATCAAGCTGAGAATTAGACAGACACTAGTTCAGTCCCAGCCCCACCCCTTCTCAGCAGCTACCCTGAGTCTCAATTCTCCTATCTGTGAAATGGTAATAAAAACGCCTTCCCTGCTTGCCTCATGGAGCCATTGCAGGGGTAAAACGAGATGCAGTTCATCGAATGGCTCTGTGGCCCACAGCAGACCCTTTTCAGCAGCTAAAGCAGCGTCTCCATGTCAGACTAGCTGCTGGGCACCAAGAGGAAAGAGCTGGCTTCCTCTTCTCGAGGCTCCCAGAACATCAGGACAGATGGCACTGTAGGGGACAACCTAAGACAGACCAACAGGCACCAGAACAGACAACTGAGCAGCAGAGAGAGTGGGATGTGATTACCCTTGGCTGGGGCTGATCCAGGTCGGGGGAGTGACATTATTACCGAATACTTGGAAGTGATAACCTGTGCCCGTAAGCAACTCCAAATATACTTCTAGACACAAGCAAACACATCTCAGACAACACAGGAGCAGCATGAAGAAGAAATGCAGAGCCTCGGTCTGAACCTGGTCCCCTCACTTTCTAGCCGAATGACCGTGGGCTTGGGCAGGCGCCTGATCTTTTGAGCCCTGTTCTCCTCCTCCTCCGTCACTGGGAGAGGTGTGCCTGCCTTGTTGGTCTTGCTCAGAGGACTGACTGAAGCACAGATTCCATGTCCGGTGCCTTTCCTGGGTCAGGTAGTGTTCTGGGAGCTGGGGATGCAACAGGGAACCAAACAGCCCAGGCTGCTGCCCCCGTAAGTCTAACTCTCTAAAGATCACTCAGGGCAGGCACTTGGCACAGTGGCCCACACTATGTGGCCAATAAACTCTTGTGTCCATGGTGGGCATGGCCCGTATTATGAAGAATCTCACAGGGTGGCCTAGCGAGGGCTTAGGGGAGGGAATGAGAGTTTCCAGATATTTGAAGGTCATTGAGGGACTGACGTAAGGCAGAACTGTGGCAGGAATGACAAAGCTGTCATTCACTGAGTACTTACAACGTAAGGGCTTCACACACAGTAACTCATTTAATCCTCACAGCAACTCTATGGGATGGATACTCACGATCCCCATTTTACGGATGAGGAAACCGAGGCACAGATCCATGCAGTAACTTGTCAGAGGTTGCACAAGCCAGGGTGTGAAACCAGTCCGCTTGCTCTCTAAATTGATGGATGCCCCGGCAGACTGATGTTTAGAGATGGAGCTTCCTTTGGAAGCCTAGAGCGCTGGCATTTGGGGTGTTTGAACCATGGCAGGAGGACCCTCAATCAAAGCATTCTTGTAGGGATTCCTGATGATATCAGATGAGTGACTCTTCCTACAGAACAGGCAGGGCCCAGGATCTCTAAGATGATAATGAGTGATCGCTTCTTGTCTCTTTCAGCTCACGGCCCCTCACTTCCCTGTGGTGGTCAAGCTGGGACACGCCCATGCCGGAATGGGAAAGGTAAGAGGAGCAGCTCTCACGCTCACGTTAATACTCACACATCTTTCCCAGACCACCTGTGTCTCTCGCTCTCTGTCCCCCACCATCCCCACCTTAGCCCATCTGCTCAAAAAAAGAGATTGTTAGAAGACCCCAGAATGTACTTCCTCCCCTTCCCAGCCTACGAGGCATGGAGCCTCTCTCCAGTTCAGTCCATACTTGTGGAAATCTACCTGGAACTGCTGGCCAATTGTTGCCTATGATTGTGGCTCCAGGGAAGTGAATGTAAAGCATTTTTTTAGTTGGTGATTCTTTTGTTCCTGTCATCATCTCCATGGCTACACTGTAGGCTCATATCTTACTCATCTCTTTGTCACCTGTGGGGCTAACATCTGTAAGATGGCAAATGCATATGGCTCCATGGAGGACGTCTTTGGAGTCAGCTTCTGTAAAAGGAAACAATATATTTTACACTGTCGCAGCTGACATAGCATGACAAACTATATTGGTCAGATTCTTTTAGTTGCCAATGTAGAAACTCAACTCGGAATTGTGGGGGGAAAGATAATGCATTGGTTTGAGCCATCAGGAAGTCTGGAATAGTTCTTGATACATTAGAACAGAGCTGGATCCAGGAGGTCAAAGGATATCATTAGAGCTCAGTCTCCTCTATCATTTGACTCCATTCATCTCTGCTCAGTGTTTTCTTTCGATAGTCAGTCAACATGGCTGTGGGTGGCCCACCCTGATCCCTAAGCTCACCATACTAGAGAAAAAAAGGCCCTGTCTCTTTCCAGCATCTCTATATCTGATCTAATGGAGGAACATTGATCAGCCTTGTTTGGGCTCCTGTGCCCACCCCTAACAAGTGGATATGGAGATATATTCAGCCCCACTCAAACCCTATGGATACAGGGTCTCCACAAGAAATAGAGAGGGCATGTGGGGCAGTGTGGGGAAGAGGGCTACCACAAGCCTCCTCTCAAACTTCTGGCTCAAATAGAATCACATGAGAACATGCGAATCTCAGTGCCCATTAGAAGGACCTGAGCCCAAGCACAAGGCCCAATATAGGCGATCCTAGATAAAAGACAGCAGGAGGCAGTAGAAACCTTGCTCTGAGACGGCCCAGCCCAGTCACAAATAATCCTGCACCTTGCACCTGCCCCACCCTGTTATGAGCCAGGCAGGCAGGGCACGCACACTCTGGCATTTGTATGAACTTGAGCAAGTTGCCGTTGCTTCACTTCTCTTGGCCTCCTCATCTGTGGAACGATGATAATTTTAATAGCTGCCTTTAAAATGAACCCTCCGGCCACACCACATCTCCCTAAAAAGCACACGTTGTGAGCGCAGGGACTTTTGCCTGTTGACCCACAACTGTATCCCAGAGTGACCCCTGGTGCGCAGGGGCCCCTCAGTTTGTGGGTTGAGCGGATGGATGAGTGAATCCTCCTTTAGAAGCAACCCTGTGTCTGTTCCCCACCGTCTCTCCTCCCAACCCCCTCCGCTCTGCTGAGGCTGCCCTCCCTGTGGTCACCAGTGACCGCTAATCCAGCGGGCACTTTTCAGTCCGTATCTGAATTGACCCCTCGTTATCATTTAAAGCGGCTGGCCATCCTTTCTCTCCTGAAACTCTTTCTCCAGTGATGTTCCTCTCTTGAATCTCCTCCTCTCTCCCTGACCACAGCTTCCTTCAAGGACCTTTCTTCCTACTGTCTTAAACTGTGTCTATTCCAGGAGCACACGCCGCTGAGTGCTAATCCACTTCCTCGTCTTCAGCGGTCATCTACATCCCAGCAGCCCTCAGTCACATGTCCTACCCAGAGCATCAGGTTCTTATATCCAGTTACCTCCTCAATATCTCCACCTTGTCTCCCATGGAAACCTCCAACGCTGAACATCCCAGACCATGCCCACGATCTTCCCAGACAGCCTTCTCCCCCTCCTCATCTTCATCCTCCTCCTCCTGTGTGACCCTCTCTGCAGCAGGAACCACCCGCCCCTTCACCGTCTCAAAACAGAAATCTGGGAGTCATCCCCACTTCTCCTCTAGATCCAAACGGTCGTCAAGTCTTGTCACTTGCCCTTTATTAACCTTTCTCAAATTTGTCCCTTTCTTTCCACCCACTGCCACCATAATGGACTATTCTGGTAAAGTTAGAGGATTCCCAAGAATTAAATTCTGTTTCTAAAGCTTAAAATAATCCCAGACAGGAAATAAAAAGAAGGAAATACTTAAAAAGATTGACGCAATTCTCCGGGGGTGGGGGGGGTCTGCCTCTGAGAAACTCAGGCCCAAAAGGGACTCCCAAAACATGGAAAGGAGGACACACCTCCAAGGACAGAAAATGTCACTGACTGGAATAAACAGGTTTGCAAAAATGCTGAGATCAAGAGAAAAGGATTTTTCTCATTTGTTTGAAATAAGAAATTTATCAAAAATGGTCTAGATATGCCAACTAAGCAGATGATGTCATATTCATGGCTGAGAGAGAGAAACATAAAATTGGTACCTTCTGTGATACATATACCTTCTCTTGAGAAGAAAGATTGTCTGGCTGGAGACCAGCAGGGACTAGGGGGAAGCTGATGAAGAAGTTGTCAGTAAACTCAGTGTTGCTGGAAATTCATCTAGGAGCCTGTAGATGAAATTGCTAACCCATCCTCAATTATATTTTAACCTCTTTTATTCATATAAAAGGATGGAAAGATGAAAAAAAAAGTTCCACATGAAGGAAACTATAGGTGGTTTGATATGCCTGGAAATATAAGGAATTCTAAGAAACAAGAAAGACTTGAAGACAAGAGAGGGACTAATACCCTCTTCTATTAAAACAAGAAAAGTCGATATCACAAAGCACAGAAATTAAAATACAGTGAAATGCCATGCAGTTTGGGAAGCACTTAGACAGGTAGGAAGTAATCATGGGAGCACCGTAACCTCTTTATAAATCAGTCAAACTAGACTAAAAAGTTCTTATATGAGGGGAGGATGAGTTCTGCAGTCCAGGAGGCATTTGGCCATATCTACAGGCAATTGAGGTTGTCACAACTAGGAATGAGAGAGATTCTACTGGCATCTTGGCATCTTCTGGCTGGAGGCCAAGGGTGCTCCTGAACATCCTACAATGCCTGAGACGGCCCCCCACAACCCAGAATTATACAACCCAAAATGTCAGTCATGTCAAGGTTGAGAAACCCTGGGCGAAACTAATTTCATTTCCTTTTCCTTTTGTTGAAAGTTTTGCCAGACTATAAACCAGAGGAAGCAGTGGTTATTATAGAGTTCAACATGTTTCAAAGTCTGTCCTCAAAATTATAATTATTCAGGATGCTAAGGGCTATTTTGGTCAAATAGGTTTGGGAAACTCTGTGTTAAAGTAAGTTTTATTGCAGAACTTCTCGGAGTCATAACTTTTATTCATATACATTGTAGGCGTAAAACAACATGAAAAAGTGTGTGGAATTTCCCAGATTTGCCTGACCCCAGAAACCTTTGATCATTTTTTATTGCGATGCTTGTCTTTTTATTAATTTGGAAATACTCTTTGTATATTAAGCACATCAATTCTTTGTCATATTTTGCAACTATTTTTCTCCATTTGACATTACATATTTATTATTCTGTTTTTAACCATTTTTAAAGATTTTATTGATGTAGTCAAATGTTTCCATCTTTGAGAGGCATTATGTTATAGTGGCTAAGGGAGTTTATTTGAATCTAGGTTACACCACCTGTTAGTTGTGAGACCTTAGGTAAATTATTTAGCTCCCCCACCTTAGCTTCTGCTCATGTAAAATGAAGATAATAGTATCTACCTCGTAAACTGTTTGTGAGGATTAAGAGACATTATGCTTCAAGCACACAGTGCCTAGAACACAGTGGAGACTCAGTAAATATTAGCTGTCATTATTACTAAGAATGTTCAAACCTACTCCAGGGACCCAAAATCCAACTGAAGTCACTAAGGGAGATATGACTAAACAGCAGCATCTCTCAGAGACTTTATTTCATTTGGCTACAAGTTCAGTGTGAATCAGATGAGTAGAGAGTTGCCAAAACCTCTAAATCCATAAATACCCAATAGATAGATAAAAATGGGCTCAACTTCATTAGTCCTTAGGGAAATGCAAGTTGAAACCACAATGAGATGCCATCATATAACCACCAGAATAACTAAAAACAAAAACAAAAACAAAACAAAACAAAAAAAGATTAATAATACTAAGTGTTGGCAATGATATGGAACAGTTGGGACGCCGACACACACACACACACGCGCACGCACGCACGCACACACGCAGTTGATTAAAACGTGAATTGGTACAACAATTTAGAATACAGCTGGATATTTCCACTAAGCTGAAGTTGCACAGTCCTTCTCTGAGGTATGCCCAGCCTAAATGCATGCATGTGTGCAGCGGTGTTTATAGCAGCTTATTCATAATTGCCAAAACCCAGACATAGCCCATGTGTCCATTAATAATAGAATAGATAAATAAATTACAGTATATTCAGACAAATGGAAAATTTCTCGCAATGAAGATGAACAAACTACGACTATATATAACAACGGGCGTGAATCACACAAACACCATTGAGTGAAATGTCAGATCCCAAGGAATTCCTATTTCTATAATTCCATTTATACAAAATCCAAAAACCAGGGAGACTAAACTACAGTGTTAAATGGTATCCATATTTAGGTGATAAAACTTTTTGAAAGGCAAGAAAATTATTACCATAAAATAGTGGAAATTACCTTCATGGGGGAGGGAGGAGTGCTCATTGGGATGAGGCAGAAGTGGGTGAAGTTCTAGTTCTTGACTTGGCTGGTGGTTACATGGATGTCAGCTTTGTGATAGTCACTGAGCAATTCTTCATATATGTGTTATCTTCTGAAGTAAATAAGATTTTAAAAATATCATTCACTCATGGTACATATTAATGGAGATCTGATATCCAGGGCACGCACTGGTCACTCTGTGTCCAGAAGATTGCGTTGGGTTCTGGGCTGTACCTCCCTCCTGGGTGTTTGAGAAAGCCACTGCCAATTGAGTGTGTCTAGGGAGAACTGAACTGAAGAAGCAATTGAGAGAAGAGGCTTTGAGCCTGGAAGGGCCAGAGATAGTGTGGCTAGCATCTTCAGAAACATGGAGAAGTGTCATGGGAATTTAGATTGAACTGACTCTACCTAACACCCAGTAGACAAAGCTGGGAGAAAAGTTAGGGCAAAGCAGGTGTCATTTGTGTTGAAGGAGCAACTTTCTAGTGATCAGAGGTGAGCACTAATGGAATGAACAGCCCCTATAGGTAGGAAGTTCTCATCAATGCAGCTTCGGAGCAAAGATGAATACTTAATGAGAGTTTCAAGAGAACATAATTGTTGAGTGAGATTCTTAGCCTGAGATGTTTGAACCCTCTGAAGTTGAGACAAAGCTATGTATGCATTTGTGTGGAGATGTGGTGTGAACATTTTGTGGAGGGAAGAGGGCCCAGAACTTTTTTCAGCTTCTCACAGGGCCTGTGGCCCTCCCAAAGGCTAAGACATCACAGCAATAACTTCTGCATTATCTTAAACGATGAGAAACTGTGGTTTTAATCAATACTAAGAGCAATCCATTGAAAGCAAGGGCACAAAATCATGTTACCATCATAGGATTAGAAGTCAAGTCCAAGGCCAATTGCCATTATAGTATAGGGGAAAATTTTGTAGAATCTGGAGTCGGAGTTACTGGCTCAAATGTGGATTTACCATTCACTGATTGTGGGTCCTTGGGCAAGCTGCTTTATCTCTCTGCGCCTCAGTTTCCTCATCTCTAATTTGGAGAATAATCTTCCTCCTGGGGTTGTAATGATGATAGAATGAATCAATCAAGGCTTAGGGAGATAGGGAGATGCGTGGTAAATGCTCAGTGAATGGGAACTTTAAAAAACCACAAGTATAAACTTACTCTGCTTACATAACTGCTTATCTCAGCAGCTTCACCAAGAGAGGTCAACATAACAAACTAACCCCACCCTTATTTTTATTTCAGAAATTCACAGACTTTCAGGGTTTGAGTCCCAGCACCTCACTTAGAAGATGAGAACCTGAGGCCCCAGAGAGGAGAAGGGTCTTGCCCAAGGCCACACAGCAAGAACAGGAAGGGGAAAAAAAGACCTTTGAGATTATTCAGCCCCATTTCATACTTTAGAGATAAAAACAGTAGTAATAATAATAACCATGATAATAAAAGCTAATGCTCTATGGAGTTTACTCAGTGTAGGCATTGTTCTAAGTGCTTTATATCCAGTCATTGAGTGCAATCCTCACAAGCACCCTGTGAGGAAGATGCTATTGTATCCCCACCTTACAGATAAGGAGGTCGATGCACAAGGAGTAAGTGGGGGGGTTGGGCTACAACCCCAGGCAGTCTGGCTGGGGTTGTACCTAAGCCTGGAGAAGTGAAGGGCATTGCCATGGTCACAGCTATCCTAACACTTCCCCACGCATGCACAGGGTTTGTTGTCCTAAAGGAGCCTGGAGTGGTAAATGACAGGGTTGAGTCACCCCTGCAGACAGCCTGTCTGTTCTGGGGGGTCGAGGTGGCAGCTTCTAAACACAATATTTCCACCAGTCCAGGCGTCTCGCACACCCCTGCTTGCCCAGGGCTGCTGCTGTCATCAGCCCCAAGTGACCTGGACTCTGGTCTCCTCTCTCAGGCTGACTCACTCAGCGAGCTTTTCCAGCACCATCCATGTTGAAGCGGGAGTAGATGGGCCAATAACCTCGTAACGGAGAGGGAGGACTAGAAAACGAGCAGAGGGAAGAATGGAGCCCAGGGGAGCAGTGAAGAAACCAGGAGGTTCCCCAGCATCTGGGAGGCTGCCAGAGAGGAGAGGCACTGTGTTTAATGCTCAGTGGAAGCCAAGTCAAGTGAGAGTAGGGGAGAGGCTCGGGGGAGGAAGGGACCATGGCCACTGCACCACCCTCCCTCCCGACCCACCTACCCTACCACTCCCTTTAGGTGACCACCAGCCTCGTTTATTCTCTGCTTCTCTGGAGCAAAATGAGCCCTTCGGAGGGGATCTATCAGTCCTTCACACCTTAGTGAAAATTTCAGGCACTGTGCTTCCTCCTCCGAGACTTCAGCATGAGGTTGTCTCTCCAAGCGCCATGTACACAATCCGTCCCCGTTACTCACGGATTCTGTATTCACAAGTTCACCTACTCGCCAAATTTATTTGTAACCCCCAAATCAATGCTCACAGCTATTCGTGGTCATTCACAGACACGTGCAGAGCAGCGAATAATTCGAGTTGCCCAACAGGCCATGCCCTGGACTGAGGCCAGAGAAGGCACGTTCCGCCCTCTGTCTCAGCCCCTGTACTGTTCACAGGTGTCCTCTTCTCAGCTATTTACTGCCACAGTTGCACATTCTTTGTGCTTTTCATTGTAGAAAATAACCCCCTAAGTGTAGTGCTGAAGTGCTGTCTAGTGTTCCCAAGTGCAAGAAGGCTGTGATGTGCCTTTTGAGAAAAATATATGTTAGATAAACTTCATTCAGGGCTGAGTTATAGTGCCGTTGGCTATGAATCCAGTGTTAATGAATCAACATTTATTGCATAAGGCGTCTTTAAACAGGGACACACGTAAAATAAGGTTATGTATTGCTCAGTTGGTGAAAACGTTGTGACCAGAGGCTTAAGGGAACCTAACTCCATCTGTCCCCTAGGAGCGTGGTTCAGTATTCACTAATTCAGTGTCTGCTGCAACATTTTGGAACATAACTACCGCAAATAATGAGAATCAACTCTGTGTGTGTGTGTGTGTGTGTGTGTGTGTGTGTGTGTGTGTGTGTGTGACTATTTGCACTGTTGAGGTAACACCCAAATCTGTAGAGAATTTTTATAAGATTTTATTTGAGCCAAACCGATGACAATGCCGGGAAGCAAAACCTCCAATACTCTGGGGAATGACAATTTTGCAGTTTCTCTTATACATTTGGAATTAATGAGGGAATGTAAGGAAGACTACATGATGGTAAGGTGGCAGAAAGCAAAGCCAGGATCAGATTATAGGATAATAAAAAAGATCATGGGCTCCCTTGAGGGTGGTTATGCCTTGGCCTTCAAGGGACCTAGAAAAAAGTATTACTCCTGACATTTCAAAGGTGTGATAACCTAGATGCACAGAAACAATGGAGAGGGCTGGCTTAAACCTTTTACTAAAGAAGTTAAAGTCCTGGGGTGTGACTACCCACCATGACCTGCCCAGTTGGGAATTTATGATCAGATCACCCTGTGAAATTACTTTTGGTTACTGAGCGGGGACCTATCCCCTTTTCATCCACAGTTATATGTGTGTATATATACATCACACACACATGTTCTGTAAAGAGTCGTAAAGAAATCTTTCTTCCTTTGGATGCCAAAATACCAGTATTCTGAGCACAAACAGAAGCAAACTAAAACAGCCATTTTATGACTCTGTATAGCCTGGTATTTGTCATTTTGAAGGCAACATCGCCTGGGTCATCAATTCATTTTTTCTTATACAGGTTTAAGGCTAGGATCTCTACTGGTGGTACGGCTCTGCCAGTTCCCACACCCTTGCACTATCCTTGGTTCACTGGACAGAGCGTTGGTCTGGGTTCAGAAACCTGGGCCCTCCTGCCAGCCCTACGCTCCATTGGCCAGAAGAATCCACCTGGGCAAGTCATTTAAATACATAAATGCAGTGTATCAGATATATCAAATATGCATGACTTTCCTCACCCAATGACTTGAAAGAGCCAGTGAGTAAGCATGCATTAAAAAGTATAAAACTTTTTAAGTATGAAGTAGAAGTGAGATGGGTTGGTAGGTGAAGAAGAAGAGGATAGGCTTCGGACTTAGGCCTCCCTGGGCTCTGATCTGGGCTCTGCCATTTGCCAGCATTGTCACCTTGAGCAAATTCTTTGACTTCTCCAGGACAACTCAAAGCAGATGAGATGGATGCACAAAGGAAGAGAGGGAGGGTATTAATTCCTGAGTGCCCTGCACCAGGATACACACCTTCAGCATCTCCTCTAACCCTAGGAGGGCTGTTTGGCCCAAGGTCATAGTTAAGTGGTGGGCAGGGGGATTCTAAAGAAGAAGTTCAGCCCTTTTCTTCTGGCTACCTGGGACCCTCAGGGATGCCTTGGTGGAATCATTTCTTCCCTTTCTAAGGCGACCAGCCAACTTAATCGAAGAGTTGATTTATAAAGAATTTCACAGGACTCCACCCGAGAAACATGTCAGTACCTTGGAGACCAGCATGACCTTTGCATACGAACTGCTCTTGTTCGATGGACTGACCTCACCCCAGGCCTGAAGCCAAGACTGAGAACACTCATGCACGCGAACGAGAAGAAGAGAAAGAGGAGTAGCTCCCGGCACCGGTGCAGCCCCACCACCTACAAGCCCCATCTTGTCAGGAGGGACAGAACTCAGCGGACAGGCTCACCTGCAAAGAATACCTGCTCTCGTGTGCACCAAGCGCATGACACCTCCCTGAAAGACAGAATATTTTTGAACTGACGTTGAGAAACAGTAAGATTTCTTTTCTTTTTTTTTTTTTTCCTCTGTTTTCCTGACAATGTTTGTTGACTCGTCCTCGCTGCATTGTATGTAACAAAGGCCAGAGCCGTCATCCCCTTAGGAGCCCCTCAGAAAAAGAATGGGGCGGCTTGCCCGGTGGGGTGGGGTCAGGTCACTCTCTGTAATTTACCACGGTTCGACTGCCAGGTCCTGCCTTTTTCCCCCAGCGTGAGACAGTCACACGCAAACTCGAAGCCACGCCGGGAGCCTGCTCGGGCCCCCGCAGTCCTTTGAGATGGGCATTGGTATCATGATACCCACTCAACTGATGACATAAGCGGAGACCAAGGAGGCAAAATGATTTGTACAAGGTCACACATTGTTTGCTGTGAAGGCTGCATGTTCTTTCTACTGGTCCTGGCACCCAAGCCAGAGGCCGGCAGCCTCCAGGAAGTTCCACCAGCCTGTTTGGAACACAGCCTCTGTGTCCACGGAGGCCTTCCTTGGCCAAAGTGTGCAGACGCAGCCCACTCTTACTATCAGCCAGCAAGAGAAGTGATGTCTTGAAATGAGCAGAGGCCGCCAGCCTCACTGAGGCCGCCCCCGTGGGGGTCAGCCTCCCACCACGCCTCCAGGAAATGAAACCAGGCACATCTCTGGCTTCTTGGAAATAGCTCCACTTGGGGGCAGCTGGCATCGCCACATACAGGTGGCAATGGCAAGGTCGTTTGTGGGGGAAAGTCAGAGAAGGGTGTACCCAGGGGACTTACTATATTCTGGAGTGTGTGTGTGTGTGTGTGTGTGTGTGCGCACGCACACGCACGCACTCGCATGTGCATTTGCACGTATGTTTGGGGGCAGGGTGAGCAGATGTCTTAAACACAGTTCTCGGCAGCCTCTACTAAGCCTCCAGACAAATGAGACACTGTTGGCAGACCCTGTTTCTTCCCTCGACTCCTGGCCTCCTGCACACCCACCTGCACACCGACACCCTGTCGTCCTCTAGGAGTGAGGCGGGAAGAGGCGAGGGAGGCAGTGTGGTGGGACAGTGAGTGCCGATCAGGCTTTTTCACGTCGTGACAGTCGTAGAAGATGGTCGTATTTTAGAGGATTCAGTGGGGTCAATGGAAGATGCTCCTAGCAGCTGAACAAAAGGGCCTGGGGGCTCACAGCCTCCCTGAGAGATAAGGGAAGAGTAGCAAAGGACACCCATTGAGAATTTCTGGCTGGACCAAGTAAGGGTACCCCTGAGGCCTGAGCCCCTCCACAGCTACTCAAAGTGAGCTCTGTGGAAGGACCGGCAGCCTCGGCATCAGCTGAGAGCCCCTTACAAATGCAGAACACAGGCCTAGCCTCAGACCTGCTGAACCACGTTCTTCTCTTCAACAAGATGCCCACTGGATCCTGGCAGTTAATCAAACTGAGGCGAAAGCCCCAGTGGGACCGTGATGACCCAGGAAGACCAGGCTGGCCGACAAGGGCAGCCACAGTTCAGGCCCAGCGGGGCGAAGCCCTGAGAGACCATGCAGCCTAGGAGGCCCTTTCATATCTGGGTTTCTGTTATGAATTCTTCTGGTTTTAAAATATCAGCAACTAATTTAAAAAGTATTTTTTTAACACTGTAAAGGTGAAATAAAACACATCTGGTGGCCACTGAACACCCTGGGGCACCAGTTGGGTGCCTCCAACTTCAGACTCTGAGCATGATCTTGTCTTCTCTGTACACGGTGACATGGAGCCCAATGGTTAAGGTCACAGGTTGTACCATGGCCCAGGGAGTTCAAGTCCCAGCTCAGCCATTTCCCAGGTGTATAACCTTGGACAAGCACTTAATTTGGAGTCTTTATTTTCTCATCTGTAAAATGGCCCTAATAAATCTCCCTAGTGGGTGAGGGGTTGCCTTGCAGACTGATGGAGTTAAAGCACCTGAATTTTTTTTATAGCTAATTAAGAGATGTTGGTTCACTTCCTCTAGGACCTTAGTGCTTTCTATACTTTCAGATGCTTACAGATCACCTGGAGAGCTTGTTAAAAATACAGTTCTGATTCATGAGGCCTGGGCAGGGCCTGCCTGGGAGTCTGCATTTTGAAGGAGCTCCCAGGTGCTGTCGATGCTGCTAGTCCACGTCAACTCATCACGCTAGTCATGCGGCACGCTTTTTCTATACAGAGCCAGATGGTAAATATTTTATGCTTGCAGGCCATACAGTTCTGTTGCAACCAAGTCAATCCCGCCACTGCGTTATGGAAAGCAGCCCTAGGCGGTACGTAAACGAATGAGGGAGGCTGTGTTTCAGTGCAGCTTTATTTATGAACACTGAAGTCTAAATTTTATATCGTTTTCATGTGTGGTAGGATATCGTTCTTTTGATTTTTTTTTTTCCCCAACCATTTAAGCACAATTCTTAACATGTGAGCCACACAAAAACCAGCAGTTACCCTCAGGCCGTGGTTTGCAGATACCTGCTCTGCATCATCTTAAAATCTGAACCTGGTCAGCTTCCCTTGCTGCACTGTAAGCTCACTGAGTGTACAAGCTGCACCCAGTGACTCCACCACCCCTCCCGGCCTAGGCCAGCGCCCTGGACGGCGGAAAGCCCCGTCCTTCACCCCACACAGTGTGCAGGCGCCTGGGAAGCTGAGGTGTTGACACTTGTCAGGTGCCTCCCTTCCCTTCCATTCAATCTCATGGTCACACTGTGACTCTATAAACATGTGCGCAGAAGAATCGGTGACCCGGGAGCTCAATAACAACAGAAGGAGACTTGATTTATTACAGGGAAGAGCAAAGGAAAGGAACCAGCAAACTGATAAGCAGGATAATTAGGCAATTCCCTCTGTTGTTCCCATCAGTTCCCACCACCCCTTCCGACCACTGGCAGCACGTGACCCAGACAGCCTGGCCTAAGACATCTTTGAGCTCTGGAATGGATTGGAGGAGGGGTAAAGGTTATTGAAAATTTAAGACCAAGGGCTCTTGTGTTCATTCAACAAACATTGATGAATGTGGTGCCCAACTGTTCTGAGTTGGGGACCCTGTAATTATTTATAGAATATTTTGGCAAATACTTATGAACTTTGGTTACATGCAAACAGAGGGCTAGACCCTAGGAGGGAGGACTCTTGGCTAAGCTCCTAAGATGAGAAAGGCATAGTTCCTGAATGTAGGGAGTTTACACACAAAAGACCCAGGTTCATGCTAGACATCAGTCTAGTGCAGAGTTTAGCAAACTAACACCCACAAGCCAAATCCAGCCCCTGACCTGGTTTTGTTAATAAAGCTTTATTGTAACACAGCTCTGCTCATATGTGTACATATTGTCTGTGTCTGCCTTCACACTATAAGGTCAGAGTTGAATAGTTCTTATGACCTTCAAACCCTGAAATATTTACCATTGTACTCCTCACAGAAAGTTTGCTGGTCCCTGGTCTAGCGCAATGCTTTCCACTAATAATGTGCACAGCAAAACCACAATAAGTAATACATTCTGCCTTCCCACCTGATTCCCAGAATACATATATGTATATATATTTATTTATTCAAGAAATACTTATTGAGTGCTTTCTACATCACAGGCACTATTCTAGGCACTGGAGATGCAATCCCGAACACCACAAAGTCCCTATCCTTGTAGAGCTGACATCCTGTTGGGGGAGGTAGACGATGAAAGAATAAACAAAACTGCAGTGTGTCAGCTGGTGAGAATGGCCCTGAAGACAAAGGAAATAGGATGAGAGGGGACAGAGCGTGATGGGGCTGTGGTCAGGGAAGGCTTTCTGCACGGTGACTGGTGAAGGAAGGAGAGAGCGAGCCATGTGGACGTCCAGAGGAAGAGCGTGACCGCAGAGGCACAAGCACGCACAAAGGCCCTGGGGCAGGAGCCGCCTCTGCGTGGTCCAGGAAACAGGCAGACAGACGGTGGTGTGGGAATGAGTGCTTGAGGTGACAAGTGGTAGGGAATAAGGTCAGAGAGTAGGGGCAAGGTGGTGTAAGAAGATTGTGTAGACCACTGACTATCATCCAAGCAGAATGAAGTACATCCAATAGCAAAACAATAAAAGCCACGTGCTGAGAAGGGAGTCCACATAAGATTGAACCATGACGAAGAGGGAGACCTTCATTGATTTACTCATTTGTCCAAAAAAAAACAAATATTGTAAGTGCGTGTAACCACTGTGCTGAGGCCACAAATAAACATGGGCCCTCCTTCCTGGAGGGGGCCCCGGCACTAGCATTTTTGTATCCACAGGCGATGTTAATGTGAAGTCAGTATTTCAAAGCTCTGGGCTGGACCGCGTCCTGCAAGAGTAAGTGAGAGCGGGAGGGAGTCAAGGCCACAGTGCAGATGCATTTTACGCTGCGCTCTAGAATTTGGACTTTATCTTCCAGGTGAGAGAGAGATTCACTGGTGGGTTTTAAGCAAAGAACGGGCATGGATGGATTTATAAGGCAGCAATGTGAGAAGAAAGGAGAGGAGTGGGGGCAGGGAGGGGGAGACTAGAGCCCCTGGGACTCAGTAGGAATAAACTGTAGCAGGTCAGAGAGGAAATAAGGGTTCAAACCCAGGCAAGAGCAGAAGCCGTGAGAAGCGACATGAGGGTGCAGTCACTTACGGGACTGACTGGATATTGGGCTGAAGAAAGTTGAGAATGTGATCGTTCCATTCACTGAACTATGAAATCAAGAAGGATAGACTTGAGGGGGAGACGACTGCAATTTTTAACATTTCGAGTTTGAGGTACCTATGGAAAATAACAGTAATAATCACAAACCGTTTATTGAGTACTTATTAGGAGCCAGACCCTGTGTTCTGTGTTTTACATGCATTTTTTTTTAATTTAATGGTCATAGCAGATCTATGCTGTAAGTAATCAGATTATCCTCATTTTGCAGAAGGGAAAGCTGAAGCTCAGATAAGCTAAGTAAGTGGGAAGGATGATGATATCTGTTATTGGGTACACATGCCACTTCGCCCGGAGCTGGGCACGATGGTGAGTGCTCAGAAAATGGCAGTGTTGTTACTTATTATTATTATTATTATCTTCTTGCCACCATGGGAAGGAAACACAAGTCAAGTCTGCAAAGAGGGGAAGCAGTCATATTTAGGAGCCTTGTGTATATATACATGTGTATATAAATGCCTTAGTGTTTGTGTGTGTGTGTGTGTGTGTGTGTGTGTGTGTGTGTGTGTGTGTGTGTACCACTAGACCCATACCCAGCCTGTTGCTGCATTTTATTTTTGGCTCTCTAATTAGGCAATTAGGCATCTCAAATGCCTCTTGATCTTACTCACTCTCCAGCCCTACCCCACGCCCACACCATAATTGCTTTATATTTTTAATTTCTCCTCTAAAAGCTAATCTCAGTCTCCTTTCAATTGTTCTGTTCTGTAAAGTATATTGTGTTGCTGGCCATGCAGCCAAAGTAGGTTTTTTCTTGTGGCGAGAAGGGGGACTTTATTTATTTATTTTACTATAGCTCCTCTCGCCTGTTCCCGTGCCAGATAAACAAAGCTGCTATTCATTTCGGCATCTCCCCATCTCTATCGTGCCCAGAGTCATTTTATCAGCAAAGCCTCTTGGGCTGTCTCACCAGGAGCCTGGAACAGCAAATAAGAATGTTCTAAAAGTGAGTGCTGTGAAAATAGAATCCCATTTAATGAGGCCACAGAGAGAAGGCTGTTGCTCTTTTGGCGAGTGTAGGAGCAAACATTATGTTTAAAATCGTGGTTGGAAAATGCTGGCTTCTCACATGTGGCCTCGGCAAAAAGCATTCAGCCAGCCCATCAACAGTCTGTGACTCAGGGGCAAGAAGCTGAGGCAGCTGGAAAGAAAACTTAGAATCAGGCCACCCCTCTCCCAAAGGCCCCGTCTTCATGCTTAGACCCCCAGTGATGTGTCTGTCATGGCCCTGCTCTTTTTGCTGTCACCCCTCCATATCAACGCTTACCCCACCTGTGTCCCGTTCACGGACTCCCAAGTGTCAGGTCGAAGGCATGGAAGCCAACCTTCCAGCCAACCCTTCCTCAGGAACGACATCGCTTTGGTCTTTGGTCTCTGAGCCCTCTGTCCAATGGACAATGAAAACACTCAGTTTATAAACCAGATCCATCTGACGCAGCTCCACATGAAGGGAGCTCGAGAGTCCCACTGAGCTGTCCATCCCCCCCAAAGAAGAGGCCCCCAAGGCCTCTCCAAGGTACCTCAAAATTCCATAGAGTCCAGTTTGACAACCACTCCCTTAGGTCAAAATGGTACCCAGAGACCACTGTTGGCATCCACTGGCTCATTTATTCATCCAGAAAATAGTTCCCAGACACTTACTGTGTACAAGGAGCCAGGGATGCTGCAGTGAATCTAACAGACAGGTCCTTGTTCTCATGGAGCTTCTGTTGGTGGGGAGGTGGGGGGATCGTATAGACAACTGCAAGATAATCTGAGACCACAACAAGTTCAATGAAGAATCCAAGACTGGATGACATCATAGAATATGACAAGGGAGTGAAAGCTGCTTTATTTTTCTTTTTATTTTTTTAAATTAAGTTTATCGGGGTAACATTGGTTAATACAATTATATAATTTTCAGATGTACATTATCATTTGACATCTGTATATTCTGTTGTGAGTTTACCACCCAAAGTCCAGTTCCCTTCAGCTACCATATATTTGATCCCCTTTACCCACTTCACTCTCCCCCTAAACCTTATATTTGACCCCCTTAACCCCGTCTACCCCCCTTCCTCTCCCACCCCACTAGTAACCATTACTCTATAGTCCTCTGGTAACCACTAGTCGATTGTCCATGTCCATGAGTCTCTGTTTGTTTGTCCTACTCATTTGTTGCTTTTAGGTTTATGTCCCACATATAAGTAATATCATGTGATTTTCAACTTTTTCAGTCTGGTTTATTTTACTTAGCATGATTATCTTGAGTTCCATCCATGTTGTCACAAATGACAGTATTTCATCTCTTCTTACGGCTGAGTAATATTCCATTGTATGTATGTACCAAAGCTTCTTTAGCCAATCATCTATCATAGGACACTTCGGTTGCTTCCCTGTCCTGGCCACCGTGAATGATGCTGCTATAAATATCGGTGTGCAAATACCTTTTCGGATATGAGTTTTCAAATCTTTGGGGTAAATAGCCAGTAGAGAGATTGCTGGATCATATGGTAGATCAATTCTTAGTTTTTTGAGGAACCTCCATACTGTTTTCCATAGTGGCTGTACCAATTTGCAGTCCCACCAGCAGTGTATGATGGTTCCTTTTTCTCCACATCCTCTCCAACATTTGTTATTACTTGTCCTGTTGAATATAGCCATTCTAACAGGTGTGAGATGGTATCTCATTGTGGTTTTGATTTGCATTTCCCTGATAGCTAAAGATGTTGAGCATCTTTTCATATATTTTTGGCCATTTGTATGTCCTCTGGGGAGAAGTGTTCAGGTCCTCCGCCCATGTTTTGATGGGATCATTTGTTTCTTTGTTGTTATTGAGTTGTATGAGTTTGAAAGAGCTGCTTTAGATTAGATGATCAGAAGAGGAGGCGATGACACAACAGAGACAATGAGAAGGAGCCAGCTGTGTGGGGATCTGCAGAAAGAGGTTTACTGGCCGAGAGAATAACAAGTGCAAAGGTCCTGAGGCAGCATTGAGCTTGGCGGAGTTCTAGGAACTGAAAATGAAGTGAGGGGTAGGTGGTAGGAAATGAGGTCAGAGAGATCAGCAGGGCCAAGGCATGCTGGCCCTTATATGCACATGTTTATGAGACTGTAGCTAGCGGGCGTGAGTTTAGTTGGATGTTTTTGGCACCCACCTATGATGGTGATTTTGTTCCGTGATGAAATAATGAAATTTGTACATAGTTTTCCTTCATAAAGCAAATGGCACTGGATGGGGGAGCAAGGAGCTCTAACTTTTAGAAAGTTTCTTTCCTCCCTTCCAGATTTTCCTCTCTTCCTTTTCCTTTCCAGAAAGTGGCCTTGTCCCTCTGGGGGTGGGGGGCAGCGGGGAGGAGGGGGGAAGGGCTTCAGTTTTCTGTGTCACGAGTTGACTGGGTGACATCAGAACTCTCCTTTTCAATGTAATCCTACATGAAACTTGAAATTACACCAGACCCCCAAAAAAAAAAAAGTAATGTTGTATTAGCTGTAATTTTACTCCATAACTTTGCATTTGCAACATTAATGGTCAAGCCCATCAGGCAGACACCGAGGGTCTTCTGATGAACTTCACCTTGCGTCAGCCTTTACAGCATGTGTCCTCGCAGAGCGCAGTTTTGAGAAAATCACCAGTGTTTCACCAGCTTGCTCTGCAACCACAGGTTTCTCTCCAAATAAACCAAGAATGGAAGGAGAGTCTTACTCTGAGGGCTGCCTAAAAAAAGGATTGCCCAGGCAGCCCAAGTGAATATATACCAAACATTTGAGTGTGCTTTTTGGATGCTTTAAAATCAAGCTTTTAAATGTTTTACTTCAACAAAACAGTAATCAAACATTTATTGCAACACTTCGAATCCTTCCATGGAACACTGGAAAACAGTCAGCAGATGCTGTCTTCCAGCCAGTGGTGTGCTGGCAAACTGGCTCTCTGGGTGGAGGTGGGGGAGCCCTAATCTGTAGTATCGGCCAGTTTCTAGGGTATAAACACTTCTGCTGTGGACAATTTCAAGCTAACACTGGTTTAATAATTTTATTACTGAAATTTCTAAACCTTTAACAATTGCTTCTCATGTACCAGCTCCAGAACACCACCACTTCCAGCCCCATGTGTAGCTGGTGTTTCTGGGTAAAGCCCCCTTGAATGCCATCAGCCAAAAACCAACACTGCAGTGGCACACAAGACCCTGAGACCTTCGGCTGGAGCCAGGGAGGGGCAATTTGAATGGGATGGAGAGCAGGGAGCTGGCATCCTTAAGTTCTGGATGGATTTTTTTTTTTTTGGTCAGAAATGGCTAGAGTGTGCCCCCAGGAACAGTCGTGGTGATACCTCTTTAAGCCAAGTCCTTCCAAGTCCATCTGCACTTTACACACCTCAGATGGTACCTTGGGATATCTCCCCCCCACCCCCCGGGGCTCATCCTTCTAAACCCAGCTAAAGCACCTTCACCCCTTTAAAAGCTTTTCTGTCTTGCCCAAGCACAATGACGCCTGACTCCTGCCCTCTTTTGAGCCAGCTCTGGACCTAGTGTAGCTCTCTCTTTCTGCACCACTTGATTATCCTATAGTTCTGCTTCTTTCTTTTATTTATTTTTTAATTATTGGGATGACATTGGTTAATAAAATCAAATAGGTTTCAAGTGTACAATTCAATAATACATATGTATATTGCACTGCGTATTCACCATCCAAAGTTAAATTTCCTTCCGCTACCAAATATTTGACACCCCCCCATCCCCATCTACCTCCCCTCTTCCCTCTGGTAACCATTAACCCACTGTCCATGTCCAAGAGTCTCTGACTTTTTGTCATGTTTGTTTGTTACTTTTAGTTTCATATTCCACATATGAGTGAAATCATATGGTTCTTGACTTTTTCTCTCTGACGTATTTCACTTAGCATCATAATCTCCAGATCCACCCATGTTGTGGTAAATGGCAGTATTTCATCTCTTCTTAAGGCTGAGTAATATTCCTACATAGGTACCACTTCTTCTATATCCAATCATCTACCGATGGACACTTCGGTTGTTTCCATGTCTTGGCCACTGTGAATGATGCTGCTATGAACATCGGGGTGCATGTACCTTTGTGGATAAAGGTTTTCAAGTTTTTTGCATGAATACCCAGAAGAGGGTTTGCTGGGTCATATGGTGATTCTGTTCTTAGTGTTTTGAGGAACCTCCTGCTTATCAGTGTTTTGGGCTAGGCCTTGAGAGCAGAAACCATGGTCGGAGCCTCAGTACCTAACATAGGGCCTGATATTTTTATTAATTTACTTAACAAATATTACTTGAGCCCCTTCCTTCTATGTGCCAGGCAGTATTAAGGCCAATGAGATTACAGTGGAGAACAAAACAAAGTCCAAGTTCATAGAGGCATGGATTCTAGAGGACGCTTAACGTACGTGAAATTCTTGTCTCATGGTCAGTCCCCATGATCATCACTCTTAGGAAGACTAGGAGAAGAGAGCTTTTGTTTGCTTAATTTTAACCCTAGCACAGAACCCGCACATAAACAAGCACTCTCCATAGTCTCTTTTTTAAGAGACTTTGTTTTTCAGAAAAATTGAGCGGAAGGCACACAGATTTCTCATATGCCCCTTCCCCAACTCATAGCCTCTCCCACGATCAACACCCCCCACCAGAATGGTACAATTGTTACAGTCGATAGTGTTTATTCAACACACACACACACACACACACACACACACACACACACACACAAATGAGCTATCAAGCCACGAAAAGACATGAACGAAGCTTAAATGCATATTGCTAAGTGAAAAGGCTACCTACTTGCTATATGAGTTCAACTCTATGACGTTCTGCGAAAAGCAAAAATATGGTGACAGTAAAAAGATCGGTGGTTGCCAGAAGTTAGAGGGGAGGAGGGATGAAGAGGCACAGTATGGAGGATTTTTAGGGCAGTGAAAGTACAATACGATACTATAATGGTGGATACTTCATTATACATTTGTCGGAACTCATAGAATGTACCACGCCAAGAGTGAACTCTAATGCAAACTATGAACTCTGAGTGATAATAATATGTCACTATAGCTTCATAGTCTTTTGATTTTATTGTTTGATTATGACTCTGGGAGATTTGAAGGCCTATTTATGTACCATTGTTATAGACCAGCGGTTGTTGGGGGAGGCAGCTGGCTAACTATTTACCCACTGTAACCCATTCATATCTTGGGCTGAGTGGTTTTACGGGTGAGACAGCTCTAGGAGGAAGGAAAATAGATAGGGTGAACTTAGAATTTCCTGGAAGACAGGATGGAAAAAAAAGGTCCAAGGCTCTGCCTTTCAGCAGCCAGGGCCCTGTATGGATCCCAGCCGGTGGCATGGGCAGAGCTCACAGATGAATCCAGGGCCAGCCATTTCCACTGTCCACTGGTCATTTCGGGCACTGGGGATCAGAAGGAAGAAGATGATGGTGAGGGAGGGGAGAAACACAGCAGAAGAAAGAAGAAGGAGAGGATGAGATGAGGGAGAAGGGAATGCCGCCTGGGGGCAGGTACCAGGTTCGCTCCTCCTCAGACTAAAAACGCCAGACTCCCAGAGAACCACAAGGCCCTCCCCATTTTCTCCTTGCTGCACTATAAGCCTTAGAGATGGAGTAGTCTGTTGTCATGATTTATAATAACCCTACAGGTCACTTGTTCTGTTATTATCCAACATTTTGAAAACAACTCACAGACATATACACTCTACCTCTCTCTTTGCTTAAACAAACATATTTTTAAATGACATCTGATATCATTATCGTACAGTATGAGTTGCGTGGGCCAGCTCACACGTTGAAACCAATGTCTAACTGTGGGGATTTCAGCGTCCGTCTGTGAGCCACCGTTCATGCGCATGCGCTGTGGCTCTCTCATGGCTAGAGAAGTCGGCACCCCTGGTGCTGAAAAGACTTGGAGCCCGCCTTGGCCCTTGATTTATGAGAAACCCTGAGCAAGTCACCCGCCGCTCCCTACGTGTCACTTGCCTCATCTGCAAAATGAGAGGATTGACAAGACGCCGTCTCAAGCCCCTTCGTACTCTGGGGTTCTGAGGTGTTCGCTCCAAAAATGTGGAGTCATTAAAGGCGACACCCACGCGGCAGAGTTCTTGGCACCCCGCCTTCCCCCTCCCTCCTAGGCTTCCCCCAACCGCCCTCGTACACCCTCTTCCCCACTGCAAGGAAGACCTACGTGGGAGAGAAGCCTACGCTGTGCCAACCCCAAATTTAAAATTAAAGTTCCAAAGTAGAAGAAAAACACTCTGACGTTTTCAAACCTCGGCATGCCATGCTCACCCCTTTACCTTTGATGAAGTGAGTGGTATAGCTTGCCAGGGAGTCACATCCTCACACGCACACACGCACACACGCAAAAAAAAAAAAAATCACTTTATTGTGTTTGAAAAACATTTGCAATGACCTTTATTACCTCAATATTTCACAAGAGAGCCAGAGAGACAAGGAGTCTAACCCATTCCCTGGCAAGATCCCCACACACAGCGCCCTCCTCCACTGTCTGGCTGCAGACAGGCATCACCCACGTCCTGCAGGAGAGTCAGCAGGTTTTCAGATCCTCCCTAAAGGGGCAGTGTGTGGAGGAAGGGTGGTTAAATACCATGTTTAATCGTCCAAGGAATCTGCCCGCAGGCATCGTTAGGTATGCCAGTACCTAGCGCACCCTCCACACAGCCGCTGTCAAAACCACGACAATGGCGAGAGAGGCCTCCATGCTCCGAAAATATAAGCCAGGGACCAGGAAAGTAAAGGAAATAGTCTGAACGTTATTAGTGCGTATGAGACGTGACAAAATCTCTAGACACTTCATCAGTAGAGGCACTTCCGGTTCACGACAAGCAGCTAACATTCGCTGCTTTGTGCCCGGCACTGTTGAACTGGTTTCCGTGGATTATCTCACTAACGTCTTCACAGGCGTGTACTATTATAAAGCTCATTTTACAGTTGAGAAAATCAAAGTTTAGAGAACTTAAGAAATTTCCCAAGGTCACACAGTTAGTAAGTGGTAGAGCCTGGTTCCCAAACCCACGATGAAAGCAATACCTTCTATTTGTGGGGCAGTTTGTATATTTTAGAACTCTTAGCATGTAACAATAACCATCACTTAGAGAAATAGACAGATGATAGCTAGATAGATAGATAGATAGATGATAGATAGATAAATAGATAGATAGACAGACATTAGATAGCCAGACAGATATAGACATAGAAATGTAATTTCTAATCCTCCCAACCCCATGAGAATGGGTATAAATATTATCATCTCCATGAGGAAACTGAACCTCAGAAAAACTTAAGAACTCATTTCAGGTCATGGCTTTTATAACTGCCTAAGCCAGAATTTGAACCTAGATCAGCTTGACCCCATAGTCTGCTTTTGCTGTGCATCCTGCTGAATTTCATCTGATTTTTCTAACAACTTTGTGATTTGAGGGGTAGGGGAGTGGGGTGGTGTTGTAGAGCCCAGATCCTATTAAATGCAATTCTACAAACTTGGCCTGATCAGCTGCAGGAAGTCCCTAAAAATTCAACCAATACACAGTAGTACATTCTCTATCACACTCTCCTGCTTGAGTCTTTTGAAGCATATGCAATCTAGCTGTTTTCTACTTATTTATCACTTATCTATCTATCCATACATCTAATCACTTTTTTATTTATCTGCTTATTTATTCTCCACGTCCCCCAACTAGAATACTCCCTTGTCTCTGTCTTATTTATTGCCGTATTCTCAGTGTCTAGTATAGTGCCCTCAATAAATAATTGTGGACTAAATGAATGATCACATGCTCAGAATTAAATGACTAGTAAACACCCCAAATGGTACAGAGAGCCTTGTGGGAGCTCAAAGGAGGAAAGAGAAGCTCCTATGAGCTGGAGTGAACCAGAAAGGCTTCCAGGAGGAGGCGGTGGGTTTTAGAGCTTTGATGGATGAGTAGCTTTTAGGGAGAGGAGCAAGGAGAGCATTCCAAGAAGGAAAGAGACCAGAGCAAAGGCACAGAGAGTTCAGGACCCCGAGGCAGTGCTGCCTCAGAGCAGCTAGAAGCAAACTCTGACCACGCTTCTGCCCTGGCAGCCGCAGAAAGACCCTAACAGCTTGTCCTTCCTATGAGGAACTCAAATCATCCAGAGGATTTTATTCATCCATGACTGTCTAGTCCCATCTGGAACAGGGATCACCCTCCTTAGCAAGCTTCCCCACACCACACTTCTATCTGTGTGCAAAATGGCCATGGCTCTGGTCCAAGCCAGGGTTGGCAGGAGAGAAAGGAGGGAGGCAAGAAACCCATGTCCACAAAGGGCTTGGCAAACCTGTCCTTCCTGGGGCTTCATTAACTTGGGAACGTGGAGAAGTAAAAGCGGCAGGCTCCAGGTCCAGGCTGTCTTCCCACGTCCTGGCTGTGTGACCTCAGGCTGGTCACAGGCCCTCTCTGAACTTCACCAGTCCCATCTAGAATATAGAGATAGTATTTCCTACTTCCATGACTTCAAGATCAATACCCACAGACCGGAGCAGCCGCCCTCTCCCCTGGTGACACAGTGAGTCGTGTCGGCTCCACGTGTGGAATGTTGAACTTCAGGACATCCTCAGACTGCTGGGCAGCACTGGAGAAAAATCCCACCGCTGATCAGATGCTTCAACTACAAATGTTTTCGCCAGCCTCGGCGGGGCCCCAATGGCGCTTCTTGGCAAAGCATCTCCCTAATCAGCTGCCTTTTCCATCCCCACTGAGGTGTCTCTAGAACTTCACTGCTCTCTTGAAGCCCCACATTCTTCCCCGGAAAAAAGGACAGATGCCCTGTCACAGGAGTCATGACGCTGGCAGACATCTCGTCTTCTGCACTCACACGCGGACCTCTTCCTACGTCCTGGCCCCGCCTCACACCCTCGTCCCTGTCTCGGGGGGGGGGTGTCTTTTCTCCCATTCAGAGTTCGTTTTTACCTCTTAGCTTTGCTCCCACTTCCACCCGTATCCTCTGGAACTTGGCTACCTGTCCTTTTCTTCTCACCCTCGTTCTTTCAATGCTACTTTCCAGATGGCATCTCATCAACGTGAAGCATGATTCAAGTCTCAGTCAGATTTGAAAAGGATAAATACATCTTCACTGGGCCTGGTGCCTCCCTACCCTATTTTTCCAGCCAAGTTTCTTGAAAGAAGAGCTTGTAGTTGCTTGTCTCCACTCACTCTCCAGCTCCCTAAATCAGCTCCCACAACTCCCCATACCTTTATCTGGCAGAGATCATGCATGCTCTGTGGATGGACAAACCTGATAAAGTCTTCGACCGCTTGGTTTACTTGGCAATTTGTCGCCGTCGACCTGTCTCCTTTAATGCGGTTCCACCTTGCCTTCTGGAACATCACTGCCACCCACATTTCCTCCTTTCTCTCCAATCAGACTTTCTTTGCCTCCTTTGCATGCCTCTCTTCCGCCCTTTGTCCATGTGCCCTGGGGTTCTGTCCTCTCTCCTTCTCCCTGCACATAGATTCCTCAAGGCTGTCCTGGCTAATTTGGTGGCCACTAGCCATGAGTGTGTGGCTCAGCTGAGACAGGATGTGAGTATAAACTACACATCCAGTTTCAAAGACTTAGAGTACAAAGAAAGAGAACATACCATAAATCAGTCATAATTTGTGCAAAGATTACACATGGAAATGATTTTTAAAAATTCACAGGTGGGGTTAAATGAAATAAGTTTCTAAAATTCATTTCACCTGTTTCTCTTTCCTTTTTTAATGTGGCTCCTAGAAAACGTGGAATGACACATGTGGCTCTAGGGACAGCGATGCCTTAGACAATCACATCCACCCCTGTGGTGTCGCTGGTATCACAGTGACATTTAAAGCAATTAAGCACAGTGATTAGGAGAGTGGTCAAGGCACTCCACTGTTTGGGTCTGAATCACAGCTCAGCCACTCACGAGCTGCGTAACCTCGGGCAAGTTATACAGAACGATGCCTGGCAGATGGAAGGCGCTTGCCTAAGTTAGTCGTTCTTATAGAGAGGGAATCGTACACAGTAGTTACAGCTGGGACCTCTGAAACCAGACCAATAGATAGGCATCCTTCTCCTTTGCTCACCAGCTGTGCAACCTTGCAATTACTCTGCCCTCCCTGGGTCTCATTTTCCTCATCTGTAACATGACAGGAGACCCAACGTCCGGGACTCCCAGCAATGGCGGCCATGTGCTAAGCACTCAGCAAACGATTCTATTGTTTGGCTCCCGCTCAGCCTCTCACATTCACCACGAGCATTGCTTGCATTCTCCTGCCTTTTCTTTCCCACTACCTCAGGTCAGCTCTGTGTCACTTCACGTCTAAACTGCAGCAATCACTGCCCAAATGATCCCCAGCCTCCTGACTGGCCCCTCCCATCCATTTTCCACTCTGGCTGCTGAGGTGCAGGTCCTGAAGCTGAAAATCCAGCAGTGCTCCATATTGTGCAGGAGAAAAGCCTGCAGGACCCACCAGGATCCACCACATCCTCCAGGAGCCTCTCTCTCGGCGCAAGCCTCCTCACACCCAGTGCTCTGCCAACACCCGACCCCTCTCCAATCCCCAAACATGCCAGGCGGCTCCATGCTTTTCTCCCTTGCCCTCCTCCCTCTTTTACCTTCCATGAGTGTCCACATTCGCGTCAGCCCCATCAACACCAGACTCAGCTCAAGTTCAAGAGCTTCCTGAACTCCCTGACCCCTTCTGTGGAAGTGACCCCTACCCCCCGACTTTGGGCCCACTCTGTGCCTAGGCAGAAATCTGCCACCTCAGCTGCAGCCCACCAGTGCACTCTCGGTGGGCATACCTGTTTCCCTAACAGACCATGGCGTCTTAGGAATAATGATGGTGATGATGGATTTATTGAGAGGCCGCTATGTGCCAGCACTGCCCGAGGACGGGACATGGGTTAACATCCTTCCTGTCTTACTATAGTGCCCCTGAGTTGGAACTAAGTGGAGGGAGCTGGAAGATAAAGAGATAGAGTCAAACTCCCTTGGCGTCTGGTGAGCTGGAGTTCAAAGCCAGGTGATCCGCCTTCAGAAACCACACTTGTAACCTTGACTTACTTTTTTTTAACGGAAACATAATTAACATATGACAATGTGTAAGTTTAAGGTGCACAACATGTTCATTTGATACATTTATGTACTGCAATATGATCGCACTGTAGCGTAGCTAAAACCTCCATCACGTCAAACAACTGTCATTTCTTTTGTGATGAGAATGTTCAAGAGCTACTCTCTTAGCAACTTTGAAGTATACAGTATTGTTGACTAGAATCACTATACTGTGACTAGATCTACAGGACTTACACAATTTCTAGTTGCATATTTGTAATCGTTAACATCTCCCCCATTCCCCACCGCCTACACCCTGGCAACCACCATTCTACTCTGTTTCTATGAATTCAGCTTTTTTAGATTCCACATGTGAGATCGTACAGTATTTGTCTTTCTCTGTTTGACTTATTTCACTTAGCATAATGCCCTCCAGGTTCATCCACATTGTCACAAATGGCAGGATGTCCTTCTTTCTTATGGCTGAATAATATATAGATATGCCTCATCTTCTTTAACCCTTCCTTCATTGATGGGCACAGGTTATTTCCATAGCTTGGCTATTGTGAATAATGCTGCACTCAATTTACTTCTGTAACATAAGATAGCATAGTTAATTTTTGAAGCCAAGAGTTCAGAGAGAGTTCAAGACCTTAGTTGCCCAAAGTCACCCAGTGAGGTCGCTTCCCAGCCGGAAGTGGAGTCTGGGCCTCCTGGCTCTCAGTGTTCTTTTTCTCATTTTGGGTTGGTCATGTGTCCTTGCTGAAAGGCCAGGCCGATGCCCCCCTCCACCCACCCACCCGCACCCCCAAACAATGGGAAGTAAGAACCTTGGGCAGCTTGCCTACAGACATGTCCCGAAGCAATGAAATGTCCAAAGCCGAGGTCAAAATAATAAGCAGGGCTGAGAGAGCATCTGCTTTGTTTGCTTGGTTTAGTGTGTTTTCATTACAAATGATCTGGATCGGATCCCGCCTGAGAGGCACCAGGGCTTTCTTTATTCTCCTGTTGGGCAGAAAGGAGAGTAGGGTGGGGCAGCTTAGCTGAGAAGTGCTGACAGGGAGGCCGAGCAGGTCAAGTCCAGGGTTGGGGCATTCTCCATGAAAGCCCAGACAGAGGGGAGTGCCAGGCAGAGACCCAGGGGAGGTGGCTCTCTGTCAGGGCCTGTCACTCAGGGGGGTGATCATTTTGCGGTGAGTAATGTCCCTCCAAGCCAACCGAGATGACCCCAAAGGGGAGACTTACTCAGGATTGCTCTGGGCGAGGAAAAAGCAAACCTTAACAAGCTCTGCAAGGAGCCTGCTGACATCTCTTCATCCCACAAAGCCAGGGGGTCATTCAAGAAAGGTGGGAAAGGGCTGGAGGGAGCTTCCACTTGGGCCAGGGGGCATTTCAGCAACTTGCATAAAACCACTGGGAATGGTGCTCTCTGCTATTCATTGTGCAAGGCCCTTAATGAGGAACCACTGTCTAAATGCCTTTCGGAATTAAGTGTTAGGGGACAGAAACGTTTCTTTGACAGAACTGGGGCATGTCCCTTTGTCAGACAAGAGGACCACTGGGTCTTGGATTGGAAGAAGCATTAAAGGTCACCCACCCGCCTCAAGCTGGACTTTGCTCCCACAACGTGCCTTTCCAACCAGTCAGCCATGTTGCAGGCTCACGCTGGGGTGTAATAAGAGTAAGGAATTTGAAAAATCAAATGTATCGCCTTAGTACAAATAAAGATCTTAAAGAACATGGCTTCAATGTGCAGGCAAATGGGCTGCTCGGTACCGAACCCCAGAGTGAGACAGACTTTGCCATCAAACTCAGGCAGCTTCGGGTTGCCTCAGGCTTCCCCACCACCCCTTGGGATCTGACTTGAAAATATACAGTCTGGAAAAGCAGAACAGATTACATGCTGCTTGTGGGAAAGACGGAAAGAGAATGGGCTGGCCTTAGTAGGCCATTTTTCCTCCAGACTCTCCAATCCAAAAATATCACTCCCTCTGAGGAGGAGTGAATGACAGGCCAGGGGTGTCGCTCCTTCCGCAGAGAAGAAAACTGTGAAAGTTTGGAAATCGGGGATTTCCCCTAATAGCTTTCTCCCAACCTAAAGGTATTCCACTGCTGAAGAAGAGGACTCAGGGACCCCAAGGCCCTCAGAGTGAAAAATTCTGTCTCAGACAAAAGCCTCAACTAAAATACTTCCCTGCAGATACACCCACGGGCCAGCAAAGCAGGTTCAGGCAGCCGGTAGCCAGTAAATGCATTGACCCGGTATCAGGATTATTTTGGCTGCAAGTAATGGAAAATTCCACCTCAGACTAGTTTAAACACTCCGAAGCCTTGGGGATTAGCATCTCAGTGAAGTCACCGAGGTCCTAGACTTGTCCTGTCTCTGCTGGCTGACCTCAAGCTCAGCTTCATTCTTGGGCAGCTTCCTCTGTCCTATGCTGGCTGCCAGTGGCCTTCTGGGTAACATGCCTCATGCTTCCCTCTTTCCATCCATTGTGGAGTATGTTGATCCTTTCTTTCTGACTGGGCCAGCTCATTCACATGTCCATCCCCAGGCCATTGGGAGAGGAGTGTTGTCTTCTAATTAGCTTATGATCATCAGGATCCACCTCTCATGTTGGGGGTAGCATCTGTTCCCCCTGAAGCCGTGGCTTGGTGGAGGTGGGTAGATACCTAAACAAAGCTGGGGTTCTATTAGGATGGAGGAAGGGGGGGATGGATGTTGCAGAGACTCTGAGGTGCATAGACTTGCTACAGAATGTTTATTGGGGTCTACACTTGGGAACACTACCTTGGGGAGTTAGGAGAACAGGATTGGGCAGAGGGAGAAGTTGAACCACAACACAGTTACAACGGGGACCTCCGTTGATCCTGCAGGGAGCTCTAGAGCCGAGACAGCCCTTCCAAATTGTTCCAGATCATGGCAAGGGGGCCAGGCTGTTGAACTCCTGCACCAATTCGTCACTGCAGGTGGGCTGCTCTCAGAATGTGGCATCAGCTTCGGCAAGGCAGCTTCCCATAGCTGAAGGCAGTTCCTGGAGGGGAACTCAGCTATGAGCCATCAGCAGCCGCAGCACCAGACAGTGGGGGAACAAGCGCCTCTGTCCTTAAGGGGGGATCCAGGTGGCACACCGCAGCATCCACTGAGAAGACAGCAGCCATCTTTGAAGATCTTGTCTTCGCCTGTCTCTGCCAAGAATCCACGACCGAGTCCAGGGAGACATGACGCTGTCCCGTGTCACACTGCTCTGAGTACCCACTGCTCTGAGTCCCCTCAGGGACCACGTGAAGGAAGTGAACGCTTTATAAACCTCACCAGCACAAGGAATTCCACCCCAGGCTCTAAGCTTCCAGGACACTTTTGCTACAAGTCTTATCTTATTCGACCAGTTCGTTGGCCTCGGTCTGCCCATTTCCTCAACCACATTCGCCCCTGTGCCTAAGACGGCGCCCGGCATGGAGGAGGCATGAGTGGGGGCATTGGAGAAGATGTGAGTCTGCGTTGGATGAAGTCAGGCAAGAAGACAAGAAGGGAGGGGAGAGGGAGAGAGAATGGGAAGGAAGGGCCCACATTCACTTAAGGATGGGGAGAGGGCTGATGCACAGTTGTGTGGCCCCTGCCCCAGACTTGTTCTCCTGGACAGAAAAAGTCCACTGTTCCGGGGACCCCAAGCCCCACTTGGCTTTCCAAGCAAATAGTGTCAGCCTCACTTGGTTCTCCTCCTACCTCCCTGGCTGCACCCCCCTCAGCCTCCTTTGCTGGTTCCCTTGACCTCCCCCGGCTCAGTCCTCTGACCCCTTCTCTATCTTATCTCCCTCCATAGGCAATTTCATTCAGTTCCATGGGTTTCGGCATTATCTATCATTTAAATCCTCTCTCTTCTGAACTCGTATGACCAAATGTCCACCAGGACCTCTGATAGGAGACACAATTGAGCACTTGGTTTTTTTCCCCAAAACTTGCTCTTGCCGCAGCCGTTCCCATTTGGGGAGGTGACAAAGGGGACAGGGAGAGGACCCATTCTTCCAGCTGCTTTAACCAAACCCTTGAAGCTATTCTTTACTCCTGCATTTTTCTCACACCCACATCCTACCCATCGGCAAATCTTTTCAGCTCTACCTTCCAAATATTTCTAGAATCTACCGCCCTGGGTCACACCAGTGGTATCTCTTACCTGTTATTAAACTAACCTTCCAATGGGTCTCCCTGCTTTTTTAGCTTTTGCTTTCATCTTCTCACTGCAAAGTGATCCTTGTAAACCGTAAGTCAGATCGTATCGTTCCCCTGCCCCAAACCCTCCCTAGCTCCCCACATCATTTGAAGTCAAAAATAGAGTCTTAGCACTGGCTTCGAGACCCTACATGACTTGTATGCCCACCGCTCTGGCTGCAGTCCACTCCGCTGCATCCACACTGGCCTCCTTGCCGCTGGTCGAGTGCACCCTGCCATCTCAGGTCACACTTAGGTCTGGGCACTTGCTCTTCTCTGCCTGGGGTTGGCCTATGGCTCGTTCCTTCACTTCCTTCAAGCCTCTGCTCGACGCCCTCTTCCTAGGGGGGACTCCTACAAACTCTATATGAAATAACACCCCCACCCTAACCCCAGTAAGCCCCACCCACCTTCACCTAATTTAGTTGCCCCATGACACTCATCTTCACCTAATATGTCATCGTACTCACTTGTTAACTAACTTCTCACCCAATTTTATCACTGTATCCATGGTTCCTACAACAGTGCCTGGCTTTTAGTAGGGGCTCAATAAATGTTTAGCGAATGAATGGCTGGGCTTTGGAGTGAGACAGACCTCGGTTATAATCTCAGCACCTCCATATCACCAGCTCTGAGTCCCATAGCCAATTATATAACCTTGCTGGACCACAGTTTTTTCATGTGTGAAATGGGGAAATAATAGTACTTACTACCTAGGATTGTTATGAAGATTAAATGAATTAATATATAGCTGTTAGAATAGCACCTCGCACATAAAAAGCACTCATTAAAGGTAGCCGTCATTGTCCATCATTGTTGTTATGACAATCATCATTATTACTTATTCACAGGATGAGTCACATAGTCTGAGCCCAATGCACCACCCCAGCCCCCAGCCTCTTCTTTCCAGCCCAGGGTGGAGCAGCTGATTCGGGTGGTGGCAGCCTGCCCTGTGAGTCAGTCCTGAGCCTCAGCCATGCCAGGGACCCCGGGCACAGGCTGCCTTGGCCAAGGGGCCCTGGGAGTGACTCATCAGGGCCACAATTTCAGCTGGGGGATACCTTGGCTGTGCAGTTTGGCTGGTAGAGCTTGCCTTCTCTGGGTCCTTCCAGGAGGAGACTGAGCACCTGCCTGATTGTGCTCTTAGGAACTGCACTTTGCCAGCAAAGTCAAGTCCATTTGTCAGCAAGAGCTCGCAAAAGAGCCCGACGAAGATAAATGAGGAAAGGAAAGAGGCGGGAAAGAGGAAAGATAGGAAAAGAGAAAAGTTGCCTCGATCCTTAGCTTTCAAAGCAGAGCCCTGTCATGAACAGATTATGGGGTTCTAACCCACCAGGCCTGGCCATGAGTACACATCTCTCTATACAAGCTGGGTGACCTTGGACAGGCCCCTTATTTCTCTGAGCCTCGGATGTGAAAGGGAGAGGTCAACGTCTGCCTCTCGAGGTTATTGGGAGGATTATCTGAGTGGACCTATGCTGTTTTCAAGTCCCAAGTCCTTCACGAAGTCTTAGATCTGCCCTGTAAGGTCTCTGAGTTCCAGTAACTTTTGTAAAAGAAAAGAAGGAATTCTTTCCCCATTTTCCTCCCAACTCCCCATTTCCCCACCTCCCTAGGAAGAAAAAGGGCCAATCTAATTCATTCTTTCTTCCTTTGTTCATTCAACAGCTCTTTATTGAGCACCTACTGTATGCTACATGCTGTGCTAGGCACTGAGTATAGAAATCATGAGAGAGGCAGACAGTGTATAAGTGAGCAAGTAAATACACAATAATAAACTATACTCAGTAGTAGAAAAAGAGAAAAAAAACATGGTGAAGCTATCAGAGAAAACCTCTGAGGTGCTGACATTTGAGCAAAGACCCGAAGAATGTGAACGAGCTCCCATGTGAGGACCAAAAGGGAAGAACCTTCCAGAGAGAGAGAACAGTACATACAAATGCCCAAAGGCAGGAAGGAGCTGGGGCTGTTTAGGAAGTGCCAGGAGACCAGGATGCGGAGTGTCCCAGGCCAGTAGAGAGTGGCATGAGAAGAGAGACCAGCCAGGCGACCTCGAGCTCACATCCTGAATTTCCCTTCTCTCGAGGATCGCAGCCTTGCACTGTCTACTTCCACTGCCTCGAAATAGTCACCTCGTAAATTTTGTCCAGTTTTGTCCAGTTTTATAGTTGTTTACAGAGACAGGGCTTATGTGGGTACACCATGGCTGGAAGCCCTGAGGGTTGTTGAAATGAGATCATATATGTAAACTGTGTGATACACTTCCTGGCACGTAGTTAGGGCTCATTAAAAAAAAAAAAAAAAAAAAAAAAAAAAAAAAAAAAATTGGTAAACTATCATGAAAGTATGAAGGTAAAAATATTGGGATATTTTCACCCATGGAGAATTGTTATTTTGGAATTTAAAAGGGGAGAGAGACTTTGGACTTAAAGTCATCCTCTTCTCCATAATCATTACAAAAAGAATGAGGTGGGATCCATCACCTCATCTGGAGAGCTTCCCTGCCCTGCACACTGCAGGGCGATGGGGGGCCCTCGGCTGCACGCCCACGGCATCCTGCGCTAGCCTCTCAGGTAGCATCGTCCCCCTCTCCTGAGTTGTCTTTCTGTGGACTGTGAGCTCCTCCATGACAGGAACTGTGCCTTCATCATCTGTTTAATGTGAAACTTGAACAGCATTTTACCTTATCTTATTTTATTTTATTTCAGATACGCTTAAGAACTATTCTAAATAGTGAGCTGACTCTCGCTAACCCACCTTTGTGCTAAGAACGTGATCCTGGTGAATCGATCTCGAACAGAGTTTATATATTAATATCATTGTTATTTTCCTAAAGTATGGACTGGTTTAACGTACAGATTGGCTTTTGGATTCTCTGCCTCCATGGGTTTCTCAGGCCTACTTTTTCAATAAGAATAGGGCAGGCTTTCCTCCAGGGACATTGCCCAGAGCTTTTGTTATTTACTGCTAAAGGAGAATGTCAAAAGTAATGATATTAGGACCCTGGTTTCCAAACCCTGCATCTAGATGCCCTGGGGCAACACAGTATACTTTAAATTTTCGAGGGAAACAGCAATTCTCAACACCTGTCAGACACCATGCAAATCGCTAGCCAAGGCGGTTTACAGTTTCAACATTAGATAACAACACTTTTCCTTTCAATGGTGTTTTTTGTGGTTTTTGGTGGTGATTGTACTAAAAAGCAAGTACCATAGAAAAATCATTTTCTGATCTGAGCCTAAGGTTTGAGAATTTGTGCAGTGCTCAACAAGCACACACATGCCACTAGTAATAAATTGTCATTACTTAAAATGAAATAAAAATATTTGTGTATTTTTTCAGTTACCAAGTTGTTAGAACCTAAATACCTTTTAAGCTTTTTAGCTCAAACTACTTAGTAAATGAAAGTGTTTGGTATTTCTTTTGACCTAGGAATGCCATGAAATAATTCCTAAGATGGGAGCCGTGAACCCAGAAAGTCTGAGAACTTCTACATTAGGTTATTTGCAATAGCCATGTATTTGTTTTAAGTTTTAGATGCTGAGCTCAGGACTCAATTCTGAACTCAACGGCCCTGAGAGTCTAGCAGCTGCCAGACTGGTGAAAATTTACTGGGAGGTAAAACAGAGATGTAGCCTGTCTCTCTTCAACCCATCTCACTAGTTTCTTAATGAGCAGACATCACTTTGGAATAAGCTGGATGCACATCTTGCTGTTATAAAAACAGAAAAACAAGCATCCATTTGTGTGCCAAGGTTATGGTTTTATTATCTCGAACTAGGAGTGACCTGAGTGTCCAGCTGGCCTGCCAGCTACTTCTTGCCAGAAAGAGAGACCACAGGGCAAGTGTCCTGAAGCTATGGTTATTATTTTGGGTAGATAGCCTCCCAGCTTTTCGCTTACTCGTAAATAACCTGATTCAATAAATTGCCTCATGTAGTTATCTTTGTGTGAAAAAAACAACTTTGTCTGGGCCATCCCACCAGGAAGGAACATGCTCCAAACTGGGCCTTCTATGGGAACTCGATGAAGATGGATATGGCTGGGGTGAGCCGCTGGTCACACTCGCCTGAAATGTTTTCTCGGCTCTTGAAATAAGGGAGTGGACTTCATTCAGTCGCCCATGTGCCTCTGTATTGGGATTAATTCCAGACCATTTTCTGGGAAGGATCTTGGCCCTATTTCCTGGGTCCACCTCTAGAGGAAGTAGGACAGCCTCGCTTGAAGCATGAATTCCTGTTAGCTCTCAACTCCCATAAGCTGTTAAGGCTCAGTTTTCTGTTAATGTTCGTGAGTCTCTTTTCAACAGGCAGCATCAGCCCCAGGGCCATTGCACCTCCTTTTCCCTCTGCCTAGACTCTCTTCACCAACCTATTGCCATCACTGGCCCCTTCATTCATTCTTTCAACAAATATTTATTGAGTATTGCACATGTACCAACCACTATGCTGGGTGTTAAGGGTATAAGAGGGAATGATAATAACAGTTACCATTTATCAAATGCTCGCGATGAGTCAAGCATTCTTCTAAACCATTTACATGGAGTATCTCATATAAGGCTCAATGACGATCTAATGTTCAACAATAATTCAGCAAGTTATCCACATTTTGCTGAGAAGGAAAGCGAGACACAGAGAGGCTAAGTAACTTCCCCAAGGTCACACAGCTAATAAATGATGGAGCTGGGATTTGAGCTCACATTCTTAAACACTCTTTTATTGTCTCTCTAGCAGACACAGGAGGTCCTGGCCTCATTGGCTTACATTAGCAGATGAGTAATGTCAGATAGTCAAAGGTGGTAAGAAAAAAAGTAATAATAATAAACCAGGGTAATTCAGTAAAGACTTCCCAGCGTCAGCAGGGAAGAGTAGCTACTTTACATCAGATAGTTAGAAAAGCCTCCACTGAGGGGTCATCTGGGTTGAGACCTGAAGAAATCAGCCATGGGAAGGTATTCAAGAAAATCGTTCCAAGCAGAAGAAAGAGTGAGTACAAAGGCACTGAGGCAGGGCCAGGTTTGGCTGAGCGTAAGAGAGAGATGATGGACCAGGAACCAGCTGATATAGGGTTGTGCTTTTCAGCCTAGTTTGCACACCACTGCTGGGGGATCGTCCAAAAATACTGATCCCTTGGCCCACGCCCAGAGATTCTGAGGAAATCGGTCTGAGGTTTGGCTTAGGCAAAAGGAATTTTAAAAGGAGATGGTTGCAGTGGTCCAATGAGGGATGCTGGCGACCTGGACCAGAGTTGTGGCACTGGAGGTAGCAGCATCTCTCCTTTGATCGCTGCTCCCTCCACACAGGATTTTAAATGGCTCCGGGCTGGCCCCTCCCCCTCACAGCCCATCTGTGGTCCACAGGAAGCACTCACATTCATAGCCAGGATAACCCAAAGGCTGGGATGCTCAGCTGCAAGTGGACTGGGAGGGATTTGGCACCTGCGCACCAGCCGCACCTCACTGCTCAAACATCTGTCAGTCTTGTTGAGTGTCCCACTGAAGCTCTTACCAGACATCTCAAGAGGAGTAACAGGTGGCCACAACTTTTCCCAAAGGAAACATCTTCTCAAAATCTTTAATCTCCAGCAACCCAACCTTGTTATATCAAAGTGAACAAATCCACTAATTCTTAGCCATTGTGGTCCCTGTCACAGCTCACTTTGTGAGGTAGCATCTTTGTCTTCTTGCTTCAGCTCTGAGACAGTGTATTCGTCAAGGTCGTCCAGAAGAAGAGAAACAATACGAAATGTATAAATAGAGAGAAAGAGATTTGTTTTAAGGAATCGGCTCACAAGATTATGGGGGACTTGCGACTCTAAAATCTGCAGAGTAGGCTGGCAGGCTGAAGACTCAGGCAGGAGCCAAGGTTGCAGGTCAAGTCCAAAAGCTGTTTCCTGCAGAATTCCCTCCTGTTCAGGAGAGGTCAGCCTTTTGTTCTATTCAATCCTTCAACTGATTGGATAAGGCCCTCAGATTATGGAGGGGAACCTGCTTTACTTTCGAAGTCCATCAATTTAACATCCAGAAAAATGTTTAACCAAATATCTGAGCATCATGGCTGAGCCAGGTTGACACATAAAATTAAATATCTCAGACAGAAGGCTACCCATCTTATATCTTCTTACATTATTATATTCATAGAATATTTCCAGAAGAGTACAAAAAAAATCTTATCAATCACCAAGGGACTTTGGCTTTAGTGTAAGAGAGATAACTATTTTTTCTCAAACTTCTTTTTTTATATCTTTGACCTTTTTGTCATATGTGTGTGTGTGTTTCAAATAAAAAATAATCTATAAAAAAATGATCAAAGCGATCATTGGATTGCATTTTGCTGGCCATCTGCAAACTGCTTTCTTCAAATTATGCTTTAGGACGATGGAATGAGTACACAAGCCTACACTAAGGGACATCATGAGGGATATCCACTCATCAGAGAGCGCTGTTGACATTTGCTACACAACTCAGTGTCCTCCAGAGAACATAATACTGACGTTAATGACAAGAATGGTTATAGTTCTCTTAGGTCCTTGGCTTTTCCTCTTAGGAAGACTGAATTGTGTTACTAGCCAATCTCCTTTCCTGTAATGGATACATAAAAGTGATCACATGCCTAGCCAGACGTAACCATGTTCACTTTTAACCTCTAAACACAATTTTATGTCCTCACTTTTATTTGTCTTGCTAGTCCTGTTTTGTGTTTTTTTTTTTACCTTTTATTATGGTAAAAATTTTCAAATATCTACAATAGAAGAAAAAATAGTAAACTATATCCTTACGTACCAATCACCCAACTTGATCCATTATTCAGTGATGGTCCATTTTGTTTTACAGACCCTTCATACTTTCTTTCAAACACCATGAGATATTTCTTCGCTTTTTTAAAGATGAAATCTAATTTTTGTACTATAAAATTTGCCTTTTTCAAGTGTACAATGTAGAGGTTTTTTAGTATATTCACAAGATGGAACCATCAGCACTCTATAATTCCAAGACATTATCATCACCCCATACCCACTAGCAGTCACTCCCATTCTCCCTTTTCCTGAAAATTCACAACAGAAATGTAGTTTGGCTGCTTTACCAAAGACCAAAATAGTGGTGGCTTAAACCAGATTAAGGTTTACTTGTCTCCCATGTAAGAGTCTGAGCATGTGCAGTCAAGGGCAGATTGGGGACTGCACTGGGAGTCCAGGTTCTTTCCACCTTGTTACTCAGCCATCCTCACCATTCGGCTTCCGTCCTGTGGTCCAAGATGGCTGCTCCAGCTCCCACCATCAGGCCCACATCCCAGCCAGGTAGAAGAAGGGAAAGGGAAAGGGAAGAGTCCCTTTGTTCTAAAGGTGCCGCCCAGAGGTTGCTCTCATCATGTCTACTCACATTTTCATTGACCAGACTTAGATACTTGGCTACATCTCCCTGTGAGGGAGACTAAAATAAAGTAATCTTTAGCTGAGAGATCAGATGCCCAGATAAAACTTGGGGGACCTGTTACTGAAGGAGGAGGGGACAGCAAGTAGTCAGGCTTAGAAGACCTAGAACAACAGGTAGGTTCAGCCAGGAATGGGAAGAGCACACTGCCACTGCCCCTGGAAGAAGTGGGAAGGCCGATGAGCCTGGAAAAGAATGGAAAATAGGAAACTTTTGCCTGGGCACCTTTATTTTCTCTGCAAAGTGAGACTCGGAGTCATCTGAGAGGCTGACTGTCAGAGAGCCGAGATGAGAGGTTTGCAAAGCTCTCTCCCCGTCATTGTTTACAATCCGTCAGGATGGAAGAGCGGCCACACACTTGCAGAAACCCTGAGATGGTTCAAAGAGCAGCTTTGTTTTTGGAGTCTTTTGAGTTTCCTTCCCAGCTCTGTGCTTAGATGCTATATGTCTTTGGACAAGACAAGAAACCTGTTTCTCTGTTAAACGACCATAATAATGCCCACCTTGCCTGCCTCACAGTCCTGTTTTGGGTCCCACAGGAGAGCTGTGAATATGCTTTGTAAGTACAGAAAGTGAGACAGGTGTGGATGGACATCATCATGAAGGGACAGAGTTGTCGGGGCAATACCGAGTCTTGAGGAGAGGCAAGAAAGGACCAGAAAGAGAGGTCATGGGGACAGGACAGCCTACCACACAGGCTGCCATCTCCCGCCTGGCCCCTCCAGGAGATCTGGGCTCTGCCCACCTCTGGCCAGCATCAGAACCCTTCTGCTGCCTGAGTGATGGTGACAGAGGAGGGGACAGCCCACCAAGTGGCCCACAGATGCTGGGATTCAGCCTTCATTAGTCTTGAAATCACTATCACAGAACCTTGGCCTCATCCCTTGCACTTGGCCTTGGAAGCTCTCCTGGGACCTCTCCCTGACCCCAGGGCACTTCCCTGTGTTCCCAGCCCAGCCCAGTAAACAGTGTGAGTTTCTCCATCGAGGCTTTGGCCTAGCAGAGCTAGCCATGTCCAGTGTGTGTGTGTGTGTGTGTGTGTGCATGCACACACTCACTGTCTGCATACACAAGCACCACATATGACACACCACAGATACAACACACAATGCATATCAAACACGTACAAACATACCACATACATATATCAAACTACACATGTGTCTTTCACAAACTTCACACACACACAACCACATGCACACACCCTACACATACACGCCATACACACGTACACACTCCCTTCTTTCTAACTGGTCTCTCTCTATCCCAGATCCATTCAACTCTCTCTACAGTTACTCAGGTGATTTTTCTAAATACAAATAAGGCTACTTTTTAGTTTAAACTCCTCTCCTTCTTCCAGTGGCTTACCAGAGACTTTGGGCTAAAATTCAAGCTACTGAAGCCATCTATGATCTGTTTCCCGTGAGCCCCTTCAGCTGTCCCCCACCTTCCAGCCCCATTGGCCAATAATAACCAACTTCCCATCCCTCACCCTGTGCAGCCCCCCGACTCTGCTTTGCCCTTCTGCAGGCTTCTCCAGAGATCACCCTGCTGCGCAGTCCTTCTGAAAATCACATTCATTCTTCCAAACCCTGCTCAGAGCTCACCTCTTCTACCAAGATTCCTTGACTCCCCAAGTAGTAGCGCCTTCCTCTTCTAGGGATATGTAGCAGTGTTGCAGAAAAATCAGACCAGCGAGGAACCAAGCAGCACTCGGAGAGTTGGAGAACTCAGGTTTATTACACCAGCAGTCCCAGAAGAGCTGGTGCTCTGAAGATCTGGGCCCCGAGCTCAGGGGTAACTTTGCTTTTGTAGGGCTTATCCATGCAGTTACAGTTGGCATGAGCCGATTGGTTCATTTGTCCTCAGGCAGTTACAGAGCATAAGATTCTCAGATAGGAATTTAGGCAATGGGGCTACATCTGTTATCTAGACAGAACAAGCAAAGGGGAGGGTGAGTCTTCAGCTGACCCTGCCCTTCGGCCTATGCGGCAAGCATGTCTACAGAAGCAGAACAAAGAGCTGATTACAAGGTTAGCCATTTGAGTGGAAAATTCCTCTTTGATGGAAAGACTTGTTTCCTACATCTGTACCCTTGCTCACAGGTGACCTTCTCAAAGTCACTCTATATGGGGCACTGGGTCCTGGCATTGGGCAGGTGCTCGGTGAAAGCTGGGCAGGTGGCACTCACTCTCTCATCCCCCCACACAGATCAAAGTAGAAAACCAGCATGACTACCAGGATGTCACCAGCATGGTAGCAATGGCCAAAACCTACGCCACCACTGAGGCCTTCATCGACTCCAAGTACGACATCCGCATCCAGAAAATTGGATCCAACTACAAGGCTTACATGTGAGTCCCTGGGTGGTGGCTGGGGAACTGGGGGGAGGGGTGGGAAGAATGGAGATTAGAGATGCATGTCCAGCTGTGTCTCCCCCACCCCAAGCAGAGACCCCATCAGCATGTCACCGTTCTCCCTTTCTGTCTCCTTTACTGGCCTTCTCTGGTCTGTAGATGAGGGCTGATGTCCCATCATGGCTTATCCCAGGGCGGAAATCTGTCTACCTAAATGAGGGCTGTCTCCCCAGGGGAAGAAAGATGCCTTGTTGGGGGTTGGGGCTCAGCCAAAAAGCTGAAGGGATTAAGAAGTACAAATTGGTAGTCACAAAGCAGTCATGGGGATGTGGACTACAGCATAGGGAATATAGTCAACAATATGGTAATGGCTGTGTGTAGTGCCAGGTCGGAACTAGAGTAGTTGGGGGATCACTTTGTAAATTATACAAACACCTGAAACTAGTATAAAATTTAAAAACAAATTAAAAAAAAAAAAAAGAACGACACCTGGCATGTTTGGGGGAAACTTCAAGTATATACAGGATGTATGTCATAGGAGATAAGACTGAAGGAGAAACTTGCGGACAAATGAAGAAGGGTTTTGAATGCCTAGTCGAAGGTTTTGGATTGTCTTCTGTTCTCTTCGGAGCAGAAAAGTCACATGATCTGACTTGTATTAATAAAAAGATGGCTCTGGGGCTATGGACTGCAAAGGGGTTTCTCTGGAACCAATAAGACCAGTTAGGAGATTGTATCATATTTCTCTGGCTGCAACAGAAACCACAGCTGACTAATTCGATGGAGCTTTGCAAAGGGAATTTATTAGAAAACTATGGTTGATCAGAAATTTAAACGAACAAACCAACAAAACCACTAAATTATCAATATCAGAAATGTTAGGATCCAGGGCAGCCCCAGGGATCATAGCCAGAAGCAATGGACAATCTTCATGGCACTTCGATCGGGAAGTGAATCTGCCCCAATCACTTTCAGGACTTGACTCAAGTTTATGATTTCACGGAAATAGTGTGGATTAGTCCAACTTGGGTCATAGGCGTTGGGTTAGAAAAAGGCAGGAAACCAGGAAGCAGAGTCCCACCAAGATGGCATGCGGTATGGGCAGGGTCATTCCCCAGTGGAAATGGAGGTGCTATGATTAAGGGAAAAGGAATGAGTGACAGAAAATGCTGCACACATTCGCGCTGGGGTGGAGGAGGCTGGGGCACGGGAGGACTGATGCTGGGGCCGTGGCTCTCAGGACAAGCGGGCGTTCTCGCCTGGGTGGGAGGGCTGGCTCTGTAGAAAGGTTTTCTCTGCTCCGAGGCCTCTCTCTCTCACTTTAGAATGTTGTTGTTGGTTCCACTTGAACTGACGAGACCCCAGGGAGCCAACCAGGGCCTGTTTGCCAAGAATTTATGGAGCGCTGACTGTGCGCGTGACTCCATGTTGGAGGACCACGATGCCTGGCTCTGGATGGTTGGAAATTTCTATGTGCTTCTGTGCAATGAAGCTTGTGCTGTAGGTCAGGGTCAGCAAACCACAGCCCACATGCCAAATCCAGCTGCCACTGTTTCTATAAATAAAGTCTTAACCATCAAGGCCATACATCTCCATGTAGGTAATATCTAGGGATACTTTTGGACTACCTGGATTGCCTAGACCAGGGGTCGGCAAACTTATTCCATAAAGGGCCAGATTGCAGGCCATACAGTCTCTGCTGTAACTACTCCATTCTGCCACTGCCTGGGAAGCTGGAGAACATGCAGGCAGTTGACCTCTAAAGAAATATGCCCAGGAAAGGGACAGAGCCAGTTCTCAAGGACTGCTTCTGCCCTGTCCTGCCAGACACTCTTCCACCCATTTTACCAGGCCATACCTGTCACCACTCTCAGTGCCCCCGGGGTAATAAGATTGTCCCTTCTGCCCACTCTGCGGTAGGGGACATCCCGGTGTGGCAGCCCAGTGCATTCCAAAGGCCTCCGCCATCTCTCGTGATGATGTCACTTCCCTCCTCTCCTCATTGTTGGACTTTCCACTTGACATTGACGACACCTTGTCCCAGTTTCTCTTCTTGAGGATTACCTCATTGCTGCCTTGTTTATGCTGAGCCTTTCTTCCCTGACAGCTCCAATTCGTCATTAGTTATGGCGTTTCCTGGACCTCGGCTCGGCCCAGATCCGAGGGAGGGCGTGCGTGTCAGGCCTCAGTGTAGAATGTCCTCTCCACTCTTGACCATTCGACCTCCTTTCTGGCCTCCTTCCTGCCCTGCACCCAGGCCTTTGTGCCTGTTGCTATTGGGGTGTCATTGTTTTCAGACCCTCTCAGCAGACAGATCTAGGAAAGCTAGTGTGTATCTTAACCCGTGTATACACACATATCTGTAATTATTTCTATAACAATATCAGTCGATGTCTAAAGCTAAATGGAGACTTCATATTGCTGTCTCAGACTTTGATATGGTGCCACATGATTCATTTTCACCTTCCCAGATTGCTCATCTATAACTTCCCACTCCAACAGGGGAAAACCTGGCTCTCACCATCCGCCATCCTTTTACTGACTTGTTCATTCCCAGTACACGTGCTCAGTTGCAAAACCGTTAATCCATAGCCCTACGAGAAATGCTACCAGCTCGCATAGTCATACAGTCTCCGCTCATTTCCAAGGTTACTTAGGTCGGCTCCTTTACCCCAACCCCCTCCTTCTTTATTGAGGGGGGTCAGTGTCATACATTTGCAGTATAGACAGATTCTTTTGTCACAGTCGACATTCCAATCTACATTGCAGCAGCTGGATCACATTTGGGCCAGCTCACTATTTGCTCCAAGCCTGTGATGGGTTTTGCCATGGGCAGTCATAGCTAAAAGCATGGAGTTTCTCAGATATGGTTTGGTGGCTTCTGCCGCTAAGTGGGAATGATAACGATGATAATGTCCGTGTCATTAAGATTTGTGAGGCCGAAACAAGCCAGTGCTTGCAAAGCCCTTAGATTCATGTCTTACACATAGAAAGCACTCATTAAATATCAACTCTCACTGTCATTATCTTCCTGGAAGGAGAGCAATCTGGCTGTATTCCTTCCACTCCTGGCATTTGAATGCCTTCTTTTCTTGTCTCCACTTACCAGAAAATAATAGTAGCACCCATTATACTATGAGATCTATGGGAATATTTTCTTTAATCCACACACTACTGTTTAAGGACGACAGTACTTTAACTATTCCCACTTTACCAATGAGAAAATAAAGTCTCGGAGTTGTTGTCCATGGTTATACAGCTAGAAAATGCTGGGACCAAGATTCGAATCCACATCTGCCTGATTCAAGTCAGTTTTACCTTCTCTTACCACCATATAGATCCCATTAAAACAAACCCTACTTATCTCAATAGCTATCTTCTGGAGTCAAATTAAGTGCCTCTGGTTTCTTCTTTGTTTCCCCCAGGGCTCTTCACTCATTTTGCATATTGATAACCCTACCATGCCTATCCTCTGGTTTTAGGCTAGTCTACCCTCCTGGGTAGTGAGCAGCCTGAGTAAGGGGCATCTCTGCACACCCAGATTATTTCCCAGGACACAGGGTGGCCCAGTGAGTGTTTGCCAAATTGAATTGAGTTGAGCTGAACGGAATGAAACTAAACTGACATAAAGTTTATCAATGTCGCTGCACTCCTTAGTTATTATGACTCCTATCGGCCGCCATCTAGTCTCAGCATCTGCCGTCCTTGGATACATTTTATTTTTTTTTAGAAGGATATATTTTTGTAGCAATTCCTCTCCCCAGTTTACCCTTTAATCCATCCGCATGCCTTCCCTTGGCTATAAAACAAATAGCTTTACCTCTGCCACTTTGCTAAGTCTGAATCTGCCATTGGAGGTGAATTGTCTGGATCTTTCCCCCGCGTACATGCAGTCACTTACCCACCTACTGTATGCTAGGTTCCACTAGACATCAGGGGATCATTCATACATGTCTCCTGCCCTCAGAGAAAACAGGACACTAAAGCAGTCATTACAGGTGAGATGAGCATCACTAAGCATTGGTATAGGGTGTAGTGTAGGGGGCCCCGCTCTTACTGGGAAACATGGGCTGCCAAGACGTCACGTTTCAGACGTAAGCTGAAGGATGAGTAAGACTTAACGAGCAAAGATGGAGACGAAGACTGGCTCAGGCAGAGGGAAGAAGATGTGTGGAGGCCTTGATATAGGAAAGAGCCATGGGCATCAGAACACCTACAGGGGAACAGTTGCCGCTGGGGCCGAAAAATCAAGGAAACTGAAAGGGTGATGAAGCCAGAAGGCTTTCCTGCTCTTCACCATGGGAAAGTAATCACTCCTCCTTAGGAATCACTTTCCCTACATTTTGAGGCTCTCAAAAAATTCCAGAACCACCAGAGGTTATACAGCCCTTGTTCTTCTTCTCAAAAATAGAGGCCAAGGTTTGGAGGATTTCGTCCAGTGGTGTAGATATTTTTAAAATTTAGTTTTTCGATTTCGAAAGTGGCTTTGAAAAAGATACATAAGATCCAAGAAATAAGGGCAATCAACATGAAAAATAAAGCTGCAGATGGGATGTGTACCTAGGAACGCATGTCATAATATGAGCCAGAGATTTGAATCAGAGCCTCCTAACAGCCAAAGTGAAGAAGGAAAGCAGATCAGTGACAGATATCCCTAATGCCCTCACTGTGTTATTTGTTCTGATACCAGGAGAACCTCCATCTCTGGAAACTGGAAGGCTAACACAGGCTCTGCCATGCTGGAGCAAGTGGCCATGACAGAGAGGTAAGAGACAAAGGAGGTGCTTATGGAGAGGCAGCAGCCATGATGGAAGATGGGTGAGGTATACAACAAAAAGTCTGCAAGAGATGCCACCTCACCCTCTGGTCAGTGCCTTACCGCCCACAGGTCACCTTCCTAGGCATGGCCCCCCAACTGCCTGTAACAAGCTGCCTTCCCCTCAACCACAGGTGGCAGCTGCTGCCTTCAGTCTGGGAACCCACCTGTGCTAACTGGTCTTGGGCAGGTGTGCTCATTACCTAGCACAACCGAATCATCTGATCTGGGGCAAGCTTATCCTTCTCCCAGGGGGCATTCATGGGATCGTCATGGCCTTCTTCTCCCTGGCCTTTCCAGAATGTGAATCCAGCCTTCCTCAATGCCTCAAGAGCTTCTCATAAATGTCCCCAGCCGGCCACCACGTCACTGGCTCTGCTCAGTTCCAGGCCACATGGGCCATCCCTGCAGGAGCTTACTATGGCAGTGGGTCTGCTCTGGCCTGGAATTTACTTTCCGTTCTACAAAGTCATCGGCAGTACCCTAAGGCCTGGAACAGAGCTCCCCAGTCCCATCTCCACAAGCGGAACATCCCTGGGGCCCTTAAACAGGCCCCGACCCCTCCCTCCACCTGGCTCAACCGCGTTCCAGAAAGCCTGACTCCCGGGCAAAACCAGAGACGTGGTTTGGTCAGTGCAAGTCCTACCAGGCCGGAGGGGAACATGGACCCCATGTTCTCTGGTCTCTTCCACACTGCTGCACCCGTGAAATTCTTTCCTTGGCCCTGAAGGGATCAGGGCGCTCTATGCCCCCTGAGGTGCACTCAGTATGTGACCTGGAAGTTTTTCATTGAAAACAACCTCTAGAAATCAGTTGCCTCTGGGCCTACTTCCAGACTTCCATCTTCCATTGAGAAGAAACTTGATTTATGAGTGTGTCTCTGGGCACAGGTCTCTCTAAGCTGGAGGTGCCCCGCCAGTCAGCCACTGGTGCCAAATACGAGGTCCCAGATCAGAGAGTCCAAAGTTTGTTTCCCAGTGTGGCTGCACGTGAGACTCACATGAGAAGCTTTAAAAACGTGTAGAGATTATTCTCACGTCTGGCTGTTTTTGTGTGCATTAACTCTCCTGGCACTTCTGATGCACAACCAGAATCAGACCAAGGCCGTCTCATGTCTCAGATAAGGAAACTGAGGCTGCAAGAGGGACTGGCTCCCCCGAAATTATTGAGAAAATTAATAGTGAGAATCCAGGTTGCTGGTCTCCCACGCCGATGGGGAACAGACCGTGATGTGTTCTGACTGAGAGGAAGGTGGCTTGCTTCGACTATGGAATCCAACAGCATCCAGGTTTGGAAGCCGGCACAGTCAATCATTCACCTCTCCGAGCCTCAGTCTCCTCATCGGTAAAATGAATTCAACCTTCCTGGTGGAGTGGCTGTGGCAGTTAAAATGAGGAGTCAGCCACCACACACATGCACAGAACGCCTGGCACATAGCAAAAGCTTAACAGGCATGAGTTTTCATCCTCCCTTCAGTTGTGTGATCCTCACATGCTGCTACTAGAGCTGAATGGAAGAACTGAACTAGGAGCCAGGTGAGCTGGGTAATCAATTCTGGTGGCTCTATTACCGTCTTGCTGTGTGACCCGGCCAAGCTGCCCTCCCTCTCTGGGCCTTGGTGAGCATTAGCAGATAAGATGAGTTGGTTCCAAGAACACTTGAGCCATGATCTCTTCTCATTCCAGGCCTTGTGGCTCAGAGACACAAATAGATCTCAGAGCAGGCCTGCCCCGTGTGACCCTGGAGAATGGGGAGAAAAGCAAGAACACTGACACAAAGTCCCCTGTGACTCTCAAATCCAGCCACCACGGGGGAAGCCAAGTGCAAGCCCGGGGAGACTTCTCACATACAACCGTCCCCTTGTTGCTGGGGCAGAGTCCAGCGTGGAGATCTTGTCCCTGCAAAG
>CM053503.1:8304656-8378212 GCA_028627145.1 Eidolon dupreanum
AAACTGGCCACACAGCCATCGAGTGGCTGGAAAGAGAACAAAGCAGCAGGTCCAGAGGGCCAGGCCCCGGCCCGGGAACAGCCCGCCAGGCTCCCCTGCCTGCCCGCCCCAGGCTCAGGGGAGAATGCGCCCTTTGTCCCGCTCGGCTCTCATCTAGCCTGGTCGCTGGGGCTGGGAGGGCAGCCGAGAGGGATTTCTGGAGCCCTGGAGCTGCTTTCCCAAGGGAAAAGGACTGCAGGGGCAGCTGGTGTCCAGGACAGCTCTGGATGGGGGCAGGGCCGGCTTCCCACTATTGTGGAGCCGTCTAGGTGGGGCTCTGGGGTGGGGCCAGGGATCCCTCCCAGCTCTTACCTTCATTCTTCCTCTCTCCTGCCTGCCTGGCTCCCTCCTCTCTCCCTCTATCTGTCTCCCTGTTCGTCTGCGTCTCTGCCTTTTTTATTTTTTTACATTCTGTCCCTCCACTGCCTCTCTGTCTCTGTGTGTCTCTGTCTCTGTCCCTCTCTCTCTCCATCTCTGAATAATTTCCTATGTGTCACTGTCTCTCACGCCGCCCGTTTTTCTGTGTGTTTCTCTGTGTCTCTCCATCTTTATGTCCCCACCTCTGTCTCCTCCTGCTCCCCCTTCCCTACTCTCTCCCCTCTCCACTCACGCCTGTCTATCCACCCCTGCAGGTACAGGCTGTGGGTGGACAGCTGCTCAGAAATGTTCGGTGGCCTGGACATCTGCGCTGTCAAGGCCGTCCACAGCAAGGATGGCAGAGATTACATCATCGAGGTGAGGGATGAGGCAGAGGTGCTCCTGGCTTGGTCCAGCGGAAGGAACCCCAGTGTGGTCTCCCACGTGATCAGCTATGTCCTGACCCGTGGCGGGCAGCTCCCAGAGGCTTCTCACCCACCGCCCTCATGCACCTCCCCACCCCCACTCTCAGCTATATCTAAGGCCTTGTGCCCAGGGCTTCTGAGCTGGGCCTTGAAAGCTCCAGGCACGAGATTTGACAGTTTTCCCTAACCCAAAGGCCCATGGGTGGGGCAAGGCCATCAGCAAGATCCTGACCCACTGGGCCTCTCAAATGTTCTCAGTGCCCAACCGTGCGAAGTCACCACACAGAGCATCCATCCTGTTCGCCCAACAAACATGTCCTTCCGGGCTCCCATGGGCTAGGCATGGGTGCGGCTCTGGGGACACAAAACAGACGTGGGAGGTGCAGCCTGGCAGGGAAAAGGAGGATAAACAAGCAATAGCAGGGCACTGAGGTTGGGGAAGGGGACACAGTCACGCAGGGGTGTGAATGGAAGGACAGATGTAGGGACAGTAATTCTAAGAGAGAGGTTTGAGCGGGGTGGGGGTCCTAGAAGCTGCCCCACAGCCCTCCTGTAGCCGGCGTGTCTCACAGGGCCACCACCCGCTGCCATCCTCCAAAACCATCGCCTACTTGTCCGTGTAGTCCTGTGCCCTCCCCCACCGCCACCCACTTCCTCTCCAGGCTTCTCCCGATTCCACAATCCCCCGCTCTCCTCCCTGACTCCTCAGTGCCTCTCCTGGTCCCTCACCCTCTTCTCCCCTCTCTTCAACGCCCCTTCCGTGTCCCCCCACAATCCCAGCTCACGACTCTCCACTGCCTTCCCCTCAAAATGCCCCTCTGGCCTCGGGGTTCTGCCTCCTCCCCAGGTTCCCATCGGCTCACACACACGCACACCCCTCCCAAGAGCCGCTTCTGGTGCTCGTCACACGGCAGCCGAGGGCAGCGCTGACACTGGGCCAGGTCGCGGGAGGGCGGGAGGGCGAGCCCTGCGGCTGCCCCTTCTTGGGGAAGCACATGGCCGGTGACCTCCGGAGCCGGAGCCGGCTCCTCTCCGGTCCCTGGGACTCACGGTGCAGCGGGACCAGGAGACTCGCCGGGGCGGGGGGTGGGGAGCCGGCTCAGAGGCAGTTGCGGGCGCAACTTGGAGGCGAAGGGGAGCGAGTCCCCGATGGACAGTGGACGCGGCCCCCCCACCCGGAAGGGCTGGGCGGCCCCCACGGAGGAGCTGCCTCTGCACTCGCGGGTTTGGTCCCCCTCTGGGGACCGGGCCCCCTCAAGGGCAGGAGCGAATGGCTTTTCCTCTGGCGGCCAACACACCTGAAATCCCCCCGTGGCCCTTCCCGAAGGAGACGTTGAAGGGGCCTCTAGCAGAACGACCACCCTGCACACCTGCCTCCCAGCCGGGGCCAGGCTCTTCCCCGGAGGACTGAGCCCCACCTTCCTGAGGCGCCCTGGGAGCTTCAGACCAAGGCTGGGCCCAGGGCCCTTGGGCCTGGGGCATTGCATCTCTTGAGACCACTCCTGGCCCTCCTGCTTCTGCATCTCCTCACAGGACCACCAGACACGAACTTGGGTTTGGCAGACACGCATTCATTCATTCATTCATTCATTCATTCCCCACAGAGCCCCGACCCTGGGCACCAGCCCCTGAGCCAGGTGATGGGGCTGTAAACACAGTAGCAGGGACCCTGCCTCCTAGAGCTCCCAAGTAGAGAGGCCATCACAATCAACAAACGAGGGTCTCTCCCCTCCCCTCCGTCCTGTGAGCTTAGCCCCTTCTCCCTGCTAAGTGCCCTCTCTACCCTCCAGTGCTCCTGCCTCTCTGAGTCTCTACGACTTTTACTCCCAGGAAACAAAAATCTGTGCTGGTGGGCCCAGGCTCCCTGCCTCCAGACACTCAGAATGGTCAGGGATGAAAGATTTCTCATGTTAAAAAAAAAAAAAAAGCAAACTTAGAGTTTGGACTTCAAAAAAAAAAAAAAAAACTCGAAAATGTTCCAGAGGAGAAAAAAAAAGATGACTTTTTCAGATGGTATTTTTCTCTCAGAAACATTGCGGAGTTGTTTTCCTTGCTTTGGGGTTTAGGGTGGAGTCGAGGGAGATGAGGAACTTGCTACCAGGAAGATAAAAGGTATTTTTCCCCAGTCTGGAAAAAAAAAGGCAGAAGAGATCCAAAAACACCGATCTCTTCAGCCACTTCTGTGGTGAGAACATAAAATTTGTGTGACATGTTTTGTGAAGATCCTCAAAGAGAAATATTCAGGGGGCAGACCCTTGAACTTGTCCTCCATGACCTGTCCGGAGAATGACATTGCTCATTGGAAAAAATGTTTCCCCTGGGGAGACCAGAGTGTCCACTTCCTTTGGCCGTGTCCACCATGGGGATTCCAAAATGCCTGACCTCAGGTTCCTCGTGGTGGCTGTTTTCCACTGCAGGGAATGTAGGAAACAGAACCCAGAACAGAGAGAGGTGGGCAGGGTCAGGGGGAGAAGGGACAGGCCTGTGTACATTTAGACGAGCAACACAGTCGTCACCCAGCTCAGCCCACGTTGACTGAGAAACTGTCCATGTGACAGGTACTGGGATCTGGGATGGCAAAGGCCCAGGCCCAAACCATGAGGAGCTCAGTCCAAGGACAGTTTTCAGGGCTGTGCTAGAGTCATCATTCACATCCTGGAGTTTGTCTTTCAACTTCCCAACCACAGTGGGTGCTTTAGACTCCAAGATCCTTCAAAGTCCCAACTGGAAGGATCTTCACAAGCTGCCCAAGCTCCTCAGCTTACAGGTGAGAAAAACAGTGAGCCCAGAGAGGAAAGGTGACCTGCCCAGCGTCACACAGCAAGGCCGCAGAAGAACCTAGTCTTGGAACCCAGGTTCCTTGTCCCTGGTTCTTACCCAGAGAGCTGTTTCGGTGCTTGGTGAGAAGTAGAAAGACCATGGTTTGCTGGCCATGTGTCCCTGAACTTGCCACTTCTTTGACCCTCAGTTTCCTCATCACTGAGATGAAGGTAATAGTGGTCCCTGCCTCAGAGAGCTCTTCTGAGATTTGTGTGAGATCATCCACACCTAGCGCTGAGAACAATGCCCGCCTGGCACGTAGTAGGTGCTCAATAAAAACAGCACTTATCAGCATTCCTATCACTAAGAACAGGACTCATCGTAAGGACTTTTCACTCCACCATTCAACAGGTGGTTTTTGAGGGCACAGTGGTTTAACGGGACGCAGAGCTCATGCTCGGGGCCTCGTAGTCTGGTTGGGGAGACGCGAGCACACAGGAGATGACGGGGCTGTGGGCTGAGCCCCTCTAGCGGGACGACCAAAGCCAGGGCAGTGGGACTACAGACAAAGGCGGCTTATCAGAGCTTGCTCAGTCAGGGCTTCCCAGAGGAAGGCCGGGTGGGTGTTTGCTGATAGGTGAGTCAGCCAGGTAAAGAGGAAGCTGAGGGAACGGGGCACATAGGACCCAGACAGGAGGAAGACCCTGGGGAGCCCGGAGCTTGGGGAAGGGGAGAGGAGACAGTGAGTTTGGTGGAGGTCCGCGGGTGAGCAGGGCCGGCGGGGAGTGAAGGGGGAGGGAGGGAACCTGGATACTTGGCCTATGGGACCTGAGGCAAGTCCCTTCCCCACCTCTGGGCCTCGGGTTCCCCGGCTGCAAAAAAGAGCGGGGTGGGTAAACATGACCTGTCACATGCGTGCTTCTCCCCTTTGAGGAACAGCCTGCTCCCCGGGGAATAATGGGATGCACCAAAGCCCAGGGAGCCGGCCTTTCCTCGTCCCTCTTCTCTCTGAACCCTGCCGACATCTGCGTCTTTCTTTTTTTTCTTTTTTTTCTTTTTTTTGGGGGGGATCACATTCAAACCCCCACCTCACTGCTTCCGGCTTTTTGGAAAGCCTTGCCCTTGGGCCAAAGTTCAGGAAGCCAGCCCCGACCTTGGGCAGGGGCCAAGGTGGGAAAAGAGGGGGCAGAGAACAGATCCCCCAAAAAACAGCAGAAAAGGTCAGCAAAGGCTGCTTGGCCCTCTGTCACATTTCTGTAGTCCAGCGAGTGTAGACTGCGTTGAGCTGAATCCAGGGAGTTGACTTAGACTGAACTGCGGGGAGCTGGATGTCTCAGGAGGGGTCATTCCTAGCTGGAGGCGCTGGGCTGGGTGTTTGCGCGGAGAACATCGCCATCTAGTGGTCATTTCTGTTCTGAGCGCTGAGCCTGCTCTCCTGCCCGCCTACCCAGTCAAGGGTGTCCCTCAGGTGGTCTTTCTCTCCCGCAGGTAATGGACAGCTCCATGCCCCTAATCGGAGAGCATGTGGAAGAGGACAAACAGCTGATGGCCGATCTCGTTGTCTCTAAAATGAGCCAATTCCTGATGCCGGGGGGCACAGTACCCTCACCCCTAAGGCCTTGGGTAAGGTCCTCAAGAACAAAGGAGACTTTGTAGCCAAAAGAAATGTCAGGCTGTCTGGGAATGGGGGAGTCCTAGGTCCAAAGGAGATATCCCCAGAAAGGCACAACCCTAGGGAGAAAATAATGAGGTGCGGACGGAGACAAGGCGTCAGGGAGAGCTTCTCCACCCTGCTCCTGACCGGGGAGTCTGGGAGGCTCTGAGGGGCCCTTCCTCCCACCACCATACTGGGGAGAAAAGCCTTGTCTCAAATGGACAAAGATTATTAACGACAGAAGTCAGTGTCTCTCTGTGCCCTCCATCCTGGGCCTTAGCAGGGAGCAAGGTGTGTGTGTCCGTGTGTGTGTGCTTGCCGTGTATACACATGCCCCTTGTGCAATCCCATGGCACCAGTCAACAGAGACTGTTGTGTCTCCCGTTTCCTTGCCCCCCAACTTTGACAAGCTCCCACACGGCTCCTCCCTCCGCAGCCCTCACCATGGATTGCTAGATCATTCTCCAGATAATTTGCTAGCTCCTCAGCTTTCTAGTAAAGCGGGTGTCAAAACCTGCTCCCCTTTTTGCCCACGAGAACTTGAATCTATGATCATCGACGTCGGAGTAATGATTGTATTTGGAGGGGCTGCTGGCTGGGAGGGGGCACGGGGCGGCCCTCTCCACAGCAGAGGTTCTGTCCCAATCTGAGTGGTCACACTCGTGTGTGCACCTGTGCTGTGCACTTAAGAATTGCGCTCTACATGTAAGTTTTACCTCAATAATGAAAAGATCTTTGTAAATCCTGCCCTCCCACCCAAGAAGTACATGGCTGTGGTGACCACAACAGGCTTCTTTTCTCTTCTCCTGCTCTAGGCTCCGCAAGCTAAACCAGCAAAATCCCCCGGGCCAGCCCAGCTGGGGCCTCCGCTGGGACAGCCCCAGCCACGCCCACCCACACAAGGTAGGGCCCGTGACAAGCCCAGAGAAGTCACCCAGCAAGGGTGTCGAAATGCACTGAGGGGTCCATGTGTGATTTGCAGAAGGCACTCTGGAAAATTCCTTCCTAATACTTATTCCACAGAATATGTGCCCTTGCTTAATATGCAGAATGAATAAGACTGCAAGGTTTGTCACCCTCTTAAAGTCAAGGAGGAAAGACTGAAAGTAAATTTATTAAGTACCTCAAACATGCCAGGCACTGTGCTAGAGACTTTACCGTCTGTTTTCTCATTTTCAGCCTCCCACGCACTCTGCAAGGAAAACATCAATGTTTCCCTTTTACAGAGGCGGATGCTGAGGCTTTGTCCAAGGAAGCAGGACAAGAAAATGGCAGGTTTACAAGTCTGGCCTTTCAGACCTTCTAGAAAGTGTTCGTTTGCTAGCCACTGGTGGTGCCTGATTATAGATTTATGAGCCAACCAGCTAGAGGGAGGGAAAAAAAAAAAGAAAAGAAAAGAAAACAGAACTTTACATATTAACTTGCGGATTGAAATTGTTCCTCAAAAGATGTTCCAGCATTACTATTTCAATGACACCATTTCTTAGGGAATGGAAAAACTATGGACGCCAAGATGTCAAGAAATCATGGCAATAACTAATTTCCTCCCAGAGGTCCGCTGCCCAGTGTCACACACCGTCCTGTGCCCCGTGTCCTCCCTTGCGGCGAAGGCCTTCCAGGGACAGTCACTGCTCCAGTGACTGGAGCTTCAGAGCGGTTCTGCGTCAAGGAGCCGGGCCGGGCAGTTTCACCGCAGCCGTTTAAGGATTTGCTTTAAAACCTATCAGACAGAAAGCATCGCTATCACGTCGTGGCCCCCCTGAGTCACTGTTACGAAAGTTAACAGATTCATCGCTTCTAGAGAAAATCGGCCTTGGGCACGAAAAGGCTTCCTCTTCCACAGGTCTTAGATGAGATAGATGCCCCACTCATCTTTTTTTGTCTACGTTTCTCTTCTTGCAAAAGCAGAAAGCAGTTAAGAAAAGGGAAGCTGCGTAATTTAGATAACGGTGTACAAATGAACACTGGGATTCTTCGGCAGATAAACGTGTGTTGAATCTACTTCCATGTCCCAGTACTTTGCAGTCTTGGGCGAGTTATATCACTCTTCTGAGCCTCGTTTTCCCCAACGATAAAGGAGGAAATCACAGCCCCTCTGTTTAGATATGGGGGCTTGTGCATGCGATAACGGAGGTGAGGTGTCCAGCACAGGTGCGCTTAGTAGACGTTAGCTCCTACTACTAATAGCTAACTATTAATAACATTTATATAGCTTTTACTTTTTAAAATTTCCTACTAACAACTCGTTTCTTACTAACAATTGTAATCTACATATTGTTCTTAATGATCCTCATTGACAATTCTTATAACCAACGCGGCCCCACTGCCCTCCTGCCTGGCGATAAATGTTCAAAAATGACTTATTCGTCTCCCTGCCAGGCTCCTGGCTTTGCCTCAGCCCTACCCTCTCCTTCCCACTCTGCCCAGGACTCACTCTTTAAAACACATTTGAACAGAGCACTTTTAAAACAGAGAGCTACTGTATTCTGGTTTCCTCTCTGGGCCAGAGTAGAGACATGCTTGATAAAGAGATATTATTTTAAGGGACATGAGGCTAAACACACTTTTAGTGAGTTGAAAAACAATCCATTTAAAACCAGTTAAGATAATTAAAGAAAATGCTCGTCGAATTAACATTCAGATTAAAAATAACAAGGCTAATTTAAAAACAATGCTTTCATTGAGTTCTTAAAATAACGAGATCACAGTATTAACTTGTTTTGGAACTCACTGTTTATTTTCAACTCAGTAAAAGTGAAGTTTTATTTTAATAAGCCTCATCATTTTTAGCACCCATCTTGTGCTTAGGCAAATACTCTCTATATATAAGTTAATGTTTTTTGTATGTGCTCAAATAAAAAGTACTAAGCTGTTTGCTTTGCCAAGAAGCTGAAAGAAATAACGAGAGTGTCTCTTGATGAATCCCAGGTGTACAATAGGGACTCAATGAATGAGTGAGTGTCCAGATTTTCCAAGATTTTATCGGGGGAGGGTGGGGAGAGGAGACTTAAGATAAAAGTAGAAAACAGATGTTTTCTTTGACCTGCAATGAGTTGAACAAAAAAAGGAAACCAACATTTTAAAATCTAGATTTGCAGCTTCTAGATTTGCAGCTTCTCTTGATAGAGCCTGAGCTCCGGAAGCAGTCGGCCTGAATTCCTACAGAGCAACTGTGCCCTGAGGTTTCGTCACAGCTGCTCCCTGGACTATGTTTTTATCTCAAATGGGAATTTTTTTTTTAAAGCCATGGGATTTTTCTGACACTCGCCTGCTTTATTTATGTAAGTACCTGCCTGGCCCTCTAGGTGTTTGTTCTGAGATAAGTGAATCCTCCAATCTACCATGATGCACAACCACAAAAGAGGTAAAGAATGAATCAAAGCCATGTGCAATCAGCTGCTAGATGGGGCTGCCATTCAGTCCAACTCAGAAAGTGTGGCAGGCCCACAAAAACGATCTAAGTGGGAGGGACATTTGAGGGCTGGTCCAACGACCTCATTCTACAAACAAGGGCCCAGAAGCCCAGAGAGAAAGGACTTACCCACAGTCACCTAATGAGATAATGGCAAGGCTTGAGTCAGGACCTAGGGCTCTTGGTGCCAGTGTGGTGTCAGGGCCACCAGACATGATGAGGTCATGCCCTCTGCAGAAGTGACCCCATCTGAGGTAATGTGTAAGGGGGAGGTTGGCTGAAATCTAGTCCTTGATCCCCTTGCACCTCACTCAGAGCCGCCTCCACTGAAGGCAAGCACCTTTTCTTAATTCACACAAAGATGTGAGGACTCAGGCCAGTCCTGTGTGGTATGGTAAAAAAGGAGGAAAGAAGGAAGGAAGGAAGGAAGGAAGGAAGGAAGGAAGGAAGGAAGGAAGGAAGGAAGGAAGGAAGGAAGGAAGGAAAGAAGGCAAGACAGTACTTTTGAGTCAAAAAGATCTAGGTTTGAGTCTTGGCTTTTCCCAATATTGAGCAAGTCACAAAGTACCTGGGACTCAGTTTCTTTGTAAAAACAGAGCTGTCGATGATGCCTGACCCACATAGGTGTTGTGAGGATTCCCAGCCCAAGGCCGGGACATGACTAGTGTTATGTCATATCAGTGTCAGCAGAGACTGGTGGAGCTCGAGTGAGTGGAAGCCTCATGGTACAAGGGCTACAGAGATGGGCTGAGGCCCCTTCTAACCCTCAGCCTCCTAACCTCTCTAAAGTGGTCTCAACAACACATGATGAGAATACCACGGGGCATTCATTACCCACTGTCCCCAGAGCAGGTGGATCCTAGTGAGAAGGGACCAGCAGGCAGCCAGTCAATCTGCATCCCAGATTTGAGGATGAGGAGGGTGTACCTTGCTTGTTGGGGCCTTGGAATTCCACTCGAAGTCACTTCTGGATGGCTAAGACATCCCAAGCTCATGATGCCGCTTTGCTTGCAGGTGGCTATATGCTCTGTGCAGTGACAGGGGGAAGCCAAGATCCTCCATGAGCTTGTGGCCACTCCTTCTAGTTCTGACACTTAATGGGGCTGGCTTCCACCTCAGCGGGATGAGAAGCATGGTGTCTTCCCTATCAGCCTCTGTCTGGGTCAAACGATGTATTGCTTTCGAAAGTTCTTAGAAAAGTTGAGAGCGATCCATAAGTTAAGGATAATTCTTTGCGTTGTTTCCAAAATAATACACGTTTATTGTGGAAAACATCGGTGTGCCAAGGAAGAGAATTAGCGTCCTTCATAATCCCACCTCTCTTGTAATCATCGCTCTGTGACTCAAGACACAAAGCATGGTGAGCACATGCCACACTTCGCCTCACCTGGAGCCCGTTAGAAACGCGGAATCACAGTCAGCTCGGGCTGCCATGACAGGACACCGTGACCTAGTGCTCAGCAGCAGACGTGTACCTCTCACAGTTCTGGAGGCTGGAAGTCCAAGATCAAGATGCCAACGGGGTTGAAACTTCTCTCGGGCCACCTCCCCAGCGTGTCTTCATGTGGCCTTTCCCCTTTGCGTGCATGCCTGTGGCGTCTCTCTCTCTTCTAAGGACACCTGGCCTACTGACTGGGTTAAGGGCCCACCCTTAAGACCTCATTTAACAATAATTAGCTGCCTCAGGGCCCTATCTCCAAAAATAGTCACATTGAGGGTTAGGACTTCAAAATATAAATTTAGGAGGAACACAGTTCGGTTCATAACACCACCCCGAATCTCCTGGATTGGACCCCTTACTTTGACAAGGTGCCCCCGTGACTCGTGTGCTCATAAAAGTTTGGGACACACCGGTTTTAGTGTATAATCTTTTTAACCTTTCTTTTTTTACATAGCTTTATATATGCCAAAATGCAAAACAAAAAAACAAACAAAAAAAAAACCTGTATGGTACTATTTTATAAGGTGCTCGATTTTGTTCGGCAGTATTTATTTAGCATACATCTGCAATATCCCATTTTATTTAATATTATTCTGCCACATACATGGTGACCGCGGCGTATTCTATCATATGGATGGCTTTTTTTTTTTTTTTAAGGCGAGGCAACCCTTGGTTGACCTCACAGATTGCAAGGACTTTGTCATCTTACAGTCCCTTATTTTTTTATTTTTTATGCCTACAGCACCTGGTTTTCCTAGGTGGTCTCCCATCCAAGTACTAACCAGGCTGACCCTGCTTAGTTTCTGAGATCAGATGGGGTCGGGCTTGTTCAGGGTGGCATGGCCATAGACTGGATGTTTCTTGATGTTCCTAATTATCTAGGCATTTATATTGCTTTCAATTCTTTAATGTTAAAAAAAAAAAAAAAAAAACACTTCAGTGAAAACCCTTGAAGCAACATTTGTGCAGCCACATTTAACCCGAGAAAAACTTGGATGTAATAATTTTCTCGCCCTGTAGGGGGCCCTCGCCAAGCTCAGTCTTCTCAGCCACCGAGATCTGGAAGCCCCTCCCAACAGAGGCTCTCCCCGCAAGGCCAGCAGCCCGTGAGCCCCCAGTCCGGATCCCCACAGCAGCAGAGATCTCCAGGCTCTCCACAGCTGTCCCGGGCAGCCAGTGGCAGCTCTCCAAACCAGGCTCCCAAGCCAGGCGCCACCCTCACCTCACAGCCCCGGCCCCCCATGCAAGGCCGCAGCCCCTCTCAACAGGGTGAAGAGCCCAAGAAGCCAGCACCACCCCACCCCCATCTCAAGTAAGGGATTGGGAAAGGTATGGGTGGAGCTGGGGTGTGGGCAGAGCTGGGCCGACTTGGGGTCAGAGACTCAGAGACAAAGAAGACCCACTGAGGCCTCACCCAGACTTTAAATGGGTGAAGGAGGCCTAGTGGATGGAACTTGGGGTGGTGCATAGGGCCCAGCAAGGTGAGAGTGTAGATCGGGCTCCACCATGATCCTCCAGATATCCATGCATCAGTTATCTCTCGCTGCGTAACAAACTCCTCCAAAACTTAGTGGCTTAAGGAAACAACCACTTTTATTGTTCATAATCTCTCAGTTCAGCAATTTGTTCTGAGTTCGGCTCAGCTAGGAGGTGCTTCTGCAGGTGTCTCCTGTAGAGTCACCAGATTAAATACAGGATGTCCCGTTAGATTTGAATTTCAGATAAATAATGAATAATTTTCAGTATAAGTATGTCCTCACATATTGCATGGGATATACTTATACTTTAAAAAATATTTGTTTTTCATCTGAAATTCAAGTTGATCTGAGTGTCCTGTATTTCTATTTACTGTATCTAGCAGCCCTAATCTCCCAGGATCACTCATAATGCTATAGTCATCTGGCAGCTTAACTAAGGCTAGATGATTCTAGAAGGCCTCACAGACACATCTGGCTGTCAGCTGGGTCTCTCTCTCTCTCTCCATGGGCCTCATCATCCACTGGGCTGGGCGCGGCTTCCTCACATGGTAGAATTATATTCCAAAAGGGCCAAAGAAGCCGCAAGTCCTCCTGAGGCCCAGCCTTAGAAGCCTCACAGTGTCATTTCATTCCATCACGTGCTTTTGATCAAAGCAAGTCACAGAGCCAAGCCCAGACGCAAGAAGTGAGAAAATAGACTCTTGATGGGAGAGCCTACAAAGTCACATTGCAAAAGGCCAGACTACAGGGACAGGAAAAATTGTTGCCATCATTTTTGTAAACAATCTACCACAAGATACATATGTGCATCCTCTTCCCTCTCAAGTCCATCTCTTAGTTTAAGGACAGAAAGAGAGATCCCGAAGGTGTTTTCTTTGGAAAATGTCTCCCTTCCTTAAACCATAAACACTAACATCGATCATCAATTTTCACACTAGCATCTACTGTCTCCTTAGTATGTGGCAAGCACTTTACCTAGTTGGTTGTTTTTTTTTTTTAAATCTCACAAGCTCAGGAGTTAATAACTATTATTATCCCGACTTTAAAGATGAGGATAATATTAAACAGGAGAAAGATTAAATAACTTGCCAACATTTCCACTGTTATTAAGTAGAAGATCTAAGATTGAACACAGGACGTTTAGTCCATGGATCGTGCTAATCATAATTTTTTAAATAGATAATACATTCACATGATGCAAAGATCTAAAGGTATCGACTATGTCAAAACCATGCATTGAAAAACCTGACTCACACCTCATTCCCATCAATGCTTTCCTGCCCTCTGCTCCCCAGAAGTAACCACTTTTGTTAGTTCTTTGTGTTTCTACAGTGTCTTCTTATACAAATAAAAATACATGTTCTCATTCCCTCCCTCCATGCACTTTTTTACACAAACGATGGCATTCACTATCCACACCAGTCTGCTCCTTGATTTTTACATTTAACAATAAACTCTGGAGCTCTTCCACGCAATTCATTAAAACGTTCTCCTTTTCACAGCTGTATAGTATTCCACTGTATAGTTGCCCTATAATTTATCTAACCAACCCACCATAAATAGAAACTTGGTTTGCTCTTACCAAGAAGGCTGCAGTGAATAACCTTGAGCACATGCTATTTCTTATGTGTGCAGGATCAGCTGCAGAGAAAATACCTGAAGTGGTACTCTTGGGTCAAAGATAAATGTACTTTTGATTCAATAGATATCAGCAAGTAGACCCCCCAGGCAGTGTGGCTCAGTGGTCAGCAGCACAGACTGCAGAGTCAGACTGCCTGGGTTCAAATTCCAACTCTACCACTTAAAAGCTGCATGACCTCAGAAAAGTTACTTAACCTCTCCATTGAAGTTAACACAACTTTTACTTCCTCATCTGCAAAATGAGGACAATATTACTTACCCCCCAGGTTATCATAAGGATTGAATGAGTGTACGCACAGTTAGTGTTTCTCTGCTGGCACAGCACACCACATCTGTGACAACCTCTCACATGCGAAAAGAGGCAGCCCAGCTCATCACAGGACAAGCCAGGGCTTTGGGACTTAAGCCGGGTTTGAACACTGACCTTATAGTCATCTAGCCAGAAACACTTAAATCTCCCAGGCTGTTGTGCTAATGTATTTTTTGGTTCAAGTCAGCAGATATTTATCAAATGCTTACTCTGCCCCTAGTCCTGAATAAGGCCCTGTGCGAAATATAAGCGAGGGGTAAAAGATAGTCTCTATGTTGAAGAGGATTTTGCTCTTTTATAGTGATGACTAGACTGTGTGTGGATCTCCTCAACTGTGATATATTTATATCATCTCTTCCTATGTCTGCCACCTCCATTAGACCATGGGTCTCTTAAGGGCAGGGCCTGAATTCTATTCATCTCTATACCTCTGCCACCTAGTTCTGAGCTGGCACAAAGGTTCAAACACAGTGGTTCAAACAGCAGGTACTGTGAGGATTCCAAAATGGGCTGGAATCAGCAATAAGGGCTTCAGAGAGGAGGTAGGAATTGAATCCCAGAGTGACAGAGCCAGAAAAAGGCCTGAGGCCGGGCGAGACAGACACTCCCCATACCAATGAGGTAAAGGAGGCCCTTAGCACCAAATTACTTGCCCGAGGCCAGACGGGTCAGATGTAGAAGGGGGGCGCGTCTAGAACACAGGCCTCCTGATTCCCATGTGCTGGAGAATATAGGAGGAGTAGCCACATCTGATGTTGACACAGCACTTCACAGTTGATGAAGTGGGTTTGGACACATGGGCAAGGAAATTGTCAAGTTACCCTAGTAAGGCCTGCCAGCTGAGCAGCCTGGTTTAGTGGTGGAAAATGTGTGCCTTGGGTGCCCCACTGTTACTTGCGGTGAGCCCCAGTTTCTGTACCTGAAAAAGGAGGTAACCACCCTGCCAGTTAAATAATGCGTGCAATTCACCCAGGATCGTGTAAGCGTTGGAATGCCCGGTTTCTGGCCTTCACTTCCTTGCGATGACCGGGCTCACCCACCTGGCCTCTGGGCAAGCACCCCGCGACTCATTTCCCCGAGATCCAGGTCTCGTCACCCGCCAAGTCCCCTGCCTTTCTGTTTCAGCAAATCCCAGTCCCTGACGAACAGCCTCAGCACGTCCGACACGTCCCAGCGCGGGGCCCCGAGTGAGGATGAGGCCAAGGCCGAAACCATCCGCAACCTGAGGAAGTCCTTCGCCAGCCTGTTCTCCGACTAGCCCTGTGCCGCGGGCCCCTCGCCGTCCTGCCTCATCGTCCTTCTCGGCCTTGTTCCTGACGGGAACAGAATGGAGGGCCTGAGAATACACCTTCTAAATGCCTTTGACCCTGAACTGAGTATCTGTACATTGTCCCCACTTTCCTTCACCATGACATTCCAGCATCGTCCGACTGAGCGGTGGACCTTTGAGAGCCTCCAGGTTCCTCAAAATGGGCCTTGACGGCAGACCTCACATCATCCTGCCCGCCCAGATGCTTGCTTCCCTGCCTCGGATAACCACGTGAGATGTCTGTGTGTGGCTAGTTTTCACATCTCTTGTTAGTGTCTTGCTTGCCTTTGGGAGAAGGCCCCTCGAGGCTTTGCCCCACCCCCATCAAACGCAGACACTGCTGTCGGACCTCAGCAATATAGGAGGCAATATCTTATGACAGTGTTTTGCAAATAAAAGGAGAGAAGCCCAGCCAGGTGAACCCGTCACCTGCCCACGCTAGTTCCATCCAGGCTCAAGAGACCTCCCTTCAGACCAGGCAGGCAAAGGCCCCATCACGCCTGGCCACCAGTGGGATCTCGAGGCCAAAGGAAAGAAACCAGATCCTGTGCGATGAAGTGGGGCCTTTCAGAACACATCAGAAAGAAAGGGAGAAGGAAGGAATAAAAGAGGGAGGGAGGGAGGGAGGGAGGGAGGGAAGGAAGGAAGGAAGGAAGGAAGGAAGGAAGGAAGGAAGGAAGGGCAGGCGAAGGAAGAAAAGGAAAGGGGAAAGGGGAAAGGGGAAAGGGGAAAGGGGAAAGGAAAGGAAAGGAAAGGAAAGGAAAGGGAAAAGGGAAAGGAGGGAGGAAGGAGAAATAAACTCTGGAAAGCTGCTCACACCCAGAATGGACAACCAAGAGCGGACCACAGGCTCTCTCAGGAATCCTTATTCGCTCCCAGAGGAGGAAGATGCCCTCGACTTCCCAAGGAAGGACCTAGGTTAAGGCTTCTCACCCGTTCTGTTACACCACCAGGGACTCTCTCTAAATTCCCACCAGGAATGTTTCCTCCTCAGGGATGCAGGAGGAGCCAGAGAAACGGGCAGATCAGTGACACGGGATCAGAACACAACGATGATAGTAACTGCTAGGTCAGCGTTTCACAAACTGCACAGCATTTGGTAGGTAACTCGATTACAAAGCGTTCCGTGGCCAAACATGTTTAGGAAACGCTGTTTGCCTATTTTTCTTTTGAGACTGGTAGGCTTTTGGAATTCCCGCAGTGAAGACGTTAGCTTTATGTTTGACCCAAACTTGACTCAGCAAGTTAACTGCAGAGCTGGAAAACGTATCCCCGATTCCCTCGCCAGTGCTATTTCCCCTACATCAGACTGCCTCCCGGGGCCACATGGGAGCAGCAGTGTCCCACGTCACCAAGCACCTGGTGCTAGAAACATTGTAGGTGCCAGAACCAGCCTCCTGGTCCCAACAAAGAGGCCAGGGGATCAGGACAGAGCAATGGTACCCCCCGTGCAGCCTGAGACATGAGACATGAGACCTAAGACAGGTCTGTTCACAGGGGAGGGAGAGAGGGAGGGATAACTGAGTGACCTTGGCCTGGAGCTACGTTCTGAATAAAAATGAGAGAAAACTTGTAGGGCAGGGGTAATACCACAAAGGCCAAATGTTTTAGGAGATTAAGATCACGGAAAATACCCGAGGCAGTCGACACTTTTCCATGGTGGAGAACAAGTTGGGAAGAAGCAGGAACAATCTCACCCACTTCTCATTTAGTGATAAAATACAGCTCGCAGCAGACGACAAAGCGGTGATAGGCTAGACCACACTTCTCAAAGGGTGGGCCGTGGCCAAGAGCATAGCTAGCCTCATTTCAGACCAAAGGAGTCAGAATTTCTGGTCATAAGGCCCAAACCTGTAACCGTGTCAGTCTCCCCAAGTGTTCTACACGCATAGCGAAGTCAGACCAGCGGCCTGAGCTGAGCTGTGTGTGAGCTGAGTGTGGGGAAGCGTGACACGAGAAACAGTGTTGGTGCGGATTCCTTGCAGCCAAGGACCCGCTCCTTTGGTGAGCAAAACTAGTGGCTCTGTGAACAATGACCGTGTGGCTTCACTTTTCCCATTTTCCTACAATGTGTCCCTTGTCCCTAAAAACTCCTCAGCATCTAAACTGAGTCTCCCAGATAGTCCAGCTGTATAGTAGCACAAACTGCTTTACGAGGCCAGGCCTTTATCTTGATTTTTATAACCACACACAGGTAATCTGTGGCATAACGCTAGTTCGTAACTAACACATTTAAATCGATGTTCCCCATTGGTCTGTGTGAGAGTGGAGAGCAATGAACGTTCTTGTGGAAACCACAGACCACTCCCGCCCCCCGCCCCCCGGGGCCGGTCCTCACCTAGGCTAGCACATTCCTTCCACACAGTGACCCTTAGTAGCTGACATTTTTAACACAGGAAAGGACAAGGAGCCGGGTGAGAGGGGAGATGCTCCGGAGAGATTCTGAAAGGTTCTGTTTGTTGGTTTTTTGCTTTGTTTCACCACCTGCACCCAAAGAAAGACTAGCATTTTCCCTCCAAGCTGAGTTGGTGAGGCCGAAGAACCACGACAATGATTCGTTTTGTGCCAGTGGGTAGCACAATGAGTAGGATTTAAACACGCGGCCTCAGGGGACACCTCCACCAGCCAGAGAAAATAACTTCTTCCAGCTCCGCCTCCCGGCAGCCTGATAAAATGGTGCCATAGTTTAATTAAATGTTAAATCAGCTTTCCAGGGACACTGGGACATCCATCCTTTCTCAGCCATCAAGCCCCTACGTTCTCTTCATCATTGCTACACCCTCTCTCAATGTTTGGTCTCCGGCACTTAGCGATACCGCTCCACAATTTCAGGGGCCATGGGCCTTCACACACCCCAGGAGCCTGAACGTCCACTACCTTCTGGAAGTTTCCATCGGCATTTGCTGTGAAAGGAGTTCAAGGAGAAAGCGAGCTGGTGCAGGCGTCTTGTAAATGAGCTAGGGGAGTAGAGCAAAGAGTGCATCTCTGGGCACACAGTAGGTAGTCAGGACATGTTTAGGTTGGACATAAAATGTAAACAAAGTGTTAAGATCGAAGGAAAGGATGTTTTTCTAAGGGTGTCAGCGTGAAGAAGTCATTTGCCCAGGAACAGAATCGAACCAACAGAGATTAGTGAAATGAGATTAGAAGCTGAAGAAAATCTGTGGCAGTTTTTTTACCCTCAGAAAGGGGTTTCAGACTCTAAACAGTCTGAAGAGGATGGGAGCCAGCAGAATCGGGAGCCAATGAGAACCGCCCCATGGGGAGCATGGCCCACGTGGAGATGAGTTGACTACATGGCTGCCCTGGCCGGGAGCCGAGTGTCAGCATCGGGGAGGCTGCGCTGAGCAGAGCAGGACGATACCGAAGTCCATGCAGTGCGACCTGGGACCAGGGTGTCCCTCTGAGCACACGGGCCACAGCAGAGCCCTGCTGGAGCCAGACCGCGGGCACACAAAGTGACCTTTCAGAACCTGCCCAACAGTGCTGGAGAGCAGGCTGAGCCCTTGTGCTTTATCCAGCCTCATGAGACAGGTTGGTGGCTCATTTTGTTTTGTGATTAGAATCGGTGAAAGAACGCAGGTTAGAGCCTGTTTAAGCTGGTGTGGTCAGCCTTACAGGTGGAAGCAGTGACTTCATTATGCGGGAATGGCTCACAGCCTAAGAGCACTAACACCTGGACTGGATGGTTTCCTTCATCCTGGAGAGCCAAGCAGCTGGCTAGGAACTATACTGACAAGTGTCAAAGCTGTCTTACACTCCTAAGCAGTCACTGATTAAATTCTGAGTTTCAGTCTAATATTTCGACTCTAATAGAAAAGGCAGCACTTTTGGTTTGGTTACAAATGGGAAGGCTGGGCAAAAAGCCAGCCAAATCAGTCCATTAACCAAACACGATACATACAGAGCACAGAGGCGCCCTTGTGTTTCACACACAAAACATGCAGCCAAAATAAATGACACCTGGTCACTTAGATCTCTATCCATCGCTCTCAACTGGCAGGCCAGGAGGGAAAGATGAACACGCCTGGGGCATGTTTTTGGAAATTAGGCATTCCTTTGAGGGAAAACTGATCTAAAACTAAACATTCCTTCTACACGTGCGTGTTCACCCTTTAAAATCCTAAATCCCTCTCATTATTTGTATTCTGATTGGTCCTACTTTTAATTTCAACTTCCAAACTCTCGTTTTAAGCGTATACTCTCTGTGGTCTTAAGCAGAAGTTAACATTTCATTTTGCTATGAAATAGAAATTTAAGTGCTATGACCTTTTGGGGAATCGCAGGAGAGACATTTAAGTCAGGATTTAACCTTTTACACGACCTACCTGCTACTTCCCAATAATTTTATCCAGTTCACATCTTCCGCAGTCCACCGCAGACTATCTAAAGGCGCGTTAACCATGCCTACACTTACGGCACAGCAAACTGGGACCCACCCAGCTTCTGAGGTTCTGATTTGGAAGCTATTGCCAGGGTAGGAGAAAGATGAACTGTGGTACTGGGCCCTTGACTATAGAGAGCAAAGGGCAGAGGGTCCAGCTCCGTCAGAATAATTGGAGGCATTAGGCTAAGCAGTAATCTCAGGAATTGAGAGAGCCAAGCAAGAGTGGGAGAGGACAGAATTCAACTGTTTTCACATGAGGAATCACAAAATCTTAAGTTGGAAAGGATACCTTCCACGATTTGATCTCATCATGCCAAACCAGATCTTTCATTTGTAAACAAAGATGGTGGGGGTAGAGGAAGCAAGTTCCTGCCAATAAAAATAACTAAAGGGGGGAAAAGATGTCGCAGAAAGTCGTTAAGGCTACAAGCCTGTGATGAAGAATGACGTCCTACTAAAATGCTTACTATGGCCCTCTAAACTACTTTGTTTCCATCACAGTATATAAAAATGATGTCAGAAACTCAGTGATTGGGCTATTGCCAAACCATGATTTCGTTCTCATTATACACCAGCAATAATATACAGCTCAACAGTCTCAGCCTAATGAAAAACTGTAGGATTTTACAAGCTTCTAACTATAAATTTAGCTATTCAGGAGGAAAAGCTTTGAGGGCTGTATTAAGAATTTAGAATAAACTATTGTAGGAGGACTGCAAATTTAGGTGTACGGCACATTGCCAACATCCTGAACTGAGAGATCTGTCACACACACCAGGAAGTCCGAGACGAGTTTGGAGAGTAGCACCTGTGTCTACAGGGCACCAGCACTATTTGTGGACCTCTCAAGAATCGTTCGAATGACTACATTCTGAAAACTCATTGCTTTATAGTATTTGGTGCTTTTGGTCATCACTACGTCTTCCCACACCAACTACACACACACACACAGTTACAAGGACACAAAGAGGTATACTGGAGAATTAGGATATATTTGGAACTATCGATCGAAACTTCAGGGTGACTCTTTCAGCCCAGATTCAATAAAAGCCATATGGCATCTAGTGGACCCTTGTTTTAAAAAGCTGGTCTATAGCTCAGATATTATACAATACCACAGAATGTCAAGAGTCCCAATCCTTCACCTACACATCAAGCTACTAAAGGTGACTTGGCCTCTGGAAAATCATATTGACTGAATTTTCTTCACTGTGATGGGAAAAAAAGAAAATATATGTGTAGCAAAAAAATTTTTTCACATGTATGTAGGACTCAAAATATTCTTGCAGCATATAACATTCCAAGCCATTTCCTTATATGCAAAACAGATTTTTTTAAAAGCAGGAAGACATTGGCAATATTCCGAAATATTTTCTGCAGATACCATGTGTTTTATTTGTGTTGTGATTCAGATTTTACTTTGTCACTATAGCATGTTTCTATAGTTGCTTATATGATAAGACATCTGTGTTTGGCTTTTTGTTGTAGAAAAAATAAATCTTGAATTTTGTGTACTTTAAGTCTTAAAAGCAAAATGTTCCTCAAATAATAAGAGGCTATCTTTGAAGATCAAGTAAGTACCTGACCAACACTCAGAGCAGTAACACTTTGTTGTTAAAATATATCATCTACTTAGTTAACAAGTTAGGCACCAAGTGCTGAAAATGTAAGGGAAAAAAATCCCCTCCAGGAGCCAGAAACAACAGTCCCTATAACGCAGTGGTCAGTGCTGCTTGAGCCCAGTTTCACCCCAGAAGCTGAGAGAACGCTACAGGGAGAGGGAAGGGGTGGCCTGAGCTGGTGGGTCCAAAGCACACACCCCACGTCCAGGTCGACTGAACTAGCTCTTTTACCCAATTTATAAATCAGGCTTCTGCAAACTATTTCACTTGAAGAATGGGTGCCATTGAAAAATAAAAATAATCCCCTGCAACAACTGGATGAGACTGAATAGGTTCTCTGATCATTCTGAAATGTCCATGTAAAGCTGTTCTGAATGCTTTCTGTAATAAAAGTCAAGACTGCCATGTAATTTACACTTAATTTTTTTTAATCTGGTGCAGAACATTATCAGTGAACAACCTTCATTCTAGAGAATTCAGAGCGGGGAAGTCAGTAGCCAACCTTATCATGTAGGACCTTTTGGGTCATACCAACCCCTGGAGCTTTAAATCTCTACTGAAAGGCTTCTGTGAGTACATTTTCACCACCACAATCAGAGACCACCGGAGATGAGCACCCCAAGATGACATCTGTAGTTTTAAAAAACAAAAGCAAATAAGCTCCAGAAGTGAGATCACAAATCAATCACATGAATGGTAGGCGGCTGTCAGTTGGCCGACCCCTGCTGGGCCTTAAGGGAAATCTGTCATTTGGACCACCTCGCCCTGGCAGGATGGGGTTAGGTCCTGGAAGTGGGCCAATTGGATCAAAACGTGGTCTGAGTGGAGGGAACTGGCCAGGTGCCTCCCCGGGCCCAGGAAAGAGTGAATTGATTGGGTCTCCAACATAGGGAAGTGTTAGTCTTTCATCATATTCACCACCGATAATTCCTGGAGGAAGGAGGGAGCTAGGAGGAAAAGGCCTGGGGTGCAAGGGGTTGGGATAGAATGGAATAGGGTGGGGTGACGACGGCAGGAACATCACATGCCGCCCTTTCTGAGCTTCTTTTCTTTGTTTGTGCCTCTTCCTGTACAGCTATAAAAAAAATAAAACAAGAATAAGATCTGGTAAGTGACTGGGATGTCACCCCAAAGTTCTGATTTGCTTTCATTGTATAGATCTACACTTTCCTCCCCACCCCCACTGTCAAGGCAGACAGACCAGTGCACAGAAGAGAACTTGCACCAGTTTCTTTGTGCATGACTAAGGTAGTTCCTCTGAGCACAATACCGAACGAAGTCTACCCTTTAACTACACTGCAACCGAGCAATCACGCCAACTGGGAGTAACAACAAACCCAAAGAAGGGATAACTCAGCAACTGCAACCCAGAGCACTCAAGCTGATGTGTGACTTTCAGTTGGCCTTTTTAAAAGGAGGAAATTGAAACATTCGTTGAAAACATCATGCCACAACATATAAAGTATTGGGGTGGGGTATCACTTAAATTCATTGTCTCACTTCAATTATGTCCCAATGGATCTCAATATAAACAAAAAATAATGCCTATTTTAGAGGATGGAACATGTTTTGTACATATTTGAAGACTATCATTGAATTTTACTCTCTAGTTCTCTTCCTACCAATGTCTTTTATAGTAGGCATCTGCAAGTAAAATACAAAATTAATTCTTTTCATAATGTACTATTCTAACTAGCTGAACAGCTGAAGACTCCTCCAACACAAAAACAACACACTTAAAAAATTTTGGCAACAGAAGAAGGTTTTATATTAAGGTGAAAAACAATCATTGTGTTAAGATTTTTTTCCTGTGTAATTACAAGAAAATAAGGACTGACTCTAAGATAAAAGTTGAAAACATTTTCATTTACTGAAAATTAGCAACAAATTAATGAAAACAGACTTCCATCACATCATAAAAGGGAAAATATGCCCATAATGTAATAATTCACGTTATTTCTGTGCTATGAACATTAGTCTTGATATTTAAAAACACCTACTTCTTTCCAATCTGTGTCTCGAACTCTGACAGAACCATCTATGAAGGAAAAACAAAAAATAAGGATTTAAAAATGCTTCATTCATCCAGCATTAAACAGCAGGTTTGCTTTTGACCTAAGGAAACTGAAGCTTCTTCATTGAGTACAAAAGGAACATGAATTATTTGTTTAACATACACTGTATCATTTGTACTTGAACCTAACTCAGACCCCTCTCCATGGCTGAGGGCAGTCATCAGTGTTCTGTGCTACGTGGTAATGCAATGTAGTGACTCTCTCAGGGATACAAAGGGCTACATGGCTACTCTCTCCTTGTACTAACTGTCCCATGCTCTAGCTTCTCCCCCTAATTTCATCTAGGTGTGTCAGTTATTTCTAACCCCAAGTCTCATGTTACACTAAGCTGGGTGACCACCTTTGAATGTCATTACTGGAGGTCAAGCTGACTTGACCACTGTCATGACTGCTGCCACGATGACCATGTCACCCTAAACGTGACCATACAAAAAATACAGCTTCCACAGCAACATGCTGCAGGGGAGGACTCTCTCAACACAACGAGTACACTGGTCACAACCATGGAAGTAGTTAGAAATGTAGCGATTTCTAAGTCAGGCACTGAGGATGGTCTATAGAGAGAAGAAACCTGCCTCGCTTCCACCTTTCTATCCTGGAAGTCTATTCTGTCAAGGGGCTGTGTGTTGCAGAGAACTCAAAAATGAACGAGGAGTGTCTACAGCACATGGCAAAGGTTTATGAAGCTTAGAATCTCTTTACAACAAGGCTACCAGTTAGGATTATTTGCAACTCTTTAAAAAATAAAAGCCTAGAATTAAAAGTTTTTGGCAAGCTGAGTAATTAAGACCTCAGTAAGAAAGCCCTTTTCTTATTAACATATCAAGAAAATCACCTCGAAAATCCCGCAGATATAAACACCGCCACAGAAGCTGGTCATTTGATGCAATAAAGAGGTCGTGACAAACTGCAGACAAAGACAGGACAGAACGAACATCCAAAAGCCGGAAGATTCGTAGTTTCAGCTCCAGTGGAAGGACTACCAAACCAAACACATCTGGTAGGTTCAGAGCTAAAAGGAAAATGAAAAGAGGTAGCACGGATTAAAGAACATTGGCTTTCCCCACAGATCAAAAGTTTCCAACTTGTTCCTTTCTAGAGAGGTAACAAATCAGATGGTAGTCTCAATTACCCAAGCATACATCATCTACAACAAACTTAACCACAGGTCAACTATATCACCGCTACTAATTCTAAGTCCCCTACTCCCTTTATGTTTTAGTAGAGACACAAATACTTAATACAAACCAAAAAAATGAGAATTTCTAACACTAGCCAATGGCTTCTTTTGTTTCAAGCAATATTCAATACAATAAAAATTCTTCTACTCAACTACAGAAAATGGATAATTCATAGCTTTTATAACTGACTCATAATACTGCCACTTATTAGCTATGCCTTTAGACAAGTTATTTAAACTCTTAACTCAATTTCCTTATCTGGAAAATGAGTTAGTAATATTACCTACCTGAGCTGAAAATTAAATGTGTTAATACATAAGAGTACTGAGAACAATTTTTGATACTTGATACATACTTGGTGTTAGCAATTACTATTAAGCAGGCAAAAAAAAAGGGAGGTAGATAAATTCAGAAGCAATACCAAGAAAAGAATAGTAATATATTCCAAAGTCAAGTAAAAATTATCTTTATTAGCTCCACTGAATATATGTGATACTATTCTCCACTAGCAAAAGTAATCAAACTCTAATAATGAGTTTTAAAATTCATATTCTCTTCCCTTACTACAAACTAAAGTAGACTACAGTAATAACAGCCCAGGCACCATGCAACTTGAGACCTAGATTATTCTTCCTCTATATACAGACAGCAAATAAAAGCCACATATCCATGTGTATAAGTCTGAAAGTACTTACCAGCTAAAGGATGGTGGTAGATTATGATTCTCAATCATTTTCTACCCTCTAATTATACTTCTCCACCCCACTACCATCAGGCTTGGCCCATTTTGACTTGCTTTATCCAATGAAACGTGAGTGAAAACGGCACATCATTTCTGAGCAAAAGCTTTAAGAACCAACACATGGTTGGGCCACTGACCCTCTGGTCCCTCTCCCACAGAAAAGCATGTCCTGGATAAAAACAACTCCTTCAACCAAAGCTAACCCACACACAACATGTACATGAGTGAGAAATAAATGTTCACTTTAAGTAACTGTGATTTTTAAGTATTTTTACTACAATACAAAAAAGAGAAAGCTGACTAACACAAAGATCTTGAACGAATTATAAACCTCAATGAATTAGTTTCATCGTCTATAAGATGAGAATAAAATCCACTTCAAAGTTATTAGCATTAAATAAGATTGCATGTGAAAACATCCAAAGTACCTAACATAGAGCCCCAATAAATATTTAAAAAAAAAAAAAAAGACCAAATTTACAAGCTATATACATCATTTACTTATGTATTTATTGAACACCTATTATGGGCCAGACCTTGTGCTAGGCCAGAGAATACAAAAGTGAATAAAAAATATTCCTTGCTTTCAAGGTATTCATAACCTTAACTGGAGAGAAATCATTATCAACAAATATTATGATACACTGAAAAAGGTGTTACGATAAAGATATGTATAAAATGCTGTGGAAATAAAAAGAGGAAGTGAATAACATTTAAGCTTAGACTTAAAGAGCAGAATTTCACTAAGAGAAGAGAGAAGAGTAATATGTCAGTCAGAGTCACAAGCAAAGTACGTAAATTTATAATTCTAGCCACACGACCTTTGATAATTTATCATCTCTCACCTTGCCGGGTAAAAGCCAGAAGAGGATACACCAACTGGTCTTTGAAGAGACGAGAGAGTTTCTGAAGATCTTTGTATATCTTGGCTACATTTTCTGCTAGAATATTTTTTAAAATGCAAAATCAAAACACAAAATCAAGTGGAGAAATTTGAAATGGTGTCCTCTACTTCTGCCAAACCAAATCAAAGCAGTAAATTTTCACAGATAATTCCTACATAGACACAAACCAAAGTATCTAGTAAGAGGTATAGTGTGACTCTGAGAACTACATATTAGACATAAAGCTAAAAATCCCATAGCAGAGTTAATAGAGCTGTCCCTAACGTATATAGGAGAAAACACTGTGGTATGAGATTCACACACACACAACAAAGTTTACTGAGCATCTACACATCTGATCTGGCCACAGTGAAGAACTGCTCTTGTGGAGCTTAGATCCTAGTAGAATAGTGTTTATCACACAATGACTATGTAACAGCAACTGTGCCAAGCATTTTTCAAGCTTCCTTCAGAATCAGTTCTCTCTTCATGATCAATACTATTATTCCTACTTTGAAATCAGAAAAGGTTTAAAGATCCTATCCAAGGCCTGATAGTGACAGAGCTGAGTACAAACCTAAGTCTGACTCCAAAGCACCCATGTTAGCCACTACATTGCTACTCAAAGTGTGTGGTCCACTGATCACAACTGACATCACCTGAAAAATGTTTAGAAATACTGAATCTCAGGACTAACCACAGGCCTATTCAACCAGAACCTGCAGTTTAATAAGATCCCTAGGTGATTCACATGTACATTACAGCACGGGAAGCACTGTCAAATTGCACCTGAAGTGGGAGCTTCAGTTTTACTACGTATTTACCAAGTGTAAAACCTTGAACCCTCTGATCGCACCTGTTTACTCACCTGTTTAAAGGAGACATTACCACTGCACCAAAGAGTAGTTAAAATTTAAAGTGCCTAGTATATATCCATAGACAATCAGTTTATGCTCACTCCCTCCCCATTCTGTATCTATGCATTTCACTATAACAAAACTCATTGTAACTTGATTAATAATGAATAAGATGTGCAGCTAAATTCTAAATCTTTGTTGCATAAATGACAATCTTGAGTTGAAATCAGATTTCGAGATATTTAAAAATCAATTTGGTTAATGGCCTTATTTCAAGTATGAAAATTGATTTTATTTAAAAAACCTTTTCCTTCAGTGACCTATTATAAAAGTAAATACAAACTTACAAATAAATGGATAAATAACAGTACCTCGTACACACTAGGTACTATAATTAAAATTATCTGTCAAATGAACAGCATATTCCTACCCACCATAAAAAGTGCTATATTAAAAATATTCAATTAATATAGTCCATAAACTTGTACTATAACAATATTAACTTTCTTCCTCTCATTTTTATTTTTTAACAGAAACCAGATAAAGAATGTGAATCTAAGCTACATTCCTATAAAAGTTGTTTTAAAAAATAGGCTTAGGAGTCAAGTCTATTCTAATCTTAAATTCTATCATTTATTAGCTCTGTGACCTTAAAGTAATTTAACTTCCTCTAGACCTATTTCCTGATCTATAAAATGGACACAACCACCTCTACTGTTACAGACTGTACACTATTCCTACTCGTACAGCAAAGCCCTCCCTAGTGTGGAGATGAAGGTAGTGTTGTAGCCAAGGAATCTCAAGATGTTCCAGTCCTAAAGGTAAGACCATCTTTGCAGATTTATCAGTCGAGGTCAGGCATTCTCAACAGGGGCACTATTACCCCCAACAGGGCAAAATTGGTTCTTGGAGGCAAAAAAAAAAAAAAAGAAATCCTAAATACTACATCAGTTTGTGCCCCTCCAAAGGGCCGAAGCATACAATTAAGTATACAGTATATCAATAGTATTAAATTTTCATGTGGAAAATGATTAGGGAGGAAAGATGTGTATCAAGGCTTGTTAGGAGGATTAATAATGAAAAAAGGTTAAGAAACACTGGTCTAGTATGACATTAAGTGTTCAGAGACCATTATAAACATGTACAGTTGCCCCTCGAACACCACAAATTTGAACTGCACATGTCCACTTAAATGCAGATTTTTGTCAACAAATACACAATTGGCTCTCTGTACCCCATGAATCCAACCAAAAGCATATCCAAAATACTGTTTTTGATCTGCAGGTGGGAATGCATGAATGCGAGAGCCAACTGTGCACATTGTTCTACATGATTTTATAAAAGGGACTTGAGCATCAGTGGATTTTGATAACCATAGGGGGTCCTGAAACCAATCCCCTGGATATTGAGGGACAACTATAGTTAATTTTGGGGGGAGTCAAAAGTATGCATGGTTTTTTGACTGTGTTGGGGGTGCGTGCCCTAATCCCTCTGTTGTTCAAGGGTCAGCTGTATTCTGATGTCTCCTTTTCCTTTGTTTTATTTCATGTCAGTCTCTCAAGGCTTGATCTCCCGTGGGAATTAACAAGTCTCCAGGTCTTCAAAGCAAAGATCTGGATCGAGGTGGTGCTCCCTTAAAAGACACTGCCTTAAATGCCATCTCCCCACTAAACCACACCATTCTCCATCTGGATTTTAAAACTCTCTAAAGTTTACAATGAAGATGAAATGGAATAACATGTGTAAAAGTACAAAACAAGCACTTAAAGATGTCAGTTCCCTCTCCACCTCAGCTCTTCTCCTTTGATTGCCTCTCACCCTTTGGGTTTAACTGAAAAAAATAAAAAGGAAAACTGTCTTCTTTATTTCTACTAATATAAGAAAAACCATGCCTAGAATGTAAGCTTTTGGTATACTTCCAATGTGCATCAAATACCAACCAAATTTACGTAGGTTTAAGCAACATATTCAATAATGAGGCTGCACTGTATGCCTTCCACAAACCACAGATGCTCTCCATGTTGCTTAAATACAATGCTAGAAAAATCCAAAGATTCTGAAATTATGATGCATCAATAGTGTACAATAAATTGCATACTAGTGCCATTACATAATGGCAGTATAAATATAATCCAGCATTCTAAGACCCTAAGAAAAAGAGAAAAGAAACAAACTCTGCAACATTTTCTTGAATTAGTTTTAATCTCATTCAGAAATGATTCAGTTCTTAAAAAGTGAACCTCTCAGAGCTTCATCTCAACTATTAAATGTGATATTACCTGGTTCCTCTTTGCAAATAAAGGATTCTGGCAGGAGCTGCAATCTTTTCACACTTCTAATCTCATTGTTGATTTTTAGTGTAGCTGTTAAATAAGCAAAGGAAAGATGACATTTTTTGTCACTTCAATTGCCTTCATTTTTCAGTATGAGATTGTATTTCCTTTCCCCCAATACATGAAAGACACATTATACAAAACAAACTGCTCTGTGCTTATTTCCTTCCCTCACAGCAAAGTATAAACCTGCCGTTGAATTAATTTAAAATCACTTTAAAAACATCAAGTTTAAAAACTATACTAAGCACCATGATATAAAATCCACTAAGTATCACCAAGAGCAGCTTCTTAGGAATTGAAAGATATGCAACAAAGAAACAGTTAGACACAATAAAATCATTATTTCTAATGATATCACAACAAACCCCACTTATTTTTCATTTAACCCTTGGCAATGAGTCTTCCCTTGTTTATTAAACAAATCTTGCTAGTTTTCATAGCATCATTTCTCTGTAGACCCAAAAGACTAATATTCTTGACATCACCAGAGTTCAATTTCAGTCATGTACACAAAGGCGCACTTCATCTCATTCCATGAAAGAACCAGTGATGTGTTTACTGCACATGTGCAGTGGGCAGGATGTCTTCGGTGAAGGAAAGATTTAATGACACACTGCTCCTTTTCAAAGAATCAAGCTGGAAATGGCTGTCTGCCACAAAAGTCTGCAAGTAGCTGATTTGCCAAGAAGAGTAAAGGAAAAAATATTGGAAACCAAAAAAAAATCACAGGACATTTAGCAGCTATTCACTTTGTATCCTGAAACTAGTAAACAGAGGTTATTATATACACGTTGTAAAAGAGCTTTTATAAGAAACTGAGGCAAAAATTACAACTCTGAATTCACTTTTTGGTAACATCAACCTAGCGAGTCATGATGCGACGTAGCAAAGTGGTTAGATGAAAGCAGAACCTGTTGATGCTGTGTATAACAATGCTCAACTAAAGTTCCATTTGCTAATTGTCATGAATTGTTGAAGAGACACTGCTAGGTCCTTATGCCATCAGATAGTCATATCTTGACAAATGTGGAATACCACCAAAGGTGTGAAAGCAGAAATTTTGAGACTTTAACATTTCAAAGAATCCAGTGATTAGAAGGAAATAGCAGAAATTACATAATAGGGGACACAGAATTATCTTTCAGTTCAAAAATCAAGACAAGTGTTTAAGTCAGTGGCTTTTAAAATAAATTTTAGCAGAAAAAATATTTTTCAAACAAAATCTTATAAGGAACCTCAATAAATGAAACACACAAACATGTTGCTGCTTGAGGTTTAAGTGGAGGCAGGGCCTCCTTGCTTCCATCTCGGCAGAAACTAGTAGCTGCAGAACATGAGCTAAAGCACAACCAAGTGTCTGCCTTTGCTATGCAAAAGATGAGCTGAATTGAAAAATGAAAAATGAAAAATATCATACTATCTAAAATGACAAATCTGAAAAATCAAAATGGAACAAAAATGAAAGATTCTAGTCAGTCAAATGGACCTCCGAAATGTGTGATCATGAAACTGTTCCATAGACCACTGGTATGGACCTGTAGGTGACATCTGAGCTAAAATGAAATACAAAAATGGGATGTATTGCTATCATTGAAATTTCTTAATATGAAAGAACTAGAAAAACAAACTAGTCAGAGTGACTTTTGGGGGGTGGGAAGATAACACACACACTAAGGTCTCAGGACCCTTAGCAGTGCCTCTATGCACTTTTACATTGTTCAGAGGTGCCAAACTGAATAAAAAGTGACCCAGCTCAATCTCACCTCTCACCATCTCTCAGTTCAAGACCTTGGTTAAAAAAATTTTAAAAAGCCATCCTCAGGCATAAAGAAAGTAAAAATATTTTCAGCAAGTTCATATGTAATAGACTCATCTCACTCCTATTATCACAATTCCTCTGGAACAAAAATATTACAAGGTTAAGACAGTAAAAGAGTAATGCTGCCCCAAGAGGACAGGCTGCTGGCCTCGACATCAACCCCACGTTCTAACCTTTCAGATTCATGTCGTCAGTGGTCTAGGGATTAAACAAAGTTGAGAAAGACTCATAACGATTTCATGATAGCCAATCAATGAAGTGGCTATAAAATACTTGGAGAGAAACATGTAAGTGTTCATAACTAACAGCCAAAGACTATGCTACCCAATTACCATTTATGACAATCAGGTTTCCCAAAGGCACACAGGTGAGAGCAGCAGAGCCGCCCTCGCAGAGGGGATGCGTGTACTGCAGCTTATACACGCCACCCGACTTCCAGTTCTCTGGCATAGACATAGCTTTGGCTTCGGTCCCCTGGGGAATGAAATGAAAAGGAAACAAATAATAAAGAAAGGTATTATTCTCAAAGATTAAAATCCAGGAAGACCCTAACTTGTCTAGAAATAAGCATTCTATACAGACCCCTTAATAAAATCTATCAAATCACTAACATTATTATTAATAAAATTTTGATAGAAAAAAATGTTACATTATGCTCCATCAGAATTTTGTTTAAATAAATAAAATAACATAAGATATAGGGACCGATTTCTCTCTTCAAATACTCACTTCTATGCCTAGCAAAACCCTACCATTATTTAAGATCCTAGCTCAACTATCACTTTCTTTGTGAAGTCTTTTTCAAAAAAAATTCTGTTTGTCATTCCCTCTCTTTTATCACCTTTCTGTTCATATTTCTATTGTTATATACTTCTATTACATTATTTAACATAATACACTATAATTTTTTTGTTTCCCTCCCGCACTGATGGACTGACTCCTTGAGGAAGAGAACTGTTTTTATATCCTAATTCCTGGCTCAGGACATGGCACGCTGCAGTGTTCAATCATCACTGATTACTCTACATTACCCATAACGTGGTCCACAGTAGCATCACTGTTGTGTGGGAGTATGCAGAACCTCAGGCTCCACCTTAAATTTATTAAATTAGAATCTGCACATTAAAGTTTGAGAAACTCAACTCTAAATGTTCTCTGTGAATCTCTGGCAACCTATATATGTATAAGTGTCTCCTAGAATTTAACCAATATAATTGTCTCTCTCCCACTCTTGGGCTATAAGCAACCTGAGAGCAGAGGCGAAGCACTGCACCTGACATTGGTAGATACTCATCAAATGGAAACGAATGAATGAAGGTAAGCAACTACAGCATAAGAACAACGTCCATTTTCCTAACCAAATCTTTACTTACTGGCAATTCACAGAGCCATTAACATAAAAAAAATAACTCAGCAAGCCATCTGTCTAGTCATGCCCAATCCACACCCACTGACCATATTTTGTCTACATATTATCATATATAATCTTTTGTCTTCTTCTTAAACCAGAGCTGTCACCACTTCTATAATACTAACTAAAAACTGAAAAACAAATGTAGGAAAAAAAAAAAGACGGAAAAAAGGAAAGGAGCACTTACTGACTGCCTACTGTATGCCCATCGCTATGCTCAGTGCTTCACATTTAACAGGGAAGTCTAGAATATACAACACCTTAGTGATGTTTATTGAGACACCTCCTTTCCCAATGGGAAAGTTAAACCCTAACAAGATGTCTTCTGCTTATAGTCTTACCTGAGGTATGTAGCCCGACTCCAACATGAGAAGATGTAGCGATACTATCAAGGCATCGTTGGGATTAGAACAGTCAGCTGACTGATACAGGGTCTCTAACGAATGGGGCACCTGCCCTTCCACCGATTCACTGCAGAGCATTGGTTCTGAGGGACAGAAACCTGTGCCTCCTTCCACATCCACGTCATCTTGAATTGACTCAGCTTCAAAATTCTGACCAGGCCCTGACTGAAAAGGATAACGAAAACAATGAATTCATTAAATAGACTTTTACTTTTACATAGTGTATTTTGTATCCTAAAGTGAACTGAGATTAGTGCTCAGAGCCAAAGTGCATTATTGAGTTCAGAAATGAGACACATTAAAGTGAGCCCTCCTACGTAAATGAGCCTGCAATCTCCTCCATCCTGCATTCCTTATCTCTGTTCATTCTGACCAATATATCAAAAACCTGAAAATCATCCTAGACTTCTCCCTCTACCTTACTAAACTCCACCCCTAATCTGATCATATTTCAAAGTTCCACTGACTCTACCTCCTAAATATCTCTAAAATCTGCCCCTTCCTACTTGCATGGTACTTGAGATTCATTTATCTCCTGACTTCCAGCAACAGCCTCCCCAGGTATCCCTGACTCCACTTTCAGGTCTTCTAATACATCCCACCCACTGCTGCCAGAGTTTCTGGACCATTAAGAATCCAATTATATCCTATGTCGTAGCTTAAAACTTGCCAGTATTTCCATGATGCAGAGAGCAGAATTTCCCTAAACTGTGCCTTGGAATGCGAGCCTAGATGTTCTTAGGAAAAAACAGGTCTATGAGGAAAGAAATTTGGAAAATTCTACATGCTACAGCCACCTAACCTTACCCTCCATATTCACAAAATACATTTTGGCATTATTAAGCTCTAAGAAGTCCAATAATAATACTAAGTGTGCATAACATTTAAGCAGGAAACACTATCCTCCTTCAACTCTCAACAGCCCTGTAACACTTCCTTACAATCTCTCATGAAACACGTTTTTCATAGAGGACACACTAAGAAATGCAGGCCCACAATAAAGTCCAAACTCCTTAGCGTACAAGGCCTTCATCACCTGACCTGATTCTGTACCGCGTCTACCTTCTACTGGTCCCTTCCTCTCCACTCTAGTGTCCCCCCACCTTTTCCACAGAGGTAACACGAGACTACCACTCTGCCTTGCGGAAGCCTTTATAACACTGTATTGCAATTTCCTAATTAGACGTCTATATCCTACCATGACCACAGCTTAGGAAGGAACAGACTCCCAGTTATATAACCCTAGCACAGTACCCGGCACATAGTAGGTACTCAATAATTATTTGTTGAACAAATGCTAAAGGATAATATCTTAAAATGTTTTGCTTTCAGAGTTTTCTCATTTATACCATACAAAAATGCTATAAAATAGGAAGAAATGATGTCATCTTTTTATACATGCTGTGACTCAGATTAAATAACAATCAAGGTTACCAGCTAATAAAAATTTGAAATGAACCACAATCACTGGACTCACAGGTCAGGGCTTTTAGACATAATACACTGCTTTAATAAGACTAAATTACCTATATTAATTTTGCTCAGAAAGTTTGTTTCCTAGGCATGTACTCAACTCTTAATGCAAAGCACATGTTTCTTTTTTAAGTTCATATTTCCATTAAAGAAGGAGATGAGGAAATTAAAATTACATCGTCTGAGTCAAAGGGTGGAAGACTGTAAGGGAGCATGAGGCTGTTCTGCCAAAATCTCTGAGGACCTAAGCTTGATGGCTTATGGAAAAGATCCAAATTCACTTGTTAAAACCTAGAGGCCAATAACAATTCACACCACCTAAAAAGGAGGGTCCCTCATATTCTGAACAAATAGAAACTACTATTAAAACTGCTTAACACCTAACTAAATTATAAAGTATACAGGCTCTGTGCTTCTTACCTCTGGATTGTGCCTAACTCTTGGCCTTTTACTACGTATTGACAGTGTGTGGAAGAGAATACACATGGAAAAAATATAAAAGGTTGCCCTAAACTGATAATGACATAAGAGAAAAATATCAGAATCCCCTGGTGAGCTTATCAAACCTACTCCCATTCCATGAGAACTGACATTCTCTGAGCCATTCTGATATGAATGTTTATCTTATTCTTCACAAGTGTGGAAATGAAAAAAAAAATGTTTAGCACCACGTCTCTGAATGGATCCTTTGTCATATGTCATTTACGAACAACTGAAACAAATGACTAAGATGCAGTGTGGAGCTAATGTTAGGGTCTGATGCCGTGTTATCTCTGTTTTGCATTAAAGATCCAACAGACACTAAATGAATTTCCAAATACATTGAAATAAAAAAATTTACACTTAACTACAAGAGTAAAATTTTCCTATTATTTCAAGTTTTACCCATCTAATTTCCTTTCCTAATGCTCCATTCTACTTTTAATTAGCACATCCTACTGTTTCAAGTACTTAAAGCATTATTTCAGATTTCAAGCTGTTTCTTCACTAAGATTTTATGGTCACCCTATACAAGTCTTAGAATACAAAATAACATGCTTTTAGAACTTAAATTACTAACTTGAGGCGATATTAATGTCTCGTAATTTTCCAAAAAGAAACCAGTAAAGTAAGTATCACATGTACTATGAAAACTTCCATTTATTGGACAATTTTAATAGTACACAGAAGGGAATGGACCCTTCTATCAAAATCTCTGAATCTATCAGCAAAAAAAATTCAGAAATGTAATTTAATTATGTGGCTAAATATTCTTACTAATTCCCTAGATTACCTCTATGAAACAGAAACACAGAAATATATAATTTCTAAAAAAAGTCATAATACTTAGAGCTTTATAAAAGCTTTTTTTTAACTTGCTTAATCTCTCTGGATACTAGTACTAAAAATCTGGACATAGAGGATTTTCATAATTTACCAACCTGTTAAAAAGTATTTTCTTAATATCTATACTTAATAACACATTAGGCAAAATGAATACTTATGTTTAAAGCCCACAGAAAAAAAATTTAAAGTGATAAGTATACAACACACGAAACAATTAACAAGATAGCATATATATTGGTATTAATAAATTAAGTAATAAAAGTGATCACTTGTGCCATAAGAAATCAAAAGGCAGGATAATAAATGAGGTGTTTACAAGGCAATAAAGATAATAAAGAGAAATTAAAGAAAATTATTGGGCTGTGGTTGGCAGGGCCTTGAAAGATGGGTAGAGATATAGACAGGAGAGGGAAGAAAGGTAGAGGGTTACAGATTGAGTGGACAATAAAAGCAAAGATGTAAGCAGTCACTAGGTACATGTGTGTGCACATGCAAGCATGTGAATGTGTTGGCTGGTGGAGGAAAACGAGAAGGAGTCTGGTCTGACAGAAGATAGTTTACCAGAGGGAAGAACAGAAACTAGCCCGGCAAAGGTTGTGGGGCAACTTCTCAGAAAGCCTTAAACACTAGGTATAAAAGAACAGACATTTTCCTCTGTAGCATGACAGGGTTGAACTAGAGATATTTGGTCTTTTTCAATTCAAAAATTTGAGCACAGGTATAACTGTGACACAGAGTAACTAAAGAGCAAGGGGATGGCATAACCAAAAACATGCAGGAGGAAGATGAACTTCAAAAGGAGACTGAAGAACAGACACTGAAAGCCTGGGATGGAAAGGAAAAACTGTCAGGGCTTGTTGAGGAACTGGGTATAAGGGGTCAAAAATCACTCCATGGTTTTAAGCTCAGAAAAACAGTAGTACTATTGACAGGCAAAGAGTGTGGCTGATTTGGAAAGAAGAAAACATCAGTGCACATATTTTCAAATTTATGTTGGAAAATACAATCTGAGGTAATAATTTTTCAAATCCAAGTATAAATTTACTGCGAATCATTTAGAAATAAGAGGACTAGACATAGCCTTAACGAGTAGAGTAGACCAGAGGGGTACAGTTGGGAATGTAAGCTTAAAAGCAACAATAGAAGCCAAGGGATAATTTATCTGAAGGAGTGTTTGAACAAAATAAATAGTTAAAACTGGGTTATTCAGAATGCCAGCCCAATATTGATCTAGGCATTTTTCAGTTAAAAGAAAAAATCTTTTTTCTACAAGAATATAATCTGCAATCTACTGATGATAATTACCCTGACTGGTACATGATTCAATCAAGGTGTTCAGTATGAGTTAACCACTACCCATATCTTATCTTGATATTAATACCCACCATACTGTCATCATTCCAGACATCAGATTGGGCTGCCTCTCCTTGGAATGAATCACTCCGCTGTTCTTCCTGTATGCTGGACTGAATGGAGCTGGCGGCCAAAGAGGGTTGGTCATTATTCTGGAGTGAGGAATGATCTGAATCTGTGGATGAAGGTAAGTTAGGTGCTGGAATGGCATCTTCAAGAATCAAACATATCAAGTCCCCAGAAACAATCCCATATGAAGCCAAGGTCTCTTCATCTCCAGTGAGGGCATCCTTGTTGTTCAATGTAATTGCAAACCGGGTATCAGAACTGCCAAGAAAGACGGATAAGGATGGTAAGAGCTACCTATTACCATTATCCTCAACAATACATTTGGAACATATAAGGTATATGGTATGACCCTAGAAGAACTAAGTAATGAAAACAAAAAAATATGAAGGAAGCCAGAGTTTGGGGAAAACTATCAAAATTGTTTGTTCTTATCAGCGAATGCATAAATTATAGATTTCTAATAGCTAAAATTCTAGGCTGGGCGATAGTCCATAATGATAGTCTATCATTAGTCCATATTTTCATCAATCTTAAGACACATACTTTTTTACATTTTGACATCTTTGAAATACAGATGCTTATTAAAATCAATGACATATCACAGCTTATTTGACAGCATTTTTTCCTTTAGTGTTGCATATAACGACGTGCCTTAAGAGTGACAGCAACTGAAATTCAATGAAATGTAGTCTTTTTAAAATATGAATTACATCACATCATTTCTCTACTGGAAAATCCTTCAATAGCTTCTATAAGAACGTGGAATAGAATCCTTAACATGGCCTCCAAAGTCCTACATTTGACCCTGACCCACTTCTACGTCATCCATCTTATACCATCCATCCTCTCACTGGCTGCCCTCTCTACTCACATGAGCTTTCTGTCCTCAAAATAGATTAACTTCACTGCAGCCTTTGGGCCTCTGCATTTACTCTTCCAGATCTTCAAGTGACTGACTTTCTCACTGTTCAGGGCTCAACTCAAACGTCACCTCTTCAGAGATGCCTTCCACCCAGCCTCCACCACTCTATCCCATTCTCATGTTTTATTTTTGTTCTAACACTACTAATTGAAAATATATTATCTCCCTTCCCCACCCCCAGGCCAGAACTTAAGTTTCATAAGATCAGGTATCTCGTCTGTCTAGTACAAAACTGTATCTGCAGCACGTGGCAAATAAAAGTATTAAATGTTAACTCTAAAGGAAAAATAAAATTTTTCTTAAAATTTGTTTTAACCCTAAAAGAAAAAAAGGAATATATGTATTTTAAAAACCTACTAACTTTCCACTATGGAAAATAAACCAATTATACTACCTCCCAGAAAAAAAAAAGTATTTGTGGAATAAATGCAACCAACGTTAGTTGGGAGGATCAAGATGAGACTGAAATCAATGGTACCTATTCAATGTCCTTACAGGGCTGTAAGCTTATGTTGGTTCCAAAATACTAGACCCACGTCCTAAATGAATATTCATAATCGCAAAAAGTTAGAGTAGTGTACATAAATGACTAAGTACAAATCCCTCCTGATAAGTGCAAGTACACCCTTCTATGATGTCTTTTATATGAAAGACAGCACAAAGCCAAAAACTCACCAGTAAACAAGCTAAGAACGCAAAATATCTTGAAGCAATAAATTCCCATCCTTTATGCATCACAGATTACCTGACCTTCAACAAATAACCATAGTTTCATCATAGTGGTAAAGACTAATTAACAAACCATTGTAGAACATTTTATGACATTTACACTCATCAACAGTGACTTCGATAACTTTTTTTGGAAAAATTAAAGGATGAAGTCCATTGAAAATCATTGTTTATTCTTTCTTACAATGCTGCATTTTTCAAATGGGCCTGAAATAACTGTTTTTTCTTTCACATGTAAATACATTTTTTTCTTACCAATTTGAGTGTCTTTGGTTGAGAAATTACTGAGGTTTTAGAAACTACTCCTGCTTATTAGAAAATAAGTAGCTTGCTTGTTTTCCAATGCTTTGATAAATGCTGGAATCTGTCAGCTGCCCAGAAAACCACCACCCTAACTCTGGCAGAAAAAAAAAAAACCTCAAATGAACTATGTGTTTATGGATCATTTGTCACAGCAAATGGTTGTTTTTTTTAATACGATGTTCATTCAAATATCTATTTGTAGAAAAGGTAAAAAATTGCCTAATAAAAATGTTACGCTTCTCTCTCCTCTAGAAAAAGAAAAAAGCTATTTCTAAAGTAATATACTGTTTTCCAAGAGAGGCTTTAAAAAACAGTTTTCTGAAATTGTGGGGGTGGGGGAGGGGCTTTAAAGTTCATCAGGAAACACATCCTAGAAACTCCAGGCCTTTTAAAAAAATACATTTTATGGCAACCCCAGATCCACTTGCTCAGCAAAGACATTTTTAAAATAATGATGTCATATAGACACATTTTAAAACTGACCATTTATTATAAAATGAACATACTTTCAGAAGAATGCATTCACTTTCACAAGCTGAAGCTTAACATTCCTTCCAGTTAACCAGCCTCCATTGTAAAAACAAACCTGAAAGAGAAACTAACGGGCTCTTGGGTAAACAAAGAGTCATACTAAGTTTCACATCCTTTCAAGGCTGTCCAGCCTCATTAAAAAATAATAAAATGTAAACACACACAAATGAAAATCCCTTAAAAAGAGAAGTTAATTTTGAAAAACTATGGTGGAGTAAGGACGCCGGCATGGAAAACACTAAGGTTAACACAAGAAATAATAATAGGTATGCCACTTAACATAACATTTAAAAGGAGTTATGTCGATACCTCATTTTTTTATTTTTCTTAATTTGGAAAAAAAATCAGGCTTACTTTTAACGTAGTAATGCCTTAACCTGAAATATGAAAGGGTGAGTTCATAATATGGCTTCATTTTACTGAATTCCTTAAAAATAAAATGAAAGTTTGTAAAAGTCTTATAAAAGGAACTACTTAACGAACAGAAAGGCTTTCTTTTGAAGAGTTCACCTAAAAAATCCCAACGAACATCTTTTTTTAAATATTTTCTTAACACAAATTCAAAATTCGCTAGCTCAGTATTAGAAAAGGGCCACCCCTACTTTTGTCCCTCTACTCCGATTACCGTCCTCGGAAAATAACCCTCTGTGGAAACAAAGCAACCTCATCTGCGGTCCCATAAAATAACAGAATTTGATCCTTTGCTTCTCAACGTCACTGCCCCCAAACTGCAAGCTCTCCAGAGCTGTCATCATAAAGCCAGACGTTTGCCATTGTTTTAGCAAAAAGTAGCATCTCGCCCAGGAAAATAACATAATTCGAAACGTGCCAACAGGGTGTATTCTGTTAAACTTTCCACTGGCACATGGACCGTAAACACTCAAAAAAGTCTTAAGATCACTGCAGCCTCACAGCAGCGGTACAAGTTACGGGCGGCCTCGGACGGAGGGCCGATGGCTAACTCTTTCTAGTACTTTCCGAACTTTCTCACGGAAACACCTGTCGGCTGGAGTCGGTGAATTTCAAATCCCTGAGAGCCTGGAGGGGTTTAACCCAAGCCAAAGTCATAATTTCCGACCTTAACATTTTAACGGACGGGACAACTTTGCGTGCTAACCTATTCCTGGGGGTTTCTTTACTGTAAAAACGGAAGCGACGGCTCACCCTGGAGAGGAACGGAGCCCGCGCCACGCTGGGCCATGTCCTCCGCGAGCCGGGACCGCAGCGTCCGCTCACCGCCGGGCCTCGGCGCGTCACAGTCCCAGGGGCGCGCGAACCGCGCCGCGCCGCGCCGCGCCGCTCACCGCCCGCCTCACGTGACGTCCGGGCCCGCGCCCCCCGACACGCCTCCCCGAGCCCGAGACGCTCCACGTCCGCTCCGCCCGGCGCCCCGCCGCGGCCGCTCACCTGTACCCCCAGGTGGGCAGCAGGGCCTGGCTCAGGTGGGCACGCAGCTGCCCCAGCGTCGGCTCCGTGTCCGACATCTCCAGCGGCCACGTCCTCTTCTGAAGCCGCACCCGCAGCTTCATGGCGGCGGCGGCGGTGGCAGGGCCCAAGGGCCGGGCCCCGGAGGCGAGACGCTGACGACGGCGCGGGCGGACGCCTCCCTCCTCCAACGTCGGCGGCCCCGGAGAAAAGCTACCGGAGCTGGAGGGGTGCGGAGGTGTAGCGGTGAGAAGGCCCCGCCACGGCGGCTGCGCTGCCGGCCCCTCTCTTGAGGGCGCCCTCTGGAGCCCGCCCCGCGGCTGGCCGCCTGCGACGAGCCAGGCCGCGCAGGGACTTGCGATCGATGACTCGGCGCGCAACGGCGCCACCTGGGAGCGCGAGGAGCGCACTGCGCAGGCGCCGGGCGGCCGCAGGGCACCGGTGTCGCCGCCTTTCCTCCGCTTCCGCTGCGCCCGCTCCTCGCAGGTGTGTCTGGGAGATGTTAACGCTGAAATGGATGTTGCAGACGATGCACCTCACCTCTCCGCCAGGCCAAGGTGTGCCTAGTCCTTATTTCATGTCCTCCGTGGCGCTCAGTTCCAGCGGCACGTACTCTGAGAAGCCTTGGGTTGAGCCCTGGCTTTGTTAGTTTCCTCCTGTTACAGCAAAATGTAAAACACCTTATAGCCAGTGATCTATGTCGGAAAGTATATTAGTATTCTGTTGTTGCCTAACCATCACCCCAAAGTTTAACAGCTTAAAACAACAAACATTTATTGCCCCATGTGAGCCTGGCTTAGCTGGGTGGTTCTATCTTGGTCTCAGATTATAGTCAAGATGTAGGCCAAGGCTGTAGTTATCCGAAGGCTTGACTTGGGCTGGAGGATCTACCCCCAAATGGTTCATGCATAAGACTGCTGGCAGGATACGTCAGTTTTTCGCTGGATGGACCTGTGCGTAAGTCCATTGGAGTGTCCCCATGACACAGCATCTGGCAAGTAATCCCGGAGAGACCAAGGCAGAAGCCATAATGTCTTTTATAATCTAGCCTCAGCAGTCACATAACATCACTTTTGTCATATTCTATTGATCACAAAGCAACCCTTCAGTAGTGCGTGAATACCAGTCAGTTGACAGGAATCATTGGGAGCCATCTGGGAGGCTGGCTACAAAAGAGGGTCTGACAATAATAATGATGATAGCTGAGATGAGGGTGAAAGTATCCCAGGTTAACCCTTATTCGATAGCCACTGTCCAAATCACAAGAGTTGAATGAAGCTTCTCCCAATAGGTAGCAGTACTTATCCACATCTTGACCTTCATTCATTAAAGAAGTAAGTATTGATCACCTTCTTTGTGCTAAGTATTATCCTAGGAACTCAAACATTGAAAAGACATGTTTCTACCAGTACAGAGTTTACAGCTGAGTGAATCATCTCTTGTGGTAGTGTAAAAGTGTCTTGTTTATGAAAGAGATAAGAGAAAATCCTGGGGATTGGGAGACACTGAGGATGATTGCTGTGCCAGTAAGGTTTTTTAGTAGCAAGCAATATGAGATTGAGGAAACGTGGCAGGACCAGGGGGGTTCATTGTGGCCAGGGTATAGGACAGAGTGCACACATCCTCAAATAAAAAATGGCCTTTGACTCAGCAAATGATTTGGGACACATTCTACAATGTATGGGAAGCCATTGGAGAGTTTTAAGCAGTGGCATCTTTACCAGGGTTCTTGGTTCTGAGCAATAGAAACTGGGTGACGAAGCAAAAAAGGAGTGTATTAAAATGATACTGCATAGCTCAGGGAACTCTGAGGAGGGCTGGAGAAGTGGCTCCAGGCTAAGCTTCCAAGAATAAAGATCAGAACCATGCTGAAGAACTGGCCTGATGAGGAAATTACCATGACTGGGATTGCTACTGCCACCCCACCCTGCACTGGAGGAAACTGCTGTCACCACTGGGGAATGGCTGCCACCTTCAAATGCCACACACTTTCGCAGGGTTCTGCACCAACAAAATGCCAGGTGTCCAAAAAAAAAAAAAAAGGCTTGTTTCCTCACCTTACTCACTTCTAAATAAAAGGTTCATAGGGATACATCTGATTGAGGTAGACCAAGTCCCATGCCTGATTCCTGGCTGCAAAGGAGACTGGAATTGGGGCCCAAACTCCTTTCTTGGGGAGATGGGGCTTGAAATATTGGAATTGACCAAAATATAGGAAGACTGTTCAAAAGATGATAGAAAGTCACGAGTCTGACAGGTGTACACTACAAAGGGCGTGGGTCAGGTCTGAAACCTAAACTCATCACAGGTTGAGTCGAGGGTACTTACGGGATCAAGGTTTCTCAGCCTCAGTACTAAGGTCATTTGAGGTCTCATACATCTTTGTTATGGGGAACTATCCTGTACCTTATAGGATGTTTAGCAGCATCCTTGGTCTCTATTCACAATAAAATACGTGTAGAACACCCCTCTTCCAGTTGTGAGAACCAAAGATATCTCCAAATACTGCCAGACATCCCCTAGAAGGCAAAATTGCCTTGAGAACCGCTAGATTAGAGACCTGCTCAATTAGGAGGCTCTTTTGGTAACCGAGAGAAGAAAGGAATAAGTGGAAAGACAGTCTGAATGGAAAGAATGGGATAGACTAGAATGATGTTATAGAAGTAGAAATAACAGAACTTGAAAAATGATTGTATTTGGAGGCTGTATTAGTGAGGATATAACTTCAGGTGCTATAACAAAAATCTGAATAGTGGCCTAAACAAATGTAATTTCTTTCTTTCTGAAATAACATTCTTGGAGAAAGCAGTGCAAGGCTAATGTAAGTGACTGTCTTTGGAGACCATCTACCACAGTCTACCTCTTAATACTTTGTAAACTTGGATAAATTACTATCTATAAAAATGAAAAAGTAACAAAAATATATCGACAGGTGTGTTGTAAATATTCAGTGAGATAACACCTTTTTGCTAAGTTTGTGGTAATTTCTTACAACAATAGAAAACTAATCCACTTGAGATCAATGGATAAATTACTATCTATAAAAATGAAAAAGTAACAAAAATATATCGACAGGTGTGTTGTAAATATTCAGTGAGATAACACCTTTTTGCTAAGTTTGTGGTAATTTCTTACAACAATAGAAAACTAATCCACTTGAGATCAATGTCTCAATCCTTTACCCAATAGGGTGTAAACACGAGGATAGCAGAAGCAGAAGTAATCCAACCACAGGATTGCACAAGGGGCCTGGAAGAGAGCCAGAGCATTCCCAAGACACTGCTAGGACTTAAGGTACACTGGAGGCCTATCCTCCAAAACTTCAGAGGTTCATGAAAATCTTATACACCCCTTCTCTCAACCATCTCCCTCCTTAAGAATTTTTTTTTTCTTTTTGCAGGATGTCACCTTAATGTCTGCAAGCAACAGGCACTGTAACTTTCAAAGAGTTCAGAAACTTAAATTTCTTTTGTCAACAGACCATTTCGTAGACTACTACAAAGGGATGATGTCAGTCTTTTGTGAGACTCCATTCATTGACTCCCTATAGGCTTTTTTTTAAAAAAAAAAATAAATGTTTTATTTTAGAACAGTTTTAGATTTGTAGAAGTAATGTGAAGACATATACCACATACCAACTTTTCCCTATTATTAACAGATTAATATGATACATTCGTTACAATTAAGGAACAAGTATTGATACATTTTTATTAACTGAAGTCCACATTTTATTCAGATTTCCTCAGTGTTTACCTAATGTCCTTTTTCTGCTCCAGGATTCCATCCAGATTACCACATTACATTTAGTTGTCATGTCTCCTTAGGCTCCTCTCGGCTATGATGGCGTTTCTTAGACTTTTCTTTATTTTAGGACCTTGACAGTTTTGAGGATTAGTGGTCAGGTATTTTGTAGAATGTCCCTCAGTTGGGATGTATCTGATGTTTTCTCATGATTTGAGTGAAGTAATGTGCACCTGGGAGGGGAACCTGTTATGGTAAAGCCACTCATCACATCATGTCAACAGTACATACTGTCAATATGACTTCTCACTGTTGGTGTCAACCCTGACCACTTGGCTGCTCTACTGTAGAGTTACTCCTTTTTTCTCTTTTTCATATTGTACCTGTTAGGAAAAAGTAACTATGCACAGCCCACACTTAAAAAGTGGGAGTTATGCTCTACTTCCTCAGGGGTGGGGCGCCTACATAAATTATTTGACTTTCTTCTGTGCAAGAGATTTGTCTAGGCTCTATTTATTCAGTCATTTGTTTACATCAGTTTGGACTTATATGTATTTTATACTTTGGCTAACAATCAAATACTACTTTATTCTATTGCTCAAATTGTTTCATCTTTAGCCAGTGGGAGAGCATTCACTTGGCTACCGTATCCATTTGACATCATTGTGGATTTTTGTTCATTTGTTTTATTTTGTTCTGTTTTTTTGAGTACTTTCTGGCACTATAAGATGCTCCAGGATTATGTTGTATATATCCTGCCCCAACCCTAAAATTAGCCATCTTTCCAAGGAATCCTAGTTCCTTCAATTGGAAAATGGTATTAGAAACCCAGATCTGAATGCTAGGTGTGCTCATGGCTATCAGGGTGTTGTTACTTCCAGACCTTCTCGCTGACAGAGCAAGGAGCTATATATGATATATACTATTTCTGTACATAACTATGTATATATTAAGCTAAGCATGATTTCATTCTGATGTTTTCTACTTGAATCCACTACCACACAGATCATTCTGACCTACCACTTTGCTTATCTGTAACCTCCCAATCCCACCATGACAAACCTGGCTCCCAGCCATTCTCCGTCCATTTACTTAATCGTTCAGTTCCAGTGTATATGTGTGTTATGGTTTCAGAATTGTTAACCCATATCCCCCGTGGGAAACAGCATCATCAAATAGAGTGCAGTGCTTAAACAACGGTTCCTATTGCCTTCAGTCTTACAGACTTTACTCACTGCCAGTGCTGCACAGGTCGGCACCTGATTTCACCATCCCTATCAGCAAAGTCATTTCATGTTTTTAATACACTTGGACCCCTCAGTCTCTTAAGTGATTTTTTTAATTTACATACATGAAGGTTTACCCTTTGAGCTGTAAAGTTCTCTGGGTTTTGACAAATGCTTAATGTCTTGTTTCACTGTTATAGTATCATGCAGAATTATTTCACCAATCTAAAGAAGCCCATGTGCTTCAACCTCCTGCACTACCACCCCCTAACCCTGACTGATCTCTTTACCATCTCTCTAGTTTTGCCTTTTCCAGAATGTTATATAATTGGAATCACAGAGTGTGTAGCATTTTCTGGTTCATAACTGACTTCTTTCACTTAGCAGTATGCATTGAAGGTTAATTTGGTTTTTTTTTGTGGCTTCATAGCTCATTTCCTGTTAATGCTGAATAACATTCCACTGTATGGATGTGTCTGTCGATCCATAGTTTATCCATTCACCTATTGAAAGACATCTTGGTTGCTTCCTGTTTTCGGCAATTATGAATAAAGCCGCTATAAACATTTGTGTTTGTATAGGTTTTTATGTGGACCTAAATTTTCTTTCAGTTGGATAAACACCCAGGAGCATTACTACTGGATCGTGTGGTAAGGTAAAGTAGCTAGTCGGACAGACATGAGCGACAGGAGAACAAAGGAATAGGGGCCCAGCCTAGAGACCTCCCAGAGAACACCCTAGTTAGAGAATCCCTCCTGCGTCCCCAGAGACAAAGGACTGGAAGGCAATATAGCTCCAGAGACAAAGGACTGGAAGGCAATATAGCTGGTTTAAGCTGACCACAGACCCGTGCACAGAAGGTACTACCCTAACCTGCCCACAGCCTCATTATACCATCATTATAATACCATGTTTATGCCTGGAAGTTCATGAATCTAATTATAACAGACTGAATTCTGAGTAAGTGCATGCGCACTAGGCAAAGAGTTATATAGCAGCCAAGTATCAATCAAAATGACCTCACGTGCCAATCACCTAGGAATGCCTTTGTAACCACCCATCACCGTCCAAATATAATTCAGACCTTCCCACTTCTGGGTAGTTACAGCTCTCCTCACTGAAATCCCATTCCTCCCTTAGAGCATGCTCTGTCTTTCTAAAATACGCTTTCGATAAATCTTTTCTAAACCTCACTGACCTGTGATTCTCACTGCGTCAGTGAGGCAGAACCGAGCAAAAGTGCTAATTACTCTTCTGTATATTTATCCCCCCTGCCACTGGGAAGACACCGAAGTTCAAATCACCCCCAAATTCTAACAATAAGATTAGGTTTAATTTTGTAAGAAACCGCCAAACCGTTTTCCAAAGTGGCTGTACCATTTTACATTCCCAACAGCAGTGAATGAGAGTTTCCTGTTGCTCTGCACCCTCACCATCAGTTTGTGTTGTCAGATCTTTTTTAAATTAAATTTTAGCCATTCTAATAAGTGTGTAGTTGTATCTCATTGCTTTAATCTGCAATACCCTAATGACAGATAATGCTGAACTTCTTTTCATATGCTTATTTGCCATCTATATATTCTTCAATGAGTTACCTGTTTAGATCTCGTGCCCATTCTTTAATTGGGTTGTCTGTTTTCTTAGGTTGAGTTTCCTTTATTTTTCTGGATAAAAGCTATTTTCTGTGCATGACAAAACCCTTCATATTCTAGCTATAAACCACTTTCTTCAATGACTTCTACAGATCGCTTACACTGCACTGCCCCAGAATGCCTTCTCCCAAGTCGATTTGCATGGCTCTGTGCTTTTGCACATGCCAGCCCTTCTATCTAGAGTACCTTTCCTTCCCTTCTTCCAAGCAGAGTGTGTGTCTCCTTCCTTTTGCTCCAAGAACACTGGGAACATATTTTTCATTGTTATCCATCATATCACAGTGCAGTTATTTGCACACCAGTCTTTCTCCAATCCTAGATTATGAGGTTCTCAGGGGGAAAGGGCAGGTCTTACCTATCCACAACGCTCAACCCCCATGTCCAGTGTGAGGACTGGTTAAGCAAGATTTCAAATGATAGATTTATACTTGTCCCCGACTTCTGTTTGGAAAAGTAAGATCCTCATTCTGTGTCTGCCAGGGAGAGTCAGGTTGGCCGTAGTTTGAGTGTTCCCTTACAAATCCAATTCATTTTCTTGAATCTTGAGCTTTTATCTACATAACAACAATTCACACACTTCAGTCTCAGAAAAACCTAGAGAGCTTTTAAAACACAGATTGCTAACTCCCACCTCCAGAGTTTCAATTTAGCAGGTCTGGAAAGGGGACTTGAGAATTTGCATTTCTAGTGATTTCCCAGTGATGGGAACCACTGGTCTTTAACAGGTGGTCTTGTTATAGTTGTTTGGGGCTTTTTTGAACACTTATAAAAAGACTGAAGTAGCTGTACTTGGTGAGAAACTGAAATGGACCTTCAAAAATGTTGTGAATTGAAATTGGAACCATGCAAGTTAGAAAAAGAATCTCCAAAAGTTGTTGAAATGATTAAAATCCTATCCATGAAGATGTCTGGAACCTCTTGGAAGAAATAAATAAAAATATTCTTGGAAAACAAACTAGAAGGAAGCATACAGGAGACAGGAATGAAGTTGGGGGTGGGGCGGGGGGGACCATTAGGATTTTCACAGTTTGATCTGTAAATAAGTATTGTTTGAATCTTTTACCAAGAGAATGTATTCACATGTTTATTGGGTAATTAAGAAAAATATTATTAAGACTATTAGAATCTCATCTTCAAATGGAGTGCCATCTTCTACTGCAAGGGCTAGATACAATAATATATTTTGTTTCCTTCCTTCTCAACTGAGGCCTGTCTAGGGACATTTGCTATAGTCTAGAGACATTTTTGTCACACCTCAGGTAGGAAAGAATGGTGCCACTAAATTCAGGGTAGAGGCCAGGGATGTTGCTACACATCCTACAATGCACAGGACAGCCCTACATCAAAGACTTATGTGGCCCAAAATGTCAGCACCAAGGTAGAGAAATTCCTGTCTGTTTGAATTGGACTCACACCAGTGGTTCTTAGACATTTCAGAATTGTATCGTATTATCTCATTTGCTTGGTTCCACAATATCCCTCATGTCTCATAAAAGTTATATGTACATGCATTAAAAATTTAGCATGAATTTAAGTCTGCTTTGAACTGCAAATAATAAAATGGAAGTTCTTTTTAGATAACTGATAATAAATGCAGGTTAATGAGAAATGGGTGTGTTATTTTTCAAAACCAGGAGGGAGTCACTGCTTTAAATCATTCCAGAGTGTGGCTGGTGGGTGGGAGGAGCCATGTTCTGACTCAGTAGTCAGTGTCCACCCAGAAACATCATCACACAGACTTCAGGAGCATATGGCCTGGGACAGAAATGGGGAGAGAGGGGGAGATGCTGCCAGGTGGTAGGATGATTCTGCCAGATGTCTCCCCAGACCTGGAGTGAACTATAGAGTCACTTACCTCTCTCAAGGTCCACACAAAGGCCAAGCAGCTTCCTATCTATGGTCAGGAACAAACTAGCAATTACTCACACATTCAATTAGCAGCTGGAAGAACCAGATGTGCTGCCTGGCAACAGCACCCTTCTCTCTCCTCACCTTCCACATCCCCGTGGGCTGTGGGTTGCCCTTTAGTGACCTTCCTCCTAAAGAGGAGGCTTAGCATAGTGGTTAAGAGCATGGACTCCCAGAAGCAGAAAACCTGGGTCCTGAATCCTGGCCCTAAACCGTACTAAGCTGTGATACCTAAGCTTCGGCAAATTATTTAGCCTCTTAACTTCCTCATCTATAAAATGGAGATAATATTAGTACAATCTTTGTGGGGATTTAATGAGTTCATATATGGATGTTGCCCAGAGCATAACAAACACTCAATAAATGTTACTTCTCATTTTTCTCTACTTCTTATATTCCTCTTCAGGGGTTCCACTTAACCAGATTTTGCCAATACAAACTGTTGTGTGTGGGGTGAAGTGAGGGATGGGAGCTCAAAGTGTTTTTTGGCCTTAAAACTGCCCTATCTGGCTCATTCTTCATATTCACATAACCCTTGCCTCATCTCACTTTTGTCTGCCACATAAGCTGTCTTTCAAGCTCAAAAAATGTCTCATATTCAGATAATGTGGCCTGGGACAGAACTGGGGAGAGAGGGGGAGATGCTGAGAATAGCCCAAAGACTCTGGAAACCAAGAGCTAGGATGCTCAGTTCCTTAACTCTATTATTTTGACATCTTTCTGTAATGAACAATTGTTCTACCTAGTTAGTTAGGATTTTTTTTTTTTTTTTGGAGTTTAAATTAAAGGTGTCCTTTGATCTGCAGAGACTACTATGCCAGCCATTAGCAAGTGAAATAATTAATCTTGCATTTTAGATTACCATCGTGGGTAGGCTAGATAAGCAGGAGTTCCCAGCAAATTCTCAGTTAAATCTGAAAACCTAAAACAAATAACAAAACCAGATAGAGTGCTGCTGTCTTTTTGTTGTTGATTTTAATGATGAATTTGACAAATTTGCCCTAAAATAATTCCTTGAACAGAAAGGAAGGCTAAGGAGCTGATTTCAAAGGCCCCTTCCAAATTAAATAAAATAGACTAACTACATTCTCTTCTTCAATCTTAGTTTCCTACACTCCAGTTTTTTGAGCCCATTTTTCCAAAATTATCCCACATCCCACATGAGTTGTACTGTTATTACTTTTTCCCCACTAATCAACCACTTCTTAAACTGTATATAAATTTGTTTAAAAGGGGGAACCTATATAAATGCAAAACTTTTATTAATTTCCAAATAGAGGGTAAACGTAAGAAAATAAATACCGCATAAACTAAACTTCGTGTATTTCTTTTTAAAAAGTTGTTTAAAATATCTTAAATTATAAATTTAAAATAAAAATAGAGGACATGCAAGTAAAAATGCATCTAACTTATTGACACTATATGAAAAACTTACTATGTGCTAGCTCATTTAGTTTAATTCTCATGACTCTTCAAAGTAAGTGCGATCTCCACTTTCACGGATGATGCGATAATGGCCCAGAGGAGTGAGTAAATTGCCCAAGGTCTCAGAGTTGGGGTGGGCAGAGCAGGCCCACATGAAGCCAGAGCCCTCAAGCAATGCAAGATGGAGTCCCATGTCTCACATTCTGTCTCTATGTCATTCATCCAGGCCACCCTTCCTGACAACTCTCCCCAAATCCTGTGCCAAAAGTCCCAGGATAGATAAGCATCACTCAGATTTTCACCAAGATATGGTTAGACTTTCAGGTCTTTTGTGACAAGAAAAATTAGTATTTGCGTCAGGAAAGATGCTGTTATTTTACAGTTTTTGGCTTCCTTCTAAGTCTAGCAGATCCTATGCAGCTGGTTAATGGGTATGAGGTATAGATAGGAGGCCAAAAAGATCTACATCTTTCTGATGGAGAAAAGGAATGGGGGTGGGAGTAAAGTGGGGGAGCAGGGGAGGAAAGGAGGGCCAAGAAGCTGCTCTGGGGAGGAGAGATAAGAGGAAACCTAGGACTATAGAGAGAGAAAAGAGAGAGAGAAAGGAAACCATTGCCACCCAGGAAGTCTGAGGAAGGGGGCAGGTACTTTATGATTTTTTCCCCATATAATCTGTGATATCATTTATCTCCTTCATGTCTGGGTCTGAATTTTTTTCTAACATGCTAACAGTAATCACAATACTATTTCAAGTGTTCATCTGTGTAGCACCTGAAATATCCCACATCCCTCCTGGGTGGCACACGCATGGTGGGAAACTGCCTCCGGTGAGCTCATCCAGTTCTGTGACTTTACTTCCACCTCTAGGGTGATGACTTGGAAATTCAAATTTCCAGCCAACCTCTTCCCAGAACTCCAACTTCCCACCTGACGTAGCCATTTAGATGTCTAGTACCATTATTTCTGCCCTTACTACATCCCAGACCCACTGACCCATCTTTGCTATTCCCTCCACCTTTCCCTTCAGTGCTTTGTCTGCCTGGCCTTTAATACTCAGATCTCAACGCAAATATAGACTCCTCAGAGAAGCCTTCCTGGATCATCCTAACACAGAAAGCACACCTCCCCAGTTACATTGCTTTACTAATTATAAGACCACCCTACCAACCACTTCCCCTTATTTCCTTCATAGCACATGTTACAATCTAGACCTTTAGTTTATTTTGTTGTTTTCTTGTTTATTTTATATCGCCATCTGCTAGAACATAAACTCCATGTGGACAGAAGTTCTGTCTCTTTTGTCAAAGAGGAACTTGCACTTGGTAGGTACCCAATAAATATTTGTTGATTTATTGGATGGATTAATCTATGCTGACTGACAATAAATGATTCTATGGGAAGAGTGTCTGCAGGCTCATATCACCCTTGATATGGCTACATATTAATGAATAAAATTTTTCAGCACTTTACAGTTTTACGAGCACATTCTCATATGTTATTTATATGGTCTGAATGTTCGTGTCCCCCAAAATTTATATGTCGAAATCTTACCCCGCAAAGGCAATGATATTAGTAGGTAGGCCCTTATGTCAGGAGGATGGAACTGGCATAATGGAATTAGTGCCTTATAATAGAGGCTCCAGAGAGCTTCCTGGCTCCTTCAACCCCATGAGGACACAGCTAGAAGTCACCAGCTATGAACGTGGAAGAGGGTCCTAAACAAAATGTGACCATGCTGACACCTTGATCTTGGATTTCCAAGCCTCCAGAATGGTGAGCAATAAATTTCTCATGTTTGTAAGCTATGTGGTCTTAGCACGTAAGCTTAGCTTAGTTTAGCTTAGACTAGTCTATAGTATTTTGTTATAGCAGCCACAATGAACTAAAGGTTACCGACATTTTTTTTTCACCAGAACGTATCAAGGTAGATACTATTTTTATCCTCATTCTACCCCTAAGAAAATTCAAGTTAAATAAATAAATAAAACTGGAGGTGCACTAGATAAGGAAACTGATAAGCTATCAGAAGGGCAGACAATGCCTGGTGAACATCCTGTTTTTTTTACTAGGCTGACAGATCTTCCTAGTTCTCCTAGGACTGTCCTGGTTTTCATACTGAAAATCCTGCATCCTGGGAAAACCAGGACAATTGGTCACCCTATCTTACTCAGAAAATTATAAATAAGACATTAGATACTTCGTGCAATCAGATCCCTGACCATCTAAAATGCAGTGACTAAAACATGAGGGATGGGAGTAGGGATAGGGTTTAGAATCTAAAGATATCAAGTTGCATAACACATAGTCCATGAACCCACCCAACTTACTTCAAAAGAATGCTGGGACAGGAAGTCACTAACAACATTCTGAAAAGGAGCGGACACTTACAGATGCCATCTGTGGCCTTACCCTGGAAGGTGAAGATGGTAACTGGGTCAGCCTGGTTATCAAGCCCCATGCTTTCAGACTGAATCTGCTGCACTAAAGTCCAAAAGGTATTCTGAGCAGCCAGTAGTGGAGCTATCCACTGCAGGCACCCTGCCCTGGAGAAACTGGCTTATCCCAGAAAGGAAAATTCTTCCTCTTCCAATTCAATACAATTTGACATCTTTTTCAATGCATTGGCGGTCTTGACAATCATTCTGGTAAAGTAGCCATAGCAATTTCAGGGGTGTGTGTGTGTGTGTGTGTGTGTGTGTGTGTGTGTGTTGCAGGGAGATAATTATTGCATAGGTGGCATTGTCTGCTCATCTAGGTAGAGACTATCGTGTTCATTCATACCATTGGGTAATTGAAGTGAAGCAATGATGTATCGTATTTTGAAAGAGGCATTAAAAAAAAGTCCACCACTAGGTGAATCAGACTTAATTACCTTGTCTTTGTGGCAGATGAGTTCAGGGCTCAAGTGGAGAACACATCGACTTCAAAGGCGGAGGGAATCGAAGGTGCTCCCCAGTTTTGGACGCTTCCTCTGCTTAAGGTAAGAAGCATGAACAAACTTTCAGGTCCCTGCCAGCACATACTCACCCGACGAGGATTGCGCTCTCTCTGGAGATGTCCCAGACCTGGTAGGACACCCTGCACAGGCAGCTGTCACATGTCCTGAGTTATTATTGTCTGCCTCTGTTTTTCTATTTTGTTTATTTGTTGTTTATGTCCCTTATGCCCACCCAGAAGACTTGAACAGCTCTTAGGAAGAAAAGAGAGTTGGTTGGGACTACATGTTCAGTTTTGCCAAGTTCAGTACTGTTAAGAGGGTTGCTCAAGAGACTGGACTTATTTTTGCTCCCATTTCAATGGGGGACCCAGCATAGTGGCAGAAAATTCTAACTTGACTCTTAACCAGTATGGTTAGGATCCAAGAGCTGCTGTTATCTCTATGCGTTGGAGCCAGGTTTTGAAGCACCACAGTGGCCAGGACCCTGTCACAGAGCAAATGACCCTCCCACTTGCCTGAATTGTTTAACTTGTTTGTGTTAAGTGTGGAGTTTGGGGAGGAAAGACTTAGTGTAAATTTTCAAGGTCCTCGTCATTAGGGACGGTGATATAAAACCAGATGTGTAGGCTGACTCCCTTGAAATATTCTCCAGTTCTTCCCATATTCCATACCTGTGGATTTAGACGCCTTACATACATTTTGCCTTTACCATTAGATTGGAATATTCTTATAGTCTAAGCTTTTGAACCAACTGAACTTAATTTTTCAACTTTTTCCTTTGTTTTAAAGTCTACATTCATTCATTCATTCATCACTCCCTTAATCCAGTTTTTCCAGCATCTGTCAAAGCTCTCCTCCAGAGCGGTAGTAGCAAATTGATCTATCTCAGGAATTTTCTCAATTGTATCAGTTTTCTTATCTCTACTCATCAGAATGGCTCGAGCAAGGGCCATCTAATCTAGAAGTGTTATTCTATCTATATATTGGTATGGAAATGTAGTGACTTCAGAGGCTTTGAATCTTGGAAAGAAGCAATTCTTCGTTAGCAACCAAACAGGTAACTTACTGGCAGAGTTTCTAAGTCATTTTGGATCCCTTCTCTTACCAGGCAGCTCACCTTGCCCTTACTTGTCAGCTAAATTACTTAACCTTTTAGGAGTCATCTCCTTGCTTGACAAGGTTTCTTTCCTCCCCTGCCTATAAATTATCATCCTAACCAAACAATGCAACCAAAAGTTACATACAATCCATCCATTTATAGCCTAGTAATTTTATTCACCTATAAAATTTTTAGAGGAAAAATATGTTTTTCTATGTGTAATTTTGAGTTTCTGGCTCTCCATCAAAGTAGACTACTTTGGAAAGTTTCTTTAACCAAGAAGAGAAAACAGGTTTTTGCTGCTGGGAAGGAATTTACAACTTAATTTATACCTAAGAAAATACAAAGGGCTTTGCACTTTGGTGCTTGAAAATTTCCAGATGCTTAGTAATTTTTTTCCATATAGAAGATGACATCAAGCAACTCCTATTTAAAATTCCCAAAAGAAAATGAAAATTCTAGCACTTATCAAGCCATTAAATGGAATAAAATTTTTTAAACACTAGAATTAAGAGCCAGAAGAATGAGGTTTGATTTCCAGATGCCTACTTACTATGGGATCTCAGACAGGTCATTCAGAGTCTCTGAGCCTCTGTGTCCACATGTCCAAAATGGAGGTAATGTCTCATCGTGCACTTTGTAGATGGTAAATAAATACAAACTTATTATTTTAGTTGTGATTCTAAGAGCAAGTAATATCTCTGCTTTGGTTTATAGTGCTTTGTCACTGTAGAAATGAAGACCTATTTGTATGCTTGTTTGATTTTCTCATTTTTTAACCCTGTTCTAGAACCTTTCTTAGTTAACCAGGATCTTGTAAGCTAGTCTGTTGGTCTGTTAGCAAATATTTATTGAGGTCCTACTATGTGCCAGGCAGAGATAATTTCTACCTTAATTTGCATACCTATACTCTAATAGGTATAAATTTTCCACTCTACCATTCTTTCCCATTGCTTTCCACTGCTGTGAAAATGTTTTCCTCTTTTGAAAAATCCTGCCTTGGCATGACACATCCATTTACAATTATTTGCCCACAGATATGAGCATGACTACACATTAGTATGGCCTCATCATTTGTTAAAATGTGGAAGTACCTTTTTACCAGTTGGTGAATAGCCACTAACCTGTTGCCCTCCCATAGTCTCTGCTATTCCCCTGTATAGACCCCTTGACCACCCCCCGGGTCAATTAAGGAAGGCTTCGCACAGATAGCAACCAGGCCTAGTTCCTGTATCCATTCTGAGTATAAGGTGTTATTAATATCGCCCTGCCACGCAGAATGTGGAAGAGTTCACACTTGCTTATCCCACTCCTCAAATTTCCTCCAACCCTCAGATCACTCATTGCTTGGCCAGAAACCCTCCTCTCCTACCTGAGTCCCCTATGCCTTGGCTCTCACTCCTATTCCTCCGTCCTTCTCCTAGTGTCATCTGTGCCCTGACCATCCTCAAGTCACCCCTCCTCAGCCCTGCCCCCGTCACCACTGCCCAGGTTCTTTCTGTAGATTGCCCTATATAACTCAAACCTAACTCCATAGGACTGAAGCATCACACTGAAGGCATAGGGCCATAGCAGTGTTAAAATATGAAAATATTCAAGTATTAATAGTGAATAGTCACAACCCTGAGTCCTCACCCCACTCTCAGTACTCCAGCCACACTGGCCACTCCTCCGAGACTTCTGTCCTCCCCATGATCCAGTACGTAACCTCCCTGACCTTGCTCCAGGACTATGGCCAACATCTGTTCTGACAGGTGTGTGTGCTCTACTAGTGTTTAGATGCTTTTTAAATCACCTCTGCAAGTAACCATAAAGCAGAGTGAGGTAAGAGCTATTCCTACATTTGTGATTCATTGATTCATTCTACCAACACCTATCAATCACTCACTGTGTCCAAGACACTGAACCAAACTCTAGGACCGCCAAACTGAATAAGGTCTGTGCCCTCCTAGTGCTTAAATTCTGGGAGGAGGGACAGACAATAAGCAAGAAAATAAACGTCTACACATGAATAAATACATATTTTGACTGAGGGTTCAGGAAGAAATGAGATTAGCTTACAGATGTCAGAAACGGCTTCAGAAAGAAGATGGTGTTTAAATGGACCTTAAAGATGCAGTATTTCTGCAGGTCTAGGTTTAGGGGAACAGCATAAGCACAGGCATTGGGCAGGAAATACGGCATGCGTCTAGGAGCCAGGAGTTCGGTTTTTCTGGGCAGTGGGGTACACAGAGAGGGCTCCTGGGAGATCAGGGGAGAAATGTAAGCAGGTTGACTGAGCCAGCCTCTGCTCACACCTGAAGGTGGACTTATGCAGTACAGAGCAGACAGGTCGAGACCCTCGTTCTCAACCTCACGGCCCTCCAGCAAAACATCCACATGACTATTCACTACTCTGAGCTTAGGTCCGCTGTATGAGCGGGGCAGTTTGTGCATTAGACAAAATGCCAGCCCTAGGGGTGAGTAGGGCAGCCCTTGCTTTTCCCACCGAGCTGGATCTACTGGTGTGGGGTTCTCCTAAAACACTTTCCGCTGGCTTTACTTCATAGCGGGGCCACCTTTTCCCATTTCACACAAAAGCCCAAGGGAGGACACAACAGCCCTGCTCGGACACTCCCTTTCCTGGTCAGGATGCTCTGTTCCTTTCAAATAAATCCTCTGGGACACCTCTTTGCCTGCGTCACCCCATTCCCACCTCTATGGCCTTACCCGTAAGCCACACAACCCCCTTTATCAAAATTGTCACTTCTTTTAACCAAGCACCCCACACTCTCCCTTACAATGACCTTTTTCCCTCCATCCCGATTGCTCTTGAACATCAGCCCCTATTTGAAGCCTTCCTTTCCCCACCCTTCCTTCTACTCCTACCATTTCCTCTTCCTTGACCACCTCCACAAATGCTTCTCTGACTTGTTTCACGTTTGTGTGTTAACTCAGTGAGTATCTATCACCTGTGGGTCTTTGACATGTGTGAATGCAGCAATGACAGCTTAGCCAGACTGTACACTCTCAGAACTATAAATAAGATCTGTGAATGTATTACTCACTTAGCTGTCATTAAAGGAAACCCGTGTCACTGTTGCTGTTGGTACCTGTGCTTCATTCATCAAGAAAATGGGGTGGCATTAATTCATTGAGTCCATTAATTCAACAAATATACATTTAACACTTAATATATGCCAAACACTAGCAATATAACAGTGAATAAGATGTGGTCCCTCTCCTTGGAAAAGGTTTTATTTTATTTAATTACAATTTTTTGTGTATCTACTATGTGCCAGACATTGTACTAGACTTTGGAGATACAAAAGTAAAACACAGTGCCTGTGATGAAGAAACAGATAAGTAAAGACAATCACAATCCAGGATGGTAAATATTTAGATTGAGGACTGCCCTGAGTGCTGTGGGAACTCAAAAGGCAAACCTGGCCTACTTCCTAGTCTCAAGGAAGAGTTGTTCATTCATTCATTCATTCATCTGTTCATTCAATCGATCAGTATTTACCCATTGCCTACTGTGTACCACTTGCTATTCAAAGTGCTGAAGTAATGAAATCCTTCCCCATGAAGCCTAAAAATCCCAGTAGGAGAGACAGACAATAAATAAGTAACAATAGACTATTAACATGATAATAAGTATCTTGGAGAAAAATAAAGCAAGGGAAGGCATAGGGAATGTCAGGATAATGGGGTAAGGGGTCCTTGTTTTGTATAGAATGGTTAGGAAAGGCTTCACTAAGATGACGGTTGAGATAACTGAAGAAAGTGAAAGACCTAGCCATGTGATTATCTGGAAGATGATTGTGTCAGGCAGAGGGAACAACAGGTGCAAAGACCCGAAGATACAGGCTGCTTAAAGTGTTCAAAAAAAAATCAAATCAGCCAGTGAGGCTGGGACCAGGTGACCTAGGCAGGCGTGTTAAGAAAGGAGATCAATGAGGAGGCAAACGTCTGGAGCAGGGCAGGGCCTTGCAGCTGGTGGAAGGGCTTTGGCTTTTATGCTAAATAAGATGGGGAACCACTGGAAGGCTTTACACGGTGGAAGATGGCAAGATCTGACTTTCATTTTAAAAGTCTTACTTTGGCTTGGTGTGGGGAATAGTCGGAAGAAGGCAAGAGAAGCAGAGAGACGAGTAGGGAGGTGATTGCAAACATCCACATGAACGATACTGGTTTGGTGTGATGGTTAGAGGTATAGTGGTGGAAGTGGTGAGCCTGCCTGAAAGCTCAACGTGTTTTCAAATGCTCAAATGGATGCTTATGTGCTGTACGAAGTGCAGCGGACACACAGAGGAGAGAGAGAGGTGAGCCCAGTGCAAAATGACATGGGGAGGGATGCTTCAGTGATCATCGGAGTTGGTACTGGAGGATGCAGTCACCAGACAGAATGTGGGTATGTGATCTAGAGGCAGAGGGAAGGAATGGGGGAAGAAGGAAGAAAGAGAGACAGAGAATGTGTACATATATGCGTGTTTACATTGGAGGGTTAAACAAAAAAGCTCCCAATCATGAGAGAGCTAGCAAATTGAGCTCATTGCAGCTGCTCAGAACACTTCCACCTGTACAGGAGAGGAGGGCTAGGAGCTTGGAAGAAGTTTGGAGCCAGTTGTGAAAAGCTTTGATGCCATGCTGAGCTTAAACTCTGTCCTGTGGACAAAAGTGAGCCATGGAGGGTCTTTTTGCATGTGGGTGATTACCTTGCATCCACTGAGGCCACCTTTCTAAACTACTACTGACTTGTTGGTGCTAAAACTATCAATAATTTTTCACCCCCACTCCAGTATCCTTCCCAAGGCATATCCCAATCATTACATTTACTGTAAGGGTCTTGTATTATATTGTGTTGCATCATACTGTATTGTGTTATAATCATCTATGTGTATGTGAATCACCCAGTAGTGTGTGGGAAACAGAGGTCAGGGACACACATAGGTTATCTCTACATCTTCAGCATCTAGAACATGCTCTGGTGTGTTCAATAAATGGAAGGAAGGAAGGAAGGAAGGAAGGAAGGAAGGAAGGAAGGAAGGAAGGAAGGAAGGAGGGAGGGAGGGAGGGAGGGAGGGAGGGAGGGAGAGAGGGAAGGAGGATGGAAGGATGGAAGGATAGATGGATGGATGGATGGATGGATGGATGGATGGATGGATGGAGTAAGTTCTAGAAGTCAGCAGTGAAAATGAGAAAGCCTAGAAATGCTGGATAGAATTGACCAATGAGAGAGTCAAGAATAATCAGGGACAATAACTGTTGGTTAATTGCAGATGCATACGAAAATGGCCCAAGTTCTCTGGGGATATTTCCTCCTGTGGAATTTCTACATATCATCTGCTCAGACCATTTACCCTGGAATCAAGGCGAGGGCTACTCAGAGGGCTCTGGACTATGGTAAGTTGAATACTTTTAGAAGCCAGGCTGTAGCCCTTATAGATGGAATCTGTAGGCCAAACTCAGAAGCTCATACTGAGCTGTGTTATGACTCATAGACAAGCTCTACTGCGTGGTGATCCAGTCCCTTATGCAGAAGCTGATAAGATGGCTGGGAAAAAGTACTGCCTAAAAAATAATCATCTTGATGGTAGGCCTATCCAAACACAGCCACAGATTCATATCCTTCCTCTCTCTCTCTCTCTCTCTCTCTCTCTCTCTCTCTCTCTCTCTCTCTCTCTCTCTCTCTTTCTCTGTCTTTCTGTCTATCTCTCTCTCTCTCTCTCTCCCTCTGTCTCTCTGTCTCTGTCTCTCTGTCTCTCTCTCCCTACCCCAACCCCCGCATGCATTCACAATAAACATTTCAGAGCTCTAAAAGAGAATGAATTATAAGATATAAGAATTCAAAGTAAAAGTAATACCTTAGAGTTTCAGAAGCAGCTTGATTTCAAAAGGAACTTAAGAGTTCCCTAAAATTGTATGCAAAATTGAATGGGGATGATGATCGTGCATTTTTCTTCAGAGGTTCCCTACATTTATTAGATACACAAAAGAATCTGAGATGCTGAAAGGTTAAGAACAACCCCTTTAGAGGTATTTATAAACCCAAAGGAGAGAAACATATTGGACTGAGATTTTCTTGGGGCTATATTGGGGTGAGGGCAGATTATGTGGTAGAAAGAGGCTGAAAAACCAAAGTATATGGGCCCATTTTTCTCCTGTAAATTTTGGCCTAAGATTAGCAGAATATAGGTTGACATTCACTAATGTCTCATGTTACAGACAAAAAGAGGGACCGAGAGATTTTATAACTTGCAAGGTCACACAAGCTAGTATGGGATAATGTTAGAATTCCAACCTAAGCTCTCGGGTGGTGCCTTTGGGTCCAGCTCTACACCCTTTATGTTCTGTCTTTATATTCCCATGTTGCAATTTTCCTCATGGTATCATAAAGGATAAAATCTGGTCTTCTTTATCTCAAACGAGGGTAGAATAAATGGAAATGAGCTTAAGCTGCAAAGTGAGGGGTAAAGGCTAAGGCTCCTACTTGAGGAGGTTAAAATGAAAAGATCAGTCTTCGTTACTATATAAGTAACTTTTCTCAGGCCCTTTAATGTGGCAAGGGGCTCTTCTTCTCCCTGGACTCAGAGACTAATGTGTTCTGTGGCGCTACCAGATCAAGACAGGTATATTCCATAATAAACAGCAGTGGCTTCTAACCTTTTTGGAGTCCTAGGATCCTTTGAGAATCTGATGAAAATATAGAGCCTCTCCCCTGAAAAATGAGGAAGATATGCATAGGTACAACCCAGTCACAGTATTTTATAAGAATTTCAGAGGGTTCAAGAGTTCCCAAAGGTCCATGGATCCCAGGCCAAAAATTCCTAGGCTTAAAGAATCTGAGGGTGGGGACAGGGAGGGGAATGTGGAATTACTTTCTGGAACTGGCTATAATAAGACATGGATTCTAGAGCCAAACTGCCCAGATTCTACTATTGAATCCCCCAGTTCTTTGCTACGTGACTTAGGTGAGGATCAACCTGTTTGAGTCTCAGTTTCCTCATCTGTAAAACGTGGATAATGATAATATTTTGCACTTTTCCTATCACACTGTCCTGTGTGATAATATGCTTTGTCCCTGGCCACATAATGAGCATTTCTAATGCTGTTAGCTCTGGGGCACTGAACAATTTCATTAGCCCCTCTAAGGACCAGTGATTTCATCTGTAAAGCAGGGACAATAATACTCACTTTGTAGGATTGCTGTTTTCTAAGTATCTAAGACCATGCCTCACTCAATAAATTTCACTGGTATATTTAATATTACTCCATTACCATCTTTGTTATTATCAGTAAACACTTCCTTCACAGGCGTTCAAGCTGGGATAGAGATGATTGAGCAAATGACCAAGGAAAGAAACATCCCAGATTTAAAAGGTTCTGAATCTCTTGAATTTCTGAAGATTGATTATGTGAACTACAATTTTACAAAGTAAGTAAAAGAGAAGGACATTGTTAGCAGTGAAATTAATCTTTACACTTTCAAGGTTGTGAATATGCCACTGCCTGTTCTGGTGTTACATCAGGACCTGCAGAGTAACCAACCTTTGGTGAGAGGCTTATCAGATAAATGGCCAAAGAGGTCATGAAGTTGATAGTGAGTGTGGCATTTGGGCCAGAACACCTGGGTCCAGGTGGTATCTCTGCTGCACACCAGTTGTGTGCACCTGGCGAATCTGCTCGGAGTCTCAGTACCCTTGTACCCTTGCCTCTTTCCTAAAATGAGACTTCTAATGTCACACGGTTGTCTGCTGGGGCCACCCTGTCCCTTGAATTCTAAAGGAAATTCTTCTTCATTCCAGTGCTACCCTCACCCTTATAAACCTAGATACAGAATTTGACCACAGTCTCAAAAATAAATCTCCTTTCATCAAGTCTTATTTTGCTGAAGTTTTGTCAAGATTTCAGAGGTCACTGGGCACATGGGCTTCTGCCCTCTTGCTCTCTAGACCTTCTGTCCTCCGGAGGAGCAGAAGTTTCTTTCCCTGGTCTCACACAAAGCAGTTCCATCCACCCCAGGGTACCAAAGAGTCTTCCTTTACACTCTAAATGCTTTTCAAAGTAACTTTCCAACCAACAAACGTCGCTTCCTAAGAAGAATTCTGGTGGCAGCTATAATCTTTTCTACCATGTTACAGTAATGAAATCAAAATCAGGAAATAGTAAAAGTCGGGTGATGTAACAAATGCGAAGATACTTTATGAAACTAAAACTGCTGACCTGATGTTAGCTAATATCCATAATGGTAGCATAAAGACATTATTGTCAGAACAATGGAATTGCCACATTGATTCAGATCCTTGTTTCACCCGGCTCGGAGTTTTGAGACTGTATTAATTAGGAATAAAGTTCAGTTGAACATAGCAGAAAATCACAATGGCTTGTATGTAATAGGGATTCATTTTTATCTTACAAATAAGAAGCTCAAAGAAAACAGTGGGGGATTCTATGGAAGCCCCATGATTTCAGCACCCAGTCTTCTATTTTTCTGCTCCACCATCCTTAGCTCTGGGATCTATTCTCAAGGTTGTCTCAAGGTCCAGAATGGCCACTATAGCTCAGCCATCAAATCCATGTTTCAGGCCCCTGGAAGCAAGAAGCAGCAAGGGTAAAAGGGCTCTTAAAAGCTGTGTTAGTCTCCTCTTCAATGAGGGTTGGGTTTTGTTTGTTTGTTTGTTTGTTTGTTTTTGTTTTGTTTTTTTTGAAGTGCTACTCAAATAATATTCTGCCTATAAAGTAATGGGCAGAACTTAGTCATAAGGCCACATTTATTAGCAAAGGATACTGGGAAATTCTTTTCCAACCAGACAACTTTGTCATCTCAAACAATTACCGAAAAAGAAGGGGAAATGGAGGGTCAGACAGCAAGTGGCAACCTCTGCCAACAAGAGCCCCGGAGGAAGTGTAAGGAGAAGATGTCTATGTCCATCTTGAGCTCAGTCCTAAAGGTTAGTGGAGAGTCAAGCTTTTATAATGAGTTCTCTGTGCTTTACAATTTGTCCCAGTGCTCTATCAAATCCAGTGAGAATTCCTTGCTAGCCTATCCCTTTGGAGTAACAATGTCCCCATTGTCAAGGATAACAGTCTATAAAACCAAGAGTTTTTTTGTGGGGGTTGGAGGGACAGTGATCTAGGGAAAATTCCTGGCAGATGCTCTGTTCTGTACAAACAGTAGCTGCTAGCTACATGTGGATGTTAAGCATTTGAAACATGACTTAATCTTAAATTAAATTTTAATTTAGAAACTGATATTTCAGTTATTGAAAAACTTGGAACAATTTGAGTATGTAAGTTTACTTTTTCAGCTGAAAATTTTATCAAATCTAAATACTGGTCAAGTATTTCTGATGAAAATTGAGTGTCTGATTGAATCATGTGGTAAGCACTTTACATGTAGTAATACATGCTAATTAATAATACTTGCTAATAAATCATGAATGCAAATTACATACCATATTTTGAAGACTTATTTTGGAAAAAAAGAAAATAGAATATCTCATTAGTAATTTTTATATTGATTACATGTTGAAATGGTAATATTGATTATATGCTGAAATGGTAATATTTTAGCTATATTGGATGAAGTTAAAAATAGTAAAATTACTCTCACCTGGTTCTTTTTCCTTTTTTTAATGTGATTATTAGAAAATTTTAGATTATATAAGTGGCTCACATCATATGTCTGTAAGACAGTGCTACTTTAGGAGGTGATTTACAAGGATCTTTTTTTAATTATGCATGCATGCCCTTTGACCCAACAATTCCCCTTCTCAGCATCCTCCCTTGAGAAACATGTCCATAAACTGCATGTATGAAGATGTTCACTGTGCATTGTTTATAACACAGAAACACTAGAAACAATCTTTGTTGGTGGATACCAACAAAAGAATTATTATTATTTTTTTAATGGTACATCCACAGCTTGAAATACTCTATGGCAGTTACAAAGAATGGGTTAGACTTATATGTATCATGAAAACATATCCAAGATACCCTCTTCCCTCAGTGGGACTTAAGACGTGTGACAGAGAACAAGTAGGAAAGGATGCAAGAGGAGATAGTAAATAATTATTTTTTATCAGCTGTCACATTTATGTTTTCCTAATCTTAGCTCTGATGCCTTTCTCCTATACAACAATTATATGCAGACGATCCCATTCTGTTTTCCCAATCTGCCCATGAGTAACACTTCCTCTGAGTGATTAACTGAAAAAGGTTTAAGGGTCTTACCCAAGGTTGCACGGCTAGCACAAAACTTGGCTCCAGGTCGAGTGTCCTTTGCACAATAATGAAGTGGCACAGCCTAATGGTTCAGACCAGTCTGAAGACAGATCTGGTTCTACTACTTAAAAATGTCGTCGGCCAAGTTTCTTGCCTTCTACATCTCTGAATTGCAGTGGGCAAAAACAGCAACTGCCTCCTAGGATTGTTGTGAGAGTTAAAATGAGCTAATACATGTCACGTGCTAACACAGTGCCTGGCAGCAAGTATTCATGATAATAACTTGTCATAATGTATGTGGCCATATACCTATGTAGATTACATGCAACCCACTGACTCCTAGTTACCTATTTGACAGCTCAGAGAATTCTAGGGGAAGTTAATGCTCTAAATAAAATAAGTTTCTCAACTGAGGAAGATACTGTACACGTAAAGGCATTTGAGGAGAGGAAGAAGACACCCTTTTTATTTGGAGAGAGGGGCACTACTGGCTTTTAGTTGACACATATGCCAAATATCCTGCAATGTGTGTAACAGTCCTCTACAAAAAATAGTGTCCCATCCAAAATACTGTTTCCCCATTTAGAAACACTGGAGCAGCTGAAGGAAACGATAATGATGGCAAATGCTGTACCTCTTTTGTCTTTAAAGAAACTAAAGAGGTAGATTGATTATTTGCAAATTTGTTTCTAAACTTGCTCATTTCCTTCCGCCCCTCAATGACATATGATACGAGGGACCTCCTGCCAAAGAAAGGAGGGGAATTAGAAGGCAGCGCCCAGAGGCAGACCTGCAGACCTGAGGTGCCTTGCTCTGTAGGAATTCACAATTGCCAGGCTGGCCTTCTAAAACTGCATTTCCGGTTTTGCCTTACTTAGAGGTGTGTTAGAGGAGTTGCACTAACCCCCCTGTTTCTTGTTTTACAGCATAAAAATCAATGCCTTTTCATTTCCAAATACTTCATTAGCTTTTGTGCCCGGGGTGGGGATCAAGGCACTGACCAACCACGGCACAGCCAACATCAGCACAAACTGGGAGGTCAAGTCTCCACTTTTGTGAGTATTCCGCTGAAGTCTGCTGCTGTCCTGGGGGGAGATGGCATGCAAATCCAAAGGGTATACATTTGCTGATGTTTTCGATGTTAGGCTCCTTTCCTTAACTATTAACAATCTTTCTCAAGAGCATTTTCCCAGGAAGTATTTAAATCGGAATATCTCCGCCAGTGGCGGGGCACTGAAAACTGATCAAAATGTCCTTTACGATTTCTTAAGAGCCTGAGGTCCCTGACTGTTGGAGAAATGGACATGTGCTCAACATTTGAGACCCCCCCGCCCATGAGTCACTGTATGACCGTGGCCAGTCATTGAACACACTTCTCCATCTGTGGGGCCACCTGGTGGGAAACGAAGTCTTCCTACCTCACAAGGAAGTTGAAGGGATAATAGCTTGAACCCAATTCTTCCCTATCAAAAGGACTTTGCACCCTCCTTTAGAAAGGAGGGGTCAAATTCAAGGCATGCTTGCGAACCACCCACTATGCGCAAGTCACTGTCCTGGGTGTAATGTTTAGGTCTGCCTTGGTTAGTGCCCCAGAATAACACCTTTATTAATCCACTTGGCCAGTCAACAATCATTTATTGAGTGCCTACTGTTTACCATTTATCCCCATCTCAAGAACTCCAAGAACTCTTGTAGACTGGAGAGAAATGACATATTCTCCTATAAGTAGCAGAGATCCATGTATCCATTCACGTCTCCACTGACTTGTCAGCCATATACTGAATGCTTATTTTGTATCAGGCCACATACTAAGTCATGGGGACATGGACGTGCATAACACACACTCCATTCCCTCAAGGAGTTCACGGGCTACATCTACATGTGTGGCCGACTTTACCCTCCATGTTCTCACTCCAAACATACATTATATGAATGATGCTCAGTACATGCTCAGCCACTACAGGGGCCAGAGCACTCAGGATGAAGTAACAGCAAGGTCCCCAAAACTGTCACCATTCACATATTCATTACTTCCTTTGTTAAATAAATATTCATTCAGCACCTACCCTGCTCCTACCTGTTGTAGGCTCCAGGGGTCCAGAGGTGACAAAGTTTCTGCCCTCCAGGAGCTCAGAGTCTGTGGGTAATCAGAGAACCAACCCCTTTCCACCCCTGCCAAGGCCTGGGTAACTCTGTGTGTTTTCTCTCAACAGCCAAGACACAGGAGGAGCTGATCTGTTTCTCTCCGGGGTCTACTTCACGGGTATCCTTATCCTGGCCCGAAATGACTTTGGTCACCCAACCCTGAAGCTCCAAGATTGCTACGCCCAAGTGAGCCACGCCCACGTCTCTTTTTCTGGAGAACTGAGGTGAGTGGGAGCGCTGTGGCAGGCCGTGGCTAGTCGGGGGCTATGTTCTATGGCAGTGCTGTCGTGAGGTTTATAACCAGCAGGTGTGGTGCCTGAGTGTGCCCTTTTTTTTCCCCCTAGTGTCCTGTATAACTCCTTTGCTGAGCCCATGGAGAAACCCATTTTAAAGAACTTAAATGAAATGGTAAGTCTTTAGAGGTTACACAGCTACAGTAAAATGCCATCAGCAGCAGTTCTCCCATGCTTTAATTCTTAGCCAGTAAGCCTTTACTGAACACCTACTGTGAGCTAGGCATCACCCAAGGAGCTTCCACACACATTATGCTACAGCCTTCCCTCCCTCAGTTCTTGCCACAAGGTAGACAGTCAATAAGAATTTATTTATTGTGTACCTACAGTGTGGCTAGCACTAGGCTAGGGTCTGTTGGATACATGAATAAGTAATAAATTTACCATCTTTTTAGGAAAATCAAACTCAGGCTTATGAAACAATAACTGAATGAGTACTTGAATTTAGTATCTGTTTACATGATCATTAGATTGAATTGGAGCGGTTCAGAGAAATGGAAAAATTAAATAAACAGAACCTGGAAGTATCCCGAGAGACATTTTTAGAGGATGTGGGACTTGAACTGAGCCTTGAAGTATAGGTAGGATTTGAATAGATATGAAATGGGACAGAAGAAAGGATATTTCTAGCCCATAGACACAGTATAGATTAAGATAGCTTCCAAAGCTACAAGTAGCTAGATTCCGGAAGTGAGTGTTTGAGAAGGGAGAAAGATGGACTTGGTTATGTGCCCTTTTTCCAAACCTGGCCATACCTTCCCTGAACCCTTTACCCATATTTTATGTAGAGACAAGGAGAGGGATAAAAGGAACTAGAAAAGAAGGGAGATTCCTTTCTGGAAAGGGGGCAAGGACGGCGTCTGGCCATCTCCATCTCCCTTGTGCTCAGCTCAGTGCTTGGCAGGCAGTAGGAAATCAACATGCTAAAATAGTAAGCAGCTTGACCAGTGAGACAGCCTAGCTGGTCAAGGGACTCTGAGGCTTCCCGGTCTTTCTCCATCCTTACCTGACAGGTGCTGAGTGCCAGTGATGTGCATATTAAAGAGTGACTGGGAAATAGTGCCGCCACTTTTAAGGACCTCACACTTGATCATCCCTTTATTCAAAAAGAGGCGTGGTTCTTCAGCCTCTGACAGGGAGCCAACAGTTAAGTTTGCCCGGAGTTTATATATGACTTAGAAATCACAGGTGCTGTGCCTCTAGGGTTCCTTCTGCACCACTAGAAAATAAAAAGAATGGTCAGACCACAGCTGTCTAGCTGTGTCAGACCAGATTTCAGATCTCGATGGTGTAACTCCTGGCAACTCACTTTCCCGTCTGTAAAGAGGGCACAATGGTGCCTACCTCCCAGGGCTTGTAGTGAAGATGAAATGAAGTTAAAACAAAAACAGCTAACATATACTGAATGCTTATGATGAGCTGGGCAATTTTACGTGAATTACCTCATTGTCTACTCACCACAACCTCATGAGGTAGATACAGTTATCATCCCCATTTTGCAGATGAGAAAACCGAGGCCAGAGAGTACAGGTAACTTGCCAACGGATACAACCCAGGCAGCCAGGCTCCCAAGCTAGTAACCACCAAACTGAGCACTTACCATGTGCCTGGCACACAGTAGGCCCGTTGACACCGGTGCTCTCCCATCTTCCTAAAGATGTGCTCAAGTCTGCTTCAAGATCGATTTCCCAATTCCAAAAGGGGTTCTGATGTAACTAAATGTCTGATATAATGGGCTCTCAAACCAGCCCAACGGGGAAGGAAAGGCCCCAGTTCTGACTCCTCTGGCAGCATGACACTGCCGACAGAGGAGAGGAAAGGCATGGCCATTCCGGCAACAGGTTCTTCAGGTGTGACAGCGCTAGCATGCACTGCGGCACATGTCCTGTCTTGCCACAGAGAGAAAAGGCAAGGGCTCATTTATGGGGCTCGCTGGGTGTAGTCCCAGTTGCTATGAAGTGTAGTCAAGCATTCAATGACATGCCACCCATACGTACGTAACTTGAGGCCCATAGGCATCAACTTATTTAAGAGAAAGTCATGATGACCAAAGGGAGAATGTCCCCTAACCAGTAGGCCTTTGTTTGCAGGGCCCAGGCCCGTAAATAGAGGTTTCCACTGTAATACGATAACTGCTTTCTTTCTTTTTTTTTTTTTTTCCTAATTCCCCTTATGGCCAGCTCTGTCCCATTATCACAGGTGAAGTGGAAGCACTGAATGCCAACCTCAGCATGCTGGAGGGTGAGTCCAGGAACCGTCTCTTCGGGGAGGTTCTCTTCCCACCTGCAAACTCTGGTGCTCCCCCGGTCTGCTTGCTTTTCAGTGCAGTGCAGCCCCGGCCCATCGGTGTGCTTTGCGCTCTGCACACTAGCCCCACGGGAAGGTGTGTGGGAGGACGTGGCCTGTGTGTAGGCCCCGCTCCTGTCTGCTGCGAACCGGCTTCTCTGCAGGAGGGGGTGGCTTCAGGACACTAGATGCAAGTCAGAGAATTAAACTCTCCTGAGCTCTCATCCCAGCTCTGGCACTAAATCCATTCTCTTGAGATTAGTGCTCATTTGGACCAGGTTATCCTGGTTCTGACCCCGTCATTGGCTCCTCACGTTCTTCAGGATCAAGTCCAAAGGCCTTGGCACGGACGACGAGACCCTCCCTCTGTGCTGTGCTCCATCTCGCTCATGTTGTTCTCTCTGCCTAGAACTTTCTCTCCCCTTCATCCATTTATTCATTTAGTAGATATTTGTTGAGTGCCTGTTTCTTGGTCAGCCATGAGGGATACAGTCTCTTCTGCTCCTTAACCTCAGCCATCCCCTGTCTTGTTCACTCTTTGAAGGCTCAGCTCAGGCGTGGTCTCTGGCAAGAAATCTTACCTGATGCCCGCACCCCGAAGTTCCACCTCCTCTTTACTCACATGATACTTTGGAAGTATCTCTCTCATTTCACTCCGCCCATTCATTCACCAATAGTGTACTGAGCACTGTGATAGGCCCAGTGCTGCTCCTGGGCTGGAATGTGGCAGTAAGCCTAGGAGACGGACATTCCTGCTCTCACAGGACCAGTGGGAGGAGACAGCAAGCAAGATAAGAAGTAAAAGCTACGTCAAGTGATCAAAACAAGAATAAAACAGGAAAGGAACTGGGGCATGGTTTTCATGTCAGATAGTGTGGCCAGGGGGTTCCATTTTCGAAGGTTTTTCATTTTAGATACTGAGCACAGGGTCAGAACCTGAATGAAGCAGGGAGTAAGCCACTCCTAGATCTGGGCAGAGTACATTCCAGGTCATTGAAACTGCAGACTCTCAGGCCCTGAAGCGGGAACGTGCCACACGTGTGGACCTGAGGGAGCGAAGGTGGGAAGTAGCAGGAAGGAGATGAGGTCAGAGAGGGGAAAGCAGATGGTCAGATGTTCAGGGCTTTATAGGTGATCGCAAGGGCTGGCTCTTAGCCTCGCATCAGAAGCCTTTGGAGAATTCTGAGCAAGGCTCGCACGATCTGACTTATGTTTTAAGAAGATCACTTTGACTTCTGTCTATTAATGATAGAAAGGACGAGGGCAAGGGTGGAAGCAGGGAGACCACTGAAGAGGCTACAGCAGTGGCCCATACGAGCAAGAATGGCAGCTTCTGGCCTGGATGGAGATGGTGAGACATGTTTCAGGTTCTGGATGGACCTTGCAGATAGGGACAGTGGTATTTGCTGACACACTGGCTGTGCGTGGGTCATCAGAGGAGTCAAGGGTGACCCCAGGTTTTCACCCTGAGCAACTAGAAAATTGAAAGAATGGAATGACCATTTACCAAAATGGGAAGACTGTAAGAATAGGTTTGTAGTAGGACTGTCAGGAGCTCAGTTTTAGATCTGCTCTTACCACACTGTATTATAATTTCCCATTTATATGTCTGTCTCTTCTTCCAGACTATGAATTCCACGAGGGCAGGGTTTGGACTCACCTCTTTGTCCCCAGCACCATGCACAGGGCCTAACTCACACTAAATGAATAAATATTGGATTGAAAAAGGGATGAAAGGAAATGAGTGGCTGGACAAATGGATTAATGAGTGGATACAGGTAGATGAAAGAAAACTGATGGATTGTGGAAGTGAGGAAAAGAAAGAAGATGTAGTGAGGAAAGGACTCGTTGCTGATTCTCATAGCCTTGCTTACTTTGGGCAAGTTTCTTCACTTCTGGGAGCCTCACTCCCCTCACCTGTAAAATGGTCATCATCCTGTTTCTCTCACAGTGTGGTGATGGATCCACTGAGATTGTGAATACGAAAGCATTTTTTTTTTAATCGTAGTGACATAGGGTAGCGTTGTTCCCTCCCCTTGGCGAACCATTTCATCTCTTGTGGTTTCTCACCTTGTCTATGGAATAAGCCAAACGTGACGTGTAAGAAGGGAAGATGTGGTGCTCACGTAGCTTCCTCTAGACCAGGGAGGAAGTTGTTCTATCACAGATCACATGGTGGCGGTCAGGAAAGCAGCTCCCCCAGGCCAGGTCGAAACCCAAGCGCGACATCACTGCATGTACAGCCGTCTCAGACGCTGAAATCTGTGCTCCCTGCAAACCGTCCCCACAGTTTCTTGGTCCCCTGGCCTTCTGCTTTGCTCTGAAAATGATAGTACAAAACATGACATGAATCACTCACACTGTGCACAAGAATCTCCTTGGCCTCTCCAACTTAGTGAATTTTATTATTCCTGTCTGTCTCTCTTGATTTTTTAAAATTATTTCTAATTACAATAGTAACACATATTCATTGTGAAAAAAAAAAAAGTTTTAACTACACAGGAGGCTTTAACATAGAACTTGAAAGTCTCTCATTATATAGACCTGATATGTATGGCTTAGTATTGATAAGTGACTTTTGTGTGTGTGTGTGTGTGTGTGCTTATGTGAATAAAAGGTTATACACCAAAATTTTGCTTATGTTTTTCTGAGGGTAATATGATTAAGAAGGGCTTTTACTTTCTTCTTTTTGACTTACCTACTTTTCCTGGGTGGTAAAAAGTGAGCATGTATTACATAGGAAATAGGGTAATTGTTATTTTAAACAACAGAGAATTTAAAATTATTAAATTATTTAAAATTTGTTTTGGATAGACATTAATTGTACTATGCTTTTAATGAATATAAATTTTCCTTTTGCTTTATTTGTTATTTAGTTTTAACCAAGATTGACAACTTTACTCTGCTGGATTTTTCCCTGCTCAATGCTCCAGAAATTACTGAGAACAGCATGGACCTGGACTTGAAGGTAACTTTATCGTCATCGGAGTCCTCGCCCTGGCTCTCAATAGCCAGTGCCCTTGTCCCTCGGTATCTGTGGGGAATTGGTTCTTAACCCCCCACAAATACCAAAACCCACAGATGCTCAACCCCTTTTATAAAATGGCCTAGTAGTTGCATGTAACCAATGTGCACCCTCTTGTCTACTTTAAATCATCTCTAGATTACTTATAATATCTCACACGATGTAAATGTTATATAAATAGTTGTTATGTTGTTCTGTTTAGAGAATAATGACAAGAAAAAAGTCTGTACATGCTCAATACAGTCAAAATTATCATAGACCTAAGTAATAGTGCATATCAGCAAAAGCAGAAATTTTTTTTAAAGATTTTCAACCCACAATTGGGTAGATCTTCAGATGCGAAACCTGTGAATAAAGAGGGCCGACTGTATTTGGAGAACAAATATTACATGCAGAGAAAATATACCTATATGCTCTTCAAATAATTTAATTTCCTTCCGAGCAACTCCCTTGTGTTTATGCTCTTTCAAAAGACTCTTGAACATTTTTGTAATTGGTAAAAGATTGTTTGAGCTGCACAACGTATGTCTGCACTTAGTAGAACTTCACATGTTGGTGATTGTACATATTGATACTTATATCTCTAACTCTCAGGTTAGTCAATTTAGCTCAGGGCTACTGACCTCTGTTGGGCTGTCAGCCCGTGAAAATGGTGTTTGCTGGTTCTGGAAAAGTGATTAACTGTCCTTACCTTTAGTTTTGTCCCAAAGTTAATGTCATTGTTTTTAAAAATGCATATTAACATATTTCAATTGCTCAATTATTCAAATTAGTTAAATATTAACACAAGACACCATTTTGGAATAACGACCTATGGCTAATGGGAGCAACATTGGAAATGCCACAAAAACGCTTTCAACTATTCCAAGTCCTGGGTCCTTCTCAGTCTTTCTCTGACACCCCAGATGCTCAGCTCTCACAGATTCTGAAGGTCAAG
>CM053503.1:8378712-8405788 GCA_028627145.1 Eidolon dupreanum
CTCTGTTAGTAATTTCAACGGACTTATCCGCAATTACCAGTAATAGTGCAGATATTCGTTGATTCTCTTTGTCACGCCCCTCCCTTTTGTAATGAGAACACTCTTTCCAGCCAGTCAACCAACAACTTGTATTGAGCATCTTTTTTAATCTTTTCATTCTGTCAGTCTTAATTATACGTGTAATTATAAACCTTATGTTCAAAATGCTAAGTGTGACAGTACCAGCTTCCATGCAATGCTGAGAATTAGACACTTCAAGACTTGAAAATCATCCATAAGTGCAGATAAATTACTTAAGCATTCTAGTCTCAGTAATCTCTGAGAATAAGGACAAGAACACAAGGCTTATGGTTAACCACTATAGAATGTTTACACGTGGATCATACATATGTGATATACACAGTGTTCCCAAGGCTAAAAGGCTCTTACCCCAAAGGAACGTAACTTCCTGTGTGACCTTGGGCAAGTCACTTTACTTCTCTTGGCCTCAGATTTCCTATGGTTGGGCTATAAAATGACAAGTCAACTTCAAACACTAAAACCGTTTTGGTACAAATAGCTTCATTATTCATAAAAATTGTAGGGAATGCTACATTCTTCCTAAAAAGACAACCCAGCTTAAAAACCTTACAGTGACATGATGATCTTGATTTTCCAGATTTCCAGCCACTTGGTTCAAAACTCTCAAGGCGTTGGCAACGTCCTCTCCCGGGTAAGGCCTCAGGATTTAACTCCTGGATAGTGTATTTGGTTTTGTTGGAATTACTTCTAGGAGACTTGTGGGTTCCATTTTCTATTCCTTTTCGGTGAGAGCCTGAGTCAACCTTTCTATTCTTAGGAAGTTTTTTTTTTCTTTTAATCAAATATCCACAAATATTTACTGAACAAGTTACTATTAAAGGCATTTTAAGTCATCTGTTCCTTCCACAATGTTCAACCACACTTAAATAATTAGCTTAAATGAGATATAAAGGAATAGTGCCCGCACTTGTGACTTCAGTAAAGTGACTATTAATGTTATGCCTTGATAGCACCTGAGTTTGAACGTAGTGTGCTGAAAGGCTCAGGTCTGCCCTTGAGGACAAAGAGATAGATGCTCATGTAGCATCCTTGTTTTAGGGCAAAGGTCTTGAGTCAAACAGACCTAGATCTGAATCCCAGTTCTACAACTTACTCACCTGGGACCTTGAGAAAATTACTTAACTTCTCTAAGACTCACTTTCTTCAGTTGTGAAATGGGGAGAACTTGCCTCACAGGGATTTTGTGAAGATTAAATTGGATAGCCTGACATGGTGCCTGGTGCACAATATGTGTTTGGTAAACATCAACTGTTATTCTTTGTTTTTTTGCATGTTATTGTTGTTATTATTAAAGAGGTTTTTTTTCCTATTCTAACCACATGATGTAAGATTTAATCACCACAGGCCACCCCAAATTTGTGATGTCCCCTCACTGACTTATGTCTCCCGATCTCCATTTCTTCTCCTGAACACGGGGCAGATTGCAGAGATCTACATCCTGTCCCAGCCCTTCATGATCCACGTCATGGCCACAGAGCCTCCTGTGATCAATTTGCTCCCGGGTAACTTCACCCTGGACATCCCTGCCTCCATCATGATCCTCACCCAGCCTGAGAACTCCACTGTCCAAACTATCGTTTCCATGGACTTTGTAAGTCACGGGGACAGAAGGGCAGCCTGGGAATACCAGTCCTCTTTCTACAGGAGACCACTGGCCCGCAGTGGTCTACCAAGTGTTTCAAGGGCTGGGAAGTAATATATCAGTTAGGGGTGAGCACAGGGTTGAGACTGTAGTGGGGGGAGATGTGGGAAGCCAGTGCTCGTATTTCCATACATTGTAAAACAGCTCTGCACCCTTTTCCACTTCCTGTGTGCCCTTCCCTCTGCTTCAGTTTGCGTTGACAGCCGAATCTCTTTTTTCTTTGAAATAAGTCAATCAAGTTGGAATTCAAGTTTATTTGACCAGATGAAGGCCAAATGCAATCCAACAGAAAGAGACTAATACAATGGACCTAAGTGAAATATCACACACACACACATACACACACACATACAGAGTACATGGAGAAGAGAGATTAGAGAAAACAGAAAAATAATTTAAAGGAGGTCTTCAAACAAAAAGTCTTTATAGTTAGTTTTCTTACCTGAAAGATACTGTTTTTAGAGTTATTTCTTTTTAATATCTCTTGGAATGAGAGGGAAAGTGGAGCTTATGATGCTTCTGCTATAAGGAATAATATCTGTGGCCAGTTCATGACCAAAGAGATTTATTCCTCTTAGTAACGAATGCTTTTGTTGTCTGCAGGTTGCTAGTACCAGTGTTGGCCTGGTTATTTTGGGACAAAGATTGATCTGCTCCTTGTCTCTGAACAGGTAAGATCAATTGATTTGACTATCAAAAACCTTTGTCATAAGTGAATCAACAGACCATAGAGACAAAGCGAACATAACAGAATGGGTGAAGTTACCATTGGATAAAAAATGAATCACTTAACCGCTTGTCTTGTAATAGTCCAGATAATTTCAAAGTATACACTTAACTAAAAAATGTGTTGAGAAATGTTTCTTTATTCTCTCCATTAAATAACAGTAGGGTAAAATGGGCCACAAAATAATTATAAATATAACTCAGTAAGTCTATGGCCATGCCACCCTGAACAAGCCCAATCCCATCTGATCTCGGAAGCTAAGCAGGGTAGGCCTGGTTAATGCTTGGAAGACCAGGTGCTGTAGGCATAAAAATTAAAATAAAAAAATAAGGGATTGTAAGCTGACAAGGTCCTTGCAATCTGTGAGGTCAACCAAGAGTCGCTTCCCCTAAAAAAATTAAAATAAAATAAAATAATTTTAAAAACTAAAAAATAAATATAACAGTAATATAAACACACAGTCTAATGCTACAGCAGTATACACTAAAGTTTCTCTTTAACAGATTCAGAAAGCATGCAACTGAGGAAAGAGCATGAAACGTACGGGGTCAAGGCATGAAGTTTCAAACCCCTGCTCGCAGGTTCTATGGCCATGATCAAATCTATTAGCCTCTGAGTCTCAGTTTCCTTAACTGTAAAGTAGTGAAGTTGGACTAAATCATTCCTTTGGTGCCTGCAGGCTCTGACATTCATATCCCATTTCTAGAAGGTGGAGTTTAACGAGATCGTGCCACACGGCCTAGCTGGCTCTCAGATGTATGCCACACAGTGTGAAAGGACCTGAGCAAGTCATAGACAGAGGTCATTGAACACTCATTGTCGTTTGGAAGAATGGCTCATGTTCCTCAGCCCTGTAAAGCTAGTAGTTGAAGCCACGAATCAGACTACTGAGGGGGACAGCAGGGCATTAAACCAAGCACAGGGCCCTTCTGAGCACGAGACCGTGTCCCAACTGCACAGGTTGCAGTGCTTTTGAGTCTGAGGATGGCTTCTGCAGGGGGCGCTATAACAAACCTCAGGATGTGAACGGGGCAAGGCAGGTGAGCCAGGCATCATTCAGGCCTCAGGCAGCCAAACCCAGAGGCAAGACTTTGCAAAGGAGCAGAGGCATTGCTGAAAAAGCCGCCTTAGCCTTTGCAGCAAGAGCAGTAGCCCTACATCCCACACCGGCCAACCCAGCCAGTGCCTCCCCTCCTGAGCTTCTCAGGCAAGCGCTGTTTTTTAGGATGAGCTGGTTTGTTCTTAGTTGATATCAGAGAGAGACACAGCAGGAAGAAGTGTAAAGTGGGTGGGGATCAGTGAAACATCCCTGAGAAGAACCAAGAACACAGGGTCTCCAAATCCAACTCCCCAGAACACCACAGCCTTTCTAACCATCCCCTGCCTAAAGGAATCTCTTTTTGGAGCTGCTCAGGGCAGCCTGTGTAGACATGAGATGCAGAAATCAGAGGCACATCAGTGCGGTGAGTTTAGAGAGGTGGCAAGATCGTGGACTTTGGATTCAGACTAGCTGGTTCAGATCCCAGCCCATTAGCTGTGGGGGTCTCGGGCAAGTTACTTAACCTCTCTGGGCCTCCATTCCCTCCTCTATAAAATGAGGATGTAATAAAACCCACTTCAGGGATTGTTGCAAGAAATACATGAGTTAACCCATGTAAGTATTCAAGAAATGTTGGTTATGGCTATTACTTAAAATTCAGGCTGGCCTTAGCCAGGGGAAGGAGGTGCTCAATCATACAAGATCGTTTCAAGAATTCACCTATTCAGAAAACACCTCCTACCCAGTCTCCTGCCCAGCGATGGCTGTTAGAGAAATTGCCTTTTGTTCTACTATTTATGACCACTCGTTGTTATTGAGCCTTTTTTGTTTACTGGTCCTGTGCCAAGGACAGCACGTATACTGTTTCATTTAAATCTCACAACTCTGTACCTCCAGGACCTGGCACAGTGCTCAGTAAATGTCTGTAGATTGAATGAATAGTCCTGGAGTTCAGTATTATTATCCCCATTTTGCAGTTCCTGAAGATTCTATAACTTACGTCACAGAGCTGTTGAATAGTGGAGGTAGATCTTGAACCTGAGCAAGTCTGTTGTCAAAATCATGAGTGTTTACTTACTATATTATACTGCCTTTGATGTACTAAAGTGCTAAAACTTAGAAAATAAGACTTAGACTTAAGACTTAGAAAATAAATACCCTTGCCTAGAGGCAGAAACCCATGAGCATGGAGTCACATTAAATCGAAACAGGCAACTTATTATTTCTCAGTGTTAAGGATTGGTAGAAGACACTGGCATTGGACACAGCCCTTTTCTCATTACATTAAGGAATCGAGTAAAGGAAGGATAAAGAAAGCAAAAGCTGGGAGTATAAATAGTAAACTTGACCTCTTTGGGTATGTCTAGTTCAGAGCACAGGCTCTGGAGTCAAGCATATGTGAGTTTGAATTCTACCTCAGTCATTTGAAGCTGTGTGACCATCAGCAAGTTAATTAACCTCTCCATATATCAGTTTCCTCATCAGCAAAACAGAGCACTTCTCCATAGAGTTGTTGTATGGGTAGATGAGATGATGTATGAAACACACAATACCCCACATATAATCAGTGCTCAGGAAAGATTTGTTACTCCTAGTATTTCTCTTTCCTCATTCCAGGATCAAAGTTTGACCAAATAAGACAGGGAAATTGGTCCCAAGAGACATGACAAACCAGGATGGTCTTAAAAGCTATAGAGTTGGCCCTCAAAGTCATAAACCAGATTCTTACTACTCTAGCTACAGTAGAGACTTTTGTTCCAAACACAATTCTGTTTGGAGGTAATCCTAATACAGGTTGGCTCACAAAGTAGACATTCTGAGATTATTTCAGAAGCCAAATTAAATAACACTTTTCCTTTTTTGGTCCTCATCCTGGATAACTTTATTCTAACCCTCTTTTCTTAATCTAACCCTTTTTTCTTATTTTCTAAAGCTCAAAACAATTAAATGTACATTATTGTTGAACCATTTAGAACTTTAGAACATTTTTGACATGCCATGATTGAGGCTTGAGATGTTCCGAAACTGCACCCCACCACCATTCACACACACACACACACACACACACACACACACACACACACACACCCTACAACCCCTCCCATGAAACACCATCAGAAAATGCAAATAAAGCTGACTACAAGCAGATACAATCACCACCTAACTCCACTCCTCAAAGCCTGGGTGGATAAACATTTCCCAATGTGAGCCATCTAGCGAGAAACTCAGAAGGGAAAACAGGTCTGGGAAGAATGGATTCGGTTTCTGCTGGGACGGCTCTTTGGATGGGTCACCAGAGCTTAGGCTTGGCACCTGGGCTGCCCTCCATTTCCACCCTTCCTCTGAAATACTGTTGAAGCCAGGACAGAGGAATACTACAGTAGGGAGCCCACTCAGAGGAGAAAACCCCAAATGACTTCTTCCCCTTCTCCCAGACCCTTTGGGGGGAATTTCCAGGCTGCTGAATTTTAAATGAAGTTAAAATGTTGGGGAACTTTTCCTCATTGAGAGGGTTCCTTTCATACTGGAATGGGCTCAACACGTCCCTGCCTTCAAAACCTTTCGAAGTTGGACTAGATCCACAGCCTGGGGGTTTCAAGCTCTTCAGTTGCTGGTTCTCCCTTTCAAGCCAGCCAGCCAGCCTTATTTCCCATAGCTCCCTAAAAGGAACATTCTGCTTTAGACCGGCTCACCCTCAAAGTGGCCCCAATTCCAATAAACGCTCCCCGCCCATGTCCTGCATCTACTCATTTATCCATATATCCATCAATGAGAATTTACTAAGCACCTATTATGTGCTCTGCACTGTCCTTGATACAGAAAGTAGAGAGGACAGGGGTTTCTACCTTCCAGATTCACAGCCTGGTGAGAGGAACGCTCAGATTTCAGGCAATAACAATACTCGGTGCCAAGGGGTATGTTAGGTAAGGTACTTACATGGTAGCATACAGAGTGCTTCTCTCAAAGGGCAGCTTCTTTTCCCTCATCTATCCATCTGTCTTCCCCCACATTCGTTCGTTCATTCTCTCTCTTTCCCCAACCCCCTCTCTAACACACACACACACACACACACGCACACACATCTCCAACCCACACTGGTTTCTTCACATTTTCACACCTCAGAATTCCTGCAGCAAGTCAGTGTGGTGTGTAAACCCTCAAAGGAGCACCTGAATACACACTACTTGTTATTGTTCTCTAATTGCTTCCTGTACATACAGCTCTCCATTCCTCATAAATATGAACATAAATAAAAATCTTCACATTGTCTAACACATTGCTGAGCCTAGAACAAGCACCTATGAAACCTCTTGGCCTGCCGACCTTTTCTCCATACTGCAGCCAGAGTGATCTTCACAAAACACAGACATCATCTCCCTTCCTAGAAGCCTTCCGTAGAATTCTTGCTCTTAGGATAAATATCAGAATCCTAACATGGTCTGAGAAGCCCAGCCTGGTCAACCCCATCTGCCTCTAGCATCGTCTTGCTATACTCTCTCCCAAGCTCTCTGTTCCCGCCACAGGGCCCTTTGCAACCTCTGCCCAGACCCCTCCCCCTACCCACATCCTTCCCCATTTTGTCTTTTTCATCTCACTCATCCTTCATGTTAGCTCAAGGACATATTTCCCTCTTTTGGAAAACTTCCTATACTCACCAGGTTAAATCAGGTTCCTTTGTTATTTGTCTCCACAAATTTCTTTCTTTTCACCAGAGCATTCATCTCAGTCTGTAATGAAACCTTCATTGGTAGGGTTATTTGATTAATGCCTTCCTCCCCACTAGGTCTGTAAGCCGCCTCCCCACATGAGAGCAATGGCCATGTCTGGCTTTGCTCACAATCCTCTCTGCAGCACCTGTCCCAGGACTGACATATGTTAGATGGTCAATAAATATCAGCTACATGAGTCTATGAATGAACACTTAGTGCCTACATGTGCCATGCTCTTTGCTCAATCTTGGGAATACAAAGATAATTAATACTGACTCTCTACCTTGAAGGAGTTCGTAGTCAGGGGGCAAAGAGATAAACAATCATTGTAAGGTATTGAGGGCAGGATTGATTTTCAGTGTCTGCTCTGGTCACGGGGTTAGCGAAATGGCATTGTGAGTGCCTGTGCTTTGGTTCACCTGACCTTCATTTTGTCATGTTTGATATGTTGACCCAGATCATGAAGGGCCTTATGTCATCCTTGAGAGTTGGTACTTCAGCTCTGCTTTTCAACCAGGACAATAAACTTTCTCCAAAAAAATTTTTAAATAGGCTATACTCTTATATATCTGCAAGGTAGGGCTATCTGCGCTCCCTTTCCCCTCAAAGACATGGGTGACTTCGTGGGGGTGACAATAGTTCTTATTGTCAAGGCTGTAAGCAGTAGGTTTAGGGGCCTGGCAGAGAACGAAAGGTCGAAGGACTGAACTCAGTTGCCACCTAGTGGTCTGAGCTGTGCTTGTGTGTTTTTCAGAACTAGAGCAGGGAGAGTTGGCTCTTTGCTGTTTCTCTGCAGTGAGATGTGGCCATTAGTAAGCTAACCCGGTGAGTATACCTCAAGAACTAGGACAGAGAAGTGAGATGGCCACAGGAGGAAAGGATAGTCGGTTCGTAGGACACCCCAGACAAGCTCACTCATAGCAGGTGGTCCTGAGGTGGCCGATTGTGGTGGGGTTGTGATTAAAGAAAAAAAAAAGAAAAGTCACAATTGTGTTCCACCTTTATGTAGGCCAAATTTCTAACCTGGTCTAGACTGTCCATGATAAGAGGTGGTGAGACCAGGGAGAGGCATCCCCCTCACATTTCCCTAGCAGTGCCTTTCACAATTTTACTGCACTGCCTTTCATGTCAGACAGCTACCATTTCCCCTATGTCTTATGACCAAACAGCTAAAAATGATACAGGTGATACAGCCTTCTGAGAGCTGGGGCCTAGACTGAGCATAGAATCCAGAGTCAAGTAGTATGAGATTTGCCACCTGGATCCATCAGTTGTTAACTCTGTGACTTGGGTAATGTAATTCTCTTCTCTGATCATTAGTTTCCTGCAAAAGGGACAGTAATAATTGCATCTATCACAGTGTTACTGTGAAGATTAATTTTCAAAATGTTTATAAAGCTCCTAAGAAAGGACATGTCGTATAGTATCACCACTATCGCCTTCATCATTATCATCACATTTATTAATAAGGGATCAGCCTGGCTCAGAGAAGTTAAAAGGTTGAGTTCAGAGCCAGAAGACCTGGAAAACATTTCTCCTATCCAAGAACTAACCAGGCCCAACCCTGCTTAGTTTCAGGCATCAGACAAGATTGGGCATGTGGGGTGGCATGGCTGTAGCCTGAAAGCCATTTATTTAAGACTGTTCTGCATTCCAGGTTGCCAACAGGAAGTCCCACAGAGCAAAAGCACTTGGGAAACCCATCCTGGTTTCAAAGCCAAGGTTTCGACTGTTTCTGCTCTGCTTTTTAAGCAGAAAATATAGGAGTAAAGATGTAATAGAACATTATGTCCTTATGAGGTTGTGTGTTTTTAAATAGCATCTTATTGAGCTAAAAAAAATTACTCCTTTCACTTTGTTCCTTCTATTGAAATGATTGTTTTTAAATATTCCTCTTATCTTTTCCTGTTGGTTTTTGTTGTTTTGCTTTGTTTTCAGGTTCCGCCTTACTCTGCCAGAATCCAAACACAGCAATATTGAGGTAGGAATCAGAGCTCTCAGAGTTCCCTGTCCAGGGAAGAATGAAAATTCTCCTATATAGAAGCTGGATGATTGTTTTCTATGTCTCTGAGTAGTACTTGGTTTTCCCATGAGTGTCGGTTTTAACTGTGAAATTCCTTATATAGCTACTTGTCCAAGCCCGTTAACTATTAAACAAGAGAGGAACTCTCCAATTCACTGTTATTTATTCAGAAAGACTTTTAAAGGAACTCAAAAAAACAGTTAAGACATTGTGTAATGTTGAGATTTTCAGGGAGACTTCATTTTTTGGATAAAATAATCTTCTAGAGTTAAATTTAAGATCCAGACTCTTAAAGAATGAGGCTCTTTGTCAATTTTTAGGCCATGATTAATTTTACTCTTCAAAGGCTTTCTAGCCATATCCTAAAATTAGGTCAAGGTTGTTTGTGTTCTCAGAAGAGTGCATCCCAATATGTGACCCTTCCCCCAAGCTACAGGAAGATCAGCCAAATCACTAAGTGACATCTCTGTCCTTGAGGCACTTATACTGTAGAGCAGCGGTTCTCAGCTAGGCTGACTGTGGATTAGCACCTCTGCGGCATAGCCATTTGGTAGATGGCAGACTATACTCAATGAGAATTCATAGCTGACTGTCTTATAAATAATATTCCCTGAGCCCAGAGGAGGCAAAGTGAGTCCAAGTCTTCCAGGAAGACCCAAACAAACTACTCCGTATCAACGACAGAGTGTACTAACCGTGACGTTTCTGAAAAAAAGGACAATGGTATATACAGGGCATTTTTACATAATATTAACTCATTTAACCTTGACAACAACCCTATGAAATTAGTACCATTATTTTCCCTTTATAGTTGAGTAAGTTGAGGCACAGAGAAGTTAAGGAGCTTTCCCACCATCACATAGTGAAGTGGTTAAAACAAGAGATAAACCCAGGATGTCTACTTCAGAGATACCCTTAATAGGCTGCAAAGAGGTACTTATTTTTGCTAAGCCTATAGGATGCTCAAAAAAATTCATTGAATGAATTGATGTTGATCATAGTCCATTTATTTTTAAACCCTGAATGTTCCCAGGAACCAAGATTTAGCTAGGATTATACAACTACCATAGTTTATTAAAGATCACTTGGATGTTCTGGTGATGCCTTTAACTGTAGAGCATAACATAAAGCAAGGGAACTCCCGTGGCTGAGGTTCCCAGTAAAGTCGGGAAAGACTACTAAGGAGGGGTGTGTATCAGTTGTTCTGGATTGTCTTACTTGGTGGATATGTAAGCTGCCATGTTTGCTGCCACCATGTGGTCCCTCTACAGTTGTTGTCACCAAGATCCAGGGTAGAGGAGAGCAGAAATGCGCATCCTCAAGAAGGAAGACTGGGAAATTCTGTAATATGGTTTCCCACAAAATAGCTTTCAGTGTCTGGAAAACTAGAATACATGCATCTCTGTGGGGAGATTCTAATTATAGCCCTCTATCCTGATAAGGTCTGGAAAAGTGCAGGTCCAAACCAGGCACAGTACTTTCAAAATGTCCTGATTTGGCAACTGATTTAGTTTCCCCTTTCATTTCAGGTCTTGAGGTTTGAGAATATTCTGTCCTTCATTATCCACCTTGGCATCCTCCCACTGGCCAACGGTAAGAGATTCTTGGAAAATAATGTGACTCTGACATCAGCTAAATGTTGGGGATTGTTTGGGACTTTCCATCCTGAAGCTTGTGCGTCTAAAGTGTCATTATGAATCCAGGCCAGGGCCAGAATTTACAAAGCTTATACCATCAACGATATGGTTATAAAATTAGACATCTCATATCCGACCCTTGTGAGCAGCTCAACTTGAAGACTCAGCAAAAACAGCTACCTCTGATCAAGTTAAGGAGATTGAAATCACTCTCCTTAATCAGCGGAATCTTCTTCAGGTCATCCAGAAATGAAATTATTCTCCCTAAAGGGTATCTCAGTGGTTCTTGTGCAAAGACCACCATCTGGATGGACACAATTTTCATGAATGACAATCCTAGGCCTTCTCCCTGTACTGCAATTGTTCACACACTGCAGCATTTTGAGTTTGACTTGGTTAAAATACATTTTGTATTGGAGAGCAAAAGATTCTCAGGATCCAATAAGGCATTTTTAAAATATAAATTGGGCAAAGTGCCAGCATTTTTCTGCCATCCAAATGCACATAATTGGAGGTGCATTTTTATTAAGCATGAATTATGTAACCATTCTTCTGGGGAAATGATAGGAATACATCACAGAGAATGAAAACGCAGAACTAGGATGAATGAAAAAATGTTAAAAAGCTGCTTGTTAGTCTCTTACCAGAAATTCTGCCAAAACTTCCATGCGTATGCCCAATTATTTTACATCTTGTTTTATATTTTAGCAAAATTGCAGCAAGGATTTCCTCTGCCCAACCCACACAAAATTTCATTTGTCAATTCAGATATTGAAGTTCTTGAGGTAAGAACGTGAATATTCTCTTAACTGCCTTATTTCTTTCCATAGTAGAAATCAGCCTTTTTCTATTTGCTTACTTTTTGTTTTATTTCGTTCTGCTCTGCTTTTCCCCAGCCCAGGGAATTTTATAAACATTACGTTTAGCTCTTAAAGCTTGCAATTAATAATGAAAAGCATTTAAAGTTGAGTTTCAAAATTAGAGCCCTGTTTCCCTTTGCAGCCAAATTTATTCACACCACAGTACAAGAAGATGCAATGCAGTGTGTTTTATTTTCTTTATTCCACAAAACAAGCTGTAAGGCTGGGATTATTAATCCCGTTTTATAGATGAGGAAGGTAAGACTCAGAGAAGTGAAGAGGCTTATGTAGCTGGAAAATCCATGGCGTAGACCAGACTGGCTGTTCTGATTCTCTAGTCAGTGAACTTTTGTCTGAACCAAAGACCCTCCTCTGTGTTCAGGGATCTGCTGTGAGCTGTTTCCTGGTTAATCATTATTAAGAAACTTCAGAACGCTCTTTTTTTTTTTTTTTTTTTCTATTTTGGCTCTTTGTTTAGGAAGGTAGAAATGAGATTCTGATGGAATTCTCCAATCCTATATACTACCCTGAACTCCCTCTTCCTCCTCACCTCCCCTTCCATAATTGCTTAAGTCACAAAAGGCAACAGTAATCCAAAATGGCCTGCTCCTGGGGTAAAGAGGGTCAAATATCCATGGTGACAGAAAGAAATCTAATTATGGGAGGTGAACACACAGTGTAAACCTATATATGCCTTACTGTTAAAGTGTACAGCTGAAACTTACTGGATTTTGTTAACCAAATGTCACCATAAAAATTTAATTAATTAATTATTTTTTTTAAAAAAGGCAAAAAAAAATATGACCTGTTCCTATGTCTGAGGCACTCACCAGGGGAAGGGAGGGTGTGACACAATAGGACCTGTGTAAGAAACCATCTCATGTGATACAGTAAATCTGGTAAAGAAACCATCTCTCCCTCACCCCTCTGGCAAACCCAGACATCCTATGACTTCAGGTGCCTGAAGTGTAACGTCATCTTCCTTGTTGCATCCTTTTCAGCATTTCCTTTTGATTTCCACGGATCTGAAGTATGAAACCTCCTTAAAGCAGCAACCAAGTTTCCATGGTTGGGAAGGTCTGAACCTGATCAGTGGACAGTGGAGTGGGAAATCAGCCCCTTGACTGCCTGGTTGGGGTTCACTCCAGGAAGTAAATGGCCCTTAATCTCACCTACTGTAAACCCAGAGGGAGAAGATAGCACGCACTGGAATTTTAAAGTTCTCCTGAAGTGCTTAGGCTGGAAGTTTTCTTTCTCCAGCCCTAGGGACAGAGGGAGACAAACTGGGTTAAAGAGCTCAATCAGGGTATGTTCGTCTTTGTGCGTGGAGGGGCGGATGTTTGAATGTGTGTTCGTGTTTGAATGCATGCTATGTGTTCCTGTGTTTATGAAATCCTGGGGCCAAGAGCTAGGCATGTACTTCTGACAAGGTACATGAGAAGTTCTTAAGTACGGATTTGAATCAGTTTGGTTGGTGGAGATCCCCTCAGCCCTCTCAGCTCTCTAGGGTTCTCCCCATCCCTGCATATTGGATTTTATGTTTTATATTTACTGCTACTGTCCTCTGTATTTAATTAAAATTGTTTTCTATTAATGTCAACCTTGTCTTTTTATTTGTAAGACTTCCTGCCCCAGCTTTTTTTTAATGAAATGAGACAGAGACAAGAGAATTTAGTGTCTTTAACACTGATGAAAACTGAGATAGTACAAATTTCGAGGCTTGATTTAAAAAGGGAGTTCTTTGCCTCTTAGATGTTTGCAGTGAGAAACAGTGTGCTCACAGAAAACTCAGGAAGTCCTATCACTTTAAGTTTTAGGATATTTTCCCTACCAGATTAAATGAAATAGCGGTGCAGAGTACTAAACCTAGAAAATTCATAGTCGATGACGATGTTAATGTTGTCCTAATCAATGGGGTGAAGTTGGGGCGGAAGAGGAGGAGAGGGAAACCAGAATGTGAGAAACGAAGGGAAACCACACACTTTGCTTTTACATTGTTTACAATCTAGTGAAGGAGCAGAAGAGAGCAACGAATGGAGGGCCAACCATGTGTCAAACCATGCTGGTTACTTCACAAGTGTCGGTTCATTCAATCCTCACAGCCACTCTATGAAGATGATTTTATAGATGAGGAAACAAAGGTTAAGAGAGATTAACCACACAAAGCCAGTAAATGGCAGAGGTAGAAATTGAATCCAAGCCTTTCAGATTCCAAATCGCTGGTTTTAAACGAGATAGGACTAGAAACCGAAATCACGTAAAGCTCACTTATTACTCAGAACAAAAGACACTGCGTATAAAAGCATGGTCACAGAGTACTTAGTCCGCAAAGAAGGCCAGACTGGGAAGCCTGGGCTATCCATAGGGACAGAGATTTGCTCATTTTGGAGAATACATCTAAGTCATAATAGGTGCCCCCATGAGTGTTTGTTGAAATATATGATAAATAGTCATGTATCATTCTTTGGGATGCTGTTTTATGACAGGCAAGTTATTCAAGTTATATCCACAAATGCATTCTGAAACATTACAAATGTTCAGTTGTGCTATTTATTTAAAGACGTTCATCTTGCTCAGCTGCAGACATCTTTCCCTCCTCGCTGCTGGGAATGAAACTCCAAACTGATTTATGCATTAGAGCAGCCGAACCTGACCCAGATTCACTGCGTTTTTCCGTGCTACTAAGCACTTCCAAAACGAAAGATATTAACTAGATCATACTGAAAACTAGGGGATTTAGCTAGTTCAGCTTTAGCGTTGAAGAGAATGACTAGTAAATGTCCAAAAAAGGTGAACACTAGAGGGCAGTCTAACTTAACTGAGAGAAATGCGGTTTCTGCAACGAATTTCGAGCCTCGACGCTTGCCGTCGCCCATCCTGCTACGGAGCTGGCCGCGCCTGCGCGTTGAGTTCCGGAAGGTGGTGCTTCGAGCAACTGGACAGCGCGGCCACTGCTATTCAAAGCGGCGCCGGGAGTTGCTACCGTTGTCGCCGCCATGAGTCGCAACTACAACGATGAGCTGCAGTTCCTGGAAAAGATCAATAAAAACTGCTGGAGAATCAAGAAGGGCTTCGTGCCCAACATGCAGGTGAGGCGAAGGAGCAGGACCCAGTGGCGGGGCCTTCCTGTCTGGGGACCCGCGGCGCCTCCCTGCCAACCCGGCCAGGCCTCCTCGCCCTTCGGACCTAGCGGAGGGCCTCCCACCGACTCTCTGGCCTCAGGGACTGCCTAACGTGCCGTCCCCATCTCCCCTAAGGAGAGCGCCCCAAATCACATGGACAGGCAAAGTGGATTATGGCTAGGGAATCCAAGTAAACAGGAAGCTGGCGTTTGTAAACCGTTTTCACACATAAGTCTCATAAATGTACTGTAAGTTGTGTTGCATTCCTGAGCTTCAGAGACGTTAGTTGTCTTTTACGAGGTGGCACAGCCAGTCAGAGGAAGAGTTGCCGGGACTGGAACTCAGTTCTTTTGAGTCATGCTGGTCGTTTAAGTGACCTTTACAGACCTGTGTTTGCTGAACCAAGTTTTTAGCATTCGCTGCTCCGTGTTGGTTTTTAATAAGACGGTTTTGTTACTCTCAACACCCTAGAAAGTTCACAGGGCACAAATTGTTTTCAATATTCATTTCTCAAAGGTCCTTGAGGAACAGGCTTCCTCTACCCACCTAATAAGAAGCTCAGCCAGGACTTGATGTCCAATTAACTTCTTTCTCTGACAGGATGATGCATTTTCTCTGGAGACTTAAGAGTCGAATTAGAGAGTTGGAAAGCCTGGGCTGCCTGTATCTCTCAGGCTTCATCACTATTTGTGACCACTATTTTCCATTAAAGTAAAGAAATAAGGCATTTGTGAGGTTTTGGTGCATATGTTGTTAAATGGCTTTTGAAACCCTTTAATGGGCCATATAAGTGCACTGAAGGTTTGTGATCTTGTGTCTTTGCAAAAGTTCTTGATAGCTGCTCCACCCTTTTAATCAATGTCAAAACTTACAGTGTCACCAATGAGTAAATCACTTAGCTTGACTCTGAGGGGAGAAAAAGCCCATAGTCATAAGACTCCTTTTTGCTATTTTCCACTTGGCCATTTTCTATGTATGAAATCTTATTACCTGAATGAAGAAGTAGAAAGTAAAAATCACCATGCCCTGATCATGGTAAAGAGATGGTACACTGTCACTGGCAACAATTTGGGCTTAACTTTTGATGCACACACTGCTACTTATTCTAAGATCTAAGAGCAAGTCTAATTTTGCTAGGCAGTTCTGGTTTAACTATTTATGCAATACTTGACTACCACCTATCCCTTGAGAATGGGGAGTTGACATCTTGATATATTGCTCTTAAAAAGTTACCTCTATGCCAAGCTTAAATTGTGTTCCAATCCTCATGAGAATCATGAATTTTATACAAATAACTATCTTCTTACATAGTCTCCATTCCTCCTCTAAGACCCATTTGCTGCACTAAAAATCCCTGTTCCCCAAAACACTCCCTTCCCATCTTTATGTCATCTTTGTGTTCAGCTCCTAAATGTGCTGCTGTTCCAGTGATGTCTCTTGTCTTTAAAGAGCCAACTCAAACTGTGAACAAAAAGTGAGCAGCAACCTCCCCCAGCTCCCTAACCATTGAACTACTCCATCAGATTCCTCAATAGCACTGTGTACTTACTTCTGTCATAGCACTTGTCTCACTGCACTCTTAATTTGCTTGTCTGGGCTGCATCCTAGACTGTAAGCTCGTCAAGCAGGATCTTGCGTGTTCTTGCATATCTCCCTAGTGACCAGTATAATGCCTGACACATAATCATTAAATGTTTGGGGAATTAATAAATGTGACCCTTAGAAATTGTACTGGATCTGTATTCCATCAACTGGCATTGTTATTCATGCAGAGGTGAGCTACAGAAATCATCTAATTAGAGAAATTTACTTATCCGGATGATTAAGTATTAAATCTTTGGTTCTTCATTACTGGGCAGTTCCTTTGTAATATTTGATCTCTGATAAAAATGTTCTGGCCTTTGGTAGAACAGAATTGTGTCTTTCATTGCCTTTAGTGTGCCCCTATTGTCAAACTTCTTCATCTTTTTAAGATTATATAGATTATAGAACTGAGCACACAACTAATAGCTACATGTTAAATTGTTTTTACTCACTATTTACCTAAGTGTAGGTTTGTAAATCAGCATAGGACACGATAAAGTGTGATGTGCTATTATCTTAAGCACAGGAAAAGTACACTAAAGTCAGATGACTGCATTTTTATGTTTAGAATTCGAAATTTTGATTTTTAATCCATTGATGTTTTAGAGGAACTAGGGCACTGAGACCTTTTGGCACTAATGCGAAAGTTCTGTTCACATATACAAAAAATATTTTACCTGTTAAAATCTTAAATGTGGCTTTGAGAGTAGGAGAATAAAACAATTCGCAAACATTTCAAAATACATTTTTAAGATAGACAGTTGACCCTTGAACAACACAGGTTTGAACGGCATGGGTCTACTTACATGTGGATTTTTTTCAATGTATACTATAAATTTATTTTCTCATTAATAACATTTTCTTTAGCTTATTATTCTACAATTACAATACAATATGTAACACATACACAGTATATAATACTTATACAGTATATAGTACACAAAATGTATCAATTGACTGTTCATGTTATCAATAAGGTTTCCAGTCAACAGTTAAGCTATTAGTAGTTAAGCTTTAGGGGAATCAGAAGTTATACTCCGATTTTTAACTGGGGCGGGGTGTTGATCGGCACCTTTAACCTGTGTTGTTCGAGGGTCGACTGTATTTAAAGATGGAGACATCTTGCAGCTTTGATAGAAATTTTTCTGCTTGTTCAAGGTAATGTGAAATTGTTCTCTAAAGAGTAAAGCAGAATGAGTATTGCATACAGTATTGTCTTCTACCCAGTGCCTATACATCATGTACATGTGCTCAGACGTACATTTTCCTTTGGTACCAGGTCGAAGGAGTTTTCTATGTGAATGATTCTCTGGAAAAATTAATGTTTGAGGAATTAAGGAATGCCTGTCGAGGTGGCGGTAAGTACCTTAGAATTTTACATGTGGCAGTATAAGTAGTGTGTTCCTATAGCCTGAAAAAAAAAATGGTCATTCAGATAAAATTTTGTCAAGAAATGACCAGGACTTGAAATGAGACCAAAAAACTGTTACATATTTGTGATTATGTTGTTAGCTACCTGGCTCTGTAGAACCCATTTGGAGCAGGGCGGACCTGGTTGGTTTAAAAGCTAACCTTGGATAATAAGAGCTACCTCGTGTAATTCTTAGAGTAATTCTAAGAAAAAGATACTATCAGCATTTTACAGATGTGTAAGTCAAGGTTCCAGGAGGTCAAGTAATTTTAATTTGTCCATGATTGCACAACTTCTTGGTGACTCAGAAATGCCTGATTCTAAAGTCCGTGTTCTTAACCAGTACACTGATTAGCCTCACTGGACTTCCGTTTTCTCATCTATAAAAGAGTTTATTACGCTTATCTTGCAGGACTGCAGTGAGATTTAGAGATAAATATATAAAACTCTACTACAAAGCTCTAATGATGATGGTGGAATTGAAATCAGTTTTAACCCTTTTATTTTTTAGATCAACAAAATAAATCCTAATCCACCTCCCCACCAAGATATGCTGACTTGTCTGAAATGACCCAGCAACCAAGTGACAGAGCTGGGATTAGAACCCCTAGTTTCCTGACTCAATCCAGTGTTTTCCCAGCTCTTCCGCATTGCCCTTCTTTGTCACTTAGAATAAAACCAGTGTTGATTTTTTTTAAGTATATTTTTTTGTATTGCCAACGTAACATATAATCGTTATGTTTTACATCTCCCAGTACATTTGCAGACAACCCTCATTCAGAACACTGACAGCATGTTTGTAATTCGTCTGGTTGCCCTCCCTGCCTTTCTGAGCATGTGCTGCCTTCTTGGGGATGCTCCCTTCACGCTTCCATCTCAAACATCCTTTTATGCTTTGTTTTAGCAGTCCTAGTCACTCCCCCTTTATGTAATGCAATCTAGAAACATATGAACATACTTACTAAAAATCAAATGTGTCCTCTTTTTCTAATAATGAATTTTTGACGTCAGGTGTCGGCGGCTTCCTGCCTGCCATGAAACAAATTGGCAATGTGGCAGCCCTGCCCGGGATCGTTCATGTGAGTCCGTGTTCAGAGCTTTAATCACTTGTATTTCTCTTAGTCTGAGTTTGTTGAATGGACGACTGGCCATTCCTTACTGATAGTGGTGTCATTTAGACAGTGACCTTTGAACATCTAGAAATAACTATGGGACTTATATAATTGGGCCTGAATAACATCCAAGGTTCTGGTTGCCTTTGGCTAGAATCTGTAAGTGTTGGAGAACCTTTGAAGTAGTTTTTAATGTGTTTTTGTTTCTTTGTCATTGCATATCATTATTCCTGGGTTAGTGTACCACCATTGGTCATTTTCACTATGGTTCCACTCAAGAGGATGATTGGAGAAGGAATGGAAAAGTTTAAGGGTTGGGACTGAGGAGAGGGGGACAGTATAGCTACTCTGGACATGACTGAAAAGGGCTAGTGACGACAACAGGGATAAAACTGGATGGTACAAGTGGGTCCCCGCTGTAGCCTAACGCCACAACTCCGCCATTAGAGGTAAATGTTAAAATGAATCCACTCTGCAGACATCTTTTTGAAATCTTCATGCCAGTTACTATCCTGGGCATTTGGGGGAGAAATGAAAAGATGTGGCTTATGCATATGAGGAACTCACAAGTGTCTAGGTATCTTTACATAGCCTCACCGTGTTTGATCTGCATTCCTTCCGGGTCAGGATCCTTTCCTAGACCCCAGATGTAGAAAGTGTACAGTGTTCATATCATCAAGGCCATTACGTTTGTCTGTGATGGCTTAAACACTGAAGACAAGTATAAATCAGATATTGCTCTGCTTTTAACCTGACATGACCATGAATTGCCAGCATCTATGTTTAGATGGCTTTCAAATGTAATAATACATTAAAGTTAGTATGTGGTCCTCCTGTGTCATGTTATGATGAGGCTCTTCTGTTTTAGGGTTCCTTAGTGGTCAGACTTTATAAGAAAGATTTTCCTCCACTATATTAACTTTATGGTTAGGAGTTTTTACACCTAATTTTCACCAGTAGAGACTATTTCATGAGACTAGAATCTTGATTCGGGTAAGGCTTTAGCCTGCAGACTACTTGAAAATCGGTATCAAGTCCATCAGGCAAGCAGAATGCAAGGTTAAGAAAGCTGTATTTTCATTTTCTGATTCTCTTTCAGCGATCTATTGGGCTTCCTGATGTTCATTCAGGTTATGGGTTTGCTATTGGGAATATGGCAGCCTTTGATATGAATGACCCTGAAGCAGTGGTGTCCCCAGGTAAGGTCACTGCGCATGTCTGCTGTCAAGTGTATAGCTTCTCTCAATGTAGCGTAGCCTTTCGGAAAAAGAGCCTGGCTTCTTGTGTGTGCATCCCGTGGTCTCATCACATTCTGTCATTTCTTTTCCTCTCATTTACTGAAGGAATTAATTATGGACACTCAGAGATTGTCTAAATATCAAGTAAAGCACATATTTATTGAGAATTGTTCAGGCTCTTACTACATACCAGGCATTATTCAGACATTGGCTATAAAACAAACTGAAACACTTCCCTGGCAAATTACATGTCTTCTTTATGTTCCAGTTATCACTTAGGCAAGTTGGAACTAATAATGCTACCCTCTGCTTAGCATCATTGTGAGGATTAAATGAGTTAAGCTGCGTAAAATACTTAGAGCAGTGCTGCGCACATAGGAAGTACTCAGTGTTTGCTTTCGTTGTCATCACCATTATTTACCTCCAGTGGTATATGTCTTCTGCCTTGAGGTGCTTTCACTGAAAATATTTCACATCAGAAGTAATATCTTTGCTTTCAGAGCCTGAGGAAAAAAAATAAAGTTTAAATTACATCTTTATAGTTCTGCCTCTGGCAATGGTGAACAGGGTTGCTACAGACTAATCCCCTGCTGAGAATAACAAGAAAGGCTGAATAAATTGTTTCTTTAAATCTGTTTGAAAGCAGCAGAAAGCTTAAGGCAGTAAGAACTTGTAAGGCTGCGATCTGGAGAAAAAGAAAAGTGCAATTACATGAGCCCAGCATTTAGCACTGTTTTTCTTGAGGTAATGGCAGATTTCAGTCAGTAAGGCTATAGATGATACGAACAATACAGTTGACACACTTGACACTAGACCTCTAATATACGTGCATGGTTCTATGTACACACACATTACAGAGCATCTAAGAAGTGTAGAGTACACATTCTTTTCGATTGCACACAGAACATTTACCAGAATTGACCATGTGCTGAGCCAGAAAGCAGATCGCAGATTTCAAAGCATTGAAAACATAGAGCAGCAGTTCTCAAAATTTTTGCTCTTAAAAAATCTTGACAGTTGATCTCAAAGGCTTTTATCAATGTTTACCTTACTAGACATTAAAACTGAGACATTTTTAAAGCAATAATACACAAATACATGTTTCATTTTTCATCAAAGCAAACATGTTATCACATGTCATGGAGCCTTTGTAAAACTTCACTGTACACTCAAGAGAATAAGTTTAAAAGGCTAATGAAGTCTTAGCATTATTATACATATAGTCTTATAGACCTGAAAGGATCTCTGGACCACACTTTAAAACCACTGATATAGAGGATATTATCTTTCCACAGTGGAGTTCAGTTAGAAGTCATTCACAACAACAAAAACTACAAAAACTCATCTTACATTTATAAAGTGAGAAATATGTGTTTAAATAATCCAGGGGTCAAAAAAATCATAATGGAGATACAAAATAATATCAATAAAAAATACATATGTCTAACAATTGTGGGTTACTGTTAATGGCATACTTGGATAGCAACTTTAAACGCAAATGAGAAAAGAAGGATGAAACAGCAGTGATCTAAGCATCCATCTCAGAAAGTTAAAGAACATCAAATTAAAAACCCCAAAAAAGGCAGAAAGATGGAATTAAGAGCAAAAGTAATGAAAAAAAAAATAGACAGTAGAAAGGATCAGCAAAGCCAAGAGTTGGTTCTTTGAAATGACTAATAGAATTCATAAACCCCCAACCAGAAAAAAAGAGAAGCATATAATTCACATTTTAATCTCTGGTCTAGATGTTACTCATTGTTCATTACTGTCTTCCTAGCCCACAAAGTACCTTTAGTATGTTAAATTGTTTTGGTGCCAACAGATTTTACCCACAGAGAACCACTTTGTTGGCTACTATAAAACAATTATCTTTTAAAAGAATGGCTATTAAACCCTGTATCAGTGGTGGAAAACCACAGGTAACAATGCCCAACTACCTGTTTTGCTAATATTTGACTAACTTTTCTCTATTTTCTAGGTGGTGTCGGATTTGACATCAACTGCGGGGTCCGTTTGCTGAGAACCAATTTAGATGAAGGTGATGTCCAGCCTGTGAAGGAGCAACTTGCCCAAGCTATGTTTGACCACATCCCTGTTGGGGTGGGATCAAAAGGTGTCATCCCCATGAATGCCAAGTAAGGACACAAGTTTCCAGTAAATGGAGTGAGAGAAATAATAACTCCAAGACTCTCAGTCATTTCCTTTGTAAGCCTCTTAGAAGGTGGAGATTGTTCAGTCACTTTAAGTATGAGCTCCAGCCTGCTTTGAAAAGCATACCTGGAACATATAAATAAATTCTAATCATCTTTACAGATATTTTAGATAGGAATTTTATCCTAATAAGTAAGTTTGGTATGGGCTGTAGCAGGGATGGAACATTGAACATTGTCATTTCTCCTGGCAGTGTTTTAGAAGAGGGCCAGACCTTAGGTGAAGATCAAAGCTTTTTCCTTCTAGGGGTTTAATGTGTGTGCACCTCAGCTTCAAAATGCAGGTGCAGCAAAGCCACATAGTACTTCTGTGAAGGTAGGAATAGAGCTTAAAATTTAGCCTGTATCGCCTGAAGACATTTAGATAGCTTTATTATTTAACTGTAATTTTTCATAAATTATAAATGAAAGTGGGTAACTGTGGTAAAGTTAATGGTAGATAGTGATATCCGATTATGATTATAAATTTTCTTCGGCTGTTTAATCACCACCTTATAGAATTCAGGGTCAGAGAGGCAAATGTAGTGTAAATAAGATTTGAAAAATACAAGAGGTTGTATAAATGTCAAGAAGAACTGTAATTATCTCTGAAATGGCATTTACTGTTTTATATTGCAGTTTTTTATGGAACTACTTTCCAAAAAACTAGAGTTGCTGAGAGCATAACCTTTGTATTTAGCGCAGTGCCTGGTACACAGGTGATGGTCATTACCTGTCGTGTTTCCTCTGCCCTTTGAGATGTAGTCATCCTTAGGTTTTGATCTGCCTTGGCAGTGAAATGACTAGCACCTTATTACTCACTCAGAGACTTGGAAGAGGCCTTGGAGATGGGTGTGGACTGGTCCCTAAGAGAAGGTTATGCCTGGGCTGAAGACAAGGAGCACTGTGAGGAGTATGGAAGGATGCTGCAAGCTGACCCCAATAAGGTCTCTGCGAGGGCTAAAAAGAGAGGCCTTCCTCAGGTAACACTCACTTTGGAGGCGCTCTGTGTTCATTTTTTTAAAATATTTTGTTTTTGCTGGGGGACAGGGAGGAATCTGTCTTCTGTGTAGCAAATATATAGCCACAGGTTTTTTTCACAGTTTATCAGAACAAACACAGATTCACTTGTTTCTCCTTTGTTCTTATTCTTTTAAAAAAGCTATCAGCAGCTTTTTCCATATGTTCATAAGATAAAACAAGATGTCATGAATTAAAAGTAGATGAGAGAAAAATGTGATATGCTTATAAGGCTTAAATGTATGCCAAAATTGCATACGTATATACTTTGACAATCTAAGATTTGGCTGGAAGTTTTCTGTTGTCTAAGGTGAAAAGAGATACCTTGTCACTTCCTGGTATCCATGAGGTAAGAGTATCCCAGATGTTTGAAATTTACTGCTAATTTCGATGGCTTTGCCATTAAAACACTGTGACCTTGGGCAAGTCTCTTTTGCCTATCTGGGTCTTGTTTTCTCATCTGAAAATTGGGATAGTTAAAGCTAGGCGAGCTCTAGTTATTAGCTCCAATTAAGGGATATGTTCTATGTTCTTTCAGTGATGGATAATGGTAGGTATCACTGAACTCATAGATGTTTCAAAAATCATTTGAACTTGGACCTTGTGTAAGAGTGAGCATTCACCAAAGTTTATCACAAAATTTCACCCTTCTCTCAATGATGAAGAAAATGTCCTTTGAGCTGCTTAATGGTCTGAGTTTCAGTTTATGAAGTTTTTAATATGTCTGTACTTCAACCAAATAATGATACAGTAAACGAAACTACAGGAGCTGCTCTACATTATTTTTATTGTGTAAATTATTGCTTTTCTAGCCTCATGAAGCATTTCTTAATCATAGAAAAATTTTTGTTATGTAAAGTTATTAGTGTGGTTATCTTTTTATTGTTATTGGTGGTTTTTTGCTTTCTTGCTATTTAAATTGATTTTTTTTAATTGGTATAGAAGCTATTTTATCAGAAATGTCTGTATTTGCAGTTGGGGACCCTGGGAGCAGGTAACCACTACGCAGAAATCCAGGTTGTGGATGAGATTTTCAATGAGTATGCTGCCAAGAAAATGGGCATTGATCATAAAGGACAGGTGTGTGTGATGATCCACAGTGGAAGCAGAGGCTTGGGCCACCAAGTAGCCACAGGTATATTTTTTGGCTTGGTGCTAAAATCCACATTTTATGGGGAACCATATAGAGATTTAAGAGAGAAAGCTCTGGAACTATACTCTATAGGTTTTTGCCCTGGTTCTCCTAAAGAGCAGTGTGACCTTGAACAAATTAAGTTCACTAGGCCTTAACTTTCTTGCCTGAAAAAAATGGGAATAATAACTATTTCATATGGTGTTGTCATAGATTAAGTGAAATAATATGTGTAAAGTGCTTATGTCAGTGCCTGACACTTAGTAAGTACTCAGTCAGTACTCAGTAAATATTGGCTCCAGTTATTTTGTTTACTCTTATAGATGACTATTATTACTATCTGACCGAGAAAGCAAGAAAGACCTGAAGTTGTAAGATTATGTTATAGACATTAATTCAGCAAATATGTCTTAGACACCTGTACTGCAAGATTAGTTGTTATAGTGGATTCAGTGATAAAGTAGGGAAGGACTCTGCCCTCACATAGTCTCATGAAAAAGTTGTGATGTTCATTAAAAAGAAAAGGTAAAGACCAGGTAATGGTTGATAAAATGTAGAGGACACCAAATAAAGTGATTAGGAAAAAAATTTCAAGATTTCAGAGGTGGCCTCAAGGACACATAACATTTGCAGTTTGGACAGTCATACACAAAGGACATTCATGACCAAAAGACAGCATGAACAAAAGCAGAGAAATAGTGGGATGACCCATTTGGATGATTTGATGTGTGAAAGGGTTTACAAATACATGAAGTTAAAGAGACATATGGAAATTATTATAAACTTTAAAATGCATATAATTCATTTTTTTATATACATTTCATCCTATGGGAATTTAATAGTTTGTGTCAGTTTGCCCCATTAGAATATTTCATCTAGCAAATACATGGAGCATTGACTAGTATTTCTGAACTTTCTTCTGAGTACTTTTTTACCCTCTGTCTTGGATTTGATTTTCCTACAGAAGACCTAGCAACTTGTATCTAGCTCTTTTACATTGTCACTGAAAATTATTTTTAAAAAACATGATAATGACAAAATTTATTTTACTATCTCTGTTCTTATTCATTCACATGCCAGGAAAGGAGTAACTAAGACCATGTTGTTGCTGTGTGTGCAACACATCTCATCCCCTTAAAAGCTCCTGGTGGACAGGTGCTGTCTTTATAGCCTGTATCGCTCCTATCACACAGCTCTAACAGAAGATTCTCAATGAACATGTTGACCAAACATGTAGATGAGCTAACAGTTGAAAGGGAAAATTGTGTTTTACTTGCTTTTTTTTATAGAATGGGTTTGAATGTAGCCTACTTTTCTGCAATAAGTCTGAATTATAAAGGGAAAGCTTGCTGATTTGGACTTGTTGCCCTTATGTTCCAGATGCCCTGGTTGCTATGGAAAAAGCCATGAAGAGAGACAAGATTATAGTCAATGACCGTCAGCTGGCTTGTGCTCGAATCGCTTCCCCAGAGGGTCAGGACTACCTGAAGGGGATGGCAGCAGCTGGGAACTATGCCTGGGTCAACCGATCTTCCATGACCTTCTTAACCCGTCAGGTACAGTTGCAGCTGCTCTTGGTTCTTCACGATGAAACTAAGTGCTTCGAAGCAGTGTAGTCTAATCAAAGCCTGTAGAATTTGGTCTTGAATCTTTGCTTAATAAATCTTCAAAATACTGGCAGAGTGTCCACAAGGTTTTGATATCTCCTTAAACTAAATGTGCAGACTGTCAGGCGTGGGGAATGAAGGAAGAGAGAAGCCAGAATTATTCCCGGGATTTTCCTTGAGTTGCGGAGAGGGTAGACGTGCTGTTCACTGAGCTTCAGAAGGCTGCGGAAGAATCCGTTCTGAAGGGTGGGCTCACGAGTAGCCATGGAATTCATGGAATGGAATTTCTGTGGTCTAAAAGATAGATTTTTGTCCTTTATGTGAAGATTAATAATACTGCTATTTTTGAACTCTTAAATCCCTCACTCCCTTCAGGAGCAGACTAACTGACATCAGTAAGTTCTGAAGAGCTGGTTCTGGCTGGTTTTAAGTTAAGCTTTTTCCCTCAGGCTTTCGCCAAGGTCTTCAACACAACCCCTGATGACCTGGACCTGCACGTGATCTATGATGTTTCTCACAACATTGCCAAAGTGGAACAGCACGTGGTGGACGGGAAGGAGCGGACACTGCTGGTGCACAGAAAGGGGTCCACCCGCGCTTTCCCGCCTCACCACCCCCTCATTGCTGTGGACTACCAGGTATGCCCTAAGCCACTGTGGCTTTAAGCAGTGGGGGCATGATTCAGAGAGTTTTAAGTAGGGGTGAATTTTAAACAGGAAAGCTGCAGTCGTGAAAAAGTAATCTGTCATTCATGGGAATGGTGACTTCTTCTCTGAAGCAGCGACTTCCCCAGCATCTGTGCTTGCAGCGTGCCATCTAAAAAGTGCTGCATGGAGAATATTTTACTCCATGAAGATGATTTAAGATTTTCTTTTTAAGGCCTTTGAATGATTGGAAGATTTAGATTAAATTCAGTCTCTTTCATTCCTCTTATCTTTTTCC
>CM053503.1:8406288-8442759 GCA_028627145.1 Eidolon dupreanum
CCTCTTCCTGGACATTGAAATCACTCAAAATTAAAGCAGGAGAGAATGACAGTGAGTCAGGAGCTAGAAATCGTCATGTAATGATGGGGAGTGATACAGACTCTAGCAGATAGTTGCAACAAGAGATCATAGGTGGTATAAATGATGATTGCAAGATTCAAAACTGGGGGGTGTTTAGGGAGGAAGGATGGGGAATGGTCTTGAAAGAACTGTGAAGAGCAAGGACACCTGTTCCACTTCTCAGCCTAATGGCTTGATGGAGTTTGAGAGAGAAACAGCTGCCACTTCAGAAAGTTGGAGGCAGTAGTAACATCCTCAGGGGAGATCCATGCTTCAGCAAGAACAAGAAGGTGAAGGGAATGTTTAAAGAAGAAAGGGTGAGAGGATTTTGCACTTGACTCAGTGGAAGGAGTTTCAGAGGCCACAGTGGAAAAAAGTCTCAGAAATTGGAAGAGGAGGGAGATAAGCCAGAAAGGGGTATGTACAGAGCCATGTGGGTAAAAGTCTGGGAGGCCTAAGCTTCCTGTGTTGACATGAATGGGAATAAAGGGGGTGTGTGATGAGATTCAGTCTATGGTAGCAAGGTGGCAAGAAATTCATGGAAGTAAATTTGTGTGTGTATGCGTATATACAGACACACAATAGCGTTAGTTATATATGTGAGTTTAATAACTTTCCATTATTGTGAAGGTAACATGTTTATTCCAGGAATTTTGACAATTGTAGAAATCTGTAAGGAAAGAAAATCAAAATTGCCAATAACTCCAACCATCCAAAGATAATTACCACTAAACGGTGGTTTGGTGCATTTCCTTCCAATTGGTGTGTATGTTTTATTCAGTCACGTTTGTTGCTTTTCTTAGTTATACAAGTGAAAAATATTCTTTGGGGAAATTTTGAGAAATACAGAAAAAATATAAAACAAGATAAGGGTGTTTATTTTACTACCCCCTTACTAACACTGAACTTAATCATCTTTTTAATCTTTGCTTGTTCAATAGGAGCACAAAATATCAGTGTTGTTTTGATGTGAATACCTTTAATTATAAGTGAAGTTTAATGCTCTTAAAGGTCCTGTTTTAAGTAGACTTTTACAATGTTGAACTGCACCCCTGCAGGCTCCTGAGTCCTATAAGAACGTGACGGATGTGGTAAACACCTGCCATGATGCTGGAATCAGCAAGAAGGCCATTAAACTGAGACCAATTGCTGTTATCAAAGGATAGAACGCTGACTATGGCCACCAGACACCACCGACCCTCACTGAGGTAGAAGTGGACTGAAATGCTCTTCGGACATCAGACTCAAGAGACCCGACAGGTTCCAAGGCTTGTCTGTGGCTGCCCATTCCAAAATGGCTGACGGGACGCTGCTGCTTCAGGGGCCAGGGTTGTACCATTACCTTCAGGGAGGAGTCACGTCACCCCCATTCGGAAAGAGATGTGGTCTTCCTCCCTGGTTGTCCCGCAGATTTTTAGAGAAATCTGGGGGGGTTGGGAATAGGTCAGGAAACTGCCTTACTGAGTCATACAAGTCTTTAATTATCAGAATGGACTTCTCAACACCGAGCTCTCGCTACATCCTGAGAGGTGTCATGAAGAACATTCTATTAAAGAAGAAGGTTTTGGATTATTTTCTTGCTGCTCTCCTTTTGTCACTTTGTTTATTCATCTACCATCTATCCCCTTTTCCTGCACTGAGCAAAACCCTAAATACCACTCTTAGTACCTATGGGGTTATATCAAGATATTAGATGAATATATAACGGGACACATAGAGGAGGGAATATGTGGAAATGTAGGCATAGGGACCCAAAAGATAAAATAATTTTTTGTAGACTTGCTACCTTTCTCTTTCTAAATGTAAGGCAGAATTTTGACTTACCTACAAAATGGCATCAGCTAGTATCTGTCATTAATTAGGCCTGGTCTGGAAAACTTTTGTTGAATAATAACTTGCACAGCAGCAGCAGAGAGCCACACATAACACTGAATATCTTTACATTGGTGATCGAATTATTATGAAGGCAGTAAATGACCACATCTGTTAACAGTTGCCGTGTTGACAGGTTGACTGGTCTTGTGCCACCTCATTAGATTTCGTGTTATGTACCGTGACGCCTCAGAGATGATAAATAATATGGGTTATTAATGCCTTAGTTGAGTCCAGATAGCTAATAAAATAGAAAAATTTAACAAAGTTGCAATATGTTCTTTATATTTTGTGCTTAATAATTTATAGCTTAGGACAGTTAGTGTCTGTACTTGAATCACTTTGGACAGCATTGCTATTTTTCTGATTCTCTCCCAAGGTGCTTTCAGAGACTCACCCTAAAAAATATTCTTTCCTAAAATTTATCCCTCAACTTAAAAACTTCCCATTGGAGTATCTTCTAGATGCTATTTGGAAGGCTGGAGAAAAGCAGACTTCCTCTGAAAAGTGTATAATATGAAATAACATAGCACGTCTTTACTCTGAGCACTCAGTAACTTAAAATACTTTTGATGGTAGAGTTTGAACGTTATCAATAAATAGTTAGGAATCTTAGCACAATAATTATAGGTCACTTATGCCTTCAGATTAGACCAGTGACTGTTGTACACAAATGACGTAAGGACACAAGTTACCAGTGAACACTGGAGGGTGTTTAGAGATGAGAAAGGGGCTTCTGGCAGGTGCTAGATTCTGTGGAGATGGGACGACACTGACGTGTCTGTGTAGACACCCTCTCTCACTGGGCTTGCCTGATGACATGTCACTTGAAACTAATTCAAAGCAGTGTCCCAAAACTAACTGATGTCAGTGCAAGAAATGTTGCAGATCCATTTTATTAGATGCCTTGAAAGTAACTCTTCAGAGAGGCGAGGAAGGAAATAAAGAAAATGAATGGTTTATGCGGTGGCGTTTCTGCTGTCTAAGTGTTTCTGTGTGTAGCATTTCCAGTGAAGTTGGCCCTATTAATGACCATAGAAAGTAGTGGTTAATACTTTGAGTTCAAAAAGAAAGGTAAAGACATTGTTTTCCTTGTTGGAAAGAGTATTTTCCAATTTGAGACAAAAAGCCACTTTAAAATAAATGTTCAAATGAAGCTGAAGTAACCAGCTGTTTTTATTGCCTGGAAAGCACTGACATTCACACACTGATAATAGGCTGTGTTATTCAATTATCAGCATATGGTTAGGAAAACCAGTTCATGAGGCATAAACAAAATATGAACACTCATTTTCCAACTTTGTGAATATTTCATGGAGCAACAAGGAAGTGAAGATTTAAATATTGAATAAAATTGTCCAGATTTAGGACTTGCCCACGTTGATCTTCATATAACCTTTGAAAACCTGAGCACAAGATGTTTTTTAGCTTTTTCTATTTTTTTCTGCTTAAAATTTCATTTTTTTTCTTCATGTTCATCTTGAAGTATTTCTCCTATTTATGAAAATTGCTTGTTAGCATCATCTGTATTACAGAAACATTTACGGCTCTGTGCCTGATACTCCAATGCACAACTCACAGCCCATTCTATCCTTATTTCTTACTTATGTCCTTATTTTTGCATCTGTTCCAGTGCTAAACTATATGGGAATTTCATGTTGTCCAGAGATCATGCTATTAATTATCAGTCTGGCACCTTGGAATGCCAAGTCCTTATGCCAGATTCTGATCTTTAAAAGCTCTTGCTCTAAAACTACCATCTGAAACACCAGAGATCCAAGACAGTTATGTTATAAGGGGGTCGTGTTACAGAGAAGTGAATGGTGATTTCGATTGTAACTTGCAGATAGGTAGTAAATGGACAAAGTGCCAAGCATTAGATAATGACTGTTAACATTACCAGTGGTTGGATAAGTCGTATTATCTGGTGTGAGGCAGAGAGGAACACAGCACCATCTCTGAGATGTTCCTGCTGAGAAGGCACAGCCTGAGTCTGGTCGTGAGCAAACATCAGATGGACCCAAATAAAGGGCCCTCCTACGGAATGAAGGCCTGTGCACTCAAAACGCAAGGAAATGAAAAGCCAAGGAAAGGCTGACAAACTGTTCCAGAGTCTGAAAAGACATGACAACTGAAGGAAGGCAATATGTGTTCCTAGACAGGATCCTGGACCAAAAAGAAAAACCCGACGTTGTTGGCACAGTTGGTGAAAATTGAATAGGAGCTGTAAATGGGTCAGTAGTGATGTCAAGGTTGATTTCTTGATTTCTTGGTTATGCAGGGTAGTGTCCTTGTGTAATATTGTGATTATATAATAAATCTATTTGGTCTTCATTCCGTTTCTGGCTCAGAGTTCCTAAAACCCTTGGAAATTCCTAAGTGGTAAGAAGGATAAAGGTGTCTTATTATTATCATAACAAGCCCCTTTCAGCTACACCTGAGTTTATGTTAATGAGGTGACTTCTGGAAAGCCCCTGAGGATGGGGGCTGGTGGCAGGAGAACCAACCATGTGATTAGGGGCTGGAACTTTCAGCTCCACCCCAACCTCCAGAGAGGGGAGAGGGCAGGAGATTGATGTCAATCACCAATTACCAGTGATTTAATCAACCGTGCCTAGGTAGCAAAGCCTCCATGAAAACCAGACAGACAGGGTTCTCAGAGCTTTCAGATTGATGAACCAGAACGCATGGCACATCCCAAACTTCCAGCACAAGAGCTCCTGTGTTTTCAACCCTTCCAGGCCAACCCTTATGCATCTGATCCATCCGACTGCTGTTCGTTCATATCCATTAATACCCTTCGTAATAAACTGGTGATCTAGTAAGTAAACTGGTTTTCTGAGTTCTGTGAGCTGCTCTAGCAAGTTAATCAAGCTAGATGAAAGGGTTATGGGAACCTCTGATTTATAGCCAGTCAGTCAGAAGCACAGGTAATGACTTGAACTTGGATTGGTGTCTGAAGTCTTGTAGGACTGAGCCCTTCACCTGTGGGATCCAAGGCTATCTCCAGGTCCATAGTGTCAGGATTGAGTTAAATTGTAGGACATCTACTTAGGGTCCACTGAGAACTGGAGAACTGCTTGATGACGTTGCAAAAAACACGTTGGACCTTGTTTGGAAGCAGTACATCCTGGGGTGCTTAAAGATGCAGAAAACAACTAATGATAATTAGCACTTTATTCAGAGAGGGCAAAGGAGCAAATTCAGTAAAATATAAACAGTCAAGAAATGTGGGTAAATGGGGATATGGGAGTTCTCTATACTATTCTGGCAACTTTAAGTTTGAAATAATTTAAAAGTAGATTGATAAATAGATCATTTTAAAACAGAATGACATCTCATATACAAAGTATGGTAGGTCATTTGCCAGCACAGCCACAATAGTTTCTCCTATTCTGGATGCCTCTTTGCAATGTGGCTTTGCAGTCTCTCCCATCAAGAGGTGGACTCTGTTTTCCTTCTCTTGATCTGCACTGACTGGCCTTTTGACTTGCTTTGACCAGAAGAATGCACGTATGTGACTCCTGAGCCTTTGGCCTCCAAAGGCCTGGCAGCCTCCAGGAGATCATCAGACCTCCTTGAGGATGAAGGACCACATGGAGAGAGGCCATCTTAGGCCATTCAGTAATTCCAATTATTTCTCAATTGTGAGACGTAATAAAATGTAACTTTTGGAGTGGCTTATTATATATTAGAAAACCTAGCATTTTACTGTTTCCAACATTATACTTAAGAATTTAATCAACATGTTGAATGGAATTTTTCCTGAGAGTAAACAGTAGTTGTATCTCTCTGTAAAGCTATCCCTATCTTCCGTTAGAGAATTAATTTACATGGGTTAATAGTGATGATAGCACTTTCTAGTTTATAGAGGTTTTAGACTTACGTAGCCTCATTTCAGCTTTATCATGAGCTTGTGAGATGGAATAGGTGTTACAATTCTTAATTTTACAGATGAAGAAATAGGTTCAGAGAGGTCATGTCACTTGCCCAAGGAAACACAGCTAAAGTCAGGACCAGAATCCAGGTCCTTAATTCTTGGTCAGGGTAGAGCTGAAGTTGTGGGCCTTCTGTAGGAAACGTTTTGCTCTCCCTTCAGATGTCAAACTAGAATTATATAAGGAAGTGTTCTAATATTCTGACTCAACCTCGGTTGCTATAAATGCCAATGGGGGTTGAGGGGGATCCCCTAAACAGCCAGGGCCCTAAATGCACTTTATTCTACTTGTTTCTCATTTTTTTTTTTTTAACATGGATATTGAGCTGGGAGTATGGTGACCATGGGTCTCAAAAAAGAAGAGCTTGTAGGGGAAACAATGCTGGTCTTCAAACATGCTTTTATGATTGACAGTTATCTAGTCATTTGAATCTGCACAGGACTGCTTCAGAACAGTGTAAGAAGAGATGTTGGAAATAAGTGAAAAGTAATTAAATTACAAAAATCTTGGCTTTATTTTTATTCTCAGCATTATCACCACCTGAAACATTATTTATGCTTGTATATTGACTCTTCCTAATATTACACTCCATGTGGGTAATCAGTAAATATTTGCTGATTAATGACTATTCGAATGAACAGATGGATAAAGAAAGACCAAGGAGACAGTTTGCTACCACTCCTCCATATAAATTACTTCACTCACCTCTCTAAGCTTCAGTTTCCTCATCTTTAAAACAGAACTGATACATGATAATACATACTTCATAGGAATGTTACGACGATTGGATGAGAGTAATATATGTAAAGGTCAGCCTGCCTTGTGGTAAGCCCTCAAGAAATGTGGGCTGGTGGAGAATTTCTGTCCCTAGACGTATTTTGAGAGAAGAGATATGCTTCTGCCCTGCATGGTTTAATCTTTCATTTCTCTAAAACTCCTAGGGTTGAATCAGGTCATTTCCCAAGGCCCTTTCCAGTCCTATGACACTGAGATAGGATTTCTTTTTCGGAGATTTCCCCACTGTCAGGGAAATGAGAACTGTCTTCAGGAGCGGCCCCCTCAAGGCTTGCTCTGCAGGCAGAAACCAGTCTCTAGAGTTGTATGTCCGGACACACCTCCTTCTGCTGCAGCTGGGGTTTCACTTTGGTTAATGAGAGTGAGTCACCCAACATGAAAAGACCGCTGACAGATTTTCACCAAAGGACGCAGCTAAATAGCTACGAAAGGATTAAAAACCGATCTCAACCCCCAGACAGCCTGCGAGTCAAACACAACACGGCTCAGCAATAATAATCAAAGAGCCGGAAATAGTTTTATGGGTTCCTGGGCTAATAAAGAAAATACAAAGCAACTTTAGGCCCCCTACCCTCTCCCAGCAGCCTGTCCGCCTGACGTGAGGATGAAAGGATTGGCGATGGCTGGTACAGAAGGGTGGAGAGCGGTCGCTGGGGCTTCTTAATCCATTTTTGGAGATGGCAATCATGACTTTGGGAGTTTTGAAGGAGACCTTGGTCTAGACAGAAAAAGCACAGTAAGCTTTTGAAATGTACCATCTGATACCTTGGTCGGCTTGGTTGTGGCTGAGTCATGGTGACTCATCCTATGCAATGCTTTCCCAGCCTCATGGGACTTTGCTCTCAAATTTAATTTGAGGCTTAAAGCACCTGGAGTCAGGAGAATGACAATTAAGCTCAATTGTCCAGGGTTGAAGTTATGCTACCAACAGATCAAAAACTGCTGGCCAAAGGAGCAGACCGGATTTAAATGACCAAAGGACATTTCAATTCTGCTCTCCTCCAAACCCTGTTCTTTTTTTCCCAGGTTATTTTATTCTACTTCCCCATCCCCAGAAATTCCACAAAGGGAAGAAAATAAGGTACCATTTTCTTTCTCTCCAGCCCCTAATCCTTACTCTGTATTGGTTGTTCTGTTGATGTTTTGCTAACTGAGAAGGGTATTATTTTTTAACCTCAGAAGCCATGGACAAAAGTGAATTAATAAATTATTGAGCATCTGTTGTTCGCTGCCAGACTCTTGGGCAAGGTGTTGCATATATTATCATTGTCTCATCTAACAAACACTGTAGAACTTCCCAGAGTTACCTGTAGTCACAAAACTATGAAATATGGAATAAATACAAATATTTTAAACTTTGTGTCATCACAGAGGAGATTTGTGCCAACTTTTTAACTAAGTCGTTAAAAACTGTTAACAATGCTTTTGAAACTAGGCATTACCTAAGGAACAATACTAAACCCGTATCGTCACACCTTTCACACGATCCCCATTTTCATCGCTGTTACCTGGACGTGGCAGATCCTGCTCCATCTCCTTCATGACTTCAGCACCTACCTTAGTCTTCATCTGAATCCATCACCTTCCAAACCCCTGACCTCCCAATTCTTTAATCTCTCCAGTTCCTAGGACTTCACCTCCACTTGACTTCAGGGTTGAAGTTATGCTACCTTGAAGCCTTGTCACCTATGAGTCTTTCAATCAACTAGGACTTTCAGCTGTAAGACCTCAGGCTCAGAACTATCTTTGATAAACCATCTTTTCTGCCAACTAATTTCCCTTTACTTCATCCCAGTTCTCTTTCTCGCTTCCCTGTGAAATATCTGGAAAAGGCGGTCTTCGTCTTACCTCTGCTTTCTCATCCCACCCCTTTTATGCTCTTATAAAGGTCTCTAGAGGTCTTTTAATGGCTAAATCCAATGAGTTCCTCTAACACTTCGACTCTCTGACACCTCCCATTCATAGGAACCTGTCACACTTCCTCCTTATAAAATGTTATCCACTTTTAATTGCCATGATCTCCTACTAGCCTGGTTTTCCTTCTAACTTCTTAGTTCTTTCTCTTCAAAGACATTTCTTCTGCCACTCTCCTTCAGGGTAGGCCTGCCCTAGCTTTCTTCTCTTTTTCTCATCAATATTCTCCCTGGAAGCTCTCGCCTATTTCTATTACTACCTATATGTATGTGACTCAGGTCTACAGCTTTGATGTCCCTCCTGACCTTGATGCCAGCATTTACAACTGCTTATGGACAGGAGTAGCCTATCAGTATTTCAAACCCAGCATCTCCAAAAGAAGACTGGAACCTTTAAATCTCTTTCTGTGGTCCCCATTTCAGTTGACGGGAACTTCTCAGAGGTGTCTTTAACTTCTCTATCTTCCTCATCCCTCATCCCTCTTCTCTGAGTTTCCAAGACCTATCAATGCTACTCCCACGTGGTCTCCCAGTCCATCCTGTCCTTCCCATTCCCACTGCCACTGACTTAAGTTAAGTTCTCACTTCCTCTCTTAACTATTGCAAAACCAGATTGGCCAGCTGCTTCCTGCCACTTCAGTGAGTGATCCTCAACCACAGCACCAAACAGTTTACCCTCTTTCCAAACCCCCCCCCCACAAAAATCAATAGTTTCCCATTGTCTAAAAAATAAAGTTCAGTTTTTTTTTAGCCTGGCTTTCAATGCCTTCTAGACCCTTGTCTCAGCCATCATTTCTGGTCTCCTGTTACTCAGCTTCTACTGTCCAAACACAGCTGCTTTCTAGGCATCTCTGTTCCCCTTGGACCTTCTGCCTGGAATTCTCATTGCATTTTCACCTGCCCAATGCTGCAGCCTCCAAAGGTTCCCCTCCTAGGTCTCTCCTGACTGGACGCTGAAACAAATTCCTCTTTTCTCTGCATTCTCGTAGCATTTTTCATTTTGGACATCAATTAAACCACTTATACCTTTTTTCCCTCATGTTCAGGCAAAATGGGTCACTTTTTCCTCCAGACTGTAAGATTCTTTAAATTCCATTTAACAAAAGATGATGATGCCTTTATTTTTATTTTTTTTTAAATCAGACATTATCTAGAACTGAGAAAGAGTAAGCTGCAGCTCTGGATCTTTCTAGTGGGAAAGAGGCTACAGAAAGAGAGAGCTGCTATGCCACGTGGAGGAAGTGGGCACATGGGCATGTTTTACGTTTCCCTCAGTCTAGAACTTTTCACATGCCAGACGAATGGCATTTCAAGCTGTAAGGCCCAAAAGATGATGCAATCTAATCTTCATGTGTCCTGGCATAGGGAAATGAGACCAAAGACATTAGGGACTCAGTGAGTGGCAGAGCTGGACCAAAACCTAGGCCAGGGCACACTGCCACACCCCGTCACAGCCCCTCCTTCTTTGTTCACAGCAATTAATTAGGGTTATGAACCACAAGGAATAGTCCAAAGCAATAAATTACAATCAATGGATATGTCTGGGCTGAGTGGCCAAAAAACATGGAAGATCTTGAAGGCCTTGTAAATGTTTCCCCTTCAATGGATGCATCATTTTCATAAAACTCCCCTCTATTGCTTCTACATAACTTGCCAATTAATTTTGTTTATGTCCAGTATTTTCACCATAGGATCTTTGCTGTAGACATCTTCGCCGCAAGCGTTTTTACTGCAAACAGTTTCACTGCACAACTAATTGGCCCTAAGGCTATTTTGCCATAGAAAAGATAAAATCATGAAAAATAAAAGAGGGACATTAATTAAATAAATAACAAGAAAATCAAAAGGAGTTTATTGTGAAATACAAAATATTTGAGTACATTTAAAATGTGTATAGATTCATGCGAATACTGTGCAAATAACTTATTTTATTTTGTGGATTGTACCTAGATACCTGTTCTATGGGAAATGTGGGTTCAACTGTGCACTCTCAGAGAGGGTCCTCAGCCTCTCTTTCTCCTCCCAGTGTGGTGGGGTTTAAAATAAGAAACTAACTCTTTGAGGCAAATCCTCATTTGAAAGAAATGCTAACTATTTTAAGACCATTGCCACCATCACATCTTCTCGTCACTGTATTGACCAGTATGAGGGCTAGATAAGATCTGCATGTCATATGAAAATGGGAGTAACTGTGAACACTTGTCCGTGGAGAAATGAAACCAAACTGACAACTAGCTGCAATACATTAAGTCAGATGAACGCAGTTGGAGAAATGAAGCCAACCAACCAATCAAACATAACCCAAACTGTCGACCTGTTATTTTATATTTTTTTCCTGCAAAATTGCCTTATGGCCAATTAGTTATGTGGTGAAAATGTTTGCAGCAAAAACGATGGGGGCAAGGATGTTGAGGCGAAAGTGCCTGGGATCAGTTTTGTTCTTTTTGAAAGTGAAATGGTTCTGTGGTTGATGAAGCATTCATTCACAGGAAAACAGAAGACTGAACGTGTTGAAAGGTCTCATTCCTGGATTGGTGCTCCCCCTGTAAGCCATCAGGAAGGTTCCAGAAAAACTGCCTGATTTTTTTTTTTCCTCTAAAAAAAGTTGTATGATTGAGATGGAATTTTAGTTTATTTTTTTCCAAAAGGTTTCTCAAAACAACAAGTATTGGAGAGGATGTGGAGAAAAGGGAACCCTCATACACTGTTGGTAGGATTGCAAATTTGTACAGCCACCATGGAAAACAGTAAAAATGGATCTATCTTTTGACCCAGCAACTGCACTTCTGGGTATTTATCCAAAGAAAAACAAAACAATAATTTGTAAAGATCTATGCATCCCTGTCTTCATGGCAGCGCTATTTACAATAGCAAGATATGGAGGCAACCTAAATGCCCATCAATAGACAATTGGATAAAGAAGTTATGGTTCATATATACAATGGAATATTACTCAGCCATTAAAAAAATGAAATCCTACCATTTGCAACGATATGGATGGACCTAAAGGTGAGTGAAATTAGAAAGATAAATACCATATGATTTTACTTATGTGTGGAATTTAAGGAACAAAAGGAACAAACGAAACAAAAACAGACCCACAAATACAGAGGACAATGAGGTGATGGCCAAAGGGGAGTTGGATTGGGGTGCTGGGAGACAGGAGTAGAGGGTTAAAGAAGTACAAATTGGTAGTTGATAGATGGTCACGGGGATGGGGAGCCTGGCACAGGGAGTGCAGTCAGCAGTGAGGTAACGGCTATCTGTAGAGCCAGAGGGAAGACAGAGTAATCAGGGGATCATTTCATAAACTGTATAAATGTCTAACCAATGTAGTGTATACTTGAAACTGATTCTTTTAAAAAAAAGGTTTCTATAAAAATCATTGCCTTATTCTCAAAAGGGCTTCTAACAAAATCACATTAAAAGTCTCTTGAGGAATTTTATCCAGAATGAAGTTTTCTTTTAAAATTCTCTTTGTCCTCTTTATAAGCCACTCATCTCAGCAAAGTATATTTGTTCACTGATTTTATACATTATTTAAAGAAGGAAATGAAAAGTCTTTCTTTTTTTTTTCCTGCACTTATAAAGCAATCACATAGCCTGTGTAGATTAAACAAAATATACTCTTTTATTGTTATTATTCCTACTTTAGAAAAGTATCAAGGTACTAGGCCATAGCTGGAGCAGAATAAAGGAATGGAGAGTGTGATTACTGTCCAACCAAGACCCCTAAAAAAGTCTCTCAAGTTTCTTAGGGCCCTAGTTATTAGCATCTCCTCCAGCTCACCCAAGAAGGTAATATGGGTGTCCCTCCCCTGCCTTTTTTCCCTAATGAATAAATATATCTCACCTAGGCTTGCTTCATTGAAACTCCCACATGAAAGAACAACCTGCCTAGAGACTAAAATGGATATATTGTAGGAGTGTGTGAAGTTGTAACTAAGTGATGGGTAAGAGAAGACAGCTCTTACATCTTGTTCATTCAAACCCAAAGGCTCCCCCTCAAGAAAAAGGAAAGTTGCGTTGTGAATCACTGCACAGTATTTATCTGCACAGCCGGAAATAACAGAATGCCATTATAACTCTGTTATAACTAGTAATTTAGAAATACTAGCAATTATACTTTTAACATGGATTCAGCATTCCACTGATAATATTTGCTCAGAGCAAGGGAAGGGAAGGGAAGGGTGACAGCAAGTCTGGGCTATGGGGTCAGACAGACTTGGGACTGGGTCTCAGCTCAACTAATCATAGGACCACTTAACTCATTAACCTGGGCAAGCAGGTAATGTCTTTGAGCTTCATTTTTTTAAAAGCCACAAAATATGTGTCATACCCACCTCACAGATTTATGAGAATTAAATAGGACACAATGTAGAAAGCACACAACATAATTCCTGGTGTGTAAAAGATGTTCACTGCATATTAGCTTCCCTCAGTTGTCACATCTGTAAAAAGAGGGTAATAAATCCTCCTTCATGAGGCCAGTATGGGGATGAAGTGAAATAATTCCCTGGAAGGGCTCACCACTGTCAGTTTTGTCTTTTTGTGCATTTCCTAGCGTCATTCCCCACCCCCACACCAAAGGTGCCTGGTGGAAAGGGCAATTCAGCATATTAGAAAATAACTTTAGAGAGAGGAAGTTTATTTCTTATGTTAACAAGCTTTTGACTTATCTACTAAATTTATAATTGTTTCTCAGGGGGAAAAATGACCAGAATTAAGTATTTTTAAAAGACTAGGAACAAGTCTAAGTCACTAGATAATTTCAATATACCCGGAAGGCCTTGCGCAATGAGTGATAGAACTTTGAGACTGCACCAACCTCAGCGCATCCCATTCAACCACCTAAACTTTCCTTTTTTTTTTTTTTTTAAGTCACAATGTCACTTCAATTGAACCAAAATCAGATGGAATGAGAACCAGGGGAAAGGAGTGCAAAGAAAAGGAAAATTTAAAAAAGCAGTGGACAAAAACTACTGAGAGGAAAAATAAGTTTTCATACCAATCTGAATTCTCTTCCAAAAAGATCATCCACACCATCTGTTATTATCTGCTAAATGCTATGAAGTTTCCAAAAAGCCACTTTTTGATAAAACAGAATATAGCAAATGTAGACCGTCCTCCCTAACACCATCGTTCACAAAGTCAGCAGCATGGGCTGGTCTAGCGTCACTCTCTGGCACGGGTGTTAGCTTAGAGTCACCTTAGAGTCAGCTTAGAGTCACCTTCACCCAAAGCGCGGTGTCGATTACATTTCTAATACAGTTTCCAAAGAAAGGAATGCAGGAAAACCTTCCTCATCCTAAGAACTGTCATTTATTTATTTATCTTTGGCAAGTTCTTCGGTTAAGATTGGATTGATTTCAATAGTTATGTACATAATTTACCCACACAGCTGACTGTGGGAAATCCCCGTTGTTATTGCCCTTTATGTTTTCAGAACGAGGTGCTCAGAATATGGTACGGTTTGCATTTGAGAAGTCCAGGAAAAGAGTGTCTTTAATAGGCACCTTTAAGTTGCAGGCACAAAAACGAACAATGAGGGGGGAAAACCCGACCAGAATGTCAAAATATCTTTTTTCCTAAAGCACTAATTTCTTATTGCTAAGATTTTTTCCCCCCCTGGAGGAAAAGCCAGATTAAAAGTGCATCCACCGTTGAAGAGAACCTTGGACCAGACTGCAAAGGCGCGCCGTGCAGTGGGCGCGGGGGTCCGGCCGCTCACTAGCTGCCCACCTCCTCGGGCTCGCTGCAGGGCGAAGGCGCCGACGAGGCTTTGGACTCGCCATCGCTGTTGCATTCGGGCCTGCGCAGGGGTCCCGCCGGGCCCTCCGGCCCCCGCGCGTGGCGCTCCAGCAGCTCCTGGAGATGCTTGATGTAGCCGATGGCGGCGCGGAGCGTCTCCACTTTGCTGAGGCGCCTGCCCGCCAGCTCCCGGGGCAGGTGGTCGCGGAGGCGCGCGTACCCCTCGTTCACGCAGCGCACCCGCTGCCGCTCGCGCTCGTTGCGCTTGCGGAGGAAGGCGGGCTCCAAGGCGCCGTCCAGCGGCAGGGGCAGGTAGGGCCGTCTCGGGGCGCCGCGTGCGGCATCCAGATGCAAGGAGACCCTGAACGCGTCCCTAAGTGGGACGCGGGTTAGGGTCCCCGGCAGGCCCAGGGGCACCTGGTGGAGGGAGTATGGCAAGTTCAGCAGTCCGGCCGGTTTGCGTTTCTCCATCATTCGCCGACAAGCCAACAGATCACCCAGAAGCTTAATCTCTCAGCAGAAAACGAGGCTGCAAATCTTCGGGTCCATTCAGACTGCCTGACACAGATGGTCTGTTTTTGGAGAAGTTTCTGGGTCCGGAAACTAGGTTCCGGAACAGGCTTCAAGGAAAGTTTGCATGATTCCGTGAACTCATTGCACTCCTCGATCCTTTTATAAAGGTCCAGACGAAGGTGCTAGGCAAAGATTCGGGACCCCTAATCCACACTTCAAACCCCGTCTTCCTCTCTGATTGTCTTCTTTCAAAAGATTTAAAGAAAAAAAAAAAGGTGTGGGGGGGGTTTCTCCACTCGGTCCCTTAGCTTGGAAATGTGAACGCACACCAAACAGAATAATCTTCCAAACCACCTAAGCTTTTCAATTACTGTAATCCACTGATCTGGGTCTTCAAGAGCAGAGGAATCTTAAAGGATTCAGCAAAGGCCCTCCCAGGAACCAACACATCTCCGTGGCGGCTGAGCGAAAGATCACCAGAGGCTTGCTCCTTGAAAACAAAACTTGACTGCCTTTTGTGGTTTCCGGCGTCCAGGGCATTATAATGGAAAGGGCTTTTAGACTGTTTGCAAACCTACGCTTGCTCTTTCATTTCTGGGGAGGTGGAAGGAAGACCTCATCAAAGGAAAGGCTGCTCCCTTGTGGTTACAAGATGTGTCAAGTCAAGGAGGACCCTAGGAAAGGCTTGAGGGTTTTCTTCTCTGAGGCCAAATCTTTTAAAAACTCAATTAGACTTTTTTTTTTTTTGAAGGGAACAGAAAAGAAATATACTTTAGTGACGAATGTAAGGGTCTGCCTATTATGCTTTAACTTAACATTTAATGCAGGGCGCTTTATGTATTTGTGCTACTTTTGAGAAGCACATAAAAAGACAGCAGTAACAAACACTTTTAGCCAAAGTTATTTCTCACAGTGCTTACTGTAAACACAGTTTAAACACTGCTTTCCGACCTCTTCTAATCCCACTCAGGATATAAGGACATCATCTGTTCCTACTGTAAAGAGTATATTTCTATTGTATTCTTTTTATCATAAAAAAAAAAAAAAGATGCGATTTCTTTTCTCCCTTGGGGGCAGGAAAGCAACGTTTGAAAGGTGGAGAACCCCAATTCCAGAGAGAAAGGGTGGTGGCTTTGAAGACTTTTCTTTTTAACACACAACCAAAAATGAATAATTAATCCACCCATGCTGGCGAAGGGCTTTGAAGATGAAAGTGTCATTAAAAATCCAACTGTACTGGTTAATGTCAAAGAATGTATTATCATACTGAAAAATCAGATTTCCTGTTCTGTAAACCAGCACATTAAAGGCAGCTTCTACTTTAAAAGTCCGACTTAAAAACAAGAGAAGCAAAAACCCCCTACATTTACCATCAGACTTTCTGCCTATTCCTCAGGAGCCAAGGTGTCGCCCTAACATGTTTTTTTGACAAGTCCTATGCTTCCCTGTTTACTCTAAATGATCTGCCAGAAGCAACTGGAAAAACACTTCCATCAAGGCAAATAGAAATAATTATTCCTTTCAGGCATAAGTTAGTCACATTTTGAAAGCTTTAGCTCCCTGTGAGGCTTGTACCTGCAAACAAGCTAATATATCATCTCGATTTCTCAGTAGAGTTAGAACAATCAGGAGAAAGCTCTTTCTATTGGGAGAAAAGCCCATCAAAGGGGCAGATAGATTAGACCACAGGGTGCTTTGCGACCATGTCCAAGATGCTCACCTTTATTCTAAGAGTAACAGGAAATGAATGAGGTATTTTGAGCAGGGAGTTCATGTAGTTAGTAAAACGTTTTCAAAATGATCACTACTGCAGTGGAGAATAGATTGGGAGCAAAAGGAAAACAGTCAAAAGATATCATTTTTCATCCTCAGACTGGCAAAAATTAAAAAGATTGCTAACATCCAGGGCAGGCAAAGATTTGGGGAAGCTACAGAAGCATAAAATACTATAAGCTTTTGGGAGAGTAACTATTAAAATTAATAGTGTATATCACATCTCCTTTGACCCAGAGAACCCTATGATTTTGTCTTACCAAAAATAAATGCACCAGTATGGATCTATATTTACAATAATATTTATTGCAACATTGTTCATAGTGATTTTTAAAAAAGGAAACAGCCTGAATGTCCATTAATAGGAAAAGAACTAATCTTTTAAAATAGCATGCTATTATTAACAATAATGCATTAGAGCTATATGTAAGAACTTGCAGAAATATCTATAATGTAAGTGAAAAAAAAAGTTGCAGAGTAATGTATGCAACTTGAAGTTAAACTATTTTTCATAACATACAAGCCTTGATATACGTTTGTGCAAGCACAGAGAATGAGGTGGAAAAACAAATACTAAAATTTGTCATCGGTTACCTAAAAAAGGTGGCATTGGGGATGAAAGAGGGTGTTCATTGTTCTTTATGGATCTCTCTACTGTTTAATTTATTACAAAAATCACATATTACTTTTGTATTTTTTAATACAATGAAGTTTAAAATAATAAAAGACTATATAGAAAACTTAAAGGACACCCCTGATCTGACCCAAACCAACAGCTTTATCATGATTATAATTTAAAGCTCTTGGACCAGGTTTACTGGCTGTTTGTAAATTCTAACTCTGAAAAAATAAATACCAATAGGACTTTGTTCTCCCCCCTACTAATATCACAATCTAAAATTGTCAGATCATGATCCTATAGGGGTCTTTTAGTGGGGTCCAAGTATGTTATAATGTATCTACATGGCCACAAAAAATGCTGATAGTCTTTCTTTTGTTTTTTGAAGGTATAAATGCATTGCAAATACATGGCTTTTCCAGTAAGAAGCATTCTTTTACTCACATATGAAGGAGAGAGGGGGAGGCTGCCTTCTCTAGTATATGAGATCAAAAGAGGAGGTTCTGACTCCTAATCACTCTCCAGTTAGTTTTGACCCAAACAAATATTCTCTCAACCTTTAAAGAGGTCTCTCATAAGACTGGCTAGATCGAGTTACAGGTAGCTAAACCTCCAAGGACACTTGGGACTAAGTGTGTGTAGTCAGTCCCAGGTAGATCTAGGGAATGCAAAGTCACCAAAAATCAGGTTCAGTAGATTTAAAGGTATCTCTAAGGCCAAAGAAAACATCAACCCCTAAAACTCAGATCCTTCATCACCGGCTTGAAATATGTGAGATGAAGAGATTTTAATTGGCTCTTCCTGTGAAATATTTGATATCACATAATTGATTTGGGTTTCCTAGGCTCATGGCACCGAGGTGTTCACACTCGCCTGGCCCTGTACCTGCGATTTGCATCAGCTGTCACAAGGGGGGACAGGGAAGCATATACAGTATTATGACCTCCTGATAGAAAGCAGATTTCTCACAGGTGTAGCTCACTAAATCTCAAACTGATTATCTAACAAGATTCTATTCTCTTAGTCCTTTTCTATATAGGTCAGGCATAAACTATCTGTGTTACCAGGTGCAACATCCACCTGGGGTCTTCGAAGTTACCACTAAACTTTGAGACTCGGTAAGACTGCCATGCCCACATGTAGCATCAGATTCGTTTGGAAGGATCTGGGCCTAGAAGGACAGTTTGGAGCAGGGCAAAATTAGGCGTTCCACCTCCTTGAGAGTCTATGCAGCAATCATGTAGCTGTTCCTCCCTAACCTGTCTGCAGCCAACTGGCAGCTCAGGTGCCAGGAAAGATTTACACCAGGCTTCAGTGGCAGCTGCTCTGACTTAGAAGTCTCATATCCCCTGGGAGTCAATATTTCTTACAACCTCACAGGTGTAGCTTCCAGAGACCTACCAGGGTCCAATTAAAGAGTCTTCACGCTCTGGAAAGCCCAAAGCTATGATCTCCCATCAGGTAATTATAGTTTTGCCAGTCCAAATGCAATTCGCCAATCAGGTAATTGCTCTAATATAAGTAATTTTGCCTAACGACATAGCCGACAATTCTATCTTTATCAGGTTTCAGAAGAACAGATAACAGAAGGTTAACTGAAGGCCAAATTGCCATGCAGAAGGGTAAAAGCTTTAATTCATTACACTTTATTGTAAAGATAATATAATGTATAGCAAGATATAAATAATCACAAATATTTAGGTACAATTTATCACTGTTTTTTTTTTCATTCTTCTCAAACACTGTGCATTTTAACCTTGTCTCTTCAGTCTTTTGTCATATAGAAATGTAAAATTTTGATGTAGTCAAAAACATTAATTCTTTCCCTATAGTTTTTTTTCTTATTTAAGGCTACCTTCTTTAACCATAAATTTTATAAGGCCTTTACTCACCTTCATAGCACCTTGGCGGGAATTAGCAAAAAGCACAAAACTCAAGCCTTGGAGAATGGATAGGTGACTCTACTACAATTCATCTGGAAGAACCATTGAGTAAGGATGCCCAAATTTGGAGAAGATAAGCAAAAAGGTAAGATGAACTTTTAATATTCAGGAAGAAAAAACAAACTTGGGATTCTAACTGGGATTGTGTTAAATGACAGGTTAATTTGAAGAGAACTGACTTTTTTTAAAAACAGCAAGTCTCTCTTTTATGAACGTAGAACACATTTACTCAGATCTTTTTTGCCCTTTAATAAAGTTTCACAGGTTTTCTATGTAGAACTTACATGTTTCTTGTTCTGTTTATCTCAAAATGTTGTGAATAGAATTTTTTCCTATTCTTCAAAGCTATTGATCTATTTCATATTAATCTTTAATCTATTCATTTCCGTGATCTCTCATTAGTTCTAATGGTTTTTAATTGAGATAAAAATCTACATACAGTTAAAGGCACATATATTAAATATACAATTCAATGAGTTTTGCTAAATGTATACACTTGTGAAACACACAACTCAAAATAGTTCTAGTCATTATTATTAAAGATTTTCTAAGATTTCTTAAACTATAATCATATTATTTATTAATAATGGTAGTTTTGTTTCTTCTTTTCTAATATAACTCATTTATTTTTCTTACTGAATTTCACTACCTAAGATCTCCAGTTCAATGCTAATTGTAGTAGTAATAGCTAGCAAGCATCCTTGTATTTTTTATGAGAAAGCTAATGTTTCACCATGTAGAAGACATTCTTTATCATATTAAGTAAATTTTCTTCTACTCCTAGTTTGCCAAGAGTATTGTCAGGAAAGGCTATTAAATTTTATCTAATCCATCTATGAAGATATTCATGCATATTTTCTTCTTTAAATAGAATTTACTTCTATTGCAGTAAATTACCATAATAAATTTGCTAATGTTGAGCCATTTTGCATTCCTGGGATTAAACCCTATGGAGTCATAATTCTTTTAATACCCCGTTGGGTTTAATTTGTTAATGTTTTATTTAGAGATTTTTGTTCCCACAGTCCCAAGTTATATTGGCTCATAGTTTTCTATTCTTGTGCTCTCCTTTTCTGATTTCAGCATTATTTTAAACTTAAAAAATAAGTTGAAAAAAAATTTTTAAATAAGTTGAGTAGTTTTCCATCTATTTCTAGGATCTGGAATCGTTTGTAAAAGGTGGAAATGATCTGTTCCTTGAAGGTTTGGTAAAACATATCCTAAAGACCACATGGAAGTTTTTTAGTGCTAAATTTTTAATTACTTTTTAACTTCTTTTATCATTACTGTTGGAATATTAGGAAATCATTAATAACACTCTATCTTCCCCTCCTGAGTTTTTATCCTCCTTCACTGGCAACTACAGCTTGTTTATCTGCTAGAATCACAGATGTACAGCTTAGCTTTTCTCCTTTAAGATCTCTAAAATAGATCAGGACAATTCGTTAGTTAAATTAACCCCAAAGCTTGGTGGTCCCTAGGCCAAAAACTCATTCTCGATTCTTGTTCTATCGCTAATGAAGAACATTCCAATATAGCCGACCAGAAGTTAATCAATCAAATAAACTATCAATAGAGTAACACTTGAAATTTTAAAGCACATTATCAAATTGCTAGAGATAAATTAAAACCCAAAGTTTATAATTACCCTACCCACGTAGGTTAAAATTTAAAGATATTAACATCAAAATGTCTTTAGTTGAACTCCACAGATTGTTTCCCCAATTTCTAATCCTGCTCAGTCTCAACTAGAGGGGTCTCCCTCCAAAGTCTCAGCAGTCAGGGTTTCTTCAGCAGTTACAGCCTGGGCGAGCCTCCGCTGAAATTACTATCGTGGCTTCAGATCTAAAATCAAATTAGTTCAACGCCATGTATGTTCTATTTTTTAAGCCTGAAAAGTTAACAGAACAGGCAAGATTATCCCAGCTCTCCTCCCACATCCATTCCATTTAAAAAACAAGCCATTCTGAGGCCCCAAGAGGAGTTAAATCAAGTACTTGGAACATCAACACCAGAGAAATAATGTTTGAAATACTCATGCTGAATCTTTTACACCCATGTCACAGTTTCCAAAGGTCAGAGCAGAGAATTGTGGTATTTGAGAAGAGGAAGGCAGCCTCATCAGAATGGCCATCAAATAGAGCACCCCAAGACTCCGTAGCTTAAGACAAAAAGTTTATTTAGTTCATGAGCCTGAGAGGCAGTGATTTAGGCTGAGTTTGGCTAAGTTCTAGCATGTCTGGTGTGGCAAACTCAAAATCACATGGCAGAAAAAAGGCTCCACCTTTTCCTGGAATGACCTTTAAAGCCACCATGCAAAGCACGTGGTTACCAGGAGGGGTAGAAAACTGGGGCCAATAACACAATCACACTATTTTACTCTCTCAACCTAAGATGATCACACAATTTGAACTAGGAACATTTCAGGGCGCAGTAAGCACATGTGGCTAGTGGCTGGTGGCCACCATACTGGACAGTACAGTTATAGTGTCACCGGCCTCCTTGCAATTCCTCACACCTGCCAGCCATTCTCCTGCCTTGAAGCCTTTGCACTTGTCCTTCCTGTGACTGGAACACTCTTCTTCTAGACGTCCACAGGGATCACTCCCTCACCTCCCTTGGTTTAAATGTCACCTTTTCAACAATGACCTTTCTACTTTATTTAAAATTGCAGCCCCCATCCCTGAGCACTTTCTATCTTCCCTGCCACATTTTTTTTATATCATATTTATTGCTATCTGGTCTATTTTATATTTTAATTATTTACTTGTTTTTATCTGTTCCCCCCCCCCCCACTATAGCGTAAGCTCCATGTGGACTGGTATTTTTTGCCTTTGTAGTTCACTGCTGTATCCCCAGTGCCTAGAGTAATGTTTAGCACTTAGTAGGCACTCAGCAGATATTTGTTGAACAAACTCCTTCCTGTGTATTTCTGCAAATGCCAAAGAAAGAAATGAGTCAGACTCTGATACAATAAATTATATCAGGCTTATGGAGGGGAATCCCAAGAATGCCAAAGAACAGGTTTACCCACATGAAAAGTCATATTTCCAAACCCTTCTTAACATGAGAGATTAGAAGCAGGACTTGAAACTGTAATTAAGAGTCGATCTCAGTAATTGTTAAGAGATATTATCTGGAGAAGCCCAATCTAGGACCAAATTTACTCATTATTGTCTTTGTCTTAGGGCTAAAATATAATATTTAATGGTGATTTGTCCTCTACATCTGTCTTTTCCACTCAGCAAAAATGTTAATGGTTGTTATCTGGTTTATCTTATACACATTTTTCTCTAAGTTTTACCTTACATTTTTGTTTCATTGTCTTTCAAATACTTGGGTTTCTAATACTAAAAGCAGCAACACTCTTCATTTCTACTGGTCCAATTGGTCAGTAATTCTCCCATTGTTTTTATTGTCTTACTGGCAACTTGGTGTCCATTTAGAGTGGCAAGTCACTCTCAATCATATCCTCAGGCTACCTTTGGGCATCCATTTGCTGTCTGTCTCCAAGTAAACAGATATGTGAGTCAATAAGCATAGCTTAGAATTATGCCAGTTTAACTTCCATTTATTCATCAATTATTTATTGAGCACCTAATATGTGCAGATATTGTTATATCAGATAGACATAGGTCTTGTTCCCCAAACTTAAAATCTATTTGGCAGGACAGAAAATTAAACAATTAATTCCAATAAAGATAAGAACAATGAGAGCATACAGTGGATGAGAGCATAATCTAGTGTGGGGAATGGGTTAGGATGCTTTATATTTTGGTGATCCTGGCATTATTTTTTTTTTAAATTAACTTTTGAGATATTTTTACATATTTTAAGTGTACTATGTGATGAATTTTGACAAATTTATAGTCATTTAACCACTATCACCCTTAAAATTTCCCTCATGCCCCTTCCCAAGCAATCTCATCCCTCTCAGTCACCCCCCAACTCCTGACACTCACTAATCTGCTTTCTATTACTATAGTTTTGCCTTTTCTAGAATTTCAAACAAAAGTTCCTATAATATGTAGTCTTTTGTGTATGTTTTTGAGATTCGTCCATGTATCAACAGCTTGTTCCTTTTATTGCTGAGTAGTATTCCAATATATAGACATACTCTAATTTGTTTATTCATACACCATTTAATGGACACTGGGTTGTTTCCATTTGTGATTATTACAAAGAAAGCTTTTAATTCACAGTTGTTTATAAGTCTTTGTCTATACATGTGTTTTTAGTTTCTCTTGGATAAATACCTCAGAGTATAATTACTGAATCATATGGTATAAAAAATTACTAAGTTGTTCTCTAACACAGCTGCAGCATTTTGCATTTCCACCAGCAAAGTGTGAGGATTCCAGTTGCTTCATATCTACACCACTTGTTATAGTTGGTCTTTTTTATTTTGGCCACTCTAATAGGCATGCGATGTTACTTCATTGTGTTTTGATTTGCATTTCCCTAATAACTAATGATGTTGCTCATCTTTTTGTGTACTTAATTGCCATCCATATTATTTTACTTGGTGAAGTAGCTGTTCAAAGATTTTGTTCATTTTAAAAAATTGAGTCATTTGCCTTATTCCTGAGTTTAAACGGTTTTTTATATATTCCAGATAAAAGTCCTATGTCAGATATTTGTTTTGCAGATATTTTCTCCATGTCTCTAGCTTGACTTTTTATTTTGTTGACAGTGTCTTTCCAAGACCAAAAGTTTTAATTTTAATGAAGTTCAATTCGTTAATTTTTTTAGTGGTTCCTCATTTTTGTGTCCTATCACAGTTACAAAGGTTTTCTTCTATTTTTCTTAAGTATTAAAGTTTTAGCTCTAACATGTATCTCTCCGGATTTTTACATATATCTCTTATATTAATAAAATTGTTCAAAAAGAATAGGCATGGAAAACCAGAGGGAAATCATCCAGCCTTTTATAAGACACACCATCATTCCTTTGGCCCCAGGCTTTCAGTGGCATTTTAGGGAATATTGTCTATCACTTACTTGTGATATGATGACTTTCTTGATTTAGACTTCTATTTGTTGTCAACAAAAAAGCAAAATCAATGTGACCTGCCAATGTTCAGTGATTAAGTCCCCCATTTGGAATGTGCTTTCTCCTCATGATAAGTAAAGGAAGGAAAACATTATGTGAGCTGACATCACTCCCGGCTCTATCACAAAACGTTGTGTGTGCCTCTGCCCTTTCGCATGAGAGAATTTTCAAAACTCACTACACCCACTAGACTGCGAGCTGTTGAAGATCAAGACGTTCGTCTTTTTTTGTATTCCTATATTTTAGATGTAATTCGGTAAATGTTTTCTGAATAAAAGGAGTTGTTCCTGGGTCTCTGCTGTTTTGCTGGTATGTGGAAGTTACCAGACAGTGTGTTGTAGTTTCTATGTCCAGTCCTCATGAACTTGGGACCCTTTTCCTTTCAAGCCATTTCAGTATTCCCAGGGCTTAGCACAGCGCCTGGTATGCATTAGGCAAAAACAAGGGGAAAGAAACCTGTACAAAAATCCCACCACCACAATTTCTGACTTAAAGCAGGGAAGCGGGCAACCTTCAGATGTAACATATGGTGAAAATATATTGGGGATATAATCCCAATTCCTCCTGGGAAACACTGCCATCTCTGGTATAAATCTCTTCTTTGGAATCTTGTGAGCTTGCGTGGACCCTGCTTCTCTAGTAGGCGAACGCCCCGAAGACTGAAGCCCTAAGTCCGGGGTTATTTAAGGGACACAGAACCTATTCCCAGCGTGCACGGCAGTCCTGGTTGCTTAGCAACTGGATCGATTGCTCGGCGCTCCATTCGATCCGGTCAGGCTGAGACGCGGTGCTCACCGCTCAGACCCGGTGCCCCGTGGTGCGCACGCGCAGAAGGGGCTCGGCGGGCGTTGGGGGGGAGGGGCGAGCCGGAGCGCGGACGCTGCTTGCGGGCCGCGGCGGGGAGGGGCGCACGCACGAGGGTAGGAGTGGCGGGCGCCGGGAGTGGCTGAAGAGCCGGAAACGCGCCTCGGAGGGTGCGGCCCTGAGGAGATTGCGGGTTGGGGCGGGCGGGAAACGTTAGGCGGGTGGCCCCCGGGGCGCGGGGGTCGAGCCAGCGGGGAGAGCTCCGAGGCGAGCTCTGCCCGGATGAGGAACAAAGCTGTGGGGCAGGCGCGTGCGCCCCCCGCGCGGCCGACAGGTGGGCTGCGCGCGGGCACGGCCGCAGCGGCGCGGGGGCGGCCTGCGAGCCCCATGCCGGCGAGGGGACGGGGACTTCATCCTCCCCGTGTTTTGGTGACCGCCCTTGTCCTTCCCCCCAGGTTGGGCAGCCCCCCTCCCAAAGCCTCTGGAGGAAAAGCCCTGGGTGTCCCTCGGCATGTCCCACCTCGCGGCGGGGTGCGCGGCCGTCGGCCTTCGGAAGAAGTTGGGCGGCCCCGGGCGGCCCCGAGGACGAGTGGTGCAGCAGTTGTAAGCAAGATGCGGTAGCACGTGACCCGGAACGGAAACCCTGACGCTGGTTCCCCGCCAGCCCTGTGCTCTTTTTTCTGACCCTTGGCTCCAAGCAGATGCATCACAGGTGAGCAGTGAGGTTGGTTTAGCGCTGGTGACGTCTTTGGAAGACGTCTGGCACACGAGAGTTCAGAGTGCTTTTGATTTTGCTGCTACTGAGAAGGTTACAGGTGCGACTTGCAAATAGATTTGTGTCCCACAGGGAACAAGAATTCCAGAAACTAGTGTTGTGTTGAATATACTGTCATTCAACCTAATTTACTCCAGATGTGAATAGTTACAAATAGCCATACATGGATTGTTGGCTCGTTGACACTTTTATCCTGTGCTTTTGAGTTATTGGAGCGTTTAATAGTATCTTTATCTTTATCCGGGTTCCAAAGTGTATTTTTTAGCTCATCAGCATGGATCACCTTGCATTTTGCTGATTCCTGTCTGGCTCTATGGTAATGTGGAGAAATTAAGTTCTTAATTCTACAAGCTTCATGCTAATGTTTAAAGTTTGGTATTTTATGCTACCATGCCAGGATAGTACAGAAATAGTTACATTTGGCTGGTCTTTTAGGGTGCTTTCATAGGCTCTGTGTTTAGGATACAGAAGATAAAACAGTTCGTTAAAATTATTGAAACTGCCTAATGCATTTTGTAAAGTGCATTTCATTTAGCTTATATGTCATTCTAAGTAAAGTTATAAGAGCAACTGGCAAATGGGTCATACATATGTCAGTTAGAAACACACATTAGCTGTAGAAGTATGCAGAAAATGATTTTATGAGGAATGAGTAGGGAAGGTATCTTGCTTCTGGCCCTTCTCCCAAGATTGCGTCCTATAATCCCATATGAGAAAGGTAGATAGGATAGAATTGTACTTTAGAATGAGAGTCTTAGAAGGATCATACCATAAATTCCCTTCCTCTGCTTTCTTTCTGTGGGATACCAGTTACCTTTGGTTTATGGCTGCTGAGGTCATCACATTTTAGTGACAACAGCAGAAATCTGCTGAGCCTCTCACATCAAACTCTGGTTTGAACTGGTTTGAGAAGGCCTAGAAGTCAACCTAGAAACACCATTTTGATTTTTATCTCAAGATTAGTACACAGATTATTAATATTCAGGAATTTTCAGAATGGGATTTGAAGCTACAGACTTTTAATTGTACTTTTAAAAATTACTGTAACCGTTTTATTGTAGGTCCTTACTGCTCCAGTGAGTTTTGACTAAAAATTCTGTTTATAGTATAAAAAGTTATAAGAAAAATGTTTTAAAAACAAGCTCAAGCCCAGAAACTTTCTAAATTAAGGTAGCTATGGTTTCTTTAGGCTATAGGATTTTTTTTTCGCATTCTTTTATAGTGTAATTATTGTTATAAAGGTGCTGTCCTTCATCTGGAGTACCTCATTTGTCATGTGCTTCTAGTTATCTTTATAATAAGGATAAGCTTGCACTGCTTCATCCAGTCTTCATTTCAGAATACTTGCTCTATACAAGATACTATACTCACTTGGCCTTGTATACTTTAATGTCTGGGAGCTTAGTTTCATGAATACCTGGCCAGGGACAAGGGTGAAGCCTGTGGGTATAGAATAATCCAGGAACAGGTCTGTGTGGGACTTTAAGCACACCCCGCCATATAAATACACAGATCCTACTGTACTGGAACTGTGTGAAAGGCAAAATGTGTTTTTGCTTGTAATTGTTTTTTCTAATTGTGGTTAAGAGCTTGTGTTAAAATTAGGCAGATCTGAATTTAAATCCCACATCTGCCACTCAACTAGTTATGTAATCTTGGGTTAAGTTTCTTAGTGTCTCTGAGTCTGTTTCCTCATTTCCAAAATAGAATCACAAATAGTACGTACCTCACAGTAGTTATAAAGATTAGGTGAGATAATTACATGTAAATCACTTGGTCCTGTGCTGAACACATATAGTAAGGGAGTAATAAGTGTTAAGTATTATTTTCATGTTGATTGGTAGCTGATATTGCCATTGGTCAGAATTAAAAGCCTATTTAGATTTGCTTTTATTGCTAAAGAATATGTAGACTCATTTGATTCCCCTTTCCCTTTCAAACCCCTCCCATGTCTAGGCACACACAGAAGAACATGCATTACTGTGATGCTATATGCATTGGAGGTCATTTGTGGCCTTAGATAGCCTATTGGCTAGCCTCTTGAAATTACAATGTTTATAATGTGGGCAGTCTGTAAACTCTGTTATAGGAGCTAATAGTTATTGATAACCTCCAGTAATGTCTTGTTTAAATCAGTATTACTCTTATTCTAATGACATTCCTAATGCCAGTGCAAGATGGATTGCGCAGAGAAGGCGATTCTCAAATCCTTCAGCCTGCCTAAAATGGTCTGTAAATTAAAAAAGAAAAAAGTTGGCATATTGAAAAACTTTTTGACATGACCTTTATGAGCCTCAATTTCCTTATCTTATTTTGAAGAATTGGTGAGAAATATGAAGTAATTTTTTAACATATCTGCAAAACTTACATAATCTCAGTATGTGGAGGATATTATTAAGATAATTAATTATTAAGATTTTGATACAGAATTTCAGTAAAATACTTATCCATGAGAAAATGTGCTTCTTTACACCACTTTTTACTCTTAGTAAAAAGAATTAGCAAATATTCTTTGAACAGATTAAAGCAAACAGCCTATAAAAGTCCTGGTTTGAAATAATGAGCCAGTTGAAGAAAGCAAATATTTTGAAAGAAAAAACTGGGGCGATATAAAAAAACAAACTCTCATTGCCAGTGTCCTCTAAGGATTGCAAACTTTGCTTTAGGTGGTATGCACTGAGTTTGGAACAAGGCACGCCTGAGTTAAATCCTGTTTCTGCTATATGATTTTGACTGAGTTAGTTACCATCTCGGAATCCCAGTTTCCTTATCAGTAGAAAGAATACGATGCTAGTTGTCTCAGAGCTGTGAGCATAAAAATGAAATAATGGTTGAATCCTGTTTCCCCATCCCCATTGTTTTAGTTTCTTTAGTACTTTAAATGGAGTCACTGCGGTAATTCTTTGCATAACTAGTCATGTGTACTTTTTCTTAGGATGAATGAAATGAACTTGAGTCCAGTGGGGATGGAGCAACTGACTTCATCCTCTGTGAGCAATGCCTTGCCAGTCTCAGGGAGTCACCTGGGGTTGGCTGCCTCGCCCACTCACAATGCTATTTCCGCCCCAGGTGAGTGGTAAGGGAGAGCAACTGAATTTCTACACTTACTCCATTATCAGTTTTAAAAGGAGATGAGACAGGGTCAGCATCCCTTTAAGAGTGGAAGAGAGAAGCCAGGCAGGTCTGAGTGGTGCTTCCACTTGTGGTAGCACAATGGAAGAAAACATTTTTGCAGAGTACTGAAGTTCTAGTGGATAGGAATAGCACTTTTTTCCTGATAGTCCTCTGCTTCAGTTGACGTCCTTTTGTCTAGAGCTGTAATTGACTTGGCATTTTATCTAAGATTATCCATTCATTTGGTTCCCACTCTTGGCACTCTGTCCCTGGGTTAATAGAGGAGAATCAAAGTTACTCTAGTAACTGTCCCTAGAAAGCATGAGAAGTTGAGCTTTATTTTCTACTACATCTGAAACTGGCAACAGCTGCAAATGTGTCGGGCCTAGAATCATGGGGAGGCACCAGAGACGGAGCTCCACGTGGAACTTCCCATGAGCCTCAGTACTTGGAGAGAATGATCATGTAGAAGCTCATTTTCTCCCATCACTATACTTTTAAAACTTTTTTTTTAATCTGCCTAGTTTAATTTTCTTTTTCCACTGAAATGGAAAAGAAACAAGTAAGCTCTTGATTCTTAGAATGGTAAGTTAGTGATCCCTAAGAATCTATGGCATTGTAATTTATTGGACCTTCTTTATAAAAATAGGAGGTAACGTTTAAAATTATTTACATCTATAAGTTGTTTAAATATTTCTCTAGAGAATTACTTGCTTTTTTAGTAAAATGCAGTAATTAAATAAGTTTCATCTAAACCAGGGTCTTTTTATATTCCTTTAAGTGTCAGTAAATTTTTTTTTAATTTGTTGTTAATCCATTTGATTATCTTAGGCATTCCTGTTAGTGAACACTCTTGTTAAAGAGGAAAAGCCTATTAAAAAATATTACCACTGGAAAAAATAATGCAAATCAGCACTGCCCAAGTTGGTGAGAATTCATTACGATACTTAGGCACAATAAGAGTTGCTTCAGCACCTTTCAGATAGATATTATCCAGGATAGATGTAATCATGAAGAACAGCATATATGCAAAAGACTGTGTGAAGGTATATATACAGTTTTACATCTACCTTGAGATTATTTTTCAAGTAGAAGTGTATCTATGAATTTTTAAATGGGAAACATTCTCACTATATAAGATGGAAAATAAAAAATGAAAAAAATCTAAAAAAAAAAAAAATCTGTGATATCACTACTCAGAAACCACTCCTGCGAACTCTGGTATGTTTCTTCCTGTTCTTTTTATCTCTATAATTTATTTTCTCAAATCATAATTAAACTAGGTTTTTAATTATAATTAAATATTTGGTACTTAAAAATAGTACAGACAACTGGAGGATCAGTTTGACATTTTAAAACCAATTCGAAAGCTAACTTTAGGACCTGTTTGTGGGTTTCTGCATAACACTGCCTATCTGGGGATGTAAAGGGCTACTAGGTGAGATTTTCGTCCATGTGCAAAAAGCTTTCTAAGAGTGTAGCCAGTGATTATAGAGAGAATTTTTAAGTACATGTTTTCTTTTAATTGAGAAAAACTTTTTTTTGTAGGCCTGCCAGTGGCAATTCCAAACCTGGGTCCCTCCCTGAGCTCTCTGCCTTCTGCTTTGTCTCTGATGCTCCCAATGGGTATTGGGGATCGAGGGGTGATGTGTGGGTTACCCGAAAGAAACTACACCTTACCTCCACCACCTTACCCCCACCTAGAGAGCAGTTACTTCAGAACCATTCTACCTGGTAAGTATTATAGTTCTGTGGGAAGTGAGAAGAAAGAATAGGGCCAACCCTTAACCTTAGTGCTTGAAGACTTAAACACTTTTTCTGTTGTTTTTTCACTATTAGATATTTTTAGGTGGGAAAAAAATCTGTACTTTTGTACTTTTCCTCTTAGAATGTACAGATAACACATTATTGATATAGCAGTTTGACTAAGCTTAATTTCCTAATGGCACAGAAGCAGTTTTTCTCCCTCCTCCTCCATATCCTTGGTTCAGTTTTTATAATTCTGTATTTGAAATTCCTGCCAACCACAAATCTTGCTACAGTATCATTGATTATTATAGACTAAAGTATTTTTTTCTGTTACAAAAGTATTATATACTCATTTCAGAAAATTTAGCAAATAGAGGAACCACTCTTAGTCCCATCATTCATATTTTTGGTGCAGTTCCTTCCTGTCTTTTATTTTGTTATATAGATTTTACTGTTTTTCATAATTAAGACTATATTTTTTATACAATTGTGTCCTTTTTTCATTTAACAATTTTCTCTACTTTTACATAGTTATTTTGCCCAACTACTACATGGTTTTTGTAGTTATCCCTTTTAATGATGCTTTATATTCTACTGAATGGATATTCCATTGTTTATTATATCAGTCTTTATTGTTGGACAGTTTAGTTTTCCCATTTTTTATATTACCATTACATGCATGTCTTTGTGTAGAATATTTACAAAGTACATTTAAGGAAGATTATGATAAGTAGAATTTCTTTTGCAAGAGGGTATGAATGTTTTTGAGGTACTTAATATGTATACTTTTCAAAAATGTTTTAATAATTTATACTCCTACTGGCAGTGTGGTACCATTTCACTGTATCCTTCCAAGCAGAAGTGTTCAGATGTTTTTTGCTGGTTTAGTAAAGCAGGCACAATTGTGACTTGTTTTGAACAGAACCTAGTGTGTTACGACAGTGAAATTATATTTAATTAAATTTAATTTTTCACATGGAAGATCTCTTTAAATTTATTTGCCTTTAACTTTTGCAGAGAAATTTCAGCATTTTAGGACTCAGGGATTCCAGCTGTGTATATGTTAAATGCAGTATTTAAATGATTAATTTCCAGTGACTCGAACATAGTTTTTTACAGTTCGTAGGTTTCACAGGAAAAACTGAATTACAGCATATGTATGTTGTTACTTATAAAGAATATATATTGATTAAACCACAAAATTAGGAAATTATTTTAGTTATAAGAAAAATAGCTTCTAGCGTTTGGAATTGTTTATATTTAACAATGTACTGAAAAGTCTCTATTATCTTTTCCTTTTCTCAGGCATTTTATCTTATTTAGCTGACAGACCACCTCCTCAGTACATCCACCCCAACTCTATAAATGTTGACAATAATACAGCATTATCTATCACCAATAACCCTTCAGCACTAGATCCCTACCAGTCCAATGGAAATGTTGGATTAGAACCAGGCATTGTGTCAATAGACTCTCGCTCTGTGAACACACATGGCGCCCAAAGTCTTCATCCCAGTGATGGCCATGAGGTGGCCTTGGACACAACAATTACTATGGAGAACGTCTCTAGGGTTACCAGCCCAATCTCTACAGATGGAATGGCAGAAGAGCTTACAATGGATGGTGTTACAGGCGAGCATTCTCAGATCCCGAACGGCTCCAGAAATCATGAACCTCTGTCTGTGGACTCTGTGAGCAACAACCTTGCAGCAGACACTGTAGGACATGGTGGTGTGATACCCATTCATGGGAATGGCCTGGAGCTCCCTGTGGTCATGGAGACAGACCACATTTCGAGTCGGGTCAGCGGGATGTCTGACAGTGCCCTCAGTGACTCCATTCACACCGTGGCCATGAGCACCAACTCTGTAAGCGTGGCACTCTCTACCTCACACAACCTCGCCTCCCTAGAATCTGTTTCCCTCCATGAAGTTGGCCTAAGCCTAGAACCTGTGGCTGTCTCCTCCATCACCCAGGAGGTTGCTATGGGGACAGGTCATGTAGATGTATCTTCAGACAGTCTTTCTTTTGTACCACCTTCACTGCAAATGGAAGACTCCAATTCAAACAAGGAAAATATGGCAACCTTGTTTACAATTTGTGAGTGTGCTTAGCCTTTTTCTTTTGGAAATACTGCTGGAAAGGGCCATCATCCCTATAGGCTTAGTTACTGAGGCAGGTGTTAAGGGAGTATAGGAAGTAACTCTGCTTTGGAGTTTTTTGCCTTCGTAGTGTCCCTTTTATTAATGTTGTGACTTTGTCTCCAGTAAGGCAAATGATCTACAGACATTTCATTGGTTCTTAACAGCAGCATCCTGAAATAAGGAAATGTAGTCATTTCTGTGTTTTACAGATACGCTTAGCCCAAAATACATAAGGTAGTTCCCAAAGTTTCACAAATAGTTAATCATAGGAATAAGTTTCAATAAGGTGTTGTGTGAGACATGCCTTGTGCTTTTTCAACGTAAGACAAATTTATTAGAGCGTGTGCTTTTTTTATCCCCACGGAGAAATGTAGGTGGATACAAATACAATTTTGTTTTTGCTCAGAATGCATATAAATTACCATGAGTTAAGCATGTAAAAGTTTTTTTTATGAGGCAACAGTACAAAAAGCAGTACAAACACAATTTTTTTGGTGTCACTGCATGCTTCATTCATGCAGGAAACATGAGTGCTTATATGTTGGCCTTTGTGCTAGATGCTGGGGAGAAAACAGTTTACAAGAGACAGCATGTCCTTTAAGGAACTTATAGTCTGATGGGAAACATAGGCAAGTAAACTATCGCAATACGGTATGATAAGTACGAAGATGAGATGAAGTGCAAAATGCTAAAGGAGTGAGAAGAGCATCTAAGCGGGGCTTGGAAGGTGCAGGGAAGACTTGCCAGGGGAGATAACGTACATGTTTGCACTGACCTGAAGGACAGTGCTAATCAGGAAGAACTGTCCTAGACAGGAGTTGACACCCCTCTTAGGTGCCTAGAACTAAAAGAATCGAGTGGTTCAGAATTGCTGAAACAAAAGATGGGGTGAGGAGAAGGATACTTGATGAAAGAAAGATAGGGGCCAGAACACAAAGGGTTTTAAGGAGTGAGGGATAGAGTGGGGATTCTGCTGTAATGTGAGGATAACTGGTTTGTTAGAGGCAAGTAGACAGGTAAAGAAGATGATGCCATAATTTAAGTGAAAGGTGATGATTTTCCAACCTAGTGTAGAGATAACAAGGATGAGGAAAAATGGAGGATATTTACGAGAACTCAGTAGAGCTTGTTGAGTGGATGAGGAGGGCGAGTGAAGGGTTTAAGAGGAAACCCTGGTTTTTGGCATGGGATACTGGGTGGGTAGTGGTGCCATTCCTTAGTATAATCAATGTTGAAGGAGGTATAGGTTATATTTTTGAGGTGTGATGGCAAGTCCAGTTTTAAACATGTTGATTTTAGTGTTTGTAAGATACCCAGTAGAGATGTCTAATGAGAAGTTGAATCTGGAGCTGAGATCTGTCTGGAAGTATTTAAGGATCCTCAGTGTTAACATGTTAATCATAGCCATGGAAGTCGGGTGAAGTCATCTCATAAGGGTATGAAGTGACAGCAGGGCTGGGGATGTTAAGATGGAGCAGCAGAGGAAGAACTTTTAGAATAAACTGAACAGGAGGGTCAGGAAAGTGGTTCTGCAGAAGCCAAGCAGTGGGGAGGCCTTGCAAGTCTCCAGTTTATAATTTTTAAATATTTTAATTTGGCTCATTAATTTAGCAGAAGATTGATCCTTTTTAAAGTGGGTAAGCAGAACCTTTTCTGTTTCTTAAAAATGACATAATTCTGAAATACATTTTAAAGTGTACATTTTAGCAGTTTTTAGTATATTGACAAGGTTATGCAACCATTACCACTAATTCCAAAACATTTTTATCACTCCATAAAGAAACCCCATTAGTAGTCACTCCTCGTTCCTTCCACTCCCGCTCTGTGCTCAGGCAGCTACTCATCTACTTTCCATCTCTATGGATTTGCCTCTTCTGGACATTTTATATAAATGGAATCATACTATATGTGGCTTTCTGTGTCTGGCTGGCTTCTTTCCCTTAGCATAATGTCATGGCTCATCCATATTGTGGCATGCATTAGTGTTTCATTCCTTTTTATGACTAATATTCCATTATATGGATATTACCACATCTTAGTCATCCGTTTATCGTTTATGGACATTTGGGTAGTTTCTCCCTACTAAGAATAATGCTGCTATGAACATTCATGTACAAGTTTTTGTATAAACATATGTTTTAAATTCTCTTGCCTCTATATCTAGGAGGGAAATTACTCTATGTTTAAACTTTCTGAGGAATTGCCAGACTGCTGTTCAAAGCAGCTGCACGATTTTATATTTCCAACAGTGTGAGGGTTCCAGTTTCTCCACATCTTTACTGCATTTATTTTCTTTCTGTTTTAGTATAGCCATCCTAGTAGGTGTGAAGTGGCATCTCATTGTGGTTTTGATTTACATTTCCTTAATGAACAATGATGTCTTTGGCCAATAGTATGTCTTTGCAGAAACTTCTAAGCATTTTTTGCTGCATGAAATGTGAATCTCCTTTCTTTGGAGATGATTCCCCTTGTTAAGAATCAGTTCTTATCGAGAGTAAGATCTCTGTTCTGATGGTCAAAGAATTTTTAAGTAGTAATTGAAGAAGTAATACGTTATTACTGTTTCAACTAAATACACAAACTTATTGATATCTTATGCTATTTAAGTAGAAATTTCTAAAGGATTGCTTAGGGAAAAAAGACACTTAGATGGCTGTAGTTTCTAAGGTTTATATATTCTACCTATTTTGTGAACAAATTTGGGAAATTCGAACTCAATCATTAACTAATGGAGTCATGAATACTACTCTTTACAGAGAGAAAGAAAAGGGAATAGAGCAAAGGGATTTATTGAGAAGGACATGAGCTTGTAATAGTGAAGTTATAGTAAATGTAGAGAACAATGTGAAGGAAGCACCCTCTCTGACAATGCAGAAAGACCATATGAACAGAAGGAAATTAAGTATTTTAAGCGCATATGTCTGCAAGAATATATTTTATCTGCTGTCCTAAAGAACAGGTAAATTTTTTTTTTTTTTTTTGGTCTTAATCTGTCATCAAAATCTAGCTGACCAGTTTGTTTATAGTGAATTAAAAGAGTCTATGGTGCAGCTGGCTTTGACTCCGTGGTCCTGTAATGTCACCTCTGTTTTGGCTTTGCATGACTACCAGCGTTTCAACTTAGCTTTCCTTTTTAGTTTGATAGAATTGGAATCTAGTTTTGGACTTTAGAACATCATATCTAAAGGTATTACTTGTCTACTTAATGTAAGGAACAGTGTACATTTGGCTCTCCATCTTCATGGGTTCTGCATCCACAGATTTAACCAACTGCAAATTGAATATATTCAAAAAAAATTTCCAGAAAGTTGATCCCTAAACAATACAGTATAACAACTATTTACATAGCATTTGTATGGTATTAGGCGTTGTAAGTAACGTAGAGGTGATTTAAAGTCTACGAGAGGATGTCTGTGGACAATTACTTGATTCATGAGGTTATACAGTGTAATTTTTTGATCAGTCTTTCTCTTATGTACTGAATAGGAAACTTGTCCTGTTGGATCAAAAGGAAAAAATCTTATCTTGCTGAAGAGAAATATAAGAGTGGATATATATTTCAGTGTAAGAAAGTAGTTTTTTGATTAGAATGTTTCTCCTAGAATCTTATTACTGGCTACATTTTAGTAATTAGCATTTTACTAAAAAGGAAGGTG
>CM053503.1:8443259-8538619 GCA_028627145.1 Eidolon dupreanum
TGCAATGTGAAACAATGAAACATCTAAGGAGTCTATATCTATATTTCTAACTCCCAAAACAGCCTTTTAAAACAAAGTCTTATTACGTAGTTTCACTATTACTGTGAAATTAGACACACTAATTATCAAATATTATGTAGACTTGTACTCTATTAGAGCTGAAAGAGATCTCTGGGATCATTTAGTCTTGCTGCTTATGTTAGTCAATTTGAGCTGCCATAACAAAACACCGTAGATTTGGTGACAAACACCAGAAATTTATTTTTCTACACTTTCAGAGGCTTGAAGTCCAGGGTCAGGGTGCCAGCGTGGTTGGGTTTTGATCCTGGCTTGCAGATGGCTACCTTGTGTCCTCATGTGGTGGAGAGAGTGAGTGAGCTCAGGTCTCTCTTCCTAAGGACACTAATCCCATTGTGGGGGTCCTACCCTCATGACTTCATCTAAACCTAATTACTTTCCATCTGCAAATAGCGTCACATTGCAAGTTAGGGCAACGTGAACATTTGAGGGGAGGGGACAGCATTCATCTCATAACACTGTGAATATATGGCATGGGGCAGGAACTGGCTTTGCCCTTTTCTAAGAAAGAGGAACTTGAAAGCAAGAACAGTGACACTTAGGTCATCTCCTTAGTCCCATGGCTTTCGATACCATCTTTATGATTTGTATCTCCAGCTTGTCTATCTAACCACTCAGCATCTCTGAGTTTTGGTTGTCCACCAAGCAGCTCAAACCTAATATATCCAAAAGTCAGCTCTTAATGCCCCTGCAAACTTGATTTTCCCCCAGTGTTCACCAGGTCAGTAAATTTATCGCAGTGGCCCAAGCCAAGCACCTTCAAGTCTTCCTTATTTCATTCTTCAGTTCTTTCCTTTATCAACTCTTACTTAGTCCAGACCACCAGCATTTTTTGTATGGACCACCTCATTAGTTTGCCAGCTGACCTTCCTGCCTCTGCTCTCCTCATTCATTCCCCAGCACAGGTACACAGGTGAACACACAACCCTCTCTTCTGTCCCCAGTGGCCACAGCAGTCTGTTGAAGATGTAAGTCAGACTGTGCCCATCTCCACTCATCATTCTCCAGGGGGCTCCTGTCATGCTTGGGTTAAAGGTCTTTACTGCAGCCTAGAAGCCCCTTCATGATATGGCTACCTCTCCCATTTCATCTTTTATTACTTTTCTCCTCATATTCTGCTCTAGGCACACGGGCCCTCTCCTTGCTGCTACTACAGCGTAGTGAACACACTTCAGTCTCAGGGCTTCTGCCTAGAAACTTCCCCTAGATATCTTCCTGTCTTTCTCTCTCACTTCATTACTACCTGGTATCATGCTGTATATTTTTATTTATGATATAACTCCTCTACTAGAATGTAAGCTCCATGAAGGCAGGGACTTAGTTTTCCACATCCTGTAGCTCCACAGAATCCTTCAGTGCCATCTCCTGCTGGGAGCAGGTGGTAGAAATGCTAGAGGCCAGGCTTCAGAACTTCCCACCGCACCTTACCACTGTCCCATGGATTTTAGTCCCCTTTTATCTGTTCCACGTGTTGGGCTTTCATTTCGTTAAGACATAAGATTCAGCTGCTCAAAGAGACTTTAAGAGTGCCTGGTGTATATGATCTCTGAGATTCTTTTCAGCTCTAAAATGTCTAGGCCAGGGTTACTCAAACGTTGATGCTATTGACATTTTGTGCTGGACAATTTCTGTTGCAAAGGCTATTGTTAACAGCAAAGTGAGGTACAGTTACAGACTTGCCAACTGGCGAACATTTTCAAATTTGTGTCTTCCACTTGTTGGTGAGAAAGTAGGCAATAAAACCTTTCAAATAGCTGTTGATGGTCATGTATATTTATATAATCACATTGGAAAACAGTTTAGCTTTATCTAGTAGAATTGAAGATGTGCATAGGCTTTGAGCCAGCTGTCCTAGAGAAACCCCTGCATATGCAAACCAACATATAAATATAGAAATGTCAATAGCAGTCTTATCTGTGATGGTTAAAAAAAAGACTGGAAACCACCAAAATGTCCATTAATAATAGACAAATCCAGTACCACACATAAGTTGTGTATTTGTTAGTACTGTACAGCAAGCAGTGTAAGGGAACAAAGTACTGATAGAGCAACTTTAATGAATTTCACAAATATCATTGAGTGAAAGAAGCAAAACACAAAAAAGATACAGTGTAATTCCACTTACAGAGAATTCCATGACAGGCAAAATCAATCCGTGCTGTTTAAGCCGTACAAATGTTTTATGACTCACCTCTGATATGTCTCTTATAAAAAGACTTGATTCTAAATGAGTAGAGCTTGTCTGACAAAGGTTGTGAAGAATAAGCGTGTACCAGTTATCATTTGTAACTCAGATCAAATGTTTTTTCTTGTGTTCCTCTTAGAGAACGCCAGATCAAGTGTCCCAAATGTGATAAGCTGTTCTTGAGAACAAATCATTTAAAGAAGCATCTCAATTCACATGAAGGAAAACGGGATTATGTCTGTGAAAAATGTACAAAGGCTTATTTAACCAAATATCATCTTACCCGTCACCTGAAAACCTGCAAAGGGCCCACCTCCAGTTCGTCAACACAAGAGGAGGAGGAGGAGGAGGACTCCGAGGAGGAAGAACTAGCAGACTCTGTGGGGACAGAAGACTGTCGGATGAACAGTGCTGTGTATTCAGCAGATGAGTCTCTCTCTGCACATAAGTAAAAGAAGTCAGCTGTTTTGGATGGAAAATGTAAAAGGGAAAAACACATGACCAGTTATCCACTATAATGGTGTTTATATAAAATGGTTTCCAATTTCCTTCCAGCCAACAGTCAAAACAGACTGAATGGGAACGGATAAAGCACTTTTAGAGGAGTATCCAGATGAAAACACTTTAAAACAGATGTGGAAAAGAGAGCATGTGTCCTATTTTTAAGTGATGTGTGGGGAGGAAAGTGTCAACATTCGAGGTCTGATCTTTATTTACATGATAATCTGCGTGTTGCGTTTATGCCTGAGTCAAAGCTGCCCTCTGCCCAAACAAATCAGATTTATTTTAAATTCTTCCATTATTCCTTTAAACTTAGTCCCTGCCACACAGTCATCCTGATTGTATTGGTGGTCCTTGTGTTTTATGCAGACTGTTGTGACTTGCACTCATCCCAGAATGGGTTGGAATACAGCAGTGTAAGCCCTTTTGGCTGCAGCTAACAAGTTTAAAGCACCACCTGTCTTAATCTCTACTTGGGAGTTTAGGGTAGATCTTGCTTCCCAAAATTTCAGCAGGTGTCTAGAGGGCAAATGAAAAAGGAGCAGCCAGGCAACAGGCGACGATGGAAAGAAAAGGAGAGATGCCCAGGCCACTGCCCGAGAAACTAGTTTTGGTGGAAGCCAGGGTGAGGCAGTTGGTGTTTCTTCCTTAGAGATCTTTGTAGGTTTAGACATATTTGTGTCTCGTAAAGCTTCCAGCCCCCAGACAAAGGGAATCTGGAGGTGTAGAGCCAAATAATGCCTGCTGGATTTTTTCCTGACAAGCACATGTGGACTCAGCTGGCAAAGTGGTACCTCAGCCTGTGGAAGGAACGAGGGAGTGATCCTTTATATCTGACTTACCCTATGAAAAGGATGGAGACATCAGTAAAATGTTACCAACTCAATGACAAATGACTCCAAATCCATTTGCATGGTTAGGCCTTCCTGGTTGTGGTGAAAGACCTCACTGGTTAAGCATGGTGGATGCCAAAGGATCTGGAAGGTGGAAGGCTTAATGGTTACCACATGGGTGTGTTTTCAGGGACCCAGCTTAGTTAATTTATCCATCCATGTGATCTCTCACCTGGTCCCTCACAGGCATGTCCTGCTTTCAGCAAGAAGCAGATGCTTAACGGTTAACGGTTGATAGAACATGCCGTCCCGTGCTACGGCACAACCTCTGGATGGGAGTAGCATGGGCTGGTGGGAAGGTTTTGCTGCTAATGTATTTATGGAATGAATGTATTTCATTCAAATCTCTATTCCTCTAGGAAGGATTAAAATAAAAACTTTTTAAAAAATACAGGATTCTTCTTACAGTCTCATTTTGTGGAAGGAGAGGAATGAGTTTTGAGGGGAAAATCGGGTACAACTGGAAGGTTTTTAAAGTTAGGAGTGGAGAGAGCGTTTCCTATGTGTTACAGCTTTGAGGTCACATTCAGATGTGCATCTGCATAACATTGCTTAGACAAACTGTCCAGCTCATCTGCCCTCCTCCCTAAGGTCGTGCCTTTACTCTGCTGCCTTCTTGGAGAACTGTGGCCAGTGTACAGTTGAGGGAGGAGGCGAGGTGGTGGTGGTTCAGGGTAGCTGCTGACACTAGGTCATAAAGCCTCCATCAGGTCAGGTCAGCTCTGGTGGAGCTGGGGCAGCTCCAAGCTCAGCCTTTCGTCAAAGGCATCCTGGTGGCAGGCCACCCCTATTCCCAGGATGCCATTGGTGCTGGACCTGCAAGCTGCCTTTCTCCCTTTATTTCAGTAGCTCATGTTGGGTTAAATTCCTTTATTTCCCACCACTGGTTGATAGTTAAGCCTAATGTCAAAACCAACAACAACAACAAAAACAGTAGAGGACGCCTGGAAACAGTTTTAAGTGAGAATGTAGCTGTTTTCACTCATTTACCGCTCTCCCAATTTTTACCTTAGACTTAAATGGCATATTCTGAGTCCTCATAAGTTGAATAAATTAGTAACTGCTCCTTTGAAAAGATTTCACTTTGAGCCTTCTCTGCCTATTGCAGGTGGCCTTGTCTGTTGCTGCTGTTGGGATCAGTCTATTTTTGGGTAAACGGTCACATTGAGAAGCAGGATATTTGAATGTGAGCTCTGAAGCCTTGAAGGTTCTCCAGTCTGGGCTTTGCTGTGTGATAGTCAAGTTATGTAACCTGTGTCCCTCTTAACTGTAAATAGAGAACAATAAGAGTTCTCATTTCATAATACTGTTTGATGTTGAGTTAATATGTGTAAAGGGCCACCACTATGCTCGACATACAGTAAATAACATTAGCCAGTGTTCTTCAGTTTTCGATTAGCACAGACTCTTATTCTAAAAAAATGGCTGTAGGTAGCTCAAGAAGCCCTAAATTTTAGTAATATAAGTAACACTGGGCATGATTTGAGTTTTCAAGGCCAAAGCCTAGAAACTAGTTTGTCGTGTTGTTGGTCAGCGTATGACTGTGTGCTTGGTGTTTCTTAAAAGACAGGTTGCTCATAACCTTGCATGTGGCGAGCTGAGGTCTTCAGCACATCGGAGGGCAAAGAGGTGATAGGGACGAGTCTCCTTCAGCCTTTTCAGCCTGTTGACTTGTATACGCTTCTTACTAAACGTTCCTTTACCATCTTGCAGATCATAAACATGCTAGAAGCTGTCAGCCCCTCATCAAGTATGTCAACTTATAGTCTCTGATCACCAAACTACACCTTAGATTCACTCAAAAATGACATATCTTCAGGTACACAAGTGGTTATTTGTTATGGGCCAGATTGTGTCCCCCTAAATCCATATGTTGAAGTTCTCACCCCCAGGTGACCATATTTAGAGGTAAGGTCTTCAAAGAAATGGTTAAGTTAAAATGAGTCCCTTAGGGCATGCCTTATTTAAACATGATCGGTGTCCTTACAAGAGAGAATGTGGACACAGTCACACACAGCGGGAAGACCATGTGAAGGCATGGAAAAGACGGCCACCCGCAAGCCAGGAGAGAGGCTCAGAAGAAACAATTCTGACACTTGATCTTAGACTTCTGGTCTCCAGAATTGTGAGAAAATTTCTGTTGTTTAAGGCACGCGATCTGTGGCACTTTGTTGTGGCAGCCTGGCAAACTAAACAGTGTCCAACCAATATACCATCTTCATGGCTATTGCTGTAGAGTAGCAGCTTCCGGAATAGTGATTACAGTTAGCCTCGGTTTTAGAAATCATCATGCGTAACATAAACGGCAGTAACAATTTGTAGCAGGTTTCTGTACTACTAGAAGGGACAGAATTAGTCCTCAACTAATTTTGCTCCTTCGCTTCCTTCCACACACACACTTGAGAGTCACGAAGCCCCCAGGCCCATGTAATTCTCAGACAAGGACTTTTCCTCTCAAAAATCACTTAAAGTGCCGGTGCGGTTTAAGGCATTGCAGGGTAACAAAAACTGTCCGGGCTCTGCCCCGGCCCTCTGGAAGCAGAACCTTACAAAGCTGGCTGCCCGGCTGGATCACCTGAGGAGTGGAGAAGTGTCAGGTGTCCAGGGCGGCCCCAGGTGACCCTGAAGCAGTCCACAGGAGTCACACTGGAGACCATGCAAAGTGCAGATGCAGACACCTATACCTAATGCACATCAACCATGGCAGGTGTTACAGGTACAAGTATCAAAATCTGGGAGCAGGAGAGAAAAAGTCGCACTAAGAGAAGACAAAGTCGGTAAGACAAGCCTGGATCTGTTGTGTGGTAAAGCTGAGGCAACACATTTGAGTTACAGGACTAAAAATTTTTGACTAGTCTAACCAAATCAACAGTTGCTCTTTGATTATTTTTAATCACAAAGTGTTTACTTGTGGTAGGCATTGTTCTAAATGCTTTATCAAACATTTAATCTGCACAGACCTGTGATAGTTCCTCGTTTACGTAAGAGACTGAGATGTAGATAAGTTGTTGGCACACAGTTAACATACACAGCTAGAAGTGGCAGTTTGTGCTTAGCCCCCAAGCTTTATGGATTCTTCAATAGTGGACTAGTTAAAATTGGGATCTCACCATTGCATAGATCCAGGCTACAAGTCTTTAAAGGAAATCACGGAAAATTTAAACTCTTCCATTTAGACAAAGCATATTCATATGCATGGATTAGGGAGCACAAAGGAAGCACTTTCTGCTCTGCCGCAGCCTGTCTGTCCCCGCCACCCCCCCTTTTTTTTTATGAGGCACAGTCTGGAGATAGGCCTTGGGATAGGATGAACATCAAGATCCATTACGGCCAAAATGAGGAGAGAAAGTCACTTGAGAAAGGTACTGACTTGAAAGTTTACTTGAATGCTCTATCATTGGTCAACAACTTCCTGCCCTTCTTAGCTAACATGGTCTAGGGCACTTGTGACATTTACATGCACATGTAGCTCCTAACAGCAGTATTATGTTTTAGTTTAACATTGGTTTAGTCCCCACAGAGCATTATAATAGTAGGTTTTACCCCCATTTTAAAAGATGTTGAAAATGAAGTTCAGGAAATTTATGATGTTCTGCATTTCACAGTTCAGTGATTTGCTGCCTCAGGAATGCTTTTAAAATGTCTATTTCTCCCTCAGGGCCCTCTTCCATGTTAAGCTACATGCAGCTGTTCTGACACCTCGTTTCAGGTACATCTCACTGCTACCTATGGCAGTTGCCTAATTTGCACTGGGGCTGTGAAATGCACTTCTATAAGCAGAGAACACCTTTGTGGGCCATTATTCATAATTAGTTAGAGACAACTGGCACTTGTCTATGGAAAACTGAATTATTTAAAAGCGTGGGAGGTGACATAATAATATTCTGTTAGGGACTTTTTCTTTCAAGATGCCCGACCCAGATATGCTGTAGCAAAAAGAAAGCGTGCCAGGCTATTTTGCATCGGAAATTCCCCCAATGCAAATAGTGCTTTGTGGCAAGAGAAAAGCAGGATGATCCATTCATTTAGCGTATGTTCTCTTTGGGAAAGGAACAAGTTGGACTTGAAGGGTGGGGGTTGGAGTAGGGAGGTGAAACAGAAAAATAGCTCATGACGGGGAAGTCCAATTTCAAGCCCAGAAGCACATATACATGCCCCCGCCCCCAAAAAAAAAGGTATGTACAGGATTCTTTTTTTTTTTTTATAGGGTTAGGATGAAGGAATACAGAGGAATATAGCAGTGTTTTTAACAGTGAAGATGGAAGAAACCTATGTGTCTTACAGAAAGAAAATAGTGAATAAATTAAGGCACATCCACACTAAGCAATACGGTGCTGCTACCAAAAAGGATGAGGTAATCCATATTAGCAGAAACACATCCAAGACTTGGTGAGTGAAAAAGCATGTTGTCTGGTCATCTATTATCTCTATCTATGTGATCTATTAGCATGAATTCTACAAAGAAGATACTATAAATTGTTAATCCATTTTTATCCTGCTTTCTTGTGCTTTAGAGTCTCGAAAGCTAAAAACCACTCCCCAGATTCCTTTAGAGTCAATTCCAAACAAAACCAGCGTTCCTCTGATCCGATGCACTTGGGTGAGAGTGATTCAGAATGGAGTTGTGTGGAGAGAAGCAGGGCCTGGGAAGCTTTTATTTATTATGCAGGCTTGGATCTTACCAAGGGTGATATGATATGGTTTTGGAACTGACGGCAGTGGTGGAGGTAGGCTTTCTGATGTGGCAGGGGGCTTTCCGATCATAGCAGCAGCAGCTGCACCTTGCAACTTTTGCAGTATGAGTAGGAGGAGTTCACTCCTTGAAATCAGCCTAGGCTCCATTTCAATCCTTTTTGGTGATTCTAAGGGCTGTCTATAATGCTTAATAAATTCCTTCTGCTTAAACTAGCTTGGGGAAATTCTGTTGTTTGAATACAAGAATGTTGATCAAGTTATCTGGGTTAGTTATCTGGCCTGGCTGGGTTTCAAGGCAGCAAGGATCCACATACTATTATGGGACACAATTGTACCTGACACCCATGGCTAACGTGAGTTAGATCATCACCTGTGATCACTTGCAATGTACATAAATTCAGCGTGCACTAAACCGTTTCTCTACCCCTGGTATAGCATCCTCAGAGTACTTTGATACATATTAGAGTTAGGAAATTCTTGCAATTCTGTAAATATGTAAGCCTTCTTTTTGAGGTTTGCTTTGGAAATTAATAACCTGCAGGATCGGACTTTCCTTCTGGTTTATCACTGTATCAGTCTTGTGGCTACAAAAGGGAAGAAATTACCTCAGGGCCATCATGGGACAACTCCTGGGTTTTCTGACCTAGCTTGTGTGTCTATTAGGCAGTTTGTTTTGCTTTCATTACCAGATCCAAAAAATAATCACTAAGACCAATGTCAAAAACCTTATCACCTGTTCTTTTTCCCCGGGAGTTTCACAGACCCAAATTTTACAGTTTTTAATCCATTTCAAATTATTTTTTATGTATGGTGTAAATAGTGGTCTGGTTTTCCCAGCACCATTTATTTTGAAGAGACTGTCCTTTCCCCACTGTGTATTCTTGGTTCCTTTGCTGGAAATGGACCATATATGTGTAGATTTACTTCTAGGCTCTATTCTGTTCCATTGACCTATTTCTGTTTTTATGCCAATACCATACTGTTTTGAATACTGTAACTTTGTAAGAGTTTGAAATCAGGAGGTGTGATGCCTCTAGCTTTGTTCTTTCTCAATACTGCTTTGGTTATTCAGGGTCTTTGGGTTCCACAAAAATTTTAAGATCGCTCTTTTTGTGAAAAATGCCCTTGGAATTTTGGTAGGAATTGCACTGAATCTGTAGGTTGCTTTGGGTAGTATGGACATTTTAATATTAATTCTTCCAATTCATGATCAATTAATATCTTTCCATTTATTTTTGTCTTCATTTTCTTTCATCAGTGTACAGGCCTTTCACCTTTAGATAGGTATTTTCCTATGTATTTTATTCTTTTGGTGCAACTGTAAATGGGATTTTCATAAATTTTTTCTAATAATTCGTTATTATAGACATGCAACACATTTCTGTACACTGATTTTGTATCCTGCAACTACTGAATTTGTTTTAGTCCTAAGTGTTTTTTGGTGTAGTGTTTAGGGTATTCTGTGTATATCATCTGCAGATAGTGATAGTTTTACTTCTGATTTGCTTTTTATTTTTCCCTGCCCAATTGCTCTGGCTAGGGCTTCCAATAATATATTGAATACAAATTGCAAGAGTAGGCATCCCTTTCTTGTGATCTTAGAGAAAAAATGTTGGCTTTTCACCACTGAGTATGTTAGCTGTGGGCCTGTCACATGGCCTTTATTATGTTGCAGTATATTCCCTCTATACCTACTTTGTTGAAAGTTTTTATCATAAATGGATGTTGAATTTTGTCAATTTTTTTCTGCATCTATTGCGATGGTCCTATTATTTTGTTAATGTGGTATCACTTTGAGGATGTTGAACCATCTGTGCATTCCTGGTATAAATCCCACTTGATCTTGGTGTATGAGCCCTTTAATGTTGAATTTAGTTAATATTTTGTTGAGGATTTTTACATTTATGTTCATCAGGGACATTGGCTTGTACTTGTGGTATCCTTGTCTGGTTTTGGTATCAGGGTAATAATACTGGCCTCATAAAATGCATTTGGAAGTATTCCCACCTCTTCTATCTTTTGGAAGAGTTTGAGAAGGACTGGTATTAGTTCTTTAAATGTGTGGTAGAATTCACCAGTGACGCTGTATGGTCCTGAACTAATGTTGGGAGGCTGACTGCTGATTCAATCTTCTTACTAGTAATCAGTCTATTCAGATTTTCTATTTCTTCATGAATCTTGGTAGGTAGTATTATGGAACTTTCCATTTCCTCTAGGTTGTCCAATTTGCTGGAGTATAATTGTTCATAGTGGTCTCTTATAATTCTTTCTCTTTTCGCATCAGTTGTAGTCTCACTTTTTGAGTCCTGAGTCTAAAAATTTATCAATTTTATCTTTTCAAAAAACCCAGCTCTTGGTTTCACTGATCTTTTCTATTGTCTTTTTTGTCTCTATTTTATTTCCACTGCGATCTTTATTTCCTTTCTTCTAACTTTGGCTTAGCTTGTTCTTTTCTAGTTCCTTGAGGTACAAAGGTAAGTTGTTACAGATCTTGTTTCTTGATGCATATAAGCATTTATTGTTATGAACTTCCCTCTTAGAACTGCCCTTGCTGCATCCCTCAAGTTTTGGTGTATTGTATTTCCATTCGTCTTTACATATTTTTTGATTTCTTCCTTTACTCATCGGTTGTTCAGTAGCCATGTTGTTAATCTCTACATATTTGTGAATTTTCCAGTTTTCTTCTTGTAATTGACTTCTAATTTTATACTATTGTGGTTTGAAAAGATGCTTGACATGATTTCAATCTTAAATTTATCAATACTTGTTTGTGGCATAAATATCTTGGGGAACTTTCTATCTGCGCTTAAGAAGAATGTATATTGTTCTTTTGGATGGAATGTTCAGTATGTCTGTTAAGTCCATCTGGTCTAACGAGTTGTTTAAGGCCGTTTCTTAATTGATTTTTCTGTCTGAAGGATCTAGCCATTGGTGAAAGTGGTGTATTAAAGTCCTCTACTATTATTGTGTTGCTGTTTCTCCCTTTAGGTCTGTTAACATTAGCTTTGTATATTTCTGTGCTCCTATGTTGGGTGCATAAAATTAATGTTACAGATAACACTGAATACCATGCTAGGGGAAAAAAGGCATGCCACTTTTAATTTAGTACCAAACTCTAAGAGCAGCACTGAGAACACTTCTAAGTCACGAGCATTAACTGGTGAACAGTCAGTTTGGAAATAGCTGTCCCCGGGACACCTGCTTGCTGTGGCCTCTGTGCAATCTTGTCCAAGTCACAACCTTTCCAGGCCTGGGTTTACCCACCAGTTAAGATTACAGGATTTTCCTCTTTTAAAATTCTATAAATTATTAGCTATTTTACAAACCTAGATTGCCTGTGACAGAGGGCATATTTAAGGAATTATTTTTTTAAAAACCTTTTTTATTCTCCTTTTCAAGGAGCCTTACGCACCACATGCTTGAAAGGCAAGCATGACTGGTGCTGTGTTGCCACCACAGCTGCAAAGAGGAATGTGAGGTGGTAAGAAATGAATTTTGTTTTAGTCACTGCATGGCTACACATGGAACATTTTTAGGCCACCTTTTGAAAACTCTGAGTTAAGGTAAACAAAAAGGAAGTTGTATAATCTTCATTACGACTCCATGGGTGTGTCTGAGTGCCTGCTCCCAAAAGGGCCACTAATAGACGAACTTCTTGTGTTGCCGAGAACAAGCCTCTCTCGTCTTCCAAATGCTTCATTTACTAAAACACAAATAAATAGTTAAGAAACTACCAGATCAGAAAAATTAAAAGCCTATAATATCTAAAGAGACTAAAATGTAGAAATGAGCAGTAAGTTTCTCTACCCTGAGGTGGAAATTTGATGAAAATTTATTTAATACTTTGTAAACGAGAAAGTTAGAAGAACTCAGAAGTCCAAGTTAATGTGTTCTGAGTGACCTTAATCATGTTTCAAACTGGTCTACTTTTTATTTTCTTTGCCTTGCCCTGGATTTATCTAGTCTACTTTGATAACAGATGTCCCATCCCTTACAACAGTGACTCCATCCTTCCAGTATTCTATTTCAGATAGTTTCCTATTTATCTGTCTCTGTATCATGTATACATAAAACCTTTTTGGACTTAGGACCCTTTTTCTATGGGAGGGAAGATTCAGAAATCAGATAATGGGGCTCTGGGTTTAGAGGACCAAGCAGACAACCTCTAAGTAATAACTAAGCAGCCAGGCTCCCAGAAAGGGAGGGGAGTGGCCCGAGGGGAGAGCTTGATTCTTCAGAAAGTAGTTGAACAAAGGCAGATTTATTCACGCTGAGAACTGGGAAGGAGGGGGCGGTCAATTCTTTGAGACTCTACTACATTTTCTTCCAGCTTTCTATTTTAAAATTCAAATTTTTATCATAAATAGGTTTTGAAAAAAATGATCTAAAGTATGAAGACAAAATTGTGAATATGAACATTTCCAAGTTACATTTGGTCCTATTTCCTTAGCAGACTACACTACAGGACAAAAATTGAATCCACCTTTGCTATCTACCTAACGCATTCACGCCACTCATCTGTGTTAGCCGTTACAGAACTCCTTCGGAAAAAGCAGGAAATTAAGATTCTTACCTGAAGAGACGGTGCTTATATCCCAGACCCGAAGCCCTTCTTTCTGACCTCCAAAGGCATAAATAAATGGCAAATCAGGGCAACAGGCAGAACAGAAGAGAACTCCCTGGGAAGAAGAGAAAAGAAAGCCAGTGATTTCAGTCTTTGCAGAGAGCTCTAATGTAGCTCCCTACTCGTCTATAAGAACCTATGATATGAATGGTTACTCAAAACCAACCCCCACCCGTATCTTTCAAATCTCCTACAACGGTGGTTCACAGTCAAGTTGGAAGGACAAGTTCAGCACAATGGACATTCTGTGAGGACATGTGTATGCTCTGACCACTCATTTGGTCTCTTTTCCCCATTATCATTTTGTCTATTAGGGATTTCCTAAACTAATCTAAGTATTTTTAATTTTCCTTTTTAAGTAATGATGACATCGGGGGTCAGTATTAATTTTTAAACTTTCTATGTTTTATATAACTAGATAGCACATGCATTATAGAAAATATGAACAGGAAAAAGTATAAAAATCATTCAGATAATCTCTGTTCATGTTTTGGGATAGGATCTTCCAGATTTAAATAAAGCATGGATGGTACTAAAAAACTGCCTCTGTAATCTGCCTTTCCAAACATACACATACATATACATAATTTTAAACAGCTGTGCAGTGTTCTACATCTGCATTTTCTATAACTCAGTGCCTGGCATACAGGAAGTACCCAATAAATATTTGCTGAATGAACGATTCCAGTTATTTCTAAATTTTTTGCCACTATATAGTAATCAACTTCAGTGTAGTCAGAACTAGTTATACAAAGAAGTGATAAACTGACCCCAACAGTTATGGTGCTCTAAAAGTTCAAGATTTCCTGGGACGGTCCTGATTTTAGGGTAAAGAAAAATGGTCATTCTACTTGTGTCCTAAAAATCCTTCTCCCCACACTTCTTATCAAGCAACTGTTAATTATGTGAGTTGAAAAAGGAACCAGACATTTATTGATTTCCCCCAAATTGTCCTAAGTCATAAAACTCTCACTAAATTTGGCTAAGATAAAAATTAACTTTCCCAATAAATCCATATTTTTTAATGCAATGATTCCTGGAGAAAGACAAACACTATAGGTCAGGAACAGAAAACAAAGATGCCCATGGAGATTCTTACCATTTTCATGTCTCTGGAGTGTACTAGACTTGGCCTATCTCCTAATATGTCCCAGATCTTCACATATTTGTCTGCTGATGCAGTCACAAGACAGCCCTTGATCTGACTGCTTAGATCAAGACCTCAGGAAAGATAAGATTAGTTCAGAGACTCTGACGTTGAAATACAGATTTACTTCATAATAGAAATGAAAGAAACATTATTTTTGCTCACCAGAGATTTCATCATTGTGTGCATTAAGTGTAAAAATTGGCTTATTTGAACGTGCATCCAAATTATATACAAAGCCATCATCTGTACTGGCCTGGAAAAAAATAAAAGATGGGCACGATCAGGCTAATATGACAGAAACACTTAGCAATGGACACACAGAAATCACAGTGAAAATCAACTATGTATCTGACTCAACTGAGGAGCTTATTAAAAATTAACATGGACAAAAAGAATTTACTTCTGGATAAGCTCAGTTTGTTCTAATATGGATTAATTCAGCTGCTATGTCTATTAGGTAGTTGGAAATGAATGTGAAGCCGTGGAAGTGGTATGGACCGGGGTTAGAGAGGTGACAGGACAGAGGTGGGTGTTATATCCATGAGAACAGAGGGATATGCTCTCAGAGTGTAGAATTAAAAGACCAGGGTGTTAAGGCCTGGAGAGTAGGGCTGCTTAAGGTATAGGCTGAGGAGGCGCTCACAGAAGAACCAAAGAGGGAGGAGGGAATAACAAAGAATGTCAGGGAAGCCAGGGCACCAGGATCGCTGAAGAAAGGAGTGGTGAGTGCTGTCAAAATTTTGGCAGAGAGTCAATCAGGTAAGGACTGAAAGGCAGATTACAACGGGTTATTACACTTTCAAGAAAGGAAATGAATTGAGACAGACTAGTCAAGGATGGGGGAGAGACCTGAGCCTATATAGAGGCTCAGAGGAGCATCCAACTGATGCAGTCTTGACAACTGGGCTGTGGATGGGGACAAAAACGGAAGAGACTGGAGGAAAAGAGGTATACCATTTTATTTTGATCACTTCCCATTTCCTTAAATATTTGTGATTTTAGTACTGATGACCATTTGTTAGCAAATAATGTCAAGAAGTATGTGTGCCTGATTTTTGAGAGCCAAAGTACAAAACAACATTCAGATACAACCAGGACTTCATTCCTGATTTCTGAAAAATGGAACCTGGCTTAAGGTAGCTCGGCTGGGAACTGCATGCGTCTCCGTGCACTGAGTTGATAGTATGTGTTCTCAGAATCGTTATTTCAGGAAACTTATTAAAATTGTCTACATATTTTAAGAAAGCTGTTTTGTAAAGCATTCACATTTACTTTAGGAAAACTAGGAGACACATGGATGCATCAGAATTTCTTTACTCTCCCCTTCCAGATGAAAGTTGGGATTTTATTTCTCTATGGATTTAAATGTCCTGGAAAGCCACATGGAAAACTCTCATCCTACAGACTTTGTATAAAAAGATCTTATACTTCCTTCCTGTCTGGGAGACAGTACTATTAAGTGCTATTAAATAGGCTAGCATTCTCAGTTCTGGAGATCCATTTAAGTACTAGGATTTAAATACCTTTGTGAACCTATTTAACCATTAAAGAAACATAAAAAGAATATTAACCATGCTAAGTATTTCAAAAAACACATTAATAAAATGCTCAAAATCGATAAAATGTAGCACACTTTGGAATCCCTGGAAATTAGTAAAATCATTTACTTATTTACTATTTTTTGAGGCTGATCCACTGTTCTCTCGTTAAAAATACCTTTTTTTTACCCTACAATCCAAACGCTTCATGTTATTAATACAAGAAAAGCTTTTCAGAAAGTTTCTCTACAATGGAATGAAAGAAAAGTCATCAGTAACCTGGACAAGCAAAACAGTAATATGCATAGTCTTACCAAAAAATGACAAGGTGAAAAGTGATTCCAAGTCACTCTCTCAATCTGCCCACTGAATCGCCACATTCGATGGCTTTCGTCTGGACTTCGGCAGTCATATAAAGCCACTGACCTAAACACATCCAGGCAAAGTCAGGGTTTTAACAGTTTAATTCTCCTATATGTTCTATTTATGACATGGTAATAAAACACTGAAATCAAGATCTAACTTTTTTAAAGCGTGCTTTGAGGTTCTAAAATAAAATAGAAAAGATGAATTGATTTTTACTAACTGGTGGACTCTGGTCCTATCACTTGGAGGCACTGGTGACGCTGGATGTCACAGTGGCTCTGAGCTTCTCTAGATCGAATTCTCTACTTAAAAGATAAATCGTCTCTATTTCTAAAAGACCATGACAATTTCTAACTTCCCCTTCCTGTCAGTGCTCAGAGCTGGATAATCCATTATCTCAGTGACCCTTACTCTCTACAAGCAGGTTACTATGCTGTGGGAACCGATGGATACACTTTTGTAATTCTGCATGAATCATAACTAAAAAATATAAACATATCACTCTTCAAAAGCACAAGGAATCAGAATACAGACTGCAAGTCGGTTTCATTTCCCAGTCCATGTGGTCTGTTTGGCCAAGAGAGTAAGACAGAAGTGTACTAGCTCTGAGCTTTGGTATCTCTGCTTGAGCTTCTGACCTTGCTATGACCTAGCCCGCTGGTCCCAGGAGGATATGAAACACAAGGACAAAGCCAAGTTACCAGTGACTTGTTTTAAGTCACTGAATTTTAGGATGACTTAGTTCACAGTAATGGCTAATTCATAAACCTTCTAAAAATCTAAGTAGTTGCTAGTTAAGAACTAAATTATTATGACAGAACCACATTCCCTTGCAGTCTGAAAGGACCAAAGTTAAAAAGGACAAATAAGTTATTACTAAAAATTTAAACATGAGTGCTTCATTAATATATTCTGTCTGACCACAGTGATACCTTCTGCATTAACTCAAGAGGATAAAAATAGCATTAATAATTGCTGAAACATTTTCTTACTTATCATATGATCCAGAAATCAGAGTCTGTGCTTCAAATGGATGAAACTGCAGAGTCTGGACCTGAAAGGAAAAAACATAAATAAACAGATCTGTTTGTCTGACTTTGGTAAAATGGCTAAAACTTCATGAGAATGAATTTGCAGTGTTTTTATAATTTTTCTCTTTGAAATTTAGTATTAAAGAAACATAAATGTACTGCATAATTAAAAGGGCAAAACATATTTATAAATAAAGGCTGACACTAAGAGACATAATACAGCATTCCCCAAACTGTGTGGCAGAATACATTATGTCCTTCAAATGTTAAAATATATTCTGAAGTAAAAAAGGGAATGGTCAAACATATCTGGGCAACTCCGCGTGCTCTGGAAGTCCCAGCGTGCAGTGGCCTAGGAGGTTCCCAAGTTCTGCAGTAACAGACCTGCTAAATTCTTTAACCCCATTTGGTGTCTGATACCCCCTGATCCCTTTTTTAGAAGCCTCTATAAACACGTTACAAAGCATTAACATCGCTAGTCACTTTGCCTTTCTGCACTCATTTTTGCATATCTAAGATGGGTAATTAACTATCACACAGGCTTTGTCAAGATCCAATGAAACAGCATGTTGAAGCACTCTGTAATTCACAGAAAGCCATTATAAATGTTTGTGATTACTTATAGCCACTCTTTGTCTCAGAATTTTGAAAGCTCCTTTTCATCTACTAACCCGCCATACCTTGTCTGTGTGTACGGCAAGACTAGCTGCTGGTTTCCCCAAGGACATATCCCACAGAATTACAGTGTTGTCTGCTGATGCACTTGCCAGCACATTTCTGAAAAAGGGAGGAAACAAATCAGGCAATCTTTTAAAGATCAAGAGCATTAAATGTAAGAATTCCATTTATAATAGCATCGAAAAGAATAAAATACTTAGGAATAAATTTAATAAAAGAAATTCAAGACTTATGCATTGGAAATTATAAAAGATTGCTGAAAGAGTATCTAAATTAATGGATAGTTCATTAATGTTGTCATGACAAATACTGCCATGTATAGATTGACCTATAGATTAAACCAATCCTCTTCAAAATTCCAGCTGACTTTTTGCAGAAAACTGACAAGCAAGTTTAAAAATTTACATAAAAGTGCAAGGGATCCCGATTGGCCAAAATAATCTTGAAAAGGACTAGTAAAGTTGAGGAAATCATAGTTCCTAGTTTCAAACTGACTGAAAAGCTACAGCAATCACAACACTGTGGTGCTGGCATGAGTACAGACACAGATGAACAGAATGAACAATCTAAAAAGAAACCCTCAAGTTTATGGTTACTGGTTTTTGACAAGGGTGCCAAGATTCTTCATTGTTCAGTGCGGAAAAGAACACTACTTTCAACAAATGTTTCAGGGACATCATGTAAAAGAATGTTTGACATCTACCTCACATTATACACACAAAAAAATTCAATATAGATCATAGAACTACTAAGTGTAAGAGCTAAAACTATAAAACTCTCAAGAAGAAAACAACTTTTCGTGACCTTGGGTTAGGCAATGGTTTCTTAGATAAGGACACCAAAAGTATTAGTGGCAAAAGAAATACATAAATTGGAGATCATCAACATGAAAACATTGTGTTGCAAATGATACCATCAAGAAAGTGAAAAGACAACTCATAGAATGGAAGAAAATATTTTTAAGTCATTTCTGATAGAAAACGTGCATCCAGAATATATAAAGAACTCTTGACTAAATAATAAAAAACAACCCAATTAGAAGATGGGCAAAGGACAGGAATAGACAGTTCTACACAGAAAATATACGAATGGCCAATGAGCATGTGAAATGATACTCAACACCATTAGGGAAATGAAAAAGACAACAACAAGTGTTAGCACGATGTAGAAATACTGGAATCGTCCTACACTATGTTGGGAATATCAATGGACAGACACTATCATATGACTTAGCAATTACATTCTTAGGTATATACCTAAGAAAATGAAAACAATCATGCAAAAGCTTGCTCACAAACGTTTGCATCGTTATTCATAATATACAAAAAAACCAAACCAAACCAAATGTCCATTAAATGGGCGAATTAAAAACATGTGTCATACTCACACAAGAGAATATTACTCAGCAATAAAAAGAAGTTCTGATGTATGCTACAACATGAATGGACCTTGAAAACTACGCTAAAGGTGACAGAAGCCAGATACAGAAGGCCACACATTGTATGATTCCATTTATATGAAATGTCCAGAATAGGCACAACTATAGAGGCAGGAAGTGGATTAGTGGTTGCCAGGGGCTGGAGAGACAGGAGAATGAGCAGTGACTGCTAATGCATAAGGATTACTTTTTAGATTGATGAACATGTCATGGAATTTGGCAGTGGCGATGGCTGCACAACTTTGTGAATATACTAAAAACCACTGAATTGTATACTTCAAAAGATCAAGTTTTATGATATGAGAATTTATATCTTAAAAAAAAAAAAAAAAAAAGAGCATTAAATGCTATTAATAGAAAATCAGCCTGAAAGAAGAAAGGAATCCTGTCACATGCTACAACATGGGTAAACCTTGTGCTAAGTGAAATAAGCCATTTACAAAAGGATAAGTACCGTATGTGAGGTACCTGGGGAAAGAATAGAACGGTAGTTGCCAGGGCTGGGGGAGCGGGGAGTGGGGAGTTACTGTTTGATGGGGACATATTTAGTTTTGGAGTTGGATGGTGGTGATGGTTACCTAACAATGTCCACTGAACTGCACGCTTAGACATGCTTAGAAAGGTAAATTTTATGAAGGTTATGTTTATCACAATTAAATAAATCAGAATATTTTAAAAAATATGTGGATGAGATTTTGTAAAATCTAAATGAAGTGAGAAAAATGTCTTCCATGAAGAAACACAATTCTGCACTACTGTTCCCAGTGGTGTTGGGAAGAAGGGCACTTGTTTACCAGATGTAAGGAGCACCTACTAAGTGAAGAGCGGGCAGGTGGCGTGGCAGGTGAAAGGGTACAGACAGTACAGCTCCTGCCTGCAAGCAGCACATACTGCAGGAAAGAAAAGTAAGACACAGACGCAAAGACCTGTGACACATGATGTAGGCATGGGGTAAAATCACAACTGTTAGTCTTTAACAATACTTCAAATGTTAATTCTTTTTACCTGATCAGCTTATTCCAAGAAAGGTCCAGGACAGCATCGGTGTGCCCTTCTGCTGTGGAACTCTGTAATAATTGTTTAATTTAATTATTTTTTTGGAATAAAATTCTAGGACCCAAAATAAAAGTGATGTTAATTTGGTTGTTTTGATCTTAAGCAAACTTGCTTGAAGACTGAGAAGTAAGCACCTTGTCTCCATTACTTTAGAGATCCACGACAAATATTCTTTATAGACAAGAAACTACAGTAGTTAACCTAGATGCTAATTCTATAAATATCAACCCCTCCCCCAAAATTAACAGTTTAAAAAGCTATAGGAATTAATACATTGATATTTAGACTTCAACACACTGAAGGCTAAATGGAAATTGTTTTAAAGTTCAAAACTAGCATATGAGTGTGAATAGTTACTATATATAAAGGAAGATCATAAGCTGAGTAAATTTTGTGTAAGGATCAATAATGTGCCAACAGAGGTTTTAGGCAATCAGAGACCAATTTTTCTTTGGATGGACTTTTCAAAACCAGAAACTACTGTAATTATAACTACTTGTTCTGTTCCACTGAAGTGTCCAGTTGAAAAAGTGTATGTTCTTATGCTCCCCTCCAGCCTCAGGAAACTTATCTGTTTGTCATTAGAGTTTAAATATCTATTAACTTGCTTACCTTCTTTCCTTTCTTTTTCTTCTTTTTTGATAGCTTACTTCCAAGTGTGAAGACAGGCTCTAAAGAGTCCACTATATCAAGGTCCCATACTTCAATAACAGGAGTCATGTTTCCCACAGCAATGTAATTTCCTACAGGAAGAAAGGATGTATTTGTGATTTAAAAATAACTTCTAGTGAACTACACTACACTGTAGATTAACTGAGCAATGGCTCAGAGCAGCTTCTCAAACTGTCCTACATAGGTACATCACCTGAGCGCTGTTAAAATGCGGACTCCATTTCAGGAGGCCGTGGGTGGGGCCCCACACCTGCACTTCTAACCTGCTCCTGGGTGACGCAGATGCTGGGCTGCGAGGTCCTCCCACCACACTTTGAGTAACAAGGGCTCAGTCTCTTGGCCCCGGGAACTCTTAGGAACAAGAACAAAAACTCCTCCTGTCTTCACTGGCCATTGTGAGGATGAGGATCTGATCTGATCACGAATGTAAACGAGCTTTGGAAATGAGATGCAAGGTTATGAATATTACCAGATTTTATCCTTATTAAGAAGACAGGATGGGGCAACCAGCAGTAGCTAAAAAGACTAACATAAGAACCTAATTCTTCATTTTACTTGCTATTTTCTGAAGAGGGTCATGCCACTAAACTCTAGTTGGTAACATCAGACATCATCCATTTTATACTAGTTTTTATGAGTCCCTCACACTGCAGCCCCAAATATTTTTAGAACCTGTTCTTCGGCCTACCATGGAGCAGCTACCTTTCTAACCTATCTAAAGTCTGGAAACATACAGACCCCAAACAATTAAGTGATTGTGCTTTAAAAACTATTTAACAACTTCATAAAATAATATTAACTTCATAAAACATCAATAATTCATACAGCATACATAATTTATGTGGCTAGGAAAAACATCCAGGACTAAGAACCACTGTGCAAGCTTAAGTTTTCTCATTACCAGTAGAATCATCTGGGCTAGGATCAAAATTCAGCCATTCCACACTCAGAGGGTATGCAGACAGCAGTATATCATGGTGTACGTAAAAAGAATCTTCTTCCTGATTATAAACTGAAAAGATTGGGAAAAGAGACTTTATTGAATCAGAATAAGAAATCATATCTCATTCAAAAGAACAGACTTTCCCTAGTAAACTTACATGTTTAAAATGAGACACATTTGATGACATTAGAGGAGATTCTCAAGTTGTTACTGCTAGGCAAAAAATTTGCATATCTCATATATTGCCATCACCTGGTGTGTCCTAAGGGGAACAAGAACAGTGACGGAGAATTGACATCTGCCTAAATACTCCATCTGCATGCTCACTGGCTAAAATGGTCCATTTTCTGGTTCACCCATAAAAGAAAACAAAGGCCCATAGGCCTTTGTAAGGAACACAGTCATGTGATGCATAACGATGTTTCAGTCAATGACAGATGGCATATTTGATGGTGGCCCTGTAAGATTATAATGAAGCTGAAAAATTCCTACTGCTTAGTGATGTTGTAAGGTTGCAGCACAAGGCATTACTCATGTGTTTGCAGTTATTCTGGTGTAAACAAACCTACTGCACTGCCAGTCATGTAAGAGCATAGCACATACGATTACAAAAAGTACATAATACCTGATGATAAAAAATGACTATGCTACAGGTTTATGTATTTACTACATTAGACTTTTTAACTGTTAGTGCACTTATAAAACACCACTTCGCTGTAAAACAGTATGCTGTGTTAATCCTGCAGTGGCCTCATACATCTTGTATTAATGCTAATGCATCATTTAATGTGTCTCTTAATTGTATCATTTTCTCTTGTGTTTAATTTAATCTTGTGTTGGTTTGTAACATGGTGCACAGGCTTGTAGCCTAGAAGCAACAGGCTCTACCATATAGCCTCGGTGTGCAGTAGGCTACGGCATCTAAATCTATGTAAGTGCACTTATGATGTTCACACATGACGAAATCTCCTAGTGATGAATTTCTTGGAATGTATCTCCATCATTAAACAGAGCATGATTGTAATTCATTATTACTTTATCTTTTATAGGTCTATTTGGTTAAGTCACGAATGAACAAACAAAAACAGCAGGAATGAAGAGAACTCATTTAGAAATGCTTATCAAAAATTACTTAATATTGAAAAAAAAAGTTTGTGGACACTAACAATGTAAATAAAGCTCTTCATAACACTCTTTGGGAACATGGCCACTACAAGAAATAGCTCTTTCCTTCACGTTATGTTAAGGAGCAAAAATATTGTTGAACTCAATGACTAATAAGTCCTTTAAAAATTATATAGTGAAATGTTGATAAAAGAGCCTAAATAATCAGTAATTTCCCCCAAACAAGCTTTTTATTTGAGTAAATGTTAATATTATAAGCTAAGGAATTTAATCTTTCAGGCTTCTGCTTCTGGGATAGGTCTTGGGATTAGCAAATTCCATGTAAATTTCTATTGTATCACTTGATGATGAGAACGCATGTTCAAAATGATTAGTTTGTGGTCCTAGAAGAACCTCAACTCTGGCCAATGTACTCAGCTTACATTTTAAATAAAAAATGATAACACTGCTTTAAAACAATCTTCTTTTAACTATATCAGATCAACATTCAGGTCAGCTTTAGAATACAATTTTGAAAATACTCATGAATAGAGATAATGCTGGATAATTGGGGGCTTCATACCAAATCTAAATATAATCCATCTTTAACGACCTAACTTCGAAGTAGGAATACAACTGCTTTAAGTTCTCAACTTTTCTGACACTAAATTCAAAGGAATGACTACAATAAGTTCTCACATGATGACAAACTGTAATAGAGTTTTGCTTTTTTCAAATTAGGATTGGGTCTTCAAAAATTCACCAACATCATGGTTTTCATTTGAAATATGTAAAAAGGTTGAAGGTAATTAAAATAACTTACATGGAAGTATCTGTTACTTAAAACTTTTTTGACTTTATAAATAGATCACAATAGGCCATGGGACTAAAATGGTCTATTCTATAAGTTCCCTGCAGGCAGCCTTAAAGACTGTGAAGAGTTACAGAAATCCAACCTAATAAATAGAATAAATGACAGAGTAACCTCGAAGATGCCAATAAACGTTTTCAAACTACGCCAACTGTGCTTCCTATGATAAAAGGCCTCAGCCCAATAATCTCCTTAGAGCTTCAAAATTTTAAGACAGATGAGTAGAAGAGTTGGAAAAGGAGTATCTGGGCAAGGATGGACTTGTCTGAGGATGTGTGCAGAGAGAAACAAAAGGGCAAGAAAACAAAAGGGGAGATCTGGAGGCTGAATGTTCCAGACATCTTGAAGGTCTATTTTTAAGAAAACAGTCATTCGATTAATGTTTGTTGAATTAATAAATATCAACATTAAAATATATCTGATTTAAAAATTCAAATTAAAAAAAATGTAAATCATTGCCTACTTCAAAGTCAAAGTATTCACCTCTGGCTTTGATGCAAACATTTCTAGAACTGGAAAAGGTGACCAAGATATTTTGGTTCCTAAAAAGAAATGGAGGCCTCTGCACAGAATTTTTGTGAAGAAATAAAATGCATTACGAAAGGGGACTATTTGAAATAACTTTGTGGAGGCGGGGGGGGGGGGGTGGAGCAGGATAAAAACCTGTCTATTGAGTGTAATCTTTGCCACATAAAGAAAAAGTAGCCAGAAAGGAGATTGGAGTAAAAATCCAGGGTAACAAGTTACCTTAGGGTGAAGAGACTGTAATTTTTTTCTTGCATTTTTATAGTTTTACATCCAGGTTTTCTCTAATGGGGGGGAAAAGTGGAAAACTGGCAAAAATGTTTAAATAAAAGATTAAAAGCTGTTAGAACTTCCAGCAGACCTACTTCCATAAAACCAGGTACCAAAATGACATATGAGACAACACATGCCCATGGAGAATAAACAGGAAATCTGCAGACTCTGTAGGATTTTACCATGTAACCAACTTGAATGAGAAGGCAGGACCTGGTGCCTAACAATTCACAATGGTAACTATTATGATTCTTATTTTAATATCACTTAGACTGACACCTATTTAGGGATGTATTTCACTTACCATGCACCTCTAAATTGCATTGGTCCTGTTCAGCTCTGCCACAAACTATGAGATTGTCACTGGGCTTAATTAAGAAATCGTCACGTTCATATTGCTCCTAAGTACAGAGAAAAAAAGTAAAAAACCTTACCAAAACAGATATTCGGCAAGGTTTTTCAAACATTTAAGCATAATTAGAAAAATGATGTAAATATTTACCGTATCTTTCAGAGTAACGTAAGGATCCTGATCATTACTCCCATAGACTGTTAGACCCAAGAGAGATTCGCCAAGAGTTTCAGTGTCTGTAAGAATGCATGAACTAAAATGAATAAAAGTCATTTTGACAAACACATTTCTTCTAAGGCTTCCTATCTTTAGACTTAGATCCAACCATCTACTTCATAACTAACTCTGGATCATCCACAGCTGGGAAAGGAAACAGTGGATAATAATAAACAGGAATTTTAAAAGCCATTTATATTTGACTTGGAATGCATATCTGTCTTTGAATTCACACTTTTCCAATAAAATAATTAAACTGTGAAACTCTGCTCAGTTCTCTAGCTTGATCCTTATAATCATTATTCAAAAGTGCTAGACAGGTGGCCTTGAGGGCCCTAAAACACTGGAATCAATACTCATTAAGTAAGGGATGCCTGGTCAAATAAAACTGAAAAATGATGGGCTTCACAAAGTTAAATGAGTTTCTTCATTGCAAGATTTCTCAGAACCTCCAATATGCTAATTTGCCTTATAAATCTGAAAGACGGGATACTACATGCCCTTTTCACTAAACTTACCTCAAAATGTTATTCTTTTATGGCATATCTGCAAGGGTGACATAGAGTTGACCCCGAGTAGCATAAGACTCAGGAAAAGGAATACACTCTTAACTGTTAGTGGGAGCTACTTTAAGGAGGTACGACTAAGAGGTCTTAAACATGGCAGGCAACAGAGATGGGCATTTCTACTGGATGAGAAAGGCAGAGCCAGTGATGTGCAGGGTTTGGAGATGTCAAGGAGCAGTTTCTGACACATCTCTCGAGGCTGGGTTAGCTCTTCCTTTGTCTGCATTCCCATGGCACTCTGTTCCAGCAGGGCGATAACAACCCAGAGTCCAAGTGAAAAAAGTATCCTCTGCATCTAATGAGTATACAGACGGTCCCTGACTTATGGTTTTTCAACTTTCTGATGGTGCAAAAGCAATTAGCATTCACTGGGAACCCGCTAGGCTAAGCTATGATGTTTGGGAGGTTAAGTGCATTAAATGCATTTTTGAATTAAGATATTTCACCTTACGATGGTTTATTGGGATATAACCCCATCATAGGCCGAGGAGTATCTGTACTGAAAAAGATTAAAGGCCTCAGAGCCAAAGAATGTTCAAATTTCAGCTCCATTATTCACCAGTTGTGTGACACTGGCAAAGTTATTTCATCTTTGAAAGCCTCAGTTTTCTCTTCTGTAAAACGAAGGTAATAATTCCTCTCTCATTGCAGATAAAGAAAAATGACTTAAAGATTATTATACCCGCTACTTACAATAAAATATACTTTTTTTTCTAACATCTTAGATTAGTGGGTTAGAGCTTATTCTCTAAACTAGTTAGGAAACGTGCTGTCTGCTGAAGCCTTGAGCCAAATTATCTGACATAAAAGACAATAAAAACTCAGAGTAAAGCTTTGGAACACTAGGAGCATGATCTGACACACTGAGTTTGTGATTAAAAGCCAGTAGAAGTGAGTGAATTCTAACCTGGGTCGCCTTCCTCATCATATTTATCTAGGTCATACTCAGCCAGCTCATCATCATCCAGTGTCCTGTCATCCTCTGGGTCACCATCCTCCAGGCGTTCCCTTGGTCGTGCCTGTGTGCGTGCACTCTGCATGCCATCTTCTGAAGGTTCACCTATCTCCTCTTCATCACTGCCACCTTCTTCTCTATGCCGATGAAAAAAGAAAATCACCCAAATGGCACCATTCAATAACAAGAACACCTTGTTATCATTATTTAATATTTACATTTCATCCAGACTTTACTACAAACATCGACAGTCCTAAACTTACTGTAATTTTTCCTTTGCTTCAGCAATGAGACGTTTTACTTCTTCTTTACTAAGCTCTACCTACAAGAGAGCAAACATTTCCATTATGACATAGTTAAGGAAATCATTATTAAGTATTTGGGTTAAAAAGAAGTTTGCAAACTAATGTAAAATACAATTTCAATAGACAGCAAGGATCAAACATCAACCCAGACTCTATGTTTAATGTAACTGGAGTTTTCACAGGTTCTTACAATTAAGATCCCTTCTCACCTGAACTGTTCAAAAATCATCTTTGGTCCACTTTACCTCTTTCCAAAAAAGACTGACTTGTATAAATTAGCTTCTATGGAAGCCCATCTTATTTTCTTCCAATTACTCTGACTCCTTCTTAGCCACTTCTGCCCCTTTTCCCTGTGGGTATTCCTAAACAAACCACCCTTGCCTTGGTCCTCTGCTCCTTTCCCTGTTGTTACTGGCAAGTATTCACTCATCATGCTGTCACTTCTTTGCAGAGTTCATTCATTCTCAAGACTAAAACTATCACTTCTGAATCGATTACTCTAAACTTTCCCCTTTCTAGCCCTTTATACTCCAGTTCCATTTTCTTAATTGTCTTTAAGACTCTCTCTCTACTTGGAAATCCTGTTCAAAATTGAAGTTATTCTCTTTACTTCAAAATTGGCATTCCTTCACCTAATGAATGCTTTAGTACCTTTTAAAACACCCCTATCACTGCTAAACTGTAAGCTCCTCAAAGACAGAAACTGACATCATTGTGTGCTTAAGCACACAGTTCAAGGCTCAGTCCATGGTAGAGATGCTTGATGACAGATGATGAATGAATGCATGAATCACCTAGTTGGTACCAGTTTGTACCAACTGCCTCTAGTAACTGGGAAATCTTCTTGAGGGATGACACTCCAGCGTTGGATAGCTCTAGAAACTAAAGGTCCTTAAGTTTCATTAAACGATACTTCTTTTTCCGATTTCTCTTAATGGTCTGAGTTTTCCTTTCTGGAGTTTGATAGAAGAAATTCAATCTCTTCTTTCTATAAACTCTTCAAGGAATGGTTCCCAAACTTATCTATACATTACAATCATGTGGGGGATCTTTTAATAATTTTAGGTGACACTCTGGACCAAGTAAATAGCAATACGTGGGACTGGGGCACAGGCTTCTGTATTTTCCAAAGCTCCCCAAGTGGTAACAATGTGCAGACATGTATGGAAATCACTCTCTCCAAGTATCTGAAAGGCTATATGTCTCTTTTTAATAACAACTGTTAGCTCCCTCAAGAATTTTTAACGAGATAATTTCCTGTCCCTATTCCATACACATGCATTGAGTGCCTACTGTGAGCCAAACACCAGAGAAACTGGTTGAATGAAACAAAGGCAGTCTGTGCCCTGAGGAATTTACATCTACTGGGGCTATTCCAAATCCTCACTCCTGTTAATTTCATGCCCCAGCCAGTTACATTTCTATCACCTTTTCTGTCGTCGCTGGTCCAATTACATTCAAACCAACACCTCCATTTCTTTCATAGCACTTATTCCCACCGACATATACACACATCAACCCTATAAAGGAAAGAACTTTTTGTTTTGTTCATGCCTATCCCAGGACCCTGAACAGTGCCTGTCACGCAGAAAGTACCTAGTATCTGTTGAATAACTGAAGTACTCTTCACTTCCAGTAGATTCAGTCTCTAACTCCTGGTTTTTCCTTCCTAATATGTCACGTTTACCTCTCATTCCCACTGTCACATCAACATCTCACTTGGATCCCTGCGAGAAATTCCTAATTTATCTTCCAGCCTCACGACATGGTAGTCTCCACAGCAGTTTTTCTAGCCCTTAGTTTTGATCCTGTTTACTCCTCCGAACGCCGAACACAAGAGTGGAAAGAGGAGCTTCACCTATGGGCTCTCTCCTCCCGTTAAGTCTGAAAACGCATCGGGGTGTCGTCAAGAAGGTTTTGGGGGTGAGATTTCCGACTCCAAACCACCTGACCCCTCCCAGCCCAGGAGGTCCACAAGTGCGCGACTTTGGGGGTGGGGCTTGCCTGGGGGGAAGGGGCATGAGGAGGCGCGGTTCCTGACTCCTCAGGTCCTAGGCGCCCCAGCCGTAGTCACGACTATCAAGCCCAAACCGACCTCACGCGGGCCAGTCAGACCAGCCAGAACAGGGCCGCGTGTTCCAGGTCCACGTTTCCCAGGCAGAGCTAACCCAGGCCTCACCTTGTCTGGCGTCTCTTTGGCCACGCCGCAGCGGACCCAGGCCACGCACGTCACCTGGCGGCTGCGGTTCATGGTTCTCAGTTCAAAGACACTGCACGACAGAGATTGGGCCCAGCGTTCAAGGACCCCCGCCGCCCTCCGGCATGCACGATCAGGGACCGTAATCCGACCGCTGCCTGGGCAAAGCGCAGGGGCGGACCCTGCTTCCTGCGGCGTCGGCGTCCGCTTTACGTCATTTAAAGGAGCCGAGTGGGGGAAAGGGGCGGGGAGGGGCGGGGAAGGGGGCGGAAGCGGAAGCGGCCGAGAGAGGCAGCAAGTGGATTTGACTCTGCTGTGTGGGGTAAAGGTGGCTGGCATCCACGTGGGTTTGACTGTGCTGTGTGGGCTGACATGAATGGGCTTTTCAGGACTGTCCCTGAGATGGTGTCTGCAGGCTTCCTGGAGGCAATAAATAATAAAATTGGAACGGTAGGGGGTCAGTTAGAGGCAAATTTCTACCTACATCTATTTTGTCTGCAGTTCCATAGACGAACTGATAAATAGTAAAGGCTTGCGGGTTTTTTTTTAAGCTTTCTCCAAAACGAATTCGTCATTTCAAGGAGACACTTTTGCCTTTACATTTTATTACATTGTTGGATGTCACTTACTCATCTTAAAACATTTAGCACCTATTATATTCTAAATATAGAGTAGTGGTTGAAGCAGCAGCAAACACGAAGGGCTTGTAATGTGTGAGGCACTGTTTTAAGTGCCTTGTGGAACTTGGTTACTTCTTAACCCTGTGTGGGAGGTCTTATTCTCATGTTACACACTGTGACATATTACTGTCTTTCCCAAGGTCACGCAGCTGGTAAGTGCTATAGCTGGGATATGAACCCAGGTACTGTGACTCCGCATGCTGGCTATAATTTGTGTCATGCTTCTCAGCTATTAGAACATTTCAGTGGCTTGAGGATTTTAGAATGGAAAGTCTCAGCATCCCAGAAAGATCTGGGTTTTGAACTCTTGGCTGTGAAACCCTGTCCAGGTCATTTGCCCTCTGAGTTTCCATCTGTCTCCTACCTCTGAGGCAGGCAAGCAAAAACAGAAGAGTGGATGCTATGGGGAAAGAGTGGTGGTGACAGTAAACTGACTTGCCACAGTTATATTGTCAACATAGGCTGTCCACCTGAGGGATCAATTTTTGGACATTTTTACAACGAATTTGTCTTCACATAGAATATTTTACTTGGTTCTCATAACAACGCTGATGAAACATGATTGAGAATTGCCTCCATTTTAAAGACGAGGAAGTTAAAATTCCAGTGGTGTAAACACTTACTGCCTGAGATCACACACACAGTTAGGGACTCAGAACTACAACTAAACACCACCAACTCTCTATGCTCAGCCCAATGCCCTTTCACTCTACCAGCCTGAGGAGGGATCATCTCAAGGGTGAATTGCTCACTCTTTTGGAAGGCAGATTAGGACCTCTTCAAGTGTTCTGTTTTTCTAAAACTGATTCCTCTGTGGTTTTCTTGCTTTTGGTCCATTTAGGAAGGTGGAATGGCAGATTGTATTTTTCAGAAATAGCTGCGGCAATGCCTTCCTTCACACATTTTTCTACAATATGATCTTGATGCTCTCTCATCAAAACATGGGGGTCTAATTCTACCCATTACTAACCTTGAATCTGGGTAGGCTTCTGACTAATTTGACCAATAGAATATGTCAGAAGTGACACTTCCAATGTTAGGCCATAAAAAGGATGCAGGTTTTGGCATTCACTGTCCCCTTCCCCCCCCCACACACCCTCTCCCTCTCTCTCTCACAAACACTCATCTTTGGAGCTCTGAGCTGCCATACATGAATTTGACTATTCAGAGGCTACTATGTCGTATGTGAGGAAGCCAAACCACATGGAGAGGCATATAAATAAAAGAGCCTTCAGATGATTCCACTGCTGACACGGATTCACTTCCAACCATTGAGTTTTCCTAGCTGTGGCTCAGACACTGCAGAGCAGAAATGAACTGTCCCAAAGGTGCCCTGTCCAAAGTTCTGCCCCCGGAATCTGTGAGCTTAGTTAAATGATTATTTCAAGCCATTAACTTTTTTTTTTATCCGTTCATAATCTTTTATTATGGTAAAATATACATAACCTAAAATTTTAACCATTTTTAAATGTATAGTTCAATGGCTTTAAGTATCAAACCACCAAGTTTCAAGGTCATTTTTTTATGCAGGAATAATAACTGGAACAGGCAAGAACCCGTGTTATATTTAGAAAAGAGAACATGAGCTGATTTATTAGTAGAAGCTGATTTCTTAACATCTGGCTGGGCTTAGCGAGGTGTGTGCATCTTGTACGTGGGAATGGGCTTGTGTTTGAGTATTTGCCTCTGATCTGGTCCCTCTGTGAGTTGTCCTCTTATGAGCCAGGTGCTGCTCTATGATGATGCCTGGTACAGTGAGAGCAGTTGATAAATATTTGTTAAATGGATGAATAAATTAAATGATAAAAAGTGGAATAGCACTCTGGTTATTTTGAGTCTGCTAAATTTATACTCTTTTACTAAGCTTATATCTGACATTCTGCCACTTCAACCCAAGCTGTGAATTCTCTTTAAAGATGAAAATCCAACTATAGTTGGCATTATTAGTTCCTTATAAAAAGAATGGAAAGAGATTGAGTTTAAGTGATTCCATTTCTAAGCCTGATTCTTGGGAACACTGATGAGGGCATATTTGACTCAAAGAAGTCTCTTTGCCAGAGGCCAGAAAAAAAGTGTACTTGACAGCATCTTAGAGCTAAAGATCCCAGAGGGTTAGACCCAGGCCTGTGCCAGCTTTTGTTACATCCCTTAGCTCAGTGCCATGTGTTCTTAGGCTTGTAAGCATTATTTCTGATTGGCCATGAGTGCTGGGAAGGAAGTGAAGTATGTGGTACCCTCCTGCCCCGTTATACAAGGCTCTGTTTCTTGCCCTTTCTCTAATTAATCATATAATGTTAGCTGATGAAGAGTTGAAGGAATAATAATAGTACCAGTTACCAAGTGCTAGAGACTCCTACCACAAACGAGTTTTACAGTGACAAAATCAGGTGTACCAAAGTGAATTTTTTCTAGAACTGAACTTTGTTTTCATGAGAACAGGAACCATGAGGATTTTGTTACCACAGTAGAGCCAACACCTAGCTAGCATAGTGCCTAGCATGATAAATATCAATAAATATTTGTTGAATAAAGTGAATATTAGAGTTCAAAACTGAAGTCCAAAGACATTAGGTAATTTCCCAAGTGTCAAATAGTAAATAGCAAGGTACTTTTCTAACTCCTTACATAGAATCCTTTCCTCTATGCCACAGGTTTCTGGTAGATTCATTCTTTTATTCCTTCATCTGTTGGGACTCTTTTGGATGGAAGTGACAGATAACTCAAATTGTCTTAGGCAAGATATGGAATTAATATGCTTAGATGACTCAAGAATCCAATGACATAAATGCCTTTAGACACAGCTTAATCCAGGAGCTTAAACCATGTCATCAAGATTTGATCTTTCTCTTACTACCTGTAGCCTAGAATGAAAATACTTGTCTTTATGTTCTCTTCTCTCTGTTTCACTTGTCTCCTCGGTTCTGGAATGGTCATTTGCCCATTCCTGAACCAGTCACTGTGGCCAGGAAAGAGTGATGTTTTGTTTGGCTAGGTCTGAGCCATGGGACCAGCTCTGGAGCCAGGGAGGGAGTCAGTCCTTACATGAGCACATGAGTAAGAATGAGGAAGGGAGAGTTCTCTAGAAGAAAATGGGGAGTTGCTACCAGGAGTGGGTTGGCAAGAACCGCTGATCATGACATTCATCAAACATTTTCTCTGCCATCTTTGTGCAGAAGTCTGTTGGGGAAAAGGGAGCTACAAAGATGAACATGGCACAGTCTTTCCCTGCCAAGGAGTTTTTGTTCTGATGGAAGATGGGAGGTGTGTAGTCAAAGAAAAATTAAACCAGATGTGCAAGCAAATGTGGTTGCAGCAAACTGAGTGGTGACTCATCCCGTCCACTGCCCAGTTGTGGGGGGACAGCTGAGGTTTGTGGCTATTCAGTTTTCACTAGAAAGTGCATTTCCCAAATGCTCTCCTCCCTGATGCTACCACCATCACCACCTCTTAGAAAAACTCCTTCCCCCAGGCTCAAGGAGTCATTTTCTGTCTCCCCTTACTTCTGGGTAACACTTCAGTGTTTATCTTAAAGTGAAACTTCAATCTCATAAGCTTTCCAACTCAAGTTCTTCCTTGGTTTTCTGCTCCAATCTCTCTCCAGATGACTAGCTGAGTGGTATCAGGGCTACAATCCCAGACGTGAGGCTCGAGCAGTGTGAACAAGGAGGAGACAGGCAGCCAAGTGGCAGGGAGTCCGATGGTGAATGGTCTTGTAGTTCATGGTAAGGGAGGCTGGGGGCTGTCACTAGGGGTATAAAGCAGATTAATGACCCAATCTAACTTAGGTTTTCGTGTCATTCGATCTCCTGTGTGTAGAATATGTGGTGATGGTGGCTGGGGGCGCAAAGTGAATGTGGGGAGAACCATTTGGAGGCTATTACATGGCTAATCTAGGGGAAGATGGTGTAACTTAGACTAGAGGGCAGCTGACCGTGGGGCTGAGGGAAGTAGGGAGAGACACCGTCTCCTGATGGCAGGGTCTGTAAAGAATTTGTGGCCATATTTAATCTACCATAGATGAGAAGACTGAGGCCCAAGAGAAGGGTGTGACTGATCCATGACCACACATCAAATAAGGGTCAAGATGCAGGTCAGAGCCCAGGTCTTCTGACTTCAGTCTTGTGGGGTTTACTCTATATCCACACAGCCTCTTTTGGAAGGAAAGGCAGAAATGTGTGCCCAGGGAAGAGTGAAGGCTTCCACCAAAGCCCCAGTTATAATGAAATCAGTCACATCCCTGCCATCATAAGTACCACCTAGGTGGCATTAATAGATGTCTGAGAGGACAGGAAACCCATCCACCTGTTCACAACAAGCTGAGAAAGGATGAATGGGGAAAAGTTTTGATCTCCCCCTTCAGGATGCCAAAGAAGAATACATGATTTTATTTTAAAGGATCCAAAAGATGAGTTCTGGGCTCCTCCAGCCAGCCTTTGGCCAACATCAGTTTTCACACAGGGCAGGCGGACTGCACACTGGTCACATGTTTGTCTCCTCCACCAGGTGGTGTCTGATCCATCTTAGTTTTCCCAGAGCTTAGTAGAGAATACCTGCCAAACAAATCTTAGAGAAAGAAACAGAGTATTTATACCTCAGGCCCTTCTTAGTGGTGGAATGAATGGAATTATGTAGTTTCATGGCTATGAGATTCATTGCAGAAGTTGTCAGATTCTAATTACAGTACAGCATTTATTGTTGTATCACCTTGCCCAGCACAGAATAGGTGCTCAGTAAATATTTATTGAATGAATGACTGAATGAGTAAGTCTCAATCTCTCGTTTATGAGCCAAATTCATGCTTTTCTCTGGAAAATACGTGGGAACCCATGAATACAGAAATGTGGCTCCATCTAGTGGACACTGCAGGATTATGCCCAGTACTAAAACATTCCCTCCCTTAAAAAATTAAAAAACATTTTTTTCAATTGCAGTTGACATACAACATTATATAAGCTTCAGGTAAACAACATCGTGATTAGGCATTTAAATAACTTACGAAGTGATCACCCTGATAAGTCTAGTACCCATCTGACACCATACATAGTTATTATAATATTATTGACTATATTCCCTATGCTGTACTTTACACCCCCGTGACTGTTTTTATAACTGATAATTTGTACCTTTTAATCCCTTCCCCTTTTTCACCCACTTTTCCAATCCCTGTCTCACTTGCCAACCAACAATTTGTTCTCTGTATCTATGAGTTTGTTTCTGTGAGTTTGTTTCTGTCTTGTTTGTTCCCCACTTGTTTTGAACTCTAGCTTCTCTAATTACTTATTCCCACTTCACCCATTTCGGCACAGACCACTGAGTGTGGCAGCATAGTTCTGCAGGTGAGCAAAGCCTATCTGGAGCCCTGAAATGGGAAATTTGAGAAAGATGCTGGTAAGGGATAGAGGGGCCCGCATATATAAAATAGCTTAGAGCAGCGATGTGCAAAGAACATTGGACCATGTGTCCAGAGGCCTGTCACTAGTTTGCTGCGTGGCCTTGGGCAACCAACTTGCTCTCTCTGAGCTTCAGTTTCATCATCACACAGCTGTGTACTCCTTGTCCCCCTGGGCTAATGCTTAGATTCCAACACAGCCTCACTGGACGCATGGGGACTGCTATGCCTGTGTTATAGCTGAGGAAATCGGCTTTAGATTAAGGAGCCCAAGACCTCATAGCTAATAAGAATCAGACCAGGATGTGAATTCATATCAGTCTGACTCTGCACCAGTCCCGTCAGCCCTGCACTGTACTGCTTCCTTCTATGTTTTCTAAAGCCTTTCTGTGGTTCTGTGCCCTCTTGGAATTACAGTGAAGTGACATTTAATGAAGCCAGTTTTACTACAGGCTCATTGATGCAAACAAGATTTAATTTCTATGGCATCTCGTCGATGTTATAACGAAATGACAGTGAATGAAATGACGTTGTTTGAGGACCTGCTGTAGCACAAAAAAGTTAAGGGTGTGGCCTCTGGAGCCAGACTCCCTCGGTTTGAATCCTGATTCTACTTACACACCTGATTCTGCCAACACACCTAACTTACCAGGTATGTGACCTTGGGCAAATCACTTCATTTCTCTCCATTTCAGTTTTCCTAGCTATAAAATGGGATTGACAACAACAAAAGGTTGATATATATATATATATATATATATATATATATATATATATATGCATATTTTATATACTGTACTCACACACACACTCAGAACACTACCCAGGATACTCTGTATTTATGTTTTAAGTATAAATGTGGGTAAGTATTTATATATTTTGACTATTCTGCCTTTCCAAGTTAGGTATATTACAGTCAGAGACACACAGACAGAACTGAAGAAAATAAGACTTTCACTGTGTACTTTTCAGGTTGCATGCCATTATGGGACAAACTTGCCTGTAAGATACTCAATTAATATATGAATTTTATACATATTGTAATTATATTGTGAATGGTACAAGTATATTGCATTCTATTATTTGGGGGTAGAAGTATTAATTTCTCATATGAAAAGAAACTGAACATTTTATAATCTTATTTTTGCCTTTCTTCATTTTTATGCCTGGAGCTTCCAAAATAGACGCAACCAGGGTTTCTTTTGACCTCCCAGAGGCCCGGATCCAGGCCAAGTTAGCGGGACTGGAAGGAGTGAACCCCCAGACATCCATGGGGAGTATATTTGATGACTCAAATATAAACGAGTGGGCTCTGCTCTCTAAGGAGCCTGAATAATGCAGCAGAATGTGGTCAGACGCGGCTCTGCGGTGCGGAGTAATCTGAGCCCATCCCTAGAGACTGTTCGCTGGTCGCCCCTGTGATCCAGGAGACAGTGGGAGGGAATACTGTCCCATAGCCCTTCAACACCACTGTGCTGAGCAGTGACAGTGAATGGAAGCTCAGACCCATCTCCCCAGAGTAGAGCTTCTCAGCCTTGGCACTACTGGCATTTGAGACCAGGTAACTCTCTGTTGGGGATTTTGTCCTGTGCACTGTAGGATGTTTAGCAGCATCCTGGCCTCTGCCTACTGGATGCCAGTAGCATCCCCCTCCCTCAACTGTGACAACCAAAGATGTCTCCAGACCCTGCCAAATGCCCCTGGGGGCAAATCCCCCTTCCCCCTTCCCCCCCACCCTCCCCCATCCCCATCTGCAACTTGTGTCATGTCACAGTATTACAAGGCAGGCTGATGGCTAAGCCACGTCCTAATCATGTGTTTAGTCCCCCTGGTCAGATATTTTTGGAAAAGGCCATGATAATGGTTTGTGTGGAGAGGTGACTGGGGTGGGAGGTTGGCCTGGGTCTTGGGGTCCTTTAGATAAAAAGAATTGATTTTTTTTTTTTGTACCAGCGAAAAGGTCATGTTCCATTAATAGGAATATAAAGACATAATCTAAAGGCTGAAATCCTAGGAGTTTGGGGCACATTGTAAAAAACAGTTTCCTGCCCTATTAGTGGCCTGTCTGACGTACCTGGGACACAGGCTGCTTTTGGCAAACCTCATGTATGTGCGTGGTTTTAAAAAAGCCTTTGATCACCTGTGTCATTTTTCCCCAGCAAGGAATGATTTTTATCTAACGCTTGATAAACAAGCTTATTACTAAAGTTGTCAGCAGAAACAGGTGGCTGGGAAGGGTGATTGCTTATATAGTGTTCCAAAGCTTTTTTCACTATGTCCCCCCTGCGAGAGACAGCAGGAAAGAAGCCATCCAGTGGGTAAGGAAATTTACCAGACATTGACAGCAGGCTTGAAAAACACATCACACCTCTAGTCAGGGGAGAAATTATTGGCAGTAGAAGGATGCACAAATGACTATCGGAAAATGTCTCCGAGAATATGGAAGTCTCAGAATGACTTATTACAGCTGAATAAATAAAAGATTTTAAGGATCTTCTCCCACATCCCACCCTGGTCCACTCCCCAGGTCCTGATCATGTAAAATCATTTCAGGCATGATTTGGAGTCTCCTTTGAGAGATGCAGAAGCGCCTGATACAGTCATAGCGACCTGCACATCTCAGACTTTAGGGTACTCAGCAGTTATCTGGGCTCCTGGTTAAAATGCAGATTTCAGGTGTAGGGTGGGGGTGAGAGGCTGCATTCCCAACAAACTCCCAAAAAGGCCGATGCTGCTGTTCGTGGACCCCACTTGGAAAAGCAAGAGAGTCGAGCATTTCTCTTAGCTGTACACACTTACCCAGATGGAAAAACAGGTGGAGCAGAAAGTTATCTGATTTGCCTGAAGCTGCCAACAACAGCGAGGGTGAGCGAAGCGTGAGGCTGGTGCTTTTGGCTCCCAAGTGACTGTTCAAGTCTGGATTGAGCTGTTTTCCTCATTCCAAGTAGAAGCAGCAGCAGAAGGAACAGCATTCATACTGCAAATTCCTCGGTAGACCTTTAAACCGATTATAAAAATGCTCTGTTCACGTTGCATCCTACCTGCCATCCATGACCTGCCTTTAACTCAACCGCATGACAACTGAGTAGTAAAATGACTTGCACGCAGTAAGTCTGAAACAAGGACCAGGCTGCCTGACTCAAGGCTGGCATTTCTGAAAGGCCCTCTGAGGACCCCTTCTTGCAGTTCAGCCCCGAGTCCATACCCTAGCCATAAATCGTTCAATGTCCTGACTTCCTGCTGTTTGACATCAGAGTTGTTTGTCTATTTCCTATTTTTGCTATAAAAAATATAACAACAAGAACAACAACAACAAAATGCATGCACTGAGCCTTCTCAATCTGCCCTGTGCTCTTGCTCCCCTGAATACAGATGTTTTGAAGATGAAGATGCTGTATGTATAGTAGGAAACAGGAGAAAGCAGAACCATGTTTCAGCTCAAACTGACTCATTTTTAAAAAACCAACATCCATCAAAAAACGAGACTTTCTCAGCTCTAACAAGGGACTAAAAAAATCAAACCTCCTAATTTCAGATTGCTCCCTGTGCCTGGAAAGAGGAATAAAGCTGGTTTTGTGTTAACACAGCCGTGTCCTGCTCCCCACACCCCGTGGTAACAGAGAGCCAGTCTTGGAGGCCAAGCCTCAGTCCCCAGGCTGAGTCTGCCTGTCAGGGAGCCTCTGGAGTGACCCTACCTTCCTCAGCTCTGTCCTCAGTGACAATCAACACCTATTAAATATCGATCCATTGGAACTGAACTCTTATACCACTTGATGTCCCTTCCCCACCCCACCAAATAAAACTCACAACAAAAACCTATATCCAGAGGATGTTGACCTTGGCATAACAGCTCATCTCGGTTACAAATGAGTAAACTTTGTCTGAGCTCATAGGCTTTTTCTTTCTCTTCTGAAGTTATTTTTTTTAAAATCTTTTTCTCTCCCACCTCTCTTTAAAGGCATTATAAGTGAAGAGGCGTGGCAACGAGGTGAGGCTTGCTCAGGAGTCACACCGACATAGGTCCACGTTCCGGCTCTGCACGTACTAGTTCCAGCTCTGCATGTACTAACTCTTTAGCTTTGCTGTCTGCACCTCGGTTTCCCTGTCTATAAAATGGGAGCACAAACCTTTATCACGTAGGATTGGCAGACACCAGGTACAGCATCTGCCACATGATAAATGCACGATAAATGTTAGATCTCACTATAATAACGCCGACTCAGAGCAAGGCTGGATTTTACTTGTTTTCATACTTATGTACACTGCAGAGTGCCTTTCTGTGGTAGGCATGTATAGAGTTGTGGTAGTCCTTTATCTGTCAGCCAGTCATTCTCTAAAACCAACTCTGTCCTTTCATGCCAATTTCCGCACTCAACGATATAAGCAAAGAATGCAAAATACAAAGAAATGGAAAACACACCACTCTCCCACACACCGAAAGTGATATTTCAGTCCCATAGAAGCGTCTCTGATCAGCTCACAGAGGCATGGTAATCAGGCACTGTTTCCATCACCTCCGGGATGAAATGTGACAACAGGCTGACAGTTGCATAGTCAAATTCCCTAGCTCAGAGCAGGAGATGAACAATGCTGGGGTCCCCAGGAGCTTCAGGGAGTGAGGTCAAGAGAGAGTCATGAATCACACTGGCACCCAGTGCATGACCCCTCAAACTCAACAGTGCAGAAAGAGGGGAGCTGTTAAGTTGCCCCGGGCTGGATGGCTGACAGAGCCACTGCCAGCCTTTGGGGATCTGAGGCTGCTGGTGAGGTGGATTTCACCAATCACTGATAAGATTGGAGGCACCGCTCCAGGCAGGAACAAATCCCAGTTTCCCTCTTGCTTCTCCCCACTTGTCATAAAATGGTGTCCTGCATTCTGACAGCCTTCCCTCCAACCACTGCTGCAAGAATACCTCTCCATCACCTGCTGTCAAGGCACTGACATTTCCATTCTGTAGGTGGGAAGACTGAGGCGAACTCACTCCCCAGGCACCTGTGGCCAAACTGATGCACAGCTCATAGTTTTTCTCTGTTGAGTCTGGTTTAAAAAATGCATAGCAGATGCAGTGTTGGCACGTGCAATTTTGCATACCTGGATTTTATTCTGCTCTCAAAAATGGCTCTTCCCTAACTTGATTGCTTTGCTGAAATTCATTTTTTTCCCTTTACAAAAAGTAGTTTCATTTTTCAGTGACTGAATTGCTCCTAGCTACTTTTTCTTTTCCCAGCTGGTGAAGTTTTGTAGACCATTTCTCTTCTTTCTGTATTAGATAAGTAAGAATGAATTGATCTGCTGCCTCACTAACTTGATGAGGATAAATAGGGTGGTAGGCTTTAATAAAATGCAGCACTGGCAAAAATGAAGGCTGGGAGGTCATTATAAATCCTGCAAAAAGTATATCAAGATTGATCTGTTGTCTGAGGCCAACTAGATGATTAATATCAGAAGGGGAGAACTAATAATGACAAAATCCCTGAGTCGCAAGAGACTTTTAAATCCTACCCTCCTTTATTGCTTGAATCTCTACCAAGTGGTTGCTTTCCTTGACTATTTCCTGTGATGGCAAACTCACTACCCCTTGAGACAGCTCATTCCATCTTTGGAAGGCTTTACTCTGATTTTTAAAATTTCTTCTTTTACTTAGGTGAAATCTGAATCCTTGAAGGGTCCATCATTGGAACAGTTCTAATCCCATTGGCCATATTGAATGAGGCTAATTCCTCTCATCTACGAAAACTCTCTTGCTATTTGAAGTCAGCCATGAAGGCCACCCAAGTCTGCTCCTCTGTGGGACAAACATCCCGGTTCCCTCAGTTGTTCTTTCACCTTTTGATTATTTCCTTCTGATGAGGCAACAGTTTCTCTGTGACCTTCCTTAAGGGTTAGGAACATTTGTCATGTTCATGGCTATCCGTCATATTTCTGTGTTTGTAGAAATCTTTTACGTCCTATCTCCCTAATGTAGCAGTAAGAACTGAAATTCCCAGCCTCCCTTGCAGCTAAGACACAGTCGTGGGATCCAGGTCTTGCCAGTGGGATGCACTGAACCCAGACTGTTTCTGAAGGGAACAGCATGAGGAAATGGGAGCTTCCAGACAGTGTAAGTAGAGGCAGAGGCATTGAGCTTTTTGGGGTAGGTTGAGTTTCTGATGCCAGACGGATATGGGCATTGGCAGCAGTAACAGTCATGGAAACCAAGTTCCTGGTAACTGCAGAATTCCATTATTAGTTTCTGCCTTCGCAGTGTTCGGTGGCAGCAGGGGCAGCGGTAACTTCATCAGGACTTTTCTGTGTCATAGTTTATAAGTTATTCCTAAAATCTCCACCTTTAGAATGGTTTCTCAAGCCCTCTCAACGATAGTGTGAATCATATAATCTCTTTGAATAAATCCCCTTTCTTCTTAAATTAGCCAGCGTTGCTTGCTGCTAGGCACTCTGACTCATACAGGCCCTGAACTGAACGCACAACTCCTGCAGGCGTCTGTCCAGGGCGGAGAGGAGAACTGCCACCTCCTCATGCTAGTGATGATGCTTCTGCTGATGATGCAGCCTACTGCTAAGTGAACTCTCTTCTAAGCACCCACATCGCACATTTAAGCTGACATTAAACTCATTGGCTCAGTCGAAACCCTCACCTATCAGGGTAAGGGATTCATCCCCTGGCCTAAGGAATTCTTAGCAAAACAGACTTTATGTACTTTCTTATTACTTGTTCAACAGAAAACAGGGTCTGAGCTTCCCCTACATCCTCAACCACAATATTTAATGTATGAGAGCGATTCCTTTGAAGTGCCGAACATGCAGTCATTCCCTTGACAAGGAAAGAAAATAATGAGGAATTACAGATACAATCCTGTCACTCTTCCCCATTCCCTGCAGCCCACAAGCGACAGGGCTCTAGGTCACCCGGCAGCCATTTTGAACCAGATGCTTCATTCATCCTTCTGCGCTCTCAAAGTATTTTGAAGTGAACACGGAAGCAACAGCTGTCTTTGATTGTTCCCGTCTTCATTCTCCCGCGTGTCCCTCTGACTCTCAGGGGAGCCTCTGCGTGTGCCGAAAGAAGCCTCATAAAACAGTTTTGAAAGAAACAAGAACTTTTCTGCTTTCCTGCTACTATCAGCCCTGAGGAAAAGGGAAAAATAAAAGGGGGAGAGCTTGGGTGCTTAAGGTCCTAGCAGAGAGGTAGGTGAGTGAGTCCCTTATGCCTATGAGGCCATCAGTAAACATCTGTGAAATAAATACATTTGATTTTGACCAACAGCAGCCCGGGAAAAAGTGAAGGTAGAATGCAGTTGTGTGTGGGTAGTTCCTTAGGCTTAATTCAGACCGCTTGAAACCTCTACCTAGAAAAATACAAGTTTAAATGATTTTCGCAGATATATTGCTAAACTTTCTTCATGGTCCGGGTCAGAAGAAAAGGCTCCTAGTAACTCATGAGCTTGAGATCCCAGAGAGGCCAGGCGGCAGGACACAAGTCACAGGTTGGTCTCACAGCAGAAAGGGTTTGAGATGAATCTGACCTCCATACTCTGCACCTTCTCTGCTCAAAGAGTGTCACCCGGCTGCTTGTTTGAAATGCTGGCTCTCAAGCCCGACCCAGCCCCACTGAATCAGAACCCACCTTTCAGTGTGATCCCCAGTGATGTGCGTAAGAGTGAGATGGAGAAGCGCTTCCTTTATACCATCAGTGAGGTGTCTGGAAAAGTCAATCACAGAAGGACCTTATCGTAGGGCTGACACACCATTTAGCCCAGATGGGAGCAGTAGACCTCAGTGATCCAACACCAACACCAAACTGTGGGACCATCATCACAGGGCGGTCTGGCCTGCACGCTGTAGGAAAGGATGTCACGTCTAGCTATCTGGACGCATGATTGTTTCTGGGAGCTACGATCAGAGAGTCAGCTGCCAGAGCCAAGCTGTTTTACTATCATACCTCCTGACGCACTCGTGTATTTGGCTGAAAGGAGACGAGACACCGGAAATACTACTGAGTGATAAAAAGGAACAGACTCCGTGATACATGAAAGATTTTTGGGTGGATCTCAAGGACATTGTGCTGAGTGAAAAAAGCCCCATTGTACGGTTTCATTTATATACCATTCCAATAGAGATGGAAAGCAGATGAGTGGTTGCCAGGGATTAGGGATGGTGTGTGTGGAGGAAGGGGTAGGAGGACTATACAGGGGCAGCATGCGGGAGGTCTTTGTGGTGATGAAATAGTGATGGTGGTGATGGTCAAACGCATCTCCACATGTGATAAACTGGCAGAGGACAAGACACATGCATTGTACCAACGCCATTTTCCCGGTCTTGATATTGTACTAGAGTGTACATTGGGGGAAACTGGATGAAGGGTACATGGGACCTCTCTGTACTATCTTTGCAACTTCTTGTGAATCTATAGTTATTTAAAAACAAAAAGTAAAAACAAACAAACAAACAAACAAGACACCAAAAGGAGATGATAGTCATGAGGTCTACATTTGGTGAGCTGCATCCTCATAATAAAATATCTTTGGAGGCTGTTGTAAAGCTTCTAGACAGTTTTCCTGCCTGTTTCACTCAAGATATCATGTGTGGAGGTCTATTTTCCTAAGTCCTTCTACGTGCAATCCAGAATGTTCTATCACACTAAATGGCGTCATCACAATGTTCTAATATATGAACGTAGTAAGAGGAGTGTGACTTGTCCCAGTCTAGGGGTATAGAACCTCCTCAGCTCAGGAAACTCTAATTTAGAGTTGAGGAGACAGGTCCAGAATGAAGAGGCTTGGCCAAGGTCACCCAAGTAGCTGCTGGTGCTGCGACAGGACCAGAGGTGAGATCTGGTGCTCAGCCCAGAGCTCCTCTGCTATACCTCCCGCCCCTTCTCTGTGCAGCTCCGCTCAGAGGTCCCAGGTGGCATTATAATTCGGAACTCATCCTAAAGTTAACTGAACAGCAACATCCAAAGAGCGGATCAATGATACCAGGGCATCTCTTTTAATTGCCTATTCACGCAGACAAGCTGTCTTTTCATATTCAGAGCTAAACTTGGAGACATGTCCTTGCAAGGCACCCTCGTTATCTGACGGCCTCATCACTAATGGGAACTCGTGTGTGATGTGATTGCTGAGTACCAGTTCTATTTATTCCCTACCAAGCAGGAAGTTTAAAATCTGCTGGGTTATTTTTAAAGAGGGTGGAAAAATAGGCATCATATCAGCTTCCGCAGTGGCCCTGTCCGAAAGCATGTGCTGCTTGATTCAAAGCATTGGCCAGCTGGGAAACGGAGGTGACGCGGAGCTTCACCGGGGGAGGGGGGGATTTCTCAGCGGAGGGGTGAAGAGTGTCACACACTCAAGTGGCGGCAAAGGAAGTGGGCTCAGCTGTCAACTTGAGGAGGAGATCCCAGATTTTTCTGGAGTTGACATCTAGCAGTTTGTTTCATGTGTGGATTTGTGGCTACTCCCCTCCTCTCCAGAGGGCCGTGGTCCCCAGCACTGGTCTGAGCATTGGCCCCAGAGGAGCTGGGATCTGCTCAGTCATTCGGGGGGGGGGTGTCTTGGGTCTTAGACTTACCTCCGATGGGACACAAATATGAGTCTCACATTTCTGAGTTGTTGAGTTTGGGACAGCTACTTCCCGAAACTCTAATATTTAGGCAATATAGTATTTATATGAAAGGCAATCTAGGTAAACTTTGGTTCCATTAACATAAACATTTCTTGATCACCGACTTTGTGTGAGGCACTTGTGCCAGGAACTAAGACTTCAACAGAACTTTTCTGGGGGAATTTCCCCACGTCTCCTGGAAAAGCCGCAAAACCTTAGAGAATCGCAAGCCACCATAGGAACTACTGTAGAAAGTCCTAGAAATGAAGAGCAAAATCATTAACCTTCCTGTCGCGTGGCATCGATTTCTCCTTCCCTCCGCTCAGTCTTAGAAGTTTGCAGTGCTTTTTCTCTGCTACTAACAGTGTAGGACCCGTCCAAAACATCCCCTTTAATCCTCCAACCACTCTATTAACTAGTTCTATTTAAACCAATTCCTCAAAAGAAGAGAATGAGAACCAGACAGAGGAAGTAACTTGTCCGGTATCTCCAAGCCCGTTGGAGGCTGACTCCGCCTGAAACGGGAAGGTTTGCAGGCCTGCGTGGAGCCTGAGTCCGGCAATGGGTACCGCACAGAAGGTGCTCGGCGACCATCTCCCTGATGTGAGCCTTCCAGCCCAGAAGCCCAGGAAACAGTCTGCTAATAATCTTGGAGGGTGTCTGAGTAGGGGCTGGTTGGAAAAGAGTTAGGAGTAGTAGGATGCGACTTCTGTGGCCATTCATCCGTGACTTAAACTAGTGGGGGATGGAGGGAGGTGAGCACTGAATTTTGAAGAAGGCAGAGGCCACAGGACTGGTAAAATAGGAGATCTTCGCAAAGAATGTTCTAGGATTCTTACCCCTTCATTCACATGGCCTGAGGTTAGCAAAGCACTGTGATAAAAGACTCTTGGTAAGATAACACTGGATAAAACAACACCCAGCTGGAGTAACACTTTTTGCCTGGGGCTTCACAGGAAAAAATAATGTAAACTACAAAAACAGAACCCCAGGACCTACAGAATTTGAGAGGCTTACATCCAACCCTACCCTGAAGAGTGACTGAATTGCCTTCCGGCTCCTGCCTGGGCTCCTCCCAAGACAGGAGCTCACACTTTGATCTCATTTTGGGTGGAGGGTTCCCTTTCTTTTGGTGAGAATGGATGACACTCAAAGGTATATGGAAGACCAATTACATGTGGGGCGGGGGCAGCAGAAGCCAAGTAGAGACGTTGTGCTTATTCGGGTGGCTATACACAGTTTCTCACTGCACTTGGAAGGGATGGAAGGGAGTTTTGTGGCAGGCAGGCTCCTTCCCTCCTCCCAGATGCTAAAGGGCTCTTTTACAGGCCTGCTAAGAGCTAGAGGACAACGTCGCTTGTCATTCAAGTAAAAGACAAATGCAGTAGCCTATACTTTGTCTTTCGGAAAGGAATGAATCAAACGATTACTTCCCCTGAGGCTACACAGAGGGTGACACACAGTCAAAAATAAATCCACCTTCTGTTCTCCTGGCCTGACTGGGAGTTCTGGCCCCTGGCACTCAGCAGCTTTGGTCACTGCTTAAGGAATAGACCACGACTGCTATGCAGGGGTGATGTCGGCTGTTTACAGGTCTCACTGGCCCAGGTTTCGTGGGCCTGCCTCGGCCTCCCCCTGGCTTTCTGTAGGCCTCTGTGGATAAGCCACACAACCTGGGTTTTGCCCAAGCTGAGTCAGAAGCCAGAGGCACGAGCTGGGGACTTGAGTTGACCTCAGTGATGATGACACCCAAGAAAAGAGCTGCTTGTCCCTCCATAACCCTCATCCCAGAATGCGGCCACCATCTAGGAGCACTGACTCATACTGGCCCTTGGAGGGGAGCACACCAGGCTGCGAACTTGTTTTTCTCCACCCGCCAACCCCGAAAAGCTTCACTGGGGCAGGAATGACAACCCAAATGCCGTTCCCAGTACGCAAGTTTGCTACAGCAGGCAGAGGCACTAAGACGTGGCCTAGGTGGCAGCACCTGTAAAGTCCTCTGCCTGATGGTGAGGAAATCCAACAAGGGGGCAACCGGAGCTGTAGGCTGACTCAGGGGCCAAGAGCTTGCTCAGCCGTGCTCTGGCTGACAGAGCAGACAGGTGGTGGTTCACTGCCAGCGACATGAGCATCTTTTATCTGACGCCATTTCCCTCTACTTTTTCTCAGGGGCCATATTTCCAGTCTCTTTAACCGAGTGAAGTTCTCCAGCTCTCACTGTTGAGTAACAAGCTCCCTCGTATCAAAAAACGGGCAGAGGACACGAAAAGACATTTCTCCAAAGAAGACATACATATGGCCAACAGACGTATGAAAAGAAGCTCAACATTACTAATCATCAGGGAAATACAAACCAAAACCCCAATGAGGTATCACCTCACGCCAGTCAGAACGGCTATCATCAAAAAGTCAACAAACCATGTGCGTTAACGAGGATGTGGAGAAAAGGGACCCCTTATGCACTGCTGGTGGGACTGCAAATCGGTGCAGCCACTATGGAAAACGGTATGGCGTTTCCTCATAAAACTAAAAGTAGTATCTACCATGTGACCCAGTATTTCTACTTCCAGGTATTTACCCGAAGACAACAAAAACACTAATTTGAAAAAATATGTTAACCTCTATGTGAATTGCAGCATTATTTATAATAGCCAAGATACAGGGGCAACCTAGGTATCCATCGACAGACAAATAGATAAGAAGACATGGTATGAATATCTACAATGGAATTCTACTCAGCCATAAGAAGACAAAATATTGCCATTTGGGACAACACGGATGGACCTAGAGTATTATGCTAAGTGAAATAAGTCAGAGGAAGACAAATACTATCTAGTTTCACTTGTATGTGAAATCAAAAAACAAATAAACAAAAACAAAAGCAGGCTCGCGGAGACCAAAGGGACAGTTACCAGAAGTGGAGGGATGGGTGAAAAAGGTGAAGGAGGATATAGTCAAAAACAGTGTGATAAGTTTGCATGGGGACAGATGATTCTTGGAATTAGTAGGGTGATCACATTGTAAGGTACAAAAATGTCAAATTGCTATATTGCACACCTGAAACTACTATACTTAATATAATATTGTATACCAACTATACTTAAACAAAAATATATTTTTTAAAAAAAGCTCACTCGTATATAGAAAAGACGCACAGCTTGGGAAAATCATTTCTTTTAATGACAGAGAAAGCACACCAAACTATAACAGAAGCCCATCGGGGGATTGCCACTGTACAAGTTAATGCCCAGCGGCCCTGAACTAGCATTAGACATTCACGGGGAAGTCAGTTGCAATACGAACATCCACGCAGCATCTCTGAGGACGCGGAGGAGGCAGGAGACGGTGACAAGTCTCGCGCGTGCTGAATATCTGTAACTTGGACTCCACTGCAGTTTTTTCCCTTCCTCACTTGATGGTAGGGCCTGGGGAGGTTTGCAGATGACCAAGCGCAAGAGAGGCCTCGTGTATCAGCATCACAGAAGGGCCAACACTGTAGACAGACGTGGCCGGGGTGTCCACGGGTCGCACGCGTAAGACAAGGACATGGCATCTGTCCTCTGCTCAGTGGCTCAGGGAGCAAGCACGATGGATGAACAGCAGCTCCTTTGAAATCTAGGGTCCGCACACAACTTCCCAAAGGCATGCTAGGAAATCGGTTTACAATGAAACTCTGCCGTCCCCAAAGGTAAAAGTCATTCTCCTAGTTTTTACTTCATATATTTAGGTTTCAAATTAAAGGACGAGAAAAAAGGCAGCAACTCAAAAATTATTTGGAATGTTGTGGCACTTTTCCAATCTTTTGCTTAGCATATGTGGCAGAGCAAACGAAACCCTGTCGATATAAACTTCCATTATAGATAACCCTATACTGTACACTCTCAGAATACAGAAAGAATCCATTCTATCATACAGGTTTCATCTTTAAAAATAATCTAACATAGTCATTTTCTCTGGCTAGTAACAAACTATTAACATCTTCTGAGAATACAGAGAAAACTCTGGGATTAATAGTAAATTCTCTGACATGCTCCCCCCATCCCCATTCAGCATCATCTATGAACACATTTCTGCAAAGAGCATCTCAGAATCATTCGTAATTAGGAAAAGAAATAGATATGTTCGTTTCACCAAATGGACTTTTAGCGAGAAGTGATGGAACATTTTTGCCTTGGCAAAAAGGAAGCACAAACATAACATTTCACAGGTTCAGGCCCATGCAAATGCATGTTTCGTTATGTGGGGCTATTTTATTCTGACCCCGAAACCACGATTAGCATGCAGGTTGTTTTCAACTACTGAGTTAGAGATAATTATTGGCAGTGCACCTCTTTTGTGTAACCATGATCACTAAGGCAAGATTATTATTTCACCTTGTATAGAATATCAGCAATATCTCGTCAGATGCAGGTTTATACACTGTGGACCTGTGACTTACTAATTTTTTTTTTTAAAGAAAAAGAAAAAAATAACCTCAAAACACAGATCCCTAAACACAATTCAGTTGAAAATGAACTGTTATGCCTTTAGAAATATATTTTAAACTACAAGGCTGCCCTGTTTTTTTTTTTTTTTATGAACATTTTAAAAAGTTCCCACCCCTAAAAATTTGTCAAATTATTTCTTCATTATTGGTAACAGTCTCACCAACCTGCTACCATGGTTGACTCTCGCTGAGCTGCAGCTGCTCAGATCCTTACTATGGGATACAAGGCTCAGGGCAGTTAACTTCTCCAACTGTCAACCTGGAACCCAAACAACCTTCAGTTCCCACTCCATTCATTCGACACTGGTCTCCGTGGTGGGTGCTCAGCTCCCCAGGGGTGCTTTCGATTGGGGTTAGCTTGGCTGCCCCATAATGACCTTCAAGCTCTGGACCCTGCTGTGCTCTGATCTGTGGACCAGTGGAATGTCCTTTGTTTTTCAACAGAAGCACATGGGACCTGAATTTGCTTATTCGAGGGAAGCGGAGGCAGTAGAGGCAGCTCCTTGGCCCAGCCAAAAACAGACGCCAGGTGATATTTGTATGTGTGTGTGAAGCCAATGCGGCACAACTGGCAAGTCCCTGGGGAGCAGTCCCTGCACTGGACGCCTCATACAACGGAACCTTTGGAAGATGACAAGTGGATCGACCGAATCCTGATGGCCAACGTCCTCTGTAAGTCCTGGAGCACATCCTGGCCCGTTCCCTCGCCATTTTTGTCATACAGGAGCTGCTTGAACGCTTCGTTCTCAATGAGGACCATCATGTTTTTGAGAAAGTAGCCTTCGCAATATGCTGAGAGCTCTGTGACTCCGAGGAACTGTAGAGAGTGGAGAGGAAGTGGGAGATGGTTATGTTTCTGAAATGACCCTGTGGTTGTCTTATCTAATAATGGTGAACACCTACTGAGGTAGACTGACTGCAAAAGGGGCCATGATTCTCCTACCTTTGCTATGTTCACACTCTTGGGACGTGACCTTGCAGCTCCTCCCATCCAAGGGCTGGAGCCTGTTTTTCGCTGCTTGGCCTTGTGACCTGCTTCTGGGCTCTCTCTTTCGGAAAGAACCCTTCCTCTGACAATGAACCAAAAAAGCCCGAGCCGGCCGGCTTGGAAGGTGGGGATCATGTGATACTGAGTGGCGTCAACTCAGCTGAAACCAGCAACAGAGTCCAGCCAGGACTAGCAAAGCCAGCCACGGCTGACCAGCTGGCTGACCTCAGAGCAAGGTCTGCTGAGACCAGAAGAACCTTCTAGTCTTCTAGTCAACTCGTATGCTAAATCAGGGCTCAGTGTCTTAAGCACTGAGTTTTGTGTTCCTTTGTAACGCTGTGGATCACTGTCACTTGAATGCAGCTGCGGACATGCTTCTGAGCCTTTTACCAGTATTAACTCATTTTCTCCTTACAGCAGTCCTGCCTAACCCCTGTATTTAGGGTGGTGGTTCTCAAGCGGGGGTGATTCTGCCTCCCAGGGAACATCTGGAAAATCTGGAGCTATTTTTCGTTGTTACGACCAGGGTGGTGGTCAACCCCCACAGTGAAGGCTTATGCAGCCCACGATGTCAATAGTGCTGAGGCTGAGAAACCAATCTAGAGACAAGGTTCCTGAGAGACTAAACAACATAGAAGGGACTATGTCGACCTGGCTCACCATTATAAGCCCAAGCAGAAGGCTTGGTAGATGGCAGACATTTAATGAGTGTTGGTTGAATGTGTGAAAGAACAGTTAACTTTCAGAGTAATGAAACTAACAGCAAACATTTACCAAGAGCTTATGATTTGTCAGGCACCTTACTAGGCATTTCACATGCATCATCCCATTCAATCTTCAAATTTCCTTGAGGCAGGGACTATTATTGCCTCTAATTTACAGATGAGGAAATAAAGACAAGAGCATAACTTACAAAACCTCACACAACATGTCAAGGGCAGAACTAGGAACTGAACCCTGATAATACAAGTCCTTAAGCCTGTGCTTAACCATTAGGCTTCCCTGCCTCCAGCCTGATGCCATTAATCAGGGGGTAGGTATTTAACCTCACAAGGTTGGTGGAAGAATTCATGTCTAAGATGCAGAAGCAAATGTGGATGTGTGGGTCTTTGGTCTTAGACCTTTACTATAGTTTTCAAAGCTTGTAGGTCTCTCTATGACAATGAACCAGGTGCTCAGAAGTTGGTTGTTAAGCGCTCCTTGAGATGACATTCTGCTGCTTTATTTAGGTGCCGAATCGTCCTTCTGGACACTCTAATAGTCTGTCCTTCAGATGAGAGATGTACTCTAAGTCATTAGATGTGGAATGGTGGGATGATGAGGCGGTACCAACAGGGCTATGGTGGAATGAGCTGGGAGGCCTGAATTCAAGTTGGGGCTCCCATACCTTTCTGAATATGTGACCAGGGCTGGGTCACTTGGCCTCTGGCTTTAGGTTCCTCATTTTCAAAATAAGAATTATGACTCCTGCAACACAGACCTATTGGTGGGATTCAACGGCCTATGATCTACAGCAGGACTCTGTCATCCATCACATGCAAAAGAGGCAGGTGAGAATGGTAGCTAAGGTGGGGGAAGGGGACCGTGAAATCTGCCGGAGTTTTTATTCCAGACTTTGCCACTTACTATCCATCTGCAAGTTATTGTTGGGCAAGTTATTTAATCATTCTATGCCTCGGTATTCCTATCTGTCAAATGGATATCATAATAATACTTAATAAGCTGTTGTTGAGATTAAATGAGATAATATATGGAATGTTCAGAATGCTGATTGTAATTGGCACTCAATGTTAGTTGTCATTATACATGTAAACTATAACTCTCCTTCTCAGTAACTTGTATCCAGTAATCCGTGTGTACAAAGTAGGCGGCCAGGTTATGGTAAGAGGAGTTGACTGTACCCTACAGAACCCAGCTCAGCTAACTGGCCTATAACCTTGAACTCACATCATGTGCTAATGCACTGAGTCAACTGCCCAATGGTCCATATAAAAATCACGTGCAACCAATACAACAAAACAACCTGAGTAAAAAATGGGCAGAGGATCTGAATAGACATTTTCCCCACGGAGACATAAAGATGGCCAACAAGCACATGAAAAGATGTTCAACATTACTAATTATTAGAGAAGTGCAAATCAAAACCACAATGAGGTATCAGCTCACGCCCGTTAGAATGGCTATTATCAAAAAGACAAGAAATAAGTGTCAGAGAGCATATGAAGAAAAGGGAACCCTTGTGCACTGTTGGTAGGAATGTAAATTGGTGCATTCACTATGGAAAACAGTATGGAAGTTCCTCAAAAAATAACAGAACTACCATATGATCCAGTGATTCCACTTCTGGGAATGTATCTGAAGAATATGAAAACACTAATTTGAAAAGACACGTGCATTTCTATTTCCATTGCAGCATTGTTTACAATAGCCAAGATATGGAAATAACCTAAGTGCCCATCAATAGACAAATGGATAAAGAAGTTGTGGTACATATACACAATGGAATACTACTCAGCCATAAAAAAGATGAAATATTGCCATTTGGGACAACATAGATAAACCTTAAAATTTTATTATGTTAAGTGAAATAAATCAGACAGAAAAGGACAAAAACTATACGGTTTTGCTCATATATGGAATATAAAATAAACAAAAAAAGTGAATAATCAAAAATGAACGTATAGATATAACAGATTGGTGATTACCAGGGGGAAGTGGGTTGGGGGAGGGTGAAATGGGTAAAGGGCAACAATTGCATGGTGACGAGTGGAAACCAGATTACTGGTGGTGAGCACATATGGTGTATACAGATATCGAATTATCATGTTGTATACACGAAACTTATATAAGATTATAAACCAGCATTACCACACATACACAAAATAATTCTTCTAAAGTGCTTGGACAAACAAGTGAACAAAAAACCATGTACAATCTTGTGCAAGTCAAATCACCTCTCTGGACCTCAGTTTCCCAAGCTACAAAATGAGGAGGGCAGACTAGAGGCAACCATGCTCTGCCATGCATTCAGGATGGGGACACAGCAGGTAATTCTGCGGTCTCCTAATGAATGGTGACTGCATGCCAGATAATTCCCTATCTCCACACAGCTAATTACTGACAGAATTGGGACTAGAACCCTGATCTCCTACACCAATGACTGACAAACTACAGGCCTATGGGCCAAATCTGGCCCGCACCTGTTTTGTAAATAAAGTTTTATTGGAACACAGCCACATCTATTCATTTATAAATCATCGGGGGCTGCTTTTGCACTATAGTGGCAGACTTAAGTAGGTACAAAAGATATCGTATGGCTTTTATGATAATGTTTATCTGGCCCAGGTTCGCTGACCCCTGTCCTAGACTATAAGTTTTTTAAGGGCAGAAAGCATGTCTCACTAATTCTCATTTTGACGAATACAGTTCCCAGTAAATAATGGGTGCTCGATAAACATTAGTGAATGAATCCCCAGTGTTCTTTCTATCATGGTGCACTGTTGAGTTCATTGTATTCGCTTATATTCGGTTTTATGAACTAGCTTGTGCTTTTTCTCAAGTTGAAAGATACCCTGAAAGGGCTATCAGAAGCTCCAGGGTCTCTTTCATAACCGAATAGTTGGGAACAGCTTTGCTAGGTAAAAAAAGGGCAGCTAAGCCGAGCATTTATGGGATGGGCTTCTCCGCTGTGTGAAACCCCACAGCTGTCCCAGTTGGGGGCAGTACAGGGATCATGCTGCTGAGGAGGGGGTGGGAGGAGCTTGCTGACATTCGGAACATGGTCGTTAGATCTACATGGCTGCATTTCTCAGGTTCCAAACGAAGTGCTGGTTTCTTTCTTTTCCATCTCTTTTCCTAAATCAGCCTCAGTGCGCAGCACCATCGGTCAGTAATAGAGTCCACACGGCACGTGATCATAGCAGGGCCTGCAGTCTGTCTCTACAGCGTAGGGGAAGCGGGGCACAGAAAGGCCCGGGCTGCTGACATTGCCCCATCCTCCACGCTCACAGGGTGGAGGGCAGATGTGTACGCTGGAAACACTCCAGGGTGTGGCCTGGGGGGCTGAGGCTGGTGTCTGTAAGCGGCAAAGCTCTGGCTGCAAGGTACAGAAGTGAAAGAGACATTTCTCTGCCGCAGGTGTTCCAAGCCTGTAGCACAAACGTGCTCCCAGCTGGGGCTCGTCGTGCAACTGGCTGCGTTTTTACAATAACCAGATAGCTACGGAAGCCGCCTTCCAAGGAGCCTGAAGTGATTAAAGTGGGATTTTGGAACACAGGCCTTACTGCCAAGGTGACAGGCCACTGCAAAGTCACTTGCAGGTGTGGGGTTCATAGGTAAGTTTGAGTGTCTATGTCCAGGGCGGGTGGGTGGAGAAGCACAGACTGATCAGTTTCTCTTCCTGTGTAGAGAGAGTCTTTCTAAATGCTTTTCTGAAAAGTCATCAGTTTAATAGAAAAAATGCTGTGTCCTGAGAAAGCAGATGTTGGTAAAACCCTCACTTAACCAAAATAGCGTGTGTGTGTGTGTGTGTGTGTGTGTGTAGGAAGTAGCCTGACTGTCCTTTTTGATTTACTGATGACCAATTAAAAATATTTTTTTTGAGTATCAAGGATTATTACAACTATTTCAAACATTTTTTAGGCCAGACAGTAAACACAAGGTTAAGAACCTATGCTCTGGAGTGAGACAAATCTAGGTTTCTACTTCCGGGTATACACCCCAAAGAAGAGAAAGCAGGGACTCAAACAGATATGTGTCCACCCATGTTCATAGCAGCATTATTCACGACAGCCAAAAGGTGGAAGCGACCTAAGTGTCCACGGATGGATGAGTGGAAAAACACAATGTGACCTATGCACACAATGGAATATTATTCAGCCCTAAAAAATGTGATTCTGACACATGGTATAACATGACTGTACCTTGAGGACATGGTGCTAAATGAAATAAGCCAGTTACAAAAGAACAGATGCTGTGTGGTTCCACTCACATGAGGTATCTAGAACGGTCAAATTGATAGAGACAGAAAATAAAATGGTGGTTTCCAGGGGCTAGGCGGGGAAAGAAACGGGGAGTTACTGTTCAGTAGGGACAAGAGTTTCAGTTTGGGAAGATGAAAATGTCTGGAGGTAGGCGCTGGTGATGGTTGCACAACAATGCAAATGTATTTAATGCCACTGAATCATACATTTAGAATTAGGAAAAACTGTAAATTTCACGTCATGTATACTTTACGTCAATAAAAAAATCTCGGTAATAGCTGTGTGACCTTCAGCAAGTTACTTCACCTCTCTGTGCCTCACTCTCATTATAACTTGGGACTAATGACAGTATTTACCTTAAAGAGTTGTGGTGAGGATTAAAAAATAAAGAATGGTGCAACAAAGCTCTTAGCACAGGTGCCTGCACATGAAAAGTGCTCTTTGAATGTTGGCTTAAGACAGAAAATAACATCTCAAACGTAACCTGATTTTTTCGCAATTGGCAATGAGAGCATTATTCATGTCAGTTCTCTCCAGAGCCGTGGATGTGAGAGGCAAGAGCACTGAGTTCCAGTTATACAGAAGAAAGGTTTTTGTTTATTTTAAATTAATTCCCGACCTTATTTCATTGTTTCTTCCTAGCAAATGTTAATCCCCTGTCCTGAGCACGTAAGACAAAATGAGTGGCATGTGGACAAATTATCTTAATCCTCCTGGTTCCAGTATCCCCAGTTGTGAAATGAATGAATTGGATGAAATCAATGGTTCCAGAAAACGGAAGTGAAGACCGGTCTTACGGCTGAGGTCACAACGGTCACCTTGAGATCTTGTTAAAAATATAGATACCTGGGTCCACTGCAGGGACACTGCTGTGGTCATTGATATGCGGGGTGGGGTGGGGTGGGGAGGGGTAAAGAGAGCTTCAAATTCTCCCCAGGTGATTCTGATTAGTAGTCAGATGTTGGATTCACCTATCCATGGATCCCTCCAGTGGTGACAACCAGTTCTGAACCTTGGCCACGTCCGAGAATCACCTGGGTAGCTTTTAAAAAATACCTTTTCCCAGCCTCCACCCCCAGAGCTTGATTCAGCTGCTGTGTGACAGGTCCCAGGCATAGAGATTTTAGGCGAGAGCCCAGGTGATTCTTCTGGGCAACGGTGCTGAGAACCCCAGAATGAGAATAGCAGTTCTCAGGTTCTCACTATTGAGCACGCACCAGCATCACCTGGAGGGCTTATGAAGCCACAGGTGACTGGGACTCCATAGGTCTGGGGACCCAGAATTTACATTTCTAATTTCCTGATGGTGCTGATGTTGCTAGATTGGAGCCGCACTGTCCAGAACCTTGCTACTCAAGGTGTGGCTTACTCCAGCAGAAAAGACTTCCCCTGGGAGCTTGTTAGAAACACGGAACCCGGGGTCCACCCCGTGCAGGCTGAATCAGTCTGCAGTGTGGTTCATATATGCACAGCAGGGTTTGTGTGAGAACAACTCTGCTTTGGAAACTTCTGGGTTTCTGCTTTCATTGTAGTCTGGAGGGGAGGAATGGAGGGAAAGACCTTTTCTCGAGTAGAAAGCAGACTTTGGGAGGCGTGCGGCTGGGTCAGCCACAACTGAGCCGGCCCATCATCCGCTCTCCGCCGGACTCAGTGTGTCTGCGAACGTGAGTGCGCGGTGTAAGCTCAGGGCAGCGAGGGTGGGTGGATTACCTTGGCGTGGTTGTAAATATCCACACAGTTGTCCGTGTTGATGCCTTTTGCACAGATAATCTCACAGTGTCGCTGCAAAGCTTCCAGCTGAAAAAATTTAGCCGCAGACAGAAGCTGAAAATCATAAAAAGAGCCCGTTAGAGGTTGGGAGGTGGAAAGAAAGGAACAACAGGCGAGAAAATTCCTCATCTTCCACCTGTGCCAAAGTGAAAGGACTGGAAATAGGGGTGGTACTGTCACTTTAAAGCACCAGGTAACGCTAGAGGAAGAAGACACAGAGATGGAACTACCGTGGGGTACAATGGCAGAGGGGAGGGGTGGGGTGGAAGTCAACCACATTCACACCTGTTATAGCCAGAGGTCAAGCAAAAATGCCTATAATTGTTCTGTCCAGAAGCAAAGGTGAAAGATCTTATTTAGCAGGATGAATATCAAGGTGGCTCACTCCCTGTGTTCCTCCAGGTAGCCACTCAAATATCACCTCCTCAGGGAAGCCTCCCAGACCGACCCACCTCAGGTTGCCTCCCTCCATCACTGTCTGTGCCCCGGTCTTTCTCTTCCTCACAGCTCTTCTCACAGCAGACATGATGTCATGCCTGTCGCGCTCCCCAGAGACCAGGAGGGCAGGCAGCTCTGTTTGCATCGCTGCTGTATCCTGGCCCTGAGCACGGCAGGTGGCCAGGGAGATGCTTGACAAATGTGAGCTAGACAGCAACAGGCTTGGGGGAGGGGAGGAAAGCTAAAGCAAGAATTCCACAGAGCAAAGAAAAGGGATGAATGGGCCACACGGTGAGTGCACAGCCCTGCGGCACCCACCGTGTGCCAGGCGTTGTTCTCAGCACCTCACACACACAAACTTAAAATCCTGGAAACTCAATGAGGTGGATATTAGCACCCCCATTTTACAGGTGTGGAAACTGAGGCTCAGAGAGGTTGATAACTTGTCCTATATCACACAGCTCAGAAGGGGCAGAGCCTGGATTTAAACCCAGTCTGGCCCAGAGTCCATGTATAATCCTTGCGTGGGGTCGCCTCGTGAACTGATATCTCGGCCCTGCCACGCACCCTGGACTTCAGTCACCTGGACAGGGTCCTGGCTCTTTTGCTCAGGATTATCGGAGTGATTTTGGTTTCTGGTTCAAAGCTCCCAGCTGGGAGCAGGAAAACCAACAAAGGTTCTGCTTTTAGGAAGAAGCAGGGGAAATCTTAGCCTGGGACAGAAAAGAGCAGGAACGAGTCCCCAAGAACAGATTGAATTACCAAAGGCATGCTGGAGACAGCAGACAGCCAGGGTGCCATGCTGCAGGAGTGAGGGATGCTCAACCTGAGTGAAGCCACAGGAGCTTTGCAAGTTGCTCTTGGCTGCTGGTCAGTGGACAGTGTGGGCTTGAAGGAAGGTTTTTCAGACGGTATAAATCTCTTACAAATGACAGGGAGGAGAGGTCTTCAAGGGTAGTTCCTGATGACGATATCTGAACCCCAGCTGTGTTTGCAGCCTCAGCCTCTTCCGTAAATTTCCTTTACCCCGCGCCTCCAAAGCCAGTTAAATTGGGTTTTGACTCAATTGCTATTGAAAAGGATCGAGCTAGTGCACCAAACACCCCAGCCTTCTAGGGGGTGTTGAGAAGCCTCTCGTTTGGGAGATCTAAGAGTCAGGCAGGATCCCAAAGCCTGTACCCAACTGGAAACCCAACACAGGGTACCCCCCCACCTGCCAAAGTGAGCCTGTCACCTGAGTTTACAGAGGTCCTTCCCACCAAGACAGGACGACTTCCTTACCTCCATTATCTCGTTGTTTTTAATGAGAAGTGACTCTGGGCCCCCGTAGTAGAGATACTGCATGACCAGCTGGAAGAAAGGACACAGTAAGCAAAGCGTCAGTGTGTGCACCCAGGCACAATCATCGGAAAGCCCTAGTGAAATCAATTTATTCCCCTAGCACTTCTCTTCCATAAAGCCCAAACCAATAATAATAACAGGCTTAATAACAACTGCCCCGAACGCAGGACTTCTCCAGTGACAAAACTTTTCCATCATGTTATCTCATTTACTCCAGGTCGGGCCATGGACTTGAAATGCTGCTCCTTGATGGAAATCCTGGGGCTAATGGAATTTAAATTAGGCTGTCCCATGCCCCCGTCAGACTCTGCCAGCACAAGCCTTTCCAGCAAGGGGCGAAACAACCCGTCATTAGGCTGGAAGTCCTGTTTATGGAGTTGTTTTTCTTGGCAGCTGCCAACCTGCATGAAGCAGGAGTTTAAATGGCATCCACAGCCTCCAGGAGGCCTCACGTCCAGGTGCAGCCTCAGCTGCGTCTGGCTCTTGCCCGAGTGTGATGTTAAACAGTCTTGGGGGCAGGAAACTCAAAAGCAGCCTCATTTACTAAAATTCTTCTGTCAGCACGGGAGTGAAGTGAACAGGCCCCTGGGAGCCTCCTTCTGGGTTGGATTCAGCCTGACTTGGCCAATTACAAGCCACAAATGAGGCTTTTCTTGTTTTATGGGAAAGGAGGCGGGCACAGGGGAAACGTCCCCAGGGTCTGCTCAACCTTCCCTGCCGGGTACAGGAGCTCCAGGCTCTGTGGTCCCAAGCTGAGGCGTGAATCTCAGCTTGGCTGTGATGGTCAGTGGGAGCTTGGGCCACTTCCTTCACTTCTCTGAATCTAAGTCTTGTCTGTAAGGTGAACTGCTACCCAGAGGGGCAGCTGGAAGGATTGAGAGAGATGATGCCAGCAGCGATTCTCAGAGCGGAGTCCCCGGACCAGCAGCACCAGCATCACCTGAGTTCTTGTAAGAAATGCAAATTCTCGGGCGCCACCCAAGGCTTGCAGAATCAGGAATTCTGGGGGCTGGGCCCAGGGATCTGCATTTTGGCAAGTTTTCTGTGTTTTAACAAGCATCCCCGCCTCTCGGGGATTTTGATGCCAGCTGAAGTTGGAGAACTGCTATAACTTAGGGCACTGGGTCTCTACCTTGGCTGCACAGTGAGATAACAGGAGGAGGGCACAGACTTCAAAATGCTGATGCTCCAGGGCCCCAGCCAGATTCTGATCTAATTGGTCTGATTTATGGCCAGGACCTTGGGAGTTTCCCGCAAGTGATTCTAACATGCAGCCGAGGGGAAGAACCTCTGGCTTCGAGCCTTACACATGGCTGGAGCTCAAGAAACGGGAGCTGTTCTCATCCTTGTTCCCACTTACGAAGGAACCAAGTGCCTAAGCCCGGGCACCAGAGAGACTGGGTTCAAATCCTTGCTGTCACTAATTAGCACTTGGGGTACATCACTTAAGGTCTCTGGGCCTCCATTTCTCCGCCTCTAAAAATGGCAAGAATAATCCGGATCAGGGGAGGCAAGCAGAGGTCAATGCCTCAGTTATGGTTAGAGCCCTATAAAGGTTTCTCCACCGCCTTCCCCATCCCTAACCCTAAAACCAATCAGCACTTTCATGGGAACTTTCAAACCCAGCTGCCGTAGCCATTCCAGAAACGGCTGAGGCCACTTCGTTCTCAGTAGAAAATGTGGTGACAGGTTGGAGTGAGGGGCTAGGACGAGGGGGAACCAGGCACTTAGATGTCTGGGGGTGTGCCAACTCCCCAGTGCCACCTTGGGGCTCCAGCATCCTCTCTGTGCCCCCCACTCCAGTAGAATAGCTCCCCCAGGCTGGCCTTGGCTTTGGGAATCTGCTTCATCCCTTCTGCAATGCTTAGTCCAAAAGAACCTGTTCTCCGGGATCGTGTGCTTAGCAGGATGGTGGTTAATCAGTTACGGCTTAGGAAAACAATCCACTTAAAAATCACTGTGAAGCCCCAGATGCCAAGTCGGATGTTTCCTCACGTTGTCCTACTTGATAATCTCTGTAGGAACCCGCAGCACAGAGGTGATGATTACCAACTTGTTAAAAATGGAGAAAATGAGGCTTGGAGAAATGAGTGGTTTACCCAGGGTTATGTGGGAAAGATCATTTTGAAGTTTCAACATAACCAAAGGAGTGCATCTCTAATGGTGGAAATACAGGCCCCTCAACAGGCTTTAGGGGCTAGTGTGAGGGCATGGTGTTTTCCTGGCAGCCTGCTGAACAGCAGGATCTGGGGTACCTGGGTCAATGGTGGAGGGAAGAACCAGTGCCTGGTTTGCCTTCTCCCCACTTGGCTCATACTATGTGGTCCCAATGTGTCTTTTCAGTCTCCAGTATACCTTAAAACCCAGCTGATGGACTGATAATCGCTTTCCCTCAATCATACCCCATGACTTTCCACTTTTGTGCCTTTGTTTATGTTGCTCCCCCTGGAACATGTTCTCTTTCTCATCCACTAGATGAGGAAACTTAGGCTCAGAAAGATTGCGTGATTTGTCCAAGGTCACACGAGGGACACTGATTTGAAACAGGAACACAGCTGTTTAAACAGGGAAATGCAGCATTTAAGTCCTGGACTGCAGTTCTGTCCTTCAAAGTCTAGATCAGGACCTCCACCCATGACCTCAGTCAAAGCCAGCCTTGCCTCTTACTTATCTCTGAGTTGTCTCATCAACCCTCCCAGAATGTGAGTTGCCGAGGGCTGGCCTGAGTCTTACTCATCTGTATACTCTTTCCAGGGCTGCCTCTCTGCAACTGAACCACAGGAAACAAGGTCCTGTTCAGAATCCTATGAACTCCATCCCCAGGACACCCATGTTGGCTTAGCAACCCTGGCTGGTGGGAGGATGGCACTGAGGGACTGCACCCTCCCCTGAGGGCTTGCCCTGTGTGGACGTAAGCAGCCCACCAGGCTTCCTGCCCTGGATGAGTCTCTGAGCTCTAGACACAGGGTTGCAAAGCTCGGGTCGGGGTGCGGTGAGGTGGTGAATTGCTATGTAGCTGCAAAATTGGCCTTACGGGGCAGAACTTATGAATCAGGCAGGAAGGAAGGCGGAAAAGGGAAGAAAGCTGTGGTTCCCCTTCAGAGATGCCACATAAACCAACACCATTGTCAGTGGCATAGACTTTGCCCAAATAGAAAGAGACATCGTCACACCATCTGGCTTTTGACAAAGAAACCTTCCTTTTCTACTTACGTTAGGTTTATGTTAGGTTCAGATCAATGTTGAGATGGCATTGGATTCCTGATCACGCTTAGCTCAAGCACAGTTCTGGGACTTCACACCTGTCTCCACTTTCTTAAGCCCGAAGCTTTCTTATGGCGCATCGACTTCTCCTCAGCCTTCAGTATTTCAGCTAACACCTCGTCCAGGAAGCCTTCTGCAATTTCCCTGGTCTGAGCTGCCACAGCACATTGGCTCACCCCTCTCTCTCCCTCACACTCCACATTATACTATAATTAAGTAATTACTCAGAGTTATCCTTTCTGGACTATGAGTCCCCAGGAGAGGACTGTCCTTTATCCTGTGTCCCCACGTTCCAGCACAGTGTCAGTTACACAGCAGGTGCTTAAGTAATACTGTAGGAAGGACGAGACAGTAAATGGGAAGGGTGGTGTGAGGAGGCAGGCTAACACTGCCGGAGACTTACGATGCATCGCAGTGGCTAATCTGCAGGCCAAGGACCGAAGGGAAACACCTGTGCCCCCCACTGCGGTGTTTCGGGACACAGCAGGGACTCACCTGAAAGATGGGGTACTTCACATAACCGATCTCTATGCAGGTGCTGTCATTTGTGGGTTTGCTGGAGAGAAGCGCTTTGAACCTGAACAAGAACACGAAAACAGAGAACAAGGCTCACAAACGCATCCACGGCTAGCAAGAAGCTCGGCCCTTTTATCACCCCTGTGTGGCATACGACAGTGACATATCCGTAGATTTCCTCGTTTAACTCTTCCTCTCGGTGTGATTCCGTAAGCCAATTTGAAGTTAACACTCAAGTTAAAAAAAGAAAAGCAACTTTATTTTTCAAGCAGGTGATTAGAAAAGAACGAACGCCTTTCAAACCCTTCCGCCTCGCGGGGCCCGTCGCAAAGGCTGCCTCCTTCGTGGAGTCTTTCCCAAGCTCAGGCTTCACACCTTCCTCTGGTGCCCACCTCTCTCTCTGGTCCTGTCTGCCCTCCACCCACAGGACCTTTGCAGGGAAGGGACTTCCGCTGTTTCTGTCTCTGCTGCATCCTCAGAGCGAAGGCCAGCCTGGACGTGATGCATCGTAGGTATTTAATCATGTCGATCACCTAATAACACGCCTATGGCTGACCTTCTGTCTGGGGTTTCAGATGCACCTTCCTGCCACTGACTAAACTATATGCTCCTTGAGGGTAGAGACCCTGTCATTGGAACACACTGATATTCAATATACTTAGGAATAAGCTCTCTGTTTTTTTTTTAATTAAACTTTTAATTTTAAAATAATTATAGATTTATAGAAAAGTTTCAAAGACACTATAGAGAGTTCTCGTTTACCCTCCCCGCACCTTCCCCCATTGCTAACATCCCACACAGCTGTAGGACCTTTGTCAAAACTGAGAAATTAACATCGACATAATATTGGTCCGGTTTTTCTACGGCGTTGCAGCTGGAAACTATGCAAGGGACAGTGTATTATTCTTACGGTGGCCAAGCAGACATCTGGGGTTTGTAGTTTGTTGGCACGGGGTGGGCACTGGAGATGCCAGGATGCTTTTAGGATCCAGGGAGTGTTGATCACACTCATTCCTTAGCAAACTTCCTGGACGTGGATTCCGCTCCCGGGTTCCCAGTGCCCTCACCCTCCGCTGGCCCTGGTCGCCTGCCTCTTCCTCATTTCGGCATCATTCTCTCCTTTGCCCAGCTTCCCCGATCCTGTTCAGGTCTTTGCATCACGTGGTTCTAAAAGGTCAACCCCCATCTCGTCCCAAATCGAAAGGAGAAAGGGCAGTGGGCGGGCTGGCAGGAGGGTGTTACACTGCTGTCAATTCCACAGTCAAGGAAAAGTGAGGTTCAGGACCTGTGTATTTCAGTGGCTCACACCAAAGTTCCCTGGCATTTGGACAGCAGGCCTGTCACGTCTGCTGTGTGCGAGGTTTCGGGTTGTACGCTGCACCAGGCACCTGGCTGAGGGAGCTAAGATCCAGTCTGTGAACCCACCGAGCTCCGCCTCACAAATGCTCTATTTGCCTAGAAGAACGGGCACCTTGTCAAAGTCACTCAAAAGTGCTGCCCTTTACGCTGGTGGCTGCCCTGTATGTTTTCTCTTATTGTAAGCAAAAAGCATTAACATAAAGTTTACCACCTAAACTATTTTTAAGTTTAACGTTAAGTATATTCACGTTGTTGTGCAACCAATCTTCAGAACCGACTCTGTGCCCATTAATCAATAAATCCCCATTCCTTACCCTCTGCTCGCCCTGGTCGCCTCCCCCACCCTCCCCACCTCCACTCCCGACTCCCTACAGCCCCTGGCAACCACTATTCTACTTCCTGCCTCTATGAATCTGTCTATTCATATAAACAGAATCCTACAGTATTTGTCTTTCTGCGACTGGATCATTTCACTTTGAGTAACGTCCCCAAGGTTCATTCATGTTGTAGCATGTACCAGAACTGCCTTTCTTTTTAAAGCTGAATAATATATGTGTACATCACATTGCATTGACCCATTCATCCGCTGACGGGCACTTGGGCTGCTTCTACCTTTCAGCTACTATGAATAATGTGGCTATGAACATGATGTACCAATGCCTTATATTCCTGAATCCTTGATTTTGAGAAGATAATCTGCCAGTCTAGTGAAGATACCACCAAAATTGAACTTCCGAGAATAGTAATAGCAACAGCCTCACTCATAACTCAGCTGCCTTCCCAAGTGATGACACATACCTTGGAGAGGCTGTAAATAACAGCACGCGGTGAGCGTAAAACGGTCTTCCTTCTACCAGAAAGGTGACATCAGACATTTCTTTATTGTTGAGAAAATGAGGGTCTAGAGTCAGACAGGGAAAAAGGTAGCTTTAGCAAAGAGAAAGGTGAAGTTTGGATTCCTCTTTGGGAAAGTGCCACTAAGAGACAGTGACCCAACAGGAGCCAGAATCAATCAAAGGAACACTCAACTTGCTAAAATTCAGTTCGTCATAGGAACTCTTCATAGTTTATTCGGGATTAAAAGTAACATTTCTCCATAGAAGACTCACCCATAGTCTGAATTCAGATGACTTTCAGGTATGAAAGGTGAACACCTGTCCTCCTTGCTTCTAAGAATGTCGCCCACCTCCACCTTTCCCCGTTGTTCTTGGGCTCAGTGACCTCCCTGCCTGATGGAATTGGTTGAGAAAAGCTGTCCTTTTGCCACTGTGTTCCAGGTAATCTGAAATCCAAGCCCTTCTTTCCCTAGGTCAGTGACAAATAAGCCATCTGCCCCTCCCCCTCCTGCCCTCATCTCCAATAATAACAAAGATAGAACTAGTACTTACTGAGCACTTACGATGTGCCAGGCACCACGCAAGCTAGCACTAACACATGTGAGCTCATTCAGTCCTGAGAGACAGGGACCGCTGTCAAGTATTTAATCGAGACAGCTGAGACACAGAGAAGTTGTGGTGGCAGGTGGAGAAGCCAGGATTTGAACGCAAACATTCTGATGAGCACTAGGATCCTCCTATTTGCCTGTCATTTTAGCCATTTAGACCTGGGGCTGCTGAAGGTGCCACTCTGTCCCCTGCTCAGCATTCCTGCCTCATTGAGAACACCCATCAACACCCTGCTGCCCACTCCTATCCCTACCAGGCTCCACCTTGCTCAGTTTCTAAGTCTGTCCCAACCTAGGCAAGAGGGCAATGTGGCTCTGACCTCTGGTGGGGCTGCCTGTTAGGTTGCCTGTCCCGCTAGTTCAGGGCAGACCTTAATGAGTCTCTAAATTGAAGATTACTCAAGTTCCTGAGTCTGAGGACCCACCGAGTTCCTAAATCATGTGAAAAAGAGCAAACTGTTCCCTGCCCAGTGCCTCTCGTCTCTGTAGCTGGCACCACCATCTATCGGTTGCCCAAGCCAGGGATCCAAAGGCAACAGGACACCCTCCTCTCCTGGGTTCACCCAGGTCTCGTCCACCACGCACACTGTCCTTTCTTCCTCCTCAGTGTTTCTCGGGTCCCCCACTTCTCTCCACCCCTTTTGCCACTGATGTCACTTGAGCTGCATCATTTCTTGTCTGGGGACTTGCAGGAGCCTCCGTGGGTCTCTGCCTCTAATCTCAGTCCCCTCAATCCAAAGGTCCACCTCACCACAGAGTCATCCTTCCTAAAAACAGACCTGATCACACCCCTCCTCTGCTATAAGCCTTTCAATAGCTCCCCAGCAACCCCCAGGATAGAGTCTAAACTTCTTAACAGGGCTCCTTGCGAGGGGCACCTCCTGCCTTCTCCGGCTTCTCCCTAGTCACATTCCCCTGTCACACTGCATGTGTGCCACGTGTAGCTGTTTTCAGTTCCCCACTGGTACTACATGCTTTGTCACCTCTGGGCCTCTGCACGTGCTGTTCCTTCTACCTAAAACACTCTTGCAAGCTCCACACCTGGCATACTCCCACGTGGTCTTTAAGCTTCAGCACAGACACACTCTTAGCCGTGCCCGATCTCCCCGCCCATCCCAGGCTAAGCCAGCATCCTCAGTGCCGGTACTGCCTCTGGTGTGGCCTCATCCCTACAGCGTACCCACTCTTCGTCTACCTCTCCCTCTGGCCGGCATGCTCTGGGAGGGCAGAGCCTTGCCTGTTCTTTTCATATCCTTTCCTCTGTGTCTAGCACAGAACGATGGTAGACTATACAGTAAGAGTGTGGGCTCTGAAGCCAGAAGTCTCAGCTGTGTGACTTTGGGCAAGTTATTGAACCACTTGGCGCCTCAGTTTCCCTTCCGTAAAATGGAAATGGTAATACGCATTACATACCTACATTGTAGAGTTGCAATGAGCATGAAATGAATTAATTTATGCAAAGCACTTAGTAAATTGGCTGACATACTATCTCTAAATAAACGTGACCCTTATAATAGATGCTCAATTAGTACTTTTTGAATGAATGAAAGAATGCCTTGACCCTTGCTTTAGAGTCTTGTCCTTGGGGCCTGCCAAGGCCATCAGGCATCTTCTTAGCTTGGGGACCTGCTTGTTGTTGACAGGGCCTTCCCCAGGGGTTAATGGTCTGTCCTGAAATGAAACCCCAGCCACTTCCTATGGCTGGGTTTAGGCTCTTCTACACCACTGAGGACAGGGGCCAACCCTCCTGGATCACAGGGGCCGTGACCCCCAAGCTACTGAGCCCACCTTGTCAGACTGCAACTTGGACTCTGGCCTGGCCTCATGGTAGCTCAGACCCTGCTGCAGCTTGGACCCAGAACTGGCCTTCCTGGCTGATGGTCCTCACACTTAGCCCTCGAAGGTGAGATGGCCCCTCGCTCTCTGTGCTGCTTCAGAGAGTGGTCTCGGTGGTCCTGCACTCACAGTTCTCTGCACTATCCCGTTATGAAGTTTTAATTTAAAACATGCCAAAAAAGCATTAAAAAAGTCAAAGTCACCTGTAATCCCGCTATCTTTAAATTTTTTTTATTAAAACAACAATAACAACAACAACAACCACCACCACCCAAACTTCTAAAACTATCCAGGCAAAGGGAAGAGAGGCTACAGGAAAAGGCCTCAGGGTGGACTAAATCTCACTCCTCCACGGGCTTTAAAGACTGTTAACAGTTCAGGATGACTTTCTCCTTCTTCTCAGCCACCTGCCTCCCCCTGCTCACTCTCTCTCACTCCCACTGTCCACCTTCAACCAGCCCCCCGCCTGCTCCCCAAATTGCTAGTATTTCCTCCCTTTAGCCACCCCTCTCTCACCCTTCTCTCCCAGAATTCACTGGGATGGCAAGAAGATAATGTACCACAAAAAAATCAGGCAAGTCCTCCCCAGTTTGCTATAGTCCCTGCCATTCCCTATGGTTTTACACTGAGCCCGTTTCATTCATTTAGACAACCTGCCTGGCCCTAGAGAGACAGCAGTGTGGGACCCTTGTCATTGATCATTCTTATCTTTCCTTTAAAGCCGCTCCCTAAAGAACAACTTACTGGGCAAACTTTAGTTATCCTAGCTTGAAATGCTATACGGAAGATGCAAAACACTACGTGTTCCATATTCTATTTATTAATAATTATATACTCTGCCCTTTCTTTCATATTGTGAACTTTGAGCCTCTCAGGCCTGCCTTTCTTCTCTTGTTCTAACCCTTGGAATTCCAAGGCTTGAAAAAAAAAAAAAACCCCAGGCCTTAAAGTTGCTGATGAAAGAAATCTCAGCAAGTTCAGGAGGGAAAAAAAATGTTCTTTCCTTTCCTACAGCTGCAGAAAAGCAGGGTTTACACTGTGCCACTAAAACACCCCTTGCAAATATTTGCTGTCAGAGATTATTGCTATGTCGTGGGAATATAACCTTCAATCTCTGATGTCTATTAACTTGACTGGTCTTATTTGTTGCACTTATAATATTTTAATTAACACCTGTTTTCCACAAGGGGGACATACTTGTGGTTTTGGTACATCCTGGTTTGCCCACAGGAATAGGTGTAAAGAAAAACAGACAGCCTTTGACTCAGATGCTAAGTTTTTCACTTAGCAAAAAACTGTGTCATTTATAGTAACCAGTTATTCATGACAGGAACAAAAATATTTTAAAATAGTTCCATAAATTCAGCCTTGTCATTCATTTAAACTGGCTCATAAGTTTCACAAGTTGTGGTTTTGTTAAGGAGTAGAATTTTTAGATGCTTCCACTGCTCATATGTTTCTCAGCCTTTATAGGACAAGGAACTAGGAAGTAGGAAAGTTCTCCAACTTTCATCAGAAAAGGAATCCTTTATCTTTAATATTTTATAACTCCCCAGGCAGCACGGAGACAGGCCCCTGCAACAGAAGGCTCATGTTTCGGGTTTCAAGGCAGCAGAGTATTTCTTTGCCTGTTTCTTTTTGGGCTGATCAATGGTGCCCAGCAGCCCCAGGATCCTCCAAACAAAATCAGTGCCCGATGGAAAGGTTCCTCCTGGAAAAGCCCAGAAGCTGGGGCCACAGAACCATGGAATTATGGCTCCAGGAGAACCTGGGTCCAGGCCCCTGCTGCAGGCTCTGCAGAGCCTCCCTTTTTTCAGACGTGACAGAGGATGATTACAGCGCTGCCTCCTGGGGTGGCCTGAGGATTGATTACTTGAGATAGGGCAGGTCAAGTGCCTGGCTCAATGCAAATGTCCAAGAAGGATACAAAGTGGTTATTGCTGCCTGTCTCCACAGCAGGTAAGTTGTCCCTCCCCACCCCCCATGTGGGTGCGTGCGTGCGTGCGTGTGTGTGTGTGTGTATGGAGGGGTGTTACTTGTTTCCCCATTCTCCTTATTCCCTGCAGAAAGGCTCCATTAGAGGAACACTGCTGGCTAGTCGCTGTCCTCTGCTGGGTCCTCCTCAGGGAGGAAGAGGGATTTCTTAGAGGGGAGAATTTGGGGGAGAGCTGCCACGCACAGCTCAGCCTCCCTTTGGAATCTCCTTGCCTGCAGGAAGTACCTGCCTGCAGGGCTGGGGAGGCCTTCTTGCAGTCACTGTCTGTGACTGTGGGAGAGAGTCCCTCAGTTAGAGGAAGGAGGTGTTGGTGAGTCCCCTTATCCATCCTTCTAAGGTATATTCTCCAGTTTTATCACTTAATAAAGGTGACATCCTGATTGTCACTGGCTTGACTCCTGTAACTGTCTCATGTGCCCTGGAACATTCCCCACCCTTCTTCTATGGCACCTGCTTCCTCCCTGTCCTCCGACTGCCACCGAAGGACAAGGCTGGTGAAGCACTCACCCAGGCGCGAGGTCTGTTTCCGTTTGATCTCGGTGAGCTTGGGGATGGGGTAGGGCCCGTAGCAGTGAGTGAAGATGACACACAGCTGTTGGCTGATCACTTCGTTCTGCAGAAAAGAAAGGACAGCTCGCTCACCTCACTGGGGGCTGTGCACCAGCTCATCTAAGCTGTTGCCAGGAACACATCCCCGCCTCCTGGTGCGAGAGGAGCCCATGAACTTACCACAGGTTCCAAGAAAAATTTCCCTGAACATCACACATCCAGTCTGCCCTGGCAGGCCCTGGAGTTGCTGGCTCTGTCTGTCCATTTCTAGTGGGCTCATTGGTGAAAGATTAAGTTGTAATTACATCCTTCTCCCTTGCCCTTATCATTTCCTACTTATTGGAGAGCAGGTTTTGTAACTCATTGAATGGAAAATAAGTTTTTACCCCAAACATAACTTTTGGCGATACTCCAAACTTCTGGAAGCAGCTAATTATCCGGAAGACGCCAGCAGGAAGCCCTTTTGATCCTGTGGCCGTGTCGCCATTAGTACACACAAATGATCCTGATTCAGCTTTCTCGCGAATTTGATTCTGCTGCTGAGGCATTTCCGGATCAGGAGTGTTCAGCCGAATCACTTTCTCCAAAAAAGTGGGGAAAACAGTTCCGCCTCACAAAACGACAGCTGCCCCTGACTGCTCAGGGACAAAGGAGCCTGTTTCTGATTGAGCCCCGTTCTTCATGTTTTTGCCTTTTTCTCATAGGCCCGTTGCTGTTGATGAATCTCCCTCCAACCACGGGTGTGCAGGAAGGAAGCTACGAATCACAGCGTTTGGATGGATACTCTTTATTGGGTGAAGGGAGTTGAAACTTGCGGCTAAAAAGGAGGGTTAGCTAGACATTTACAACATATTTTAAAAAGTAGGTTACAACATAGTTTGTAGCATGTATTTTTGGAACTAAAACCCTACATAAATATTTGGATTGACAGGTATTTATAGAAAAAGGTCTGGGAGAATAAAGTAGCTACCTCGGGTGGGATTATGTTTTCTTTTTTATCTATATTTTCTACAACAAACAAGTGTTGCCTTTGTAAAAGAAATTTTTTTATTTTATTTTTTTTTATTTTAAAAGATGGGTTTGGGACAACTCATGATGTCAGTGGTTCAAGCTATTCACGAATCTACTCCTTTGTGCTCCCAAAGCAGAAGGATACAGCTCAGCACATGAAAAGAAAATCCAACCCTTTGATTAAAGTGAACGAGATCCCAAAAGTCACCGCGTCACTTCAGACGAGACCCACAGAGGTGCCTAAGGAAATGCAACCATATTGGATGGAAGTGGGACTCTGCTTTCAAAGATGATGCCTTTATAAACAAAAGGCGTTAAATGCTCCTCTCATTTAACACGCCAAGGGACTGCCTGTCTCCTGGCTTCATGCCGTGGTTCTCAAAGTGTGGTCACCGTACCAGCAGCATCAGCATCCCCTGGGAGCCTGTTAAGAAATGCTGATCCTCAGGTTCCGTCCCAGACCTCCTGATTCAGAAATGCTGGGGGTGGGGCCTAGGAATCTGAATTTTCACAAGTTTCCTGGTGATTCTGATGCTCCTTAGGTTTGGGAACCACCAGTTTCAGGTACTGAAATTCTGCCTTGGGTTTGACCTGGGCTGGGGGCTGTAAATTCGTTCCCTCTGGTCTATAGCAGCAGCAGTATCACCTGGGAGAGCACAGGAGTGCAGATTCCTACCTGAGGCCCACAGAATCAGCATCCACCATAACACCTCTGCAGGTGACTCCCACGTTCATGAATGCCTGAGAAGCACCGCGTGGTAGGCAGAATTATGCCCTAATCTCAGGGACTGTATTATGAGAAATCCCACCCATGAATATGTTCTCTTACAGGACAAATGGGACTCTGCAGGAGTAACTGAAGTTACTTATTAGTTGACCTTAAAGAGGGTGATTCTCCTGGACTATCTGGGTAGGCCCAATGTAATCCCATGGGCCCTTAAAATTAGAGGCGGAAGAAGAATTCCGAAGAGATGAGGGATGCTCAACAGCTGAAACTAATATTGTTTTGACACCTGTCATTGAAAAAAAAAAAATCAGAGAAAGCAACGATGCAGGAGAGGAAGTCAGAGGGACTGGAGGCCCGAGGACGTGGCGTGCTGTAGCCGGAAGACGGAGAGGGAGCCACACAGCGAGCTTCAGAGGGAAAGCAGACGGTAACCCTAGCGACAACACGGGACGCCCGGCTGACAGCCCGCAGGCACACGGGACTTCAGCCCTATAACCGCAAGGGACTTGATGCTGCCGCAACCTGAATCAGCTTGTGCGGAGAGTCCGCCCCAGAGGCTCCGGAAAGGATCCCAGCCCCGCTGACACCTTGATTTTGGCCTTGTGAGAGAACAGTGCCCGGACCTCTGACCCAATGAGAACCACGAGACCACAGGTGCCGTCTTTGGCCTCTAAGTTGTGGCGATTTGCTGCCGCAGCCACAGAACACGAGTGCGGCCCGCGTCGCGTCTGCCTCAGATGCACCGCGTTTCGTCGCCCCTGTGACCGCAGAGCGCCAGACACACCGTGCGCGCTCAGCGAGGTGCACGCGGATCACACCCCAAAGCCGAGGCCTCTGTTCCGCATGCTGTGACCGATGGCGCTGGTCTCACGTGGACCGGGGTCTGTCTTGTGCGCCTGGCCGGTGAGTCAGCTCCTGTGTTATCCACTCAGGAAGAAGGAAAGAAAATCCATTTCCTGGACTTGGTGGCCTCTGAGAGGGGGCCTGAGCAGCCAGTGGACTCCTCTGTAGGGCTTTTTTTTTTTTTTTTTTTGGAGGTAGTGATGGTTTTAACAGGTACTCATGAAACATCCAGAAGGTGCCCTGCACTGTGAAAGGAGCCGCACCCAGGGCAGTTAGAGCGGGCAGGGCAAGAGCCCTCCTCTCCAGGGACTCGTGGCTCAACCTCGCTTCCTAACTTCAGTACGTCACCTGAGAAGGCAAAGACAAGGGCTGGCCATGTCTGCTCCCCAATGGGCAATCCTCAGATACTCAACCATTATCTGGGAGGCGCACAACTGCTCACTCCCAAGTGAGAGCTGCACACAGTGACTTGATTTCAAAGAGTTTCAGGCTGGAAAGCGGGGGAGGGGAAGAGTGAGCTCACGGTGGAGAAACCTGACAAACGCTACCTCAGCCAGGTGATCAAAGTCACCATCAACAGTGCGAATTCATACTGATATAATGCAATGTACCCTTGATGCGATGTGATGAGAATGGCGCTTTAGCTCTGTGGTCTTTGTCCCCCAAACCATAGGCCCAGTCTAATCATGAGGAAAAACATCACATATTCCACTAGAGGGCGTCCTACAAAACTCCTGATTAGTCCTCCCCAGAACTGTCAAGGTCATGGAAGACAAAGAAAGCCCGAGAAACCGTCTCAGCCAAGAGGAACCTGAGGAAGCATGACAACCAAATGTGTGCTAATGTCCTGGACGGGATCCTGGAGTAGAAAAAGACATTCTATGACAATGAGGGAAACAGGAATAAAGTATGGAATTTAGCTAACAATAATGTATCGGTTGGCTCATGAATTATAACACATGTTCCACAGTAATGGAAGTTGTTAATAATAGGAGAAAGTGGGTGAAGAGTCTTATGGGGACATTCCGTGCTATCTTTGAAATTTTTCTGTAAATCTAAAACTTTTCTAAAAAATAAAGTCTATTTTTTAAAATCTGCCCAATGAGGAAATAGGATAATTATGATGAAAGCACGAGAAGTTAGGGAGAGAAAGAGGAAGGATGGGGAGTTACAGTGGACATCAGCAGTTCCTGACCTTAATTCATTCGCCCCTCCCCACCCTAAAGGTTTTGTGAATATGAACCTTTCCCCACGCACTGAACCATTTGTCCATTCATTCATTATGTTTTCTACTATTTATTGAGCATCTACTAAATGCCAGGCACTTGCTAGCCCCGAGTGCCGGACACTGTGTGAAGGATGATGGTGACACATCCAAATAGATGTAGCCTTTCTGCTTGCTTCTCTTTCAGAGACCAGAGCCCTACGAGAAACCTCCCCACTGTGCCTTGAAATTCAGCTGTGCCCGTCAAGGTGTCTGCTCTGTGCCCTTCCCAGCACGCTTCCTCCAGGTGGTGGGATTGTTGGTATAATTCTCTCTGGTTCCCCAGCACCCAAAACACATCAAGACTCGGGGAGGGCTCCTCTGAGTGTGAGGGGGGGCTGTAATCAGTATCAGTTAACAGCTCTAGTGGGTGAGGTCAGTTTAGGGCAGTGAATGGGGTGACCTTCTGGGTTCAGTTAGGTCTGGACCCAAACCCGAAGACAGCAGAGTGGAATGAACCAGACTCGAGGCTCAGTCCATTTGGGCAGCAGGGGTGGGGCCGGGGCGGGAGGAGCTGTGCAGGGACAGAGGCCCGTTCTCTTCTGAGCAGCACATTTAAGCACAGTGCTTTTAAGTCACAGGGGCCACCAGCCTCATTCCTCAGGGGCAGCGGGGCAGGCTCTGCAGGCAGGCTCTGACGTGGGGGGCCGAGGGAGGCGGAGCGCTGGGGGGAAGTTGGTGGGAGTCTGGCCAGGCCGAGCACACAGCACCCAGTTAATGGATGTTCTCTTCCAAAGTAGGTTAAGAACACCTGCTTGGTGAGGTCGTTATAAGGGTTAGAAAAGATAATGCATCATAATATACCATGAGGTATGTTATGGGAAATGTTAATATTGGACCATTTTTGAGCCCCCCAAACAAGCCATCTCCCATAATTAAAATCAATCTCTTATGTTCCGAGATTCTAAAATGTCATGGAATTACTGGCAGCTTTTAGGAAGAGAAAAAACTCACTGTAATAAACAGATACGTCCATTTTTAAGACACGTTTCAAATTGAGAAATGCAAAAAGGTGAAAAAAAGCTGCATCTCAGAACCGAGAGGATGTGGGATTACTGCTACTTTCCAGGATCACTGGCAGCGAGTTCTTTGTCTCGGTCCCTCTCAACAGCGATTCGTCCCTACAGATGGGCCCCTCCCTTGTGGAATATGCTGGGCTGACCTGGGAGCCACCCACGAGCCCTCCTCTGCTGAAGCACACCTGGAAAAGGTGGAGGACAAGGTAGAGGACGTGGGAAGGTTGTCCGGCCCCAGAGGGATTCCATGAGGTCAGTGTGAAACCCCCCTGGAGTCGTGTACAAGATGAAATTGAACACATGAACTTAAAGTGCTTTTAAATCATCACCCATTTATTTTGAGACGCACCTTCTATTTGTGGCAAGTGATGAGGGCTTTCTATTTGTGGTAGTAGTATAAAGTACGATGATTTAAGAAAATATGAAGTAAATAATAACCAGTGAAAACATCCTTTAGGCATAAAAGGGAAATCGGATATTCTCAGATGAAGGAAAACTAAGAGAATCTGTCACCAGGAGACCGACCATATAGGAATGGCCAAAGGAAGTTGTCAAAACAGAAAGGAAAGGACGAAAGAGGGAACTTTGGAACACCAGGAAGGAAGAAAGAACATGGTAAGCAAAAATGTGGGCAAATACAACAGGTTTTCTTTTTCTTCTTGTGTTTCCTAATTATGTTTGATGGTTGACACAAAAATTATAACAACTATCTGATGTGGCTATAAGTGTATATAGATGAAATATTTAAAGATAGTTCTGTCATAAATGAGAGAAGGTAAAAGAATATAAGAGGAAGTAAAGTTTCTGTATTTCATTTAAACTGGTAAAATGATGACAGCAGTAGACATCGATATTACGTATATATAATGTAATACATCAAACAACCACCAAAAAAGCTATACAATGAGATACACTCAAAAACACTACAGACAAATAAAAATGGAATTAAAAAAATGTTTGAGTAGTCCACAGGAAGGTAGAAAAAAGAAGAGAAACAAAAGACAGAGAGACCACACAGAAAACAAAAAATAAGATGGCAGACTCAAGCCCTCAAGTATCAATAATTGAATAAAATATAAATGGTCTAAATGTTCCAATTAAAAGAGATTGGCAGAGTGGATGAAAAAGCCCAACTACATGCTATTTACGAGAAACTAACTTCAAATATAATGATGTAGGCAAGTTGAAAGTAAAAGGATGGAAAAAAATATCAAACATTAATCAAAGGAAAGCAGGAGTGGCTATATTAATATTAGATTAAGGAGAGTTCAGAGCAAAGAAAATTAGCAGAAGCGGAGAGGGGCATTACACAATGACAAAAAGGTTAAGACACCAAACAACAGAGCTGAAAAACATGTCCATCAAAAACTGATAGAATTGAAAGGGGAAATTGACAAATCCACAATTATAGTTGGAGACTCATAACACCCTTCTCTCAACTAATAGAGTTACTAGATGGAAAATCTATGGGATATAGAACTCAACAACAGCATCAGCCAAGAGGATCTTATCGACAATTACAGAACACGCCACTCAACGAGAGCAGTAAGCACATCTTTTCAAGTGCCCCTGGAACCTACATCAAGACAGACTATATCCTGGACCATACAAAAAAATCTCAAAAATTTAAAAGGATTGAAATAATATAGAATGTGTTCTCTGGCCACAATGGAATCATACTAGAAATCAATAACAGAAAAATCTCCAAGCACTTGGAAATGAAATAACACAGTTTTAAATAATCTGTAAGTCAAAAAGGAAGTTTCAAGGGAAATAAAAAATACACTGAACTGAATGAAAATAAAACAATCAAATCTGTGGGACTCAGTGAGCGTAGAGCTGAGAAGGGTATGTATCGTATCAAATGCATAAATAAGAAAAAAGGAAACGTTTCAAATCAATAGTCTAAGCTTCAATCGCAAGTACCTGGGAAAGGAAAAGCAAAATAAACCCACAGGAGCTGGCCACAGGAATATGACCCATGCCTGGGGAACATCTGACTTCACACTACAGCCTAGGGAAATTTATCACCTCTTTTTTTCCTTATGCCCAGTAGACGTGATGTGCAATGCCACATTTCACCAGTAGGGTTCGCCATTGAACCCCAAATAAGAGCAAAGGCAACTCTTGAACGCACCCTTCTTCCCAAACTGCTCATCATCCTACGAGGAGCTACCGCTGCTCCTACTCTGGCTCCCCTCACCTCCCATGATCAGAACAGCTGCCGGGGAGCAGGCCATAGCCCACACGGCCTGGCAAAGGCCCTTCCCTTCTTCCTGGCCCCAGCTGCTGCTGTCAGGGCTGTTGAGTATTATCTCCCCAGCTTTCGTGCAAGTTCCCTGGGTTAGACGTTATCTTTCTACTTTGTCCCAAGGGCCCACGTGCTTCGTAACATAACATGTGTCCCCGCCCAGTGACTGCACAAGCAGCTTTAGCCAGCAGGCTGTGTGCCCTCGGGGATCTGGCCTAAGGGACCATCGAGATTTGGAAATCCAGCCTTGTTCTCTGCCATTGCCCACGATGGTATCAAACCCCTTGTACCTTGCTCGCTTTCAAGATCTCAAACATCAGGGGCAGGCCCTGGGTGACGAGCTCCTCTGTATACTCTTCCTCCTGGATGGTCTTAAATTCCTTTAACAGGCACTGGATGAGAGGCCTGCGGTGCTGCTGGAAGGCAATCCGCAAAGACTCCAGCCACGTGTGCAGGGTCCACGGGACACCTGGGGTGCAGGGGAGGGGAGGGGCGGGGCGGGGAGGAGAAGGCAAGGCAGAAAACAACCAGAAGAGAAGGCATGTTTTTCTGTCGAACTTGGCCTTTCCCCAGAACATTTGCAAATTACGAGAGACCAAGAGACAGACTTGGGATGAATAGAGCCAGTGTTGGTTTTTTCCCTAAAGACTTGCAGAAGTTGAAATTAAAGGTCATAATTCAATTCCCCTAACTACGGGTGTCCATTTCCGCATGCTACGCATGTTATTAGCGGCTGCATTTTACAACGTATGATTATGGTGTGGAATATTGGAATTACCATGACTTATACCTATTACACACTTCTGAGTGCTGACTTCCTTCGTCTGCAGCCCCTCTTGCTTTCTGGGCACGGAGGAGCTCAGGCAGGGGCAGAGTCTTGCCCAGGACTGGACGGCACATCCGTGCCCAGGTGAGAGCTGAGAGCTGGTGACCCCCACGGGTGGGCATCACCATTGATTGCGCTGCCTGGGGCCGATATTTACATCTGAATAAGGAGATGGGGAGGCTACTGCTGCTGCTGAAACAACCTTTTCCATCTGCAGGCAATTCATCGGGTCTTCCTGCTTTAACTGAAACCTCTCCAGCAGCTGACTGCTGTGAAGTGCTCCTCCTTTCTCATGGTGAGGCAGACAAGAGAACACACGCATCTCACTACTGTGCATAACAAGCCGACCAGCCCGTCTCAAGTTGCATCGTCATGCTAAACAGGCTCTCAGGACACTGGCATAAATGTTCCACATACTAAACAGCCACTCCGAGAGAGGCCCATTTCCAGAACGGTGTCAGGAGGCCCCTTCTCAGGCCCTCATTCTACCTTGACCTGCCACCCGCTGTGTTTAAGAGCTAGGCTAGGTCCTGCTGTGCCCATATGGGGGCTAATGCCACTAATGAAGGCCGGGCTAGCCTGGTCCCTACACGCTTGGAGGAGGTAGCTCTGAGCTAGCTCAGTCAAGGAGCCACCCTGAACATTTCCTGGGAGTGGCTTTGCCCCAGGGAGCTGAGTGGGTGAAGTCCACCACAGCTTCACGCATTCGGGTGCTCTGAGCAGCGATTCCCCAACCGCTGGGAACCACCTGGGATGGTTGTTAAACATAAAGATTTCCGGCCTTTGTCCATCCAGACCCTCAGAAGCAGAGCCTCTGGGTGTAGGGCCTGGCAATCTGTATTCACACAAGCTCCCAGGTGATTCGAATTCCTGACTTCCTAGGGTCTAGAGTCTGGGAATCATGGAAAGGTGACCTGAGGATGGGTCTTTGGGGCTGGCAGGATGCTGCTGTTGACGGGGACGGTGTGGGTGTCTTAGCCTGGAAGAGCTTCAAGCAGTAAATGAGCAGTTCTGTGGGCCCACCTGGTGTGCATGTGTGTGCGTGTGTGCGCGTGTGTGTGTAGAAGAGAGTGAGAGCGAGACCTAGAGCCGGGCAGGGGTGCCGTGCCCAGCGGCAGACGGCGCCCAGACTGACCTATGCTCCTGATATCAATTGTGACATCCACGTAGCCATGCTCAGCGCTGTGATACATGGCCTCTTTCAGGGCTCTCAGTTTGGCTTTGCTGTTGCGGCTGGCGCACAGGGGGGGCGGGGCTGTCTCCGCCAGGTCAGTCCCCTCAGCCAGAATCTCCTCCAGGGACAGGATGTCACTCTTCTCCTTCTCTGGCTGAGCAAGCAGTTTGCGGAACACATTCCTGTCAATCATAAACCCAGAGAGGAAGACACTCAGAGATGGAAGGGCTTTGCCGGGGCGGGGGAAGTTGGGGACGAGTCCCTGGGGACAAGGGAATGACGGGAACAGCTCCGGGATGCTTTCACAGCCCCGACTGCAGGCATTGTGTTTTGGGGAGGGAGGAGATGGCGGGGGCACAGCTGGCCGAGTCTCCTCAAGGACAAGTGGGAGCTAAGTGTTTTCCTCAAATGTCTAGAAGGCTCTGGAACTCTGCCCTTTTAACCGTCGGCCTGTGCTCCCCCAACAGGGAACTGGCTGTACTTGGGGTTACGTGTAGTAAAACCTGATGGTGTCGATCCTGAAGGAATGGTAGACGGGGAGTAGTGGAACACGAGGGGTTTTATTATGTTTTAAATGGATTCTTCTCCTGTCGCTTCGGAGACGGGATGTGGTCTGACCAACAGTGGCCAGGTGTGAAGTCACTGCGAGGTGAGCGCTGGCCGGCAGAGGACCAAACGAGCCAGTCGGAGTGGCCGTGCGCCGCGTGAAGTGGGCTCGCGCAGGAAGCGGGTGGTGAAGGCCACACGGGCCGGGCTGGGGCCTGGACTGCCCCTGGGCCCCACATCCAGAGAGGCAGCGGGTCTGGGGTAGGCCTGGGAATCTGCATTTTTAACAAGCACCCCTGGGCACCTTGTGGCTCCGGCCCGTCCTAGCCTACCTGTGTCCGTGGGCGGCAGCCTGGCTGAAAGAGTTCATATCACCCTGGGGGCTTGTAGAAATTCCATTCCTGTACATGGTTCCTATCAGGGGGTCCGCACCACGCTCCAACAGCAAACTAACCAGCTCAAAATTGCCTGCAAGCCCAGAGAAGGGGGTTTTATAAGCGAACAAAGCAAAGATGCAGTCACAGACACATCGAGGGCCAGGGAGCCGGGGGCCCTTGGCTGGGGCCACAGACACATCGAGGGCCAGGGAGCCGGGGGCCCTTGGCCGGGGCGACGGTTGGTAGCTCTTACCCACGGCGGCTGCGAGCTGGAGGGGCGTTTCTGAATAGTTCTCCTCGCCGGGCTCCACGGAGCCTTCCACCTTGGCCCCGGCGTCCAGGAGGAGCTGTGTGGAGGAAGAGTGGCCATTGAGACGTTTAAAGGACGTGCATGGTGAGGAGGTGTCCGAAAAAAGGTGGTGGAAATCGGAGTTAATTCTAATGTCCCTGCTCTCCCTCCGGGTCAGTGACCACGTGCACGGGGGGCGGGGAGAGCCATGGCGCCTCGAGGGTGAACCGAGAGCCTCTCGTGTCTTCTAGAGCCTGTGGCTACTCAAAGCGTGGTCCACGGACCGGCACTGTCAGTCAGCGTTACCTGGGAGCTCACTGGGCATGCTAGCTCTCAGGCCCCACCCCAGACCCACTGAATGAGAGTCTGCATTTTGACAAGACCTCCAGGAGATCTGCACGGATATGAACGTTCTAGAAGCACCGAGCTAGAGGCCATGGCACCAGACTGCTGGAAGACTCCCTATTCGGGTCGGAGAGCATTAGCGTGGTATCTCAGGACCACAGGATCAGGCGTTCTGAAGGACTTTGGGGAGCAGCTGGGCCAACCAGGGCAAGAATCCCTTCTAGAACACTCCAAATAGCTCTGAGAACAGTTCAGCAAGTGCTGAGTTTCCTAGCCACCAGGATCAATGAATAAAGTGGCAGAGTGAGCCTGCAGAAATTTTGCTTTATAGGACTCCATTCTGTGTATCAGCGCTTCTTTGAGATTCTGTCCATGCCAGATCCTCACTCACAGTGAATGTGCTGTTGCAGATGTGAAATGCGGGGGCGGGGGGGGATCTGATTTCTTTATTACCCATCCGGGGCTCCCTGAGGGCACAGCCAGGAGGGGGCTGCCTACTTGGCATTCCATGACATGTGCACCTGCAGCAGAGAGGTGGTCTGACTTTTGTTTGGTTTGCTTGGCTGCCCACTGCTCCGATTCCTGATTGAAAGGCTGGAGATGCCTTTCAATGCATGCTAAGGGATGGCATCTGTGTTTGCCCGGCCACCCTCCAACCCCTTCTTAGATTCCTCCACAAGGAATGGACTGGGCAGAATGTTCTACAGACAGAAGCCAGGTCTCACTGCGACACATCACACATTCAGCTTCTTGAAACATGACTGTGGATCTGTCTTCAGAATTCCCATGACCTAGGAAACAACCAAGGATTCCAGCATTGCCCGGTGGTCCCTGTAACACTGTTCCCTGCTCTGCATAATCCTCAGAGGCCTGGACCACATAAGAGGATGTGAGTTCTCGATGTACCCGAAGCTCAGCACTCACTGGGGGCTCAGGTGTGGTCACGAACCTGGATGCTGATCTCTCTCTTCCGGTGAAGTGAAGACCACGTTTAAGATCTAGAATATACTGGATGGCTATTCATGGAACACCAACTCTATAACAGCCGGAAAAGGTGCAAGCAATACACATTTATGTGCCCAAAGGACCTCGGATGAGAACATTCTCAAGAACTGGGATCCAAGCAAGTGTCTTTAGGAATCGTTGCCTTGGTGACTTAGATGCTTCTTTCCACTGCTTGGAAACCACTAGACTCTACACAAACACTGGGGTCACACCTAAGGGGAGGTTCTAAGGTCTCACACCAGCCAAGTTTTATGTTCATGTTACGACAAATAAAACGAACCAGTCCACAAAACCACAGCTCAGGCCCCACCCCCGAGCAACCAGGAACGATTCTGTAGGTTGGTCACCCTGTGTGTGAGGCTGCATGTGGGTACATGATAATTTCATATTGGTTAAAGCCAGGACATACAGATCATTATACATGGTATTTTCATTCATGTGATACGAATATGCTATATTTCATTGCAATTAACCAATATGAATCTCTTAGCAAATATGCATGCTGGGAGGGGTACAGATTTGCATAATGGAAGAGGTAAAATTAAAGGTCAGATGCGGATAGGGAAATACGTTAATACCTGAACTACAGGAATATGTCCATGCAACACAGCAAAAGTCAGAGCCGTCCAATGGCGGGTCTCAGGGTGGACGGATGGATATTTATGAGGAGTACTGACAACCTATAAACAAATTGAAGTTATTTTCAATATGTGACCTTCATAATACTTAGACTAGCAAATCCGACCTGTCTGTGGCTGGGCATGTGGGCTACAGGTGTACAGAAGGACATCCTGAAAGGTGCCTTGGGAGATGGTGGTGGAGCGGGGCAGCGAAGAATAAGGACTCCTTTGCTTCTGATCTGAAGGGAAGTAAACGGATGACTTCGGACCACCTCTACGGTACCCTGGAGAAGCAGTGATGACGGCTACAATATGCCAGCTCACCTGCCTGCCTCCTCTTTCTGCTTAAGGGTGGTGGTTCTGAGGATGACAAGATGTCGGATAGCGTGAGATGCCACTAACGTTAATTATACCCACACCCTCAGGAGGAATTCTCAGCGGTGGCAAACCCCAGGCCAGGGGAGGGCTGCTTCAAGCTTTCGAGACAGGGAAGATCATCACCCATCTGAGGGAGGGATGTCACCATCTGTTCACAGCTGACCCCAAACTGTCCTCATTTCACTTTTCTGCTGGCTTCCTGGTTGACGAGGACCCTCATGCTACTGGAAATGAGGAATAAAAGCCTGCCCTGGACACACCATGAATGAGCAATCTGATATTGGTCTTTTGATATGGGGGCCTCAAAACACACCAGGCCAAGAGAGAGGTGGCAGGGCAGCTGAAGGTTGGGGTCCTGCAGGACTAGCACCCACATGTGGCTTTTCTTCTAAACATTCCTGGGGCCAAATAAATAACCACGATGCCTATTTAATTCAGAGTAGTTGAGTTCACTCATCATCCCTTGGGGAAAGACCTTGAGCTAGGTCTGCACAGTGCCTGAGGATTCATAACAGGGGGAAAAAAATCCCCAATACTTGAAACTTGTAAGATCCATCATGTTTCTGGATCCAAAACTATGTCTATTGCCTGCTTTCCTCAGATGAATATAAAACTCACTTAAACAAACGAACAAACAAAAAAACCCTAAAAAACCAAAAACCAAATAAATCCACAGTACTAAAACTATAAGAATATCTAATTTTGAACTAAAAAGGTTTTCCAAGGTCCTGACTTAGGGTTGTAGCATGCCGATCTTTCCAGCCTCCAAGGATGCCAATATCTGGCTGCCGGAGATTGTGAGTCTTAAGACAGCATAGAACGTGGCAACAAGTGTGATTTCAACTATTACAACCCTTGGTGTGTATGTGGGGGAACCAATATTAATGGAGTCCCAAACTTAGGCCAGGTATTCTCTGTATTGATTTCTTCCAACAGCTCTCCGAGATGGGTGTGATTATTCTCTCACTTTGCAGATGGGGACACCGAGGCTCAGAAAGTTTAAACTACTTGCCTAAGCACAAAAGCGGTTTCAGAATTTGAACCCCAGTGTCAAACTCTAGAGCCCGTGGGGATGTGCTTTCCACTCTACCACACTGCCTCAAGAAAGCTTTGTGATTAGCTTAAAGTCCTGGGGCTCAAACTCAGCCAACCAGGTGAGCCAATCAGGATTTGGTGGGGGAGAGGGGGACAGCCCAGGGGACAGGGGCCAGCTCTGCATTAGGCAGAGGGAAGGGGATGATGGCTCAGGAGAGTTCTCTCTGCCCCGAACCCAGAAGGAATGGATCAGCAGTAAGAGTCAGAAACTCGGTACAGTTGAGCCAAGGAGAAGGTGGTCTTCCTTGTAGAGCGGTTGGTTGTTTTGAAGCGAACTATACATGCTGGTAGCAAACTGGAGTTTGGTTGGGCTGGAGCCTGGGGATGTAGGAACTCCGTCAGCTGGTCTGACCGATTTGCTGGACTGAGCGCTCTCCGCAGCGGCTCTCTGGAGTGAAAAGCCCCCCTCTCTTTGCTCGCCTTCCCCTGGGGACTGCCAGGCAGAGAGGCCCTGCAGCCCTCTGCACCCTCACCTCCACATTCAGGTCGGCTCCGGCATCCAGTAGCATCTGAACCATCGCCTCGTCCCCACGGACGCAGGCATACATCAGGGGGGTCATGCCCTGTGGTGAGTTAAAAACCAGAGAATGAAGAAGGTTTACCAGGTGGCTGTGTCACTGGACGATAACAAAAGGACAATCTTACTTCTGCGTAGAAAGCTATGCTTGTCATCCAAAGCCAGAATGAAACAAATAAACAGCCCCAGGACGCATACGGCCACAATCCTTCATATTTTGAGAACCAAAATGGAAGCAAGAAGGGAGCATAAATTGCCTTTTTTGCATTTATCTTTGGAGGATTGTCATTAGTCTGTCTTAGGGTGCAACAGACCCAAGAGTGTTTGCTAAAATAAGTGGCTGCTTTCAACTTACAGCTCTTAGGAACTTTCTGGATTCTGCAACACCAGCCCTTAAGCTATCTAACTGACAAACACTGTTTCCTTGACATTTTCTCTTTTTTAATATAACAAATGTCATCTTTACTCTATGTGAGCTGCTGGACAGTGTCAAGGGAAATTGGATGCCTCTGAGCATACCTCCTCCCTCTCTACAATCACTGACACCTGGTTTGACGTTATCATTTACAAGCAAAAGGCAAGCAAATAAGGAATCGCTTTCAGAAATTCCATATTTTCCCATGACTCCTACTTATTACAAAGTACTACAACCAACAGAAGGAAGGGATGGAATTTTCAATAAACAGTGTTGCGAAGGCAGCTATTTGGGAGAATGTTCAAGTTAGAGCTTTATCGCATACCATACACCAAAAAACATTTCTAGTTTGATTAAAGATACAGAGAAAAAATTAAAACCACAAAAGACTTCTAGACGTAAAAGAAATGACAAAGGAAAACCATTACAGCATTGAGGAGATAAAATTAAAAACATTACAAGCAAAATTAAAAGGTAAGCCATATATTAAGTATTAAGACCTATTTGTTCATTATAATAAAGGGTTATATGATTAAAATGAAAAGAGGTCTTCTAAGTAAAAAAGACAGTAAAGCTCCAATGAAAAACAGGTAAAAGATAAGTAAATAGGGAATATATATAGTTGGAGGTTGTGTATAGGAAACAAAATCTCTGAGAAAGTAATTTGAGATTAAAAAAACCTTAACTTGGATGTGTCTGAGCCACTATTTCTACTTTTAAGAGACCCCCCCTAATGAAATAAACACAGATTTCAACAAAGACTTGCGTAAGTTTATGTAGCTCAGCATTACTGATGTAAGTAATTAGAAACAAACAACTGAGGCATGGTTAACTGAAAAAATAACACGAGCATTTTAAGTAGCTATTAAAAGTGATTAAAAATATTCAATGATATTACAAAATACCTTTATACAAAATATTGAAAAAAAAAAACAAGTGTAACGAGTCCCTGTTTTTAAAAAATAAAATAAACTGTGTGTGTGTGTGTGTGTGTGTGTGTGTGTGTGTGGGCTCCTTGGTGTCGCTCAAGAAAATTACCAGCTGCTGTCTCTTCCCTGTGCCTCTCATTGAAAACTTTTGTTTTCTCTCTCGTTTGACATCTTCACCCACAGGGGGCGTCTCCCTGATCAGAAGATCCACCAGGCTCTCACTGAACCTCAGTGTCAGGGGCTTGCGGGACAGCTGCCTATCTCCGAGGTGCCTCCTAGGGTCCCCCAGAATGACTCTGGTGTATCTTAAGCATATTCTGAAAGTTTGGTGAATATCTGCCTGGACTTGGGTTGGCAGTAGCAGACAGGCTGACAGAGAACTAATTTTAACCATGCTGGAAAAAGAACTTGAAGGACACATACTAAATATAAATAACAGTTATCTGGGTGATGGCATTATTTCCCTTCTGGAATAGGCCTATTTTTTCCTCTATTTTCCATTTCAGCTGCAATGATCATGTGCCACTTCTATAAAGATGAATAAGGGTATTTTTTGGTAAGATATTAAAAAAAAAAAAAAAAAAAAAATCACCCTAAATCGCCAACAGGGGGAGCCTCTGTCCAGTGCCTGCTGTTTCCATCCCACCATGGGGCTGAGCTCATAGTGAAGGTAGGGAAGCCTTTTCAGACACTCAGAGGACCCTGTACCTGTTCGCTCATGGTGTTGATCCCATCAGGCCCCAGGAGGGACACTGCTTGCTTCACCAGGTCTGTCCGCCCACAGTTCAGCATCCGGAAACCCAGGTCCTGCTTAAACTTGGCTTCGATGGCCACTGCGTCCAGCTTCCGGGAAGCGAAGAAGCAGTCGTCAGCCCTAAGGAAGGAGGAGATGGTCAGCTGGGTGCAGCTGCTTCCCCAGGGACGGGTCCTGGAAGGCCACAAAGGTTAGGAAGCACCAGGAGGCTATGCATTTGCTTTTTATGTCAACTGCTTCATCTTAGACTCCGGTTAAAATAGGGGCGTCTTGATCCTTTGTCATTTATAGGGGCTGCTGTCTCTCCTTTGTGCTCCCACATCATACTGAGAGCTAAGTATAATAATGGCTATTCTTTACTGAATGTTTACTAGGGGCTAGCCTATACTCTTTACATGAATTAATTCGTTTAATCCTCATACAATCCCAAGAGGTAAGTACTATCATTACCCCACTTTTAACCATGGGGATACAGGCACAGATAAGGGACTTGCTCAAGGCCACACAGACAGCAAGTGGTAGAGCTGGGATGTGAACCAAGGCAGTCTATGGAGAGCCGGATTGGGTATCTACTGTGTCACCCTGTCCCCCGCCATCACAGTGCATACTATTTGCCTCTCTCCTTGTGTGACTTCCTGTCCAGGCTGGGAACTTCCGAGAGAAGAGAGCTTGGCTAGTGTGTCTCTGTATTCCAGTGCCAGGTGACATACAGCACATGGAGATGTTAAAAAGCATTAGCTGAATGGACAAAGAGTAGGTGGGTTCTCTACATTCACAGCAGAACCACGGCAGAGAACTGGCAAGACGGAATGAGAGCACAAATGGCAAGGTGCATTGGAAAAGAACCCCAGCCAGCCGGGCACGGGGAGAGGTTAGGCAAGGATGGGGAGGAGAATCGACGGATTCAAGAAGGTGTTAACAAACTGCTTGTAAAGGATGTTACTTTCTTCTCACAGTGAACTGATCAGTTATGAAATCAATTCACCAAGCATTTATTGAGCACCTGTTTGGGACAAGCTCTGACCTAGGTGCTGAAGACACAAACCTAAATACGTCATTGTTCCAGCCCTGGAGGCCCACTCCCCAGAGAGGGAGCGGGCACAGGCACTGGTCATTATGATCCCAGGTGGCAAATGCAATGATTGAGGGATCAGAGACATGCACCCAACAGAGCCTGGGGGATACAGTAAGGCTTCCTGGGGGAGGTGACCCCTGAGCTGTGTCTTAAATAAGGAGATAAGAGAAACCGGGTGGCAGAAGATGTGAGGGCTACCCGGATAGGAGACACTAGGAGTTTGCTTCTGGCCACCAGGGGGAGCTGATGCAGTGAAGATGGAATGCAGAGAACCGAGCCCTGAAGCTTGGTGTTGACAGGGGTCTAATCTGCATGCACACTTTAGGGCCTGTGTGCCAAGCCAGGCTCCAAGCACCTATGTGTATGAGAGCCCTGGGAGGAACTACGAAAGGTATTTAGGGGCCCCACAGTTGACCAGGACCCTGGACTCAAGGATTAAGACCTTTTCACAGCAGATGGACTGGCTGAGACCACTCCACAGCAGTTGGAAGACTCTTCTGGAAACCTGAGATCTCCCCAGGGAGTTAGGGAGGCCTGAGGGACTCTGACCACGGCATCGGTGTCCAAGGTATGAACTTCTGGGGCACACAAGGAGGCTGTGCCATGGGGCCTAGTTCACGGGTCTTTGGACTTGGGACTCTTACAGTTGGGGCTCCAGATTTAGCAAATCTTGCATGGGGCAAACTTATACGAAAACATTATTTATTCTTTGTTTCTCTGAAATTGAAATTTAACTTTTTTTTTTTTTTAAATGAACAGAACAGAGAGAAGAGCGTGAGAGCAACAAGCCAGGTTCTGAAGCATATATCACAGGGGCCCCCCGAGAGGGAAAAGAGGGGGTCTGATCTGTACATGTTACACTAAAGTGTCTGGAGCCTTTACTGGGGGTGTGTGTGCAACTCGCGGGGAGGCCTCGGATTTGACTGAGTGTAAGGAAGACTTTTCTTCTCACAGACTACTATCTGATTCTGGAAGAGTCTGCTTTGTGAAATGGAGGGCCTCCTTCTTGGGAGCAAACAGTCGTCGTTGTCACTGAGTTTGCAATTTCCTCTTTCCTGTCTGCTATCCTCAGTGTTTGACTGAGTCTTCCAAATAAGCATTTTTTTTTTCCCTTGATATTTAGTTGGGCTAAATTTCACATGACTGGGTAAATGTTACTGAGCACCTACTGTGTGGGGGCACCATGCAAGGAGGCTAGGAGAGGGAGAGACAAAGACCCCACCTCAAGTTCATTGAGCTCCCAGGCTGCTAATCCAATAAGTCCCAGGACATCAGAAGTGTTTACCGGCTACAGAAGTCCTTGATTTTAATTAGAAAGAGACAAATGGCAAGAAAATTACTGTAGCTAAGATGATGATAATAATCCTTATTATAGGAAGCTGACATTTATTGAACACTTACTATGGAAATCTAAGCTTTTTCCACGTATTAATTCATATGATCTTCACAAGCCAGGTGTGGGGTGTGATTAGGGGCCCCATTCCAGAGATGAGGACGCTGCTTACATCACAGAGCTGCAAAGCAGTGAGCCAGGATTTTACCCTGGTGAGCTAACACCCCAGCCTGGCACTTCCCTATCACGCTGGTGTGCCCACATATACAACTGCCTACTCGGGTGCATCTCTTGGATTATCTCCCAGACCCTCAAATTTAGCATGTCCCAAATGGAACTTTTTATTAACAGATCCACTTCCCACCCTTCAAACTTGTCCCCCAGTCACCCGATCTCCATAAATGGCACCACTGTCCACCCAGGTGCTCAGGCCAGAACCTTCTCTCATGCCCACATCCATTCCATAAGCTGCCGATTTTGCCACCCAAATCCCAAATTCCAAATCCGTCCACTTCTCTCCACCTCCACTGTCCAGACCCTGGTCCCAAACACCAGCATCTTTTGCCTAGGCTACTGTGGTAGCCTTCTAACTGGTCTTCTCTGCATCCAAACCAGTCTCTTAAGCTTGAAACATAAATAAGACTGTGTAAGGCCCCTGCTTAAAACCCTTCAGTGCCTTCGCATGTATTCAGAGGAGGCTCCAGCTCCCCACGCAGAGCTACAGGGCCCTGCCCTGCTCTCCAGCACCTCCCTTCCTCCCTAGCTCTGCACCAGAAACTGGCCCCCTCTGTCCCTTCAACAGGCCAAGGTCTTTCCTGACTTGAGGACTTTACTCCTGCTGCTCCTTCTCCTTGGAATGGCCTTGCCCTGGCTCTATGCAGGCTGGCTCCTTCTCACTCAAGTATGAGTTTGAATGTCAAGTCCCAAGGAGGCCTTCTCTGACCAGTGCCTCTAAGGGAGGGGATGCTCCTCTCCTTCTTTACATGCCCCATCTTCAGGCCAGTTTCATCCTTCCCCCAGCACCTTTCACTGTTGGTGAAGATTTTAATTATTAATTTTACTTTTTAAAAAAGTTTGCCTTTTCAACGAGGATGCCAGCTTCCTGGGGGCAGGACCACACCTGTCTTGCTGTGTCTACGTTGTATGCCTGAAGCACACGGTATTAACTGATAGGTGAGCCATGTACCGCCCACTTTTCATTCTTGAGGACCTAGGAAACGTCTGTTTATCAAGAATCCCTTGGTCATACCAGCAAGTAATGGTTCTGGTCACTGAATTTTACCAGCCAAGGCAGGCAAGGAAGCAAAAACAGGTAAGAAACACTTTCCATAAAGGTCTGTGAAAAAATGGCTGTTCAACAGGGTTTGTTAGACTATTGAAATCTGCAAAATCTTAATTCCTGCAGTATTCCTGTAAACATGACTCAGAGCTCCATTTACCCTTTCTGGAAAGTCTCTGAAGGGTCTGCCACTGAAGGCCAACAGGTCCCCCATGGCCTGGACAAATAAGCGGGCCTCCTAAGTGTAGGGCTTGTTTATTCAGAAATCTATCAAGCCGGCCACCTGGGGCTTCATCAGAAGGCGATCAACTTTGTGGTTTACCTTCCAGTGGCTTTCAGTGATGCCGTAAAAAAATCTGATCAATTTAAGTAAGAGGTCAGCTACTGAGGTGGTCAATTTCTCTGATTTCTCAAGGGCTCCTGGCCCCAAAAGACTGGCTCAAATGGCTTCCGCCACTTCAGGTACATGACTTCAGAAAGATGTTTCCCAGGAGGCCTGCGGGCCTGAGCACAGCAAAGGATGGCATTGCCTTTTCTCCCCTGGGAAGGAGGTGGTGCTGAAGCAGGGAGCTGATGCATTCTGCTGATCTCTAGATGCACTCGGAGTGACAAAAGCTGGTGAAGCCTTGGACACATTTCATTCATTTATTGATTTTTAAAGCAAGCATGATCTCTGGTTCCCAGTTCTGCTCTTTGGCTGCTATGTGATCTTGGGGCAAGTTACTTAACCTTTTTGTTGTTCAGTTTTCTCATCTGTAAAATGAGTTCAGTCATAGTACCTTCCTCCTAGGATTCTGGGTGTGGATTAAATGAGATAATCCATGTACACTGCTTAGAAGAGTATAGAGTTTAGCACACAGCTCTCATTACATGTTAGAGATTTCATATCATAATCATTATTATAAATTGCAAAGCAAGGTGCAGACTGTTTGGAGACAACATATTCTATTTGGAAAAACCAAATACAGAGACACAGAGACTAAAGAACACTGCAGTAAAAGCACTTCTTAAGATCTCAAATTAGACACCGCATCTAAGGGCTGCCACCCTATCCAGCACGATTTTGCAAGCAAACTAAGTGATGACAGAGGTTGGGGAGGGAGGGGGAACGGGCATCGTGCTTGACGGAAGCAGTGTCTGGAACAGCCCAATATGGAAGACGTAGTGGAGCCTCTCGGGGTGCTGTGGGCCTGCCCAGCCAGGCTTCCACCCCTCGTTCCTCCTCCATTCCCAGGACCCATCCTGACCTGACTGGCACTGGAAGTTAACCGGCAGCTCCCAGGCCCCCCTGACTGCCAACTTCAGAGCAGCTCTGGGACTCGCGTCGCCAGGGCGTGGGCTCGGAAGCCAGCCTGCCTGGGCTCATTGCTGGGCTCTGCCCTCGCTAACTGGGAAACTGCACAGGTGACTCAATCTCATTTATTCTTCTCACATGGAAAATGGAGACACTAACATTACACGCTTTACTTACTGAAGGACTACTTAGCACGTACCATGTACCGGGCACATTATAAACTTTTTATAAATATAAACATTTAATTTTCACAGTAACCCTCTGAAGAAGGCATTATTAGTAACCTATTTTACGCTGAAGAAAAATGGGGCACGGCGTTTTTAATTAACTCGGTCTTTGTCACACAGCTAATAAATAGGAGTCAGGATTTGAACTGAGGCCGTCTGGCTCCAGAGTCTGTCCCAGTTCTTAGTGGTGTGCTGGCAATTTCGGGGCCTCCCAAGGGATTCCTCAGGCGTGACTCTGGGATCTGTAGCTCACACCATGTCCTTCCTCATCAATGATAAAAAGACCACCCTTTACTGCATGCTCATTCTATGCCAAGCACTGTGCTACGTGCTCGAGTTTTACCACTTCAGGTGGTTCTCTCCTCAAACAAGCTGTTGCGTTGCTGTTTTATTCCCATTCTATCGGCAAGGACACTGAGGCTTGGGTCTGAGCGTCTGACACAAAGCCTGGGCACCCCGGAGCAGACAGGGCCTAGCACTCAAGATCAGAGCTCACACCCCTGTTTTGGCTTCTTACTTGATGCCTCAGACAGGTAATCTAACCTCTCTAAGCCTCTGTTTGTTTCCCCATCTGCACAACAAGGATGACAACAGTGGCGCTGTCTGTATCTGAGATGGGGATTAAAGGAGATAACTCATCGGAATCACTCAGCACAGCGTGTGATAATAATTGCCCAATACATGAAACGCATACTCATTACTATGCCATTATTTTCTAATTGTAGGTCCTCTTCCCAGGGATTTAATCAGGCCATCTGGAAGTCCTTCCCTCCCCTCATCCTCCAACCATGCAACCCTTCAGTCCCTGAGTGGGTCTTCCTTGTCCCCAGGCTCTTCTAGAGCCCGGCCCCTCTGAGCCCAGCCCTCACGACAGCCTCTCGCTTGCTGGCCTTGTGATAGCTCTGCTGTTGCTCCCCAGGCTTCTGCCTTCCCTGTCTGTGTGTTTCTGCTCTCACTCATCCGGGTCTCACCAGCAGGCTGGCAGCCTGGGACACAGCAAGTTCCAAGGCCTCTCTCAGAGGCAGCAGCCTGGGGTCTCCTGGGGGATGGTGCTGCTCCTCCCTGCTAACAAGGAAGATGTCCATGTCCACCATTGCAGGACCATCACGGGGGGGCCTATGAGAGGACGCAGCCCCACTCTGCTGCCTGAGCCCCAAGACCCATGATTTGGTTTACAGTATGGCTCCCAAGGCTGGTGGGCAGATTGGTTGCCTTGGGACAGAGTAAAGATGTTAGCAATAATCAGAGAAATATAAGTATGTACAGTTTCCCTAACACCATAGTTAACATAATAGTAATAACTTACACTTATCGATAGGCTTCCATGTGCTAAGCATTTCCCACGTGACAGCCCACTTCATCCTTAAAATAACCCCGTGGACCGGGCCCTGCTCTCTTCCTTTTACAGATGAGCAACCTGAGGCATGGAGGTTTTGTCACTTGCCCAAGGTCACACAGTTCGTAGGTGGTAGGGCTGGCATTCAACCCAGGTGGTCTGACTCCTGAGCCCATATTCACGACTTGTTTAGACCCTCACAGGAACCCCAGAAGGCACGTCTCAGCCTTCCCATTTCACAGACAAGGGAACGGGGCTGGAGAGAGTTAAGTGTGTTGTCCTACAGCCACCGGGCCCCTTCTCCCTCCATTTCAACCCGAACCTGTCTCATCTCAAAGTCCGGGCTTAAGTAAGACTTGGCTTTGCATGTGTTCCCACCCTCTGTCCCTGCCCAATGCCAGAGAACCCAACATGATCAAATGCCTGCTGTGTGTCACACACTGGGGACACATAGAGGCCAACGGGATGAGATGTCTGCCCCGGAGAAGCTCAGAGGCTAAGGGAAGTGCCACGATTCCTTCGTTCCCATACGTGCATTCGCTGAGTGCCAGCTGCAGGCCAGGGACTGGGTTAGGGGCTGGGTCCCGCGTCGAGTGAGCCAGACAGGGACCCTGCCCTCCTAGGCTGTCACGGAGGAGGATATTAAGCAAGCTATTTGGCTACCTAGGTGACTACGTAATTGAAAATGCAGGTGCCTCGGGGAGAAAAATGAGCATACAACACTAACTCAAAATAGTAATTAAGGATCAAGCTGCCAGCCTCTCACGTCTGTCTGTAGGCACACCAGAGAGATTTATGATATCCAGGAGCAGACGACAATGCTGACTCCATTTATCTGAATACTCAGGAACTCACTGAAGGGTGGCAGGAAAAACTATCGGTGCCAAAGTAGATGCCAACACAGCATGCTTCCTTGCAGGATAACCCTGGGCACGCCACCCCATCTTTCTCTAGGCTTCCACTTTCCTCATCCATAAAATGGGAGAGCAGTACCATGCGTTCAGGTTTTTGTGAGGAAGGATGAGATGATGTGTATGAATGTATTCCTGCTATGCTGGAGAAGCTCAGAGGCTAAGGGAAGTGCCATGATTCCTTCGTTCCCATACACGCATCCACTGAGTGCCAGCTGCAGGCCAGGTACTGGGTTAGGGGCTGGGGTCTGGCATGGAGTGAGCCAGACAGGGTCCCTGCCCTCCCAGGCTGTTCAAATGTGGACATGTACCTAGGGAGTGTGGGATGCACGATACTGGCACAGGCTCTGGCATTCTAGAAGATGTGGACCTATGTCAGTCATCTGGAATGTAGGAGAAACATTACAGGCAGCTAACACCCCGACTACCTCTTCAGAAACTTGGGGCGATGTGTTGGCTGCGAAACAACACCTGAACCAGGGTTCATCTTGGGCAAACCCTGATTCACTGGTATGGCTGACTGGAGTATGCAGTTAAAAAGGATTCTGAGCCACGTCTAGACCTAGCCAGGAAAGAGGAATCCTATCGAACAGGGCCTGCAGGGCAGTGCTGGGAACAGGGACAATGGCTTTAAGCCATGGCTGTATCTCTCATTAGCTGCGTGGCCTTGGACAGATCACATTTCCACTGACAGCCTCAGTTTCCTTATCTATAAAATGGGGGTGTTGGGCTAGTCAAGCTCCTGGGGCTTCCAAGCATGGACGTTCTCTGAGTTTATCACATGCTTTCTGTTGCTCACGTATCGGTCTTTACCATGCAACAGCTTTTCTCCCTTACTCCATCCCAACATCCTAGTTTCTCTGTTTTTGCTCTTATTCATACAAACACTTACTACTTTGATGAAGAGGATCACCAGGAGAGAAATGCGTGGCAATGAGTGCTAACCGTGCCCGGCATCCATTCTCCATGTCTTCCTTACGGTAACACAGAACTGCCTGCCCTCGTGGAGTTTGGGCTGGGCACATGGCTGTCTAGCTAGAGGTGACATTCCCTAGAAATTAGAAAAAGTGGCATTTCTGATCAAGGCACACTGAGTGCTTCCATACGCAAAATGCTTTATTGGTTTAATAATAATAATAATAATAGCAAATATATATAGCATTTATTATGTGCCGGGAACTATTCTAATTATATATATGTGTATATATATATTTTATATATATATATATATGTTATACACACATGCGTACATGTACATAACCTATACATATTTGTGAATGAGTACACACACACACACACACACACACACACACACACTCAATTCACATTTATGATCTCATCTAATCCTCATTTCGACCCTAGAAAATTTATCTTCACCTTTCAGAAGAAGAAACTGCAGTACAGAGAGGCTAAAAAAACTTGTCCCCGGTCACGCAGCCTGCAAGTGGCAGAACTGAGATCTGAACCACATGGGCTGTGGCTGGAGCCCTGCTCCGACCGCTGCACTCCACCGCCTCTCTGTGCTACCAAGGGCTTCCATGTTCACGGAGACACTATTCAGCCTCAGCCGGGGTAACTACTAGATGCCAGGTGGGTGCCAAAGAAATGCAAACTCCCAACCACAGGCTTCAGATTCAAGGCCTTTTGCAACTGTCGCTTCTGGAAAGTTACC
>CM053503.1:8539119-8557929 GCA_028627145.1 Eidolon dupreanum
CTCATGCCTGTATTGTTACATGAGGGAGAATTTTAAACTCCTGTCTTATCTAAGACCCAGGTATTTTGCACATCTGTTACAGCTAATGAATCTATATTCTAGTTAATCCATTCCACAGATGGTTTTTAAATTTAAGTCAATTCAGTGAAACAGGCAGGAAGTGCTAAGTATATGCTGGTTATTGTGTTAGGTGTTAGATATTCAAAGATGAACATACATACACACACACACACACATCATCTTCCAAGGAATTCTAGAAAGAACTGATGGTCTTCTTTATAACAATATTCAAAGATGAACATACATACACACACACACACACACACACACACACACACACATCATCTTCCAAGGAATTCTAGAAAGAACTGATGGTCTTCTTTATAACAATTTTCACAGATAAACGTACCAATTCCTGAAGTGTAAAGGCAAAGTTCTAGTGTTAAGATTCCGAAATGCACTCCCAGTAATGCCAGTCCCATAAAATGCTCTATGACAGGTCTGCAAGTTTTTTCTGTAAATACTTGAATAGTGAATATATTAGGCTTTGTGGGCCAAATAGCCTCTGGATAACTACTCAACTCTGCCACTGCAGTGTGAAAGCATTCATAAACAACACTAAACAAATGAACACGGCTACTTTCCACTATAACTTTCTTTACAAAAATAGGTGGCAGGCAGCTGCACTTTGCTGACCCTTGATCTATGCTTGGGGATTTACAAGAAATACAGGATGTTAAAAGCACTGAGAAACAAAAAAAAAAACATTTAAGCTTATTTAATTTTATTTAAGCCATTGCTTCCCAAATTTATTGAACTACTTAACACTTTTTAAAATAATGCTCATTAATATCCCAGAACTAGTCTTCTGAATGTGCTGCTGCCAATGACGGCTAAATAACCTTTATTGTTAATGAATTATTGTAGGCATGCATCACATATAGAGTAATACAGAGACCACCTACATGCTCCCCACCCTACCCAGCTGAAAAAATAAAGCATTGCAAGTACAAAGGCCTTTGCAAACCCCTCCGATTACATCATCTCTTCTATCTTCTTGAGATGACCATCTCTCCTGAATCTGATATTTATCATCCCTATGCATGCTTTATACTTTTTACTACTCCTATAAATTCCTAATATAGGAACTGTCTCAAATGTTGGTAAACTTTATGTAAATGTTAGTATACTACACAAATCCTGACTCAACTTGCTTTTTTTTGCACAAATATTATGTTTCTGGGATTTAGCTGTGTGATAATATGTAGCTCTAGTTCATTATTTTTGTTGTTACTTGGTGTTCTAAGTATGAACATATCATAATTTATTTATCTATTCTCCTGCAGATAGATAGCTTGTTTCTCTTCTTTTTCTTTAAATTTATTTTGTGATTACAAACACTGCATCTATGGACATTTTTGTACATGTCTCTTTATTTCCACATGAAAGAGTTTCTCTAGGGTATAGACCTGAGAGTAGAATTATGTGTTTTCAAGTTTACTTGAAAGAAGATTCGGAGTCCCCTCCAGGGGTGTTTAAGAGTTATCATCATTCTCTATCTTTGCTCAAATCTGGTATTGTCAGACTTTAATTTATGTCAATCAAATAGGTATGAAATGCATACCGGGTGTGGTTTTGATTGCATTTCCAGGATTACTAGTGCGGTAGAGACCGTTTAACGTATTTCTCAGAATATTTCTATATGAGGTCTCCACAGGGACCTTTGGCACTGGACAATGCTGACATTGACTGAAGGATACAAGAGGCCGATACGCCTCCAAATTCCTAAGAGCTAAGGCTGGAGGCTGAGGCTTTCAAAATGGACCTCGGCCTCTTTCAAAAGTTACTTTCACAGTTCCCAGTGTTGATTCTTTGACTGGAGCTACCTTTCTAGTAGAGAGAACCTGGGCTTTGGAGTCAGACAGACCAAGTTCAAACCCAAGACGGGGCACATGTGACTACATCTCCAAACCTCTCGAAGCCCCAGTTTCCTCAGGGGTGAGGAAGAAAATGAAGCCCCTCATCTGGTTGGGGGAGAAATGAATGGAGCATGAACTGAAGCTCTACTTATTTCCTTTACCTTCTACATGCCTCAGTTTCCCCCACAGGTAAAAGCGTTACTACCATTTGTACATCTAATGTTAGACAACAAACTGAATAATGTTCAGAGCTAGAAACTGAGCTTATTTATCCAGTCTGTGGCCCTTAACCTTTTGTAGGTTAATTTATGAACTGATGAAAGGTACGTGTACTTAATGTCGTGATGGCTACAGACTTTTTAAAGGATGGGACTTGCTCCTTCATTGTTATCCAAAGTTCTTGTGTCATGGCTTGTACAAAGTACTTTGTACTAAGTACATGGCTTTGTAATAAGTACTGGTTGCCTGACTAATTGCTAAGGGAAGATAATGTTCTTGTATAACTAATATTTTTAAGCAGAGTTGTGGAGGTTGGCTGGCAGATGAGTAAATAAGCACCTTGGAGAGAAATTTAGACTCATTAGTGGGCCCCCCCCCACAAAAAAAAATCTGTTCCTCTGGAAGGCAAATCCCATATGGCAAACGACATACCCTCAACCTGCCAGCCTGAATCAGAAGCCCCGATTTGGAAGTGAGCTCCAAATGCCATTTAGATGTAGTTTTCCGTGTCGCTGTATGCACCAAATGTGTTTCTGTTTTGCTTTGAACGCTGCGGAAGCTCAGAACAAATTCCAAGTGTTGGCAAACTGTCTGTCGCCTGCAGTCTGGTTCCCACCCACATCAGGCTGTTGAAACTGCTGCTGTAAAGGGCGTGATGGCTCCTTCGCTGCCAAGCCCAGTGGCTTCCTTTCGATCTGCACCTTCTCCGGTGGCATGGCAACCTTGGATTCCGGTGACCCCTCTCTAGCGTCAGCTCCCTTGGGATCTGCTACCTCACTTTCTTTGGGTTTTTCTCTGACCTGGGACCACTCTTCCTTTGCCTCACCATAACGCTTCTTCATCAGGACCTCCTCCTCTGGGCAATCTCGTCCATACCCAAGATTTCAAAGTCTGCCTGGTTTGCCAGCATTTCCCCTAAAGGCTTCTTTAGCAAACACCTCTCTTCTGAGTTCCATGACTGCGCCTCACCTGCCTACCAAGGTCTCAGTGCTGAAATCTCTCTGCATCTAAATTGGTCCAGGAAAAGTCTTAGTCTGTTTACTTACAGTATCACCAACACACTTAGTAATAGCTCTTTGCCTCATTCATTCATTCATTCATTCATTCATTTGACAAATATTTACTGGGCCCCACTGTATGCCAGGCTTGGTAGAAGTTCCATGATGAAGGAAGAGAGAAGGATGCTAACTGTTTGAGATAAAGTCCAGGCTGGGACTCTCCTGGAATATTCTATGCCCCCTAACGTCTCCCCTAACCTCTGCCCACTTGAGACAAGACTATATCTGGTAATTGGGGGCTATATTTGCTATCCACACACGTCTTCCTTTCTTTCTGCTATCTTTCCCGGCCAGTGACCCCATCTGAGGTTGCAGAAGCAGCTGCTGATGGACACGCAACTGCTTTGGACACGGTCTGGGACTCCAGCCAATGATGGTTTTGAAAATCTCATACTTCAGAGAAAATAAAAAACTGGAGTCATGCAGAGGAACTCCAGAGTCACTGGGGTGGGGACAGTGACCCTGAAGCCAGTCAGCCCTGCTCGATTGTTTTCCTACGCCAGGGGGTTGGAACTGACTCTCCAGCAGTGGCGGGAGGGCCGAGACACACCGGACTCCGCCTGGGCTCCCGATCATATCCCTGGTGGTAAACCACCACCGCTCTTTGAGGTACTTAGTTCCCCCTCTCTCAGAGGAAGCTGAGGCTTTTATCCTTGGCAACTAAGAGGAGCTGACCTCCTTGGTCCAGAGTCGGGGGATGAGAATAATCACTAACATGTAATGGGCATTTACTATGACACAACGGTGTATCAGACTAGTGGACACAAGTGTGCCACATGTTTTACATGCTACATGGTGCTAAATAATTTACATATGTTATTTTACTTAATCCTCCCCACAACCTTACGAAGTGGACATATTATTGTCCTTATTTTACAGATCTACAGAAGCGGAGGCCCAGGGAGGTGAGGGACTTGCCTAAGGTCACACAAGAAATAAGTGGTAGAGTCAGGATTTAAACCTAGGCAGTTGGGCTGTAAGCCCTGCATGCCTAAAAGCTGTTCTGCTTCCTCTCTAATTAGATGACAGGGTGAGCACTTAATTCTCTGACAACTCTGCTCTGATGGAGAAGTCTGACACGGACTCCCTCATCGCCTTGGTCGACCAAGTGGGACGCATCTTGCACTCAACATTTTCAAAACTGAACCCATGATTACGTCTCCCGCATTGCCCTCATATTTGTTAAAAACATCCTTAGCTACGTACTCTCCCAAGACAGAAACCTTGGAGACAATTTTTAACAGAAAAATTTGGTATGGAAGAGATATTACAGGCACATGCTACAAAATCCAACAGTCAGATGAGTTCCCATCTCCGTCTCCCAGTGTGGGGTTGAATTCAAGTGCCCTAAAAAGGTACGTTGAAATCCTAACCCACTCCTCTCCCCTGTACCTGTGGAATATAACTTTATTTGGAAATAGGGTCTTTGTAGATGTAATTAAGATGGGGTCGTCAGGGTGAGTCTTAATCCAATGTGACTGGTGTTCTTATGAGAAGATGGGAATTTGGACAGAGACACAGAGAACAGAGAGCTAATGTGAAGAAGGAGGCAGAGACTGGAGTTATGTTGCCACAAGGCAGGGAACGCCTGGGGCTACCAAAAGCTGAAAGAGGCAAGGAGCATCCTCCCCTAGAGGCTTTGGAGGGACCACGGCCCTGTGACACCTTGATCTTGAACTTTTAGCTTCCAGAACCATGGAACAATAAATGTCTGCTGTTTGACGCCACCCCGTCCGTGGCAGGAAACCAGCACACCCAGTTTTTCAATTCCCCTCTTCAGATTTGACACTGGTTATCGGTTCCATATACCTACACTTCTGGAGACAGTCTAAGCATGGACAGCAAATACCCATGTGTGTATTTCACACTAGGGTGACACCTTATACACTATTCTGTGTGGTCTTTTTGTACTGGGCTGTTTTTTTAAAAAAATTCTCATAAAATATATTCAATGCCTCCTACCCTAAACATATGTATATAACATAATTATATGTATCTGTGAAGCACTAATTCCTCATGCCCTTCTCCTCCCAGCCCATCAAGGCCATTTCTAACACTTTGTACTCCCTCATTCTCCACAGCAGTCACCAAGTCCTGCTGCTTCTATCTGCTCTTTCTCCAGCATCCTCCAGTCTCTCCGTCCCCACCGTTTCTGCCTTAGTATAGCTGTCTGCATCTCTCACCTAGATTCCTGCAACTGCTTCTTGATTCCTGTTTTCTGTCCCTGCCCACTTCGGTTGCCCATATTCCAGGCTACTGCCAGCCCCTCTTTCTAAAATATAAATCTGATGTCGTTTCCCTGTTTAATAATCTGTGACAGCTCCTACCTCCTGCAGGACAGAGTCGAAATTCTTTGGCATGGCATAAAAGACCCTCCATGGGCTGAATTTAGCCAAGTTTCCGTGCCAGAGCCTGGCCCACAGGAGGCACTTAGAGCCGTGTTGGTTGAAGTCAATGCTCCGGGTTTGGAATCTTCATGCTTCCTCCAACATATGTTTCTACTTGGAGGCCTTTGCCTATGCGGTTCCCTCTGTGTGGACTTATTTTTCCAAAGCCCTCCTTCTTTTTCTCCTCATTTCACCTTCTCTACCTGATAAATCTGTTTATTCTCCAGGATTCAGATCAAATGGTACTTCTTGCATTTTCTAGCTCTCCCAGACCTAGATCTTTATTGCCTTATATTAGAACATTTACCAGATTTTTCTGTAATTACTTCAACCCCTCCCTCCCACACAAGTCTAGATTAGTCACACAGTAGGTGCTTGGTATGTGCCTGCAGAATGCAGGGCCACCTTGCCAGCTCAGCTCCTGGAGCAGGCTTCGTAGTCTTGTCCCCGACATTGTTAGGGGAGGACAGTGGAGCCCCAAAACGACTCTCCTGGCATCAGGCAGAGGGCAGTTTCCTGTCTTCCAGGAGGCGCTAATGCATTGACGTTAGTGTCAGGGCAGCGGCAGCTCCAATGGGGTCACCCAGGGCCCTGCAGTATGGACTTCTGTCTGCTGGAGGTGAAGAGGAGGCTGGCATTCCGTGGGTGCACAGCTACGGCAGCTCAGCCAGAGAGGCCATGGGGAGCTGTGGGATCGGTCCAGAGCCAGGTAAGGACAAGGGCACTCAAGGGGAGAGGAGAGAGCGGCTCTGAGTCTGTGAGAGGCCGGGCGCTTTCCAGGGCCCCATGGGGCCATGCCTGGGCCAGGTGCTGCTCCTCTGCAGGTGACCTTTTGCAGGAGAGTGGGGAGGCCCCACGTCCGAATTCAGGGGTTGATGTGGACATGACTGAATGACACGGCTGGCATGGATGTGGCTCAAGATCTCTCCCACACCGAGTCTCTTCTATAAGCCCCTGGCTAGGATACCACATAAGCTTCCAAAGCAGGAGCGTGACACTGTCCCTTCTCCTCACAGTCCCGAGGTGCTCTCTGAACATCCCCTCGATCTCCCCCTCCCTCCTCAATTCTTTTCTACCCTGTTTTGGCTTTCTTTGTAGAACTCATACTCCGTGATATTATCTTGCTCTTTTAATCACTATTGTTTGTCATCTGTGTCTCTCCAGCAGGGACTCTGTCTCCTCTCAGCCCAGAACGAGACCTGGTTCTATCTAAGAGATATGGCTAAGAACGAATGTGGAGCATCTTGCTTTCTGAAACCAAGGGCTGGAATTCCCTTCATCCGGGTGATCCCGCCTTAAAGAGCCACGGATGTTTATTGGAACAAGGGCCAGCAGCTCCAACAGCACAAGGCCTGTCTCCTATGTGACTTGGCAGCCACCAGATGCTGTGGCCCTTCTGGGCAGCGGCTGAAACTTTCCTAACTTGGTATCCCTGTCACCCAAGCAGGGCCTGGTGGACCATCAGCATCCCATACATATTTGGTAAATGAACCCAAACTTGCAGCTGTCACTATAGGGCTATGCAACAGAAACCAGAATTTTAGGGCAGGTATTATTGTGGCACAACCTTTACCTTAGAACCCAGTTTAACCTGTATCAGATAAATAGCAAAACCTGTTAACCACAAAAGGTGCCCAGGAGACCTGGGAAGGGTTAAAAGTAGCAGATCGAACAGTGGTGCGATTCATTAAATTCATATGCGACTCTACCAAGGCTCCTAATCCTATGAAGCAGCTGTAACCTCTGTCTTTACAGGGGAGGAAACTAGCCCTGTGAGACGGGCAGGGTGACTTGCCCAAGGTCACCACTGAAAGCAAGAGACCCAGACGACAGCATCTACTGTGGGGTTTGGCACCTAGTAGGTGCTCAATAAATATAATGAAAGTGTGAAGGAAAGAACATAATGCCCTGGGGGTCCTGGGTCCCATCCTGATACACTCTGTACCTTACCACACCCAAACTTACCACTATGGGTAAGTTCAAAATCTGGTCTGAATTTAAGAAACACCTGCAAAAAGATTAACCATTTCCTGGGGGCAAAGTCATGGTTCTGATAACCCCCAAATCCTGTTGGTAGGAGCCGTTTATCAGCTAAGATGGAACCTGGGAACACCCCTTACGACCATTATTTTAACAAAGCCTCTCTTTGGTGCGGAAAAAATGGCCTCTTACAAATGTGGGTAAACAACAGTATTTACTCTTTGTATTTCTGAACTTTTTCATAACAAATTAATAATAATAATAAAAAAGTACAAACCTTGCCGGGGTATGTTATTTGTTCTTTCCATTATTCTACTGTCCTTTCTCTATCTCCCAAAGTACAAGAAAAAGAGAAGAAAAAAAAAAAAAAGGCCAGATTTCTCAGGTTTAGATGATCTGATACTCTAATTAAGAAAGAATAAATGGGTCACCCCTTACAAACTGCAGTTGCATCAAGTGGCATTCCCTTTGAATAAACATAATCACCAAGGTGAGACTTTAAGGGAGCCGAATAAAGACCAAAGCAGAAATCCCGCAGCTTTTGATCAAGGTCACTCTGAAAATCAATGGCAGCACTAGCGTCAGACCTGGGAATCCTTGCCTCTAGTTGCTCTGTCACGGCTGGAGTCCAGGTTGCCTCCCACCAGGAAACCTCGGCCAGCTGGTACGTAATTATAAGTGCTAATAGTCACTGACACTTTAGCCGCTAACACCAAGTTCCAAGTTTCTGCATTTGTTAGACCGCTAAACTGCCCGAATTTTTCTAGGGCTGTTTATTTAGAGAGGGGAGCTGACGAACTCAGACCTAGGAGACTGTATTTTTAATTCTACTTGCCAAGGCCTCCATTCTAGACCTCACCTGCCTCACAGTAGCTGTGTGACATTGGGCAGGTTGCATGATCTCAGCCAGCCTCAGCTTTCTTATCTGTAAAATGGGATAACAAAGTCTGTCTTGTACAATTGTTGGGGACAACACACTGCGAAGAGTTAGTGCAAGGCGCAGAGCAAGGATGTCTAAATGAACAAAGTTTTTTTGAGCCTGTTACCCACAAACTGGAGAAAGTCATTCCTACTTCATGTCACATTAAATGAGATTGGAAAAATATATATATATATATATATATATGGATTTGTGTGTTGCCTAAACTGAAAATTAGGTACTCTTTAAAAAAAACTTGCCCATCCTTTCACGTACTAAATTTAGTCAATGAAACTTGTCTTACACTTAACTATTCAGGAAAATAAATGAAATACTATATTTTAGTTTTCTCTTTGAAAATGATTTCTAAACTTAATGAAAATTTAGCTGGAACAATCAATTAGTACATTTCTACACACAAATCATCCTTCTGGAGACCAAGGAGTCAAGAACTGAGAGATAAATGACCAAAAATAGCTTAGAGACTCACATGGAACTGACTTCCTTTGTTTTCCTGCTCCAAATGTATACATTTTGGCCTGCCAAGATATCACACTCACACCCTGAAGGTCAAGGCTGAGGCCTCGAACTGGCTGGATGTTGAAATTGAACTCCTTGGTGTGACTGTCAGAATGACGCATACTTGGTCACTAGTCCATATAGTAAAAGCTCCTTGCTGGAGGAAGGGCATAGAGACAGAAGCTCATGTTCAGTTTGCAGAACAGAAGCATTGGAAGAGGGTTCTTAGCATCCTCAAAGAAGGCTCGGTAAGTCAAGGGCGATGGACCAAACAAACTGGTTATATCTCTGGGTGTCTAGGTTTGATACCTGGCTCCTAACTCTGTCACTTAATATCTGTATGATATCAGGAGAGTTAGCTAATCTTGCTGGGCTCTGATTTTTTCCTCTGTAAAATGGGGCAGCACGACCTTCTTGGATAACAACAGTGTTTGTCTGGAAGCTCACATGAGAAAGTGTTAAAAGCCTTTAAGAATTATACAGCAACACCTAGGTATGAGCCTCCATTCCTTTTACAGGAATGGCAGAGACCTGGGGCAGTGCTAGCTAACAGCGACCACATCCGGAGCACTTATTTCCTTTCAGGCACTGTCTGTATAGTTGCTTCATGTTCATGACCCCACTTTGTGCTTGCACCAACCTCCAGGGGGAGCTGTTATTATTACATCCATGTTTCAGGTGGAGAAACTACGGTCCAGAGAGATTAGCTAGCTTGCCAAAGGTTGCACAGCTAATTAACCATGGCAATGGGATTTGGACCCAGGCAATGGGACTCTGGAGCCCCGGCTCCTAATTTTTAAGCTGGGGGTCTCCTAAGAGCTCGACAAACAAGGAGTACTTTGTCAGCAAGAATTAGGGAAACATCTTACTTTCCCCACGACCCAGCAGCCCCAGGCTTGCTGCAGGGAGGAAAGGTGAAGTCCCAAGGACATCCCAGGCTGGAGCCGGGGCAGGGAGCAGGGGTGGTGGGAGGAGAAGATGGCCTTTGGAATATGTGCCACAAGGCTCTCATCCCTGGCACCTCCACCTACAAGCTGTCCCACCAAAAGCTTCCTAATCTGCAAAACAGGAAGATTACACTAACATTAGGAGGCTGCTTCAGGGACTAAAGGAGACAAGAAATGGATGCAAATCTTTTGTTGCAATTGATAAATGGCATATAGTAGGTGCTCAATGAGTGGCTGCTCCCCAGCCTTTCCCTGAGACCCGATGTTAACCTAGGTGACAAGATGTAAGGGATGGTGGTACAGCCAGAAACCTAAGGATAGTGTAACTCGATGGTTAAAACTATGGGCCTGGAGGTCTGGGCTACCTGAACTCATCTCCTGGTTCCACTACTTACTAGTTCTGTGACCTTGGGTGTGTTATTTAACCTATCTGCACCTCCGTTTCCTTATTTGGAAAGTGGGCATAATGGTATATACTTCATAGGGTTTGGAGAATATTAGTTATTAAATAATCTGTGTAAAGCACTTGGAACAGTGCCTGACATACAGTAAGCATTGAATAAGTGCTAGCAGCGATGACTTCGATCAGCCCCCTCAGCACATTCTTGGGCTGAGGGGCATCACAGGGCCTTTGCTGGGCTATGTTTTATACCACAAACCCTCTCATTTTCTTTCAGATCCCCAATCCGATCCGGGAAGAGTGAAAATCTCTGCAGCCTGGCCACATGACTGTGCCAGATGAACTTCTGAAGGGCAATTTCTCATCAGGTGGGCAATGGGGGTTTGAAAACGGTGACAATGGCCACCTGACAAATAGCACAGGGAATCAGGAAAGTGTACACACACACACACACACACACACACACACACACACACACACACACCTCTGAGCTTCTGTGCTTTCTGCATTTGGAGTGGGATTTTGACTCAGCCGAGTGAATTGTTCTATTTCTTTTGCTTTGGATGAAACTGAGGCCCCATGCAGGGGGTCCTCAGCAGCCCCTGAATAATTCCCACCTAGATGGAGGGAAACTGGGATACAGGCATGAGAAACAGAGAGCCACTCTGTCCCCATGCACGTGGGAAAAGGGGCGTGCTCTCCCCCAGACAAATTTTATTTAGCAAGGTTTTGTTAGAAAACTACAGGAAAACCACACTGTAGTCGGGTGTGTGTTGGGAGGGGGAGGAAGGGAGGGAGCAGGGAGAGAGGGATGGAGGGATGGAGGGATGGAGGGAGTGGGGCGGGGGGAGAGAGAGAGAGAGAGAGAGAGAGAGAGAGAGAGAGAGAGAGAGAGAGAGAGAGAAGAGAGAACACAGAATAGAAGGAATACAAAGAGAAACCAGGCACAGGGTATCTTGCAATGGAATCATCAGAGCATTCCCATACAGCCTTGTCCTGTCCTCCTCCATCCCTGGAACTCGAGGGACCTGCTTTTTGTTAAGCCCCTGTCATTTAAACCAGCGGAGCCTCGATTTCAGTGACTGCAACATCTGCCCGCCGGAGCAAGCAGCCCTGCAGGACTCCGACTGGAGGGGTGGATGCCATGAGTCCGAAGCCCCGCGGGCAGCGCAGCCGACCGCCTCCTTCCACCCTGGTCAGGCGGGTGTCCTGCAAGGCCAGCTCGTCCCTGCGCCCCGCCCGCCAGCCCTACCTGAGCTGGCGCGGCTCGCAGTCCACGCCGGGCAGCAGCAGCCGGGCCGCCTGGCGGACGTCGTCGCTGTCCATGGAGAAGCTGCGGCGGTGGCCGGCGTGTGCCACGGCCACCCGGATCCACTCCATCAGCGGCGGCAGCACGAGGAAGGGCCTGCAGCGGGGGAGGGACGCGGAGACAGGTTAGGGCAGCGGGGGCCACAGGGGGGCTGCCCGCTCAGCACCACTCCCACACACTCCTCGCCTGTCCCCCCACCTCTCGACCCCCACCCCACCTCGCTTTCCCTGGAGACCCTGCCTTTGAATGCCGGAGTAGTGGGAGAGCCTCTGGAGACATCCTGACCGCACTGGTGACCCCGGGGCAGGCTCTCGTGAGTCTTTGGGCCTCAGTTTCCTCATCTATAAACCGGGGATAAAGTGACCGTGAAAGGATAAGCTGGGACTCTTCTGCGAGGAGTACTATCTCCCTCAGAGATCATGTGAACGTAAAGGAGATGACTCACTTAAAGCACCAAGCACAAGGTCTGGTGCTTAGGAGAAAACCCAAAATATCCTGGGGGTGCTAGAATTTGGGGCTGTCCTCCAGCTCTCTCTTCCCATCCCCAGCGGGCTTTCTGTCATCCTTCTGGAGCCTAAGCTCTGCCAAAGCACCAGGCCACCAACAGGCTTTAGCCCCTGGGAAAGGCATAGAGAGCCCAGGCGACAGGCAACAAGCCAGGTGGCCAGTCACAGCCAGAAAAGCAGGGGTAGGAGGATGGTGGGGGGCGGGGCGGAGAGGGCCTTTGCCATACCCCTGGAGCTCTGGGAGCCCCAGGTTCCTCACCTGCTAATGGGATCACAGCGGGGTGTCCAGCTTGTTGCAAGAATGACCTGAGTCAATAACTTTCTGGGCGTAATACACATTTGCCAGCTTCCTATTTCTTCCAGCGATTATGATAAACTCTGTCCTCACATTAGGACTCCAGGGGAAGGGGCGGAGCTTCCGCTCCCTGAGTCCTAGCCCAGGGATTCTGATTTAATTCATCCAGGATGGGGGCAGACATTTGGTAGTTTTTAAAACCTCCCCATGAGAATTTAATGTGCATCGGAATGATCTGGAAGGCTTGTTAAAATACAGATTGCTGGGCCCCACCCTTAGACTGTCTGATTCGGTAGATCTGGGGAGGTGGCCAAGAATTTCCATTTCTAATGAGTTCCCGGGTGATACTGATGCTGCTTGGTTGGGGCCACACTCAAAGAACTTCTGCTCTGAAGTCCTGATAGAGGGCTTGGGAATCAGCTGTGTGTGTGTGTGTGTGTGTGTGTGTGTGTGTGTGTGTGTGTGTGTTAAAACGCACGTTCCTGGCCATATCTCCAGAACTGCTGATTCTGTAGGGTCTAGGAATATAATTTTAATAAGCAAGCCCCTATGATAATATTCAACAGCTAAGCCTTTTACATTCATCTCAGTTAATCCCATTCATGATCTCATCTAAATGCTGAGGACCAACCTATGAGCTAGTTATGACTATGCCCATTTTCTAGATCAGGAGAATGAAGTTTATTGAGGTTAAGTCACATGCCCTGGGGATTAGAAGGTTAGCAAGTATGAAAGCTGGGAGTCAGACCCAAGTCATTGGACTACATTGCCCATGTGCCATAACCCCATGTGCTACCGACATTCTCTTGTCCAGCTAACCCCCACGCACTCTGTTACCCAGCATGCACCTGTCACCCCAGGAGAGAGGATCTGGTCATGGACCCTTGATGGCACACCATGTTCAGCCCCACTCATGCAGCTTAGTCCCCTGTATGAAAGGCCTCCAGTCCCACTTAACCTTCAAACCATAGTTCAAATCTCACTTCCCCCTAAACATTTCGCCTGATGACTCCACCCCACCTGGACCCCTCCCACGGTAAACCCCACTGCACTGGCCTTGCAGATGCCCCATTGGAATGCAAAATCCATGGAGCAGGGACCTGGGACTGCTGAGTTCACTGATCCAGCCCCAGGACAGCACTTAATAAATACTTGTTCATGAAACAGACTAAGATATACCAATTTCTTACTGGGTGAAATGGATAAAAATCGAGTTTCTGGACCCATGGACCTGTGGGGCACACTCCCAGGTTATTTCTGCATGCATCAGCCTGCTGCTAGGCTGTCGCCCTCATTCTCTCATTCTCTCCATCACCTAAACTGAATCAGGCACTCAATAAACACACACTGACTTGAAATTGAATTGGATTCTACTGTCTCAGGTGAGCAGGACTTATTTTTGACACTATGTCTCCAACACTGCTGAAACAAGATCTGAGTGCTCAGAGAACCCCCCTGGGTTGTTCTGCAGAGGGAGCATCCCCCTTCTTTTGCACAGTGTCCCAGAAGTGCAGCCCACAACTTCCAGCCCCTCGGGTTTGTGTCTCCATCACAGACTGCCCTTGGGCTGCTGCCTTTCATGTGTGATGCCGGGCCCAGGGCAGGCAGCCAGCTCCTCATGAATGCCAAAAGAGGAGAAAAAGAGACTCTGCCGCCTTCAAAACAACACCTTGACCAAGACAGCTGGCAGCACCAGAATGAGAAACCCTGATCCCCAGGATTCCAGCCTCCTCTGGAATTTTCTATGTACCTATTCTCTCCTTTCAACATTGCCTTCTCTTCGTCACTCTGACCTCAGTAGTGTATAAGCTCATGAATTCTTTGCCAGCAACTCATTTAAAAATCTTCTTATCTTGTCTACTCAGAGGGAAAAAAAATAGTAGGACTTGTGATATTTCTTTTGGAGGATTTGGAGACAGGAAAGTATTCTAAAGCCTAGAGTTGAGGAGAAGGTAAAGAACACTGAGGGGAAACAAAGACTACATGCTCCTTATAAATTTCTGAAGAGAACATTGTTCCCCTGGCTACTGACTTTGTTCCGGGTTGTCCATAGGGACCAAAACCTAGAGAGAGCTTAAGGAGCTCCTGGCTTGATGAACTGTCTCTTTAGGTTGTTTTAACATCAGAATCACAGGGAGAGTGCGTGAAAATTGCCAAGGGCCTGATTTCACCCCCAGAGTTTTGGTTTAGCAGGTCTGGGGTTGGGTCTGGTCATCTGCATTCCAGATAAGCTCCTCTGGGAATTCTGGAACAAGCCAGCTTTGATCATCTCTGGCCAGGTGGACTGAGGTGAGCAGAGGGGGGACACAGTCAACTCGATCAGGGCAGTGGCCAAGGAAATATTTGCTATGGTGTTCGAAAGAAGGTCTGAGGGATGGGGCCAGAGGCTCTAGATGGTACGAGAAAGCGAGAGGGGCTTCTTGCAGGGTCAAGAGAGCAAGTCAGCTCCGGAAGTTTGCTGAGACCTTTCTGAAAGGTGAAGAGAGAAGTAATGATGTGGGTGACTGTTGGAATTGAAAGGGAGTTTGGTTGGCGAGGGGCTGGGTGCTACAGAAGATGGTATAATATGTGAGAGAAGCATGGTTTGGGATTCTGCAGAACCGAATTCCAGTCTTGAACCTGCCAGGAGCTCGCAGTAGGACTCCGGCTCTGATCTGTAAACATCTGGCCCTCAGCGTCTTCATCTGTAAAGTGAGTGAGTTTGGATCAGATGGTCAATTATTTCAGGGGTCAGGAAACTTTTTCTGTAAAAGGGCAGATAGTAAATATGTTGGGATCATGGGCCACACAGCCTTGTTTCAACCACTCAGCTCTGCCATTGTGACAGAGCAGCCACAGACCACACATAAATGAATGAACTTGGCTGTGATCCAGGAAAACTTTATTCAAAGAATCAGATGGTGGGTCATGGTTGGATGACCCCAGGTCTATCTGGTTCCTTCCTACTGTAAACTTCTTTGATTCTATTGAAATAGTCAACTGCCAGGGCCACTGTGTGAAGCAGGGAGGATGGGAAGAAGCACACGAAGGTAGTGATAGGGACAAAAAGCTTTGGAGAGAATAGAAAATAGAATCTTCCCACAAAGAGTTGGCTTTGGGGAATAAAGAGCCACAGGTGTACCCAGAGGCAGTACCTTCAAGGATAAAACTCTAATCTGGCCATGAATGTCATGTATTACCATCATTTATTCATCCAACAATCCTTTAGGGAGCACCATACTTTCAGGCGCTGGAGATAGAGTGACCAGAACTCATCAGGTCTCTGTCCTCATAGAGTTAACAGTCAAACAGGGAGGCAGATAAGAAACACATAAACCAACAGGTAACAAAGCAATTACAAATTGTGATCAGTGCCAGGTGCTGGGATAGGGCTGAGGTGGGAAGGCCTCTCTGAGGTGACAAAACCTCTTAAGATGTGAAGGAATCAGCCATATGTGAATATGTGTAAAGAAGGATGGATGTTCTAGGCAGCAGTAACAGACTGTGCAAAGGCCCTGAGGCAGGAAAGACCTGTACAGGCCACTAAGGGCTTTCACGTGCATCATTTCCTATTTGCCCCTCTGGGGCAGGCAGTGCGGCCAGGACATGTGTGAGGAAGGATCACTGTGGTAGGCTGAGTAATGGCCCCCAAAGACATCTGGTCTTATTCCTGACACCTGTGATTGTTGATGGCAAAGGGACTCTGCAGATGGAATTCAGTAAGGGATCTTGAGAAGGGAAGATTATTCTGGAGTATCCAGGTTAGCCCTAAATGCTATCGTATCACAAGGGACCTGTAAGAGGGACACAGATGACACAGAAGCAAGATGCTGTGCTGCTGGCTTTGAAGAGGGAAGAAGAGGCCACAAACTAAGGAATGCGAAGGAGGTGGCTCTAGAAGCTGGAAAAGGCAAGGACACGGATTCTTCCCCCAGAGCCTCCAGGAGAAAACGGCCCTGCCGACACCTTGATTTGGGACCGCTAAAACCGATTTTGGACTACTGCTCTCCAGAACTGTAAGAGAATAAAGGTGCATTGTTTTAATCTACCAGGTTTACGGTAACTTGTCATAGCTGCCACGGGAACCAGTATGATCACGAAGCCAGGGTGTGATGAGGTCATTGCAGGAGAGCCTGGAGACACGGTGGTGAAGATGGAGCAAGTATTAAAGCTGGCAGTGAGGGCATCCACGGGGCTCTGGCGTTCATCTCAGACACTTAGAATGCCTTGTTCCTGGGGTCAGCGACAATACCTGTTAATGTGGACTGAATTATTTCGCCCCCCCACCCCACAAATTTGCATGTTGAAGCCCTAATACCCAGTATCTCAGAATGTAACTATTAAAATGAGTCCATTAGGATGGGTCTTAATTCAGCATGACTGATGTTCTCCTAAGAGGAGATTAGGACACACAGAGAGACATCAGATTGTGAAATAGGCCGCGAGAAGGTGGCCATCTGCAAGCTGAAGGGAGAGAGCCTTCAGAAAAAAACAAACCACCTGAAACCTTGGACTTGGACTTCCAGCGTTCAGCACTGTGAGGAAATAAATATCTTTTGTTCAAGACACTTAGTCTGTGTTAATTTGTTACGGAAGTCCTGTGCTTGCAGACTAATACACCTGTGGTTTGACTTAAAATCTTGCTCTGTCCTTGAGGTTTTAGTCTGTGGTTGAGGAGCTTCAATTGGAAGCTCAAATCTTTAGAGAGCTAATGGTTTCGGTTCACTTCCTTTCACCTACTGACAATAGTGGGTGAATTCAAAGCCATCTGGAGGCCGTACAGTGCAGAGGTTAAAAGCTCAGGCTTGAGAGAGAGACTGACCTGAGAGTTGGATTCCCACTCCAGCTTCTAGCTGTGTAACCTTGAACAAGGTATTTCAATTGTCATGCTTTAATTCTCTCATCAGAAAAATGGGGATAATAAAAAGTTCCTGCTTCAGAGAGCATGGTGGGCTGAATAATAGCCCCACTCCCCACAAAGATGTCCACAATCTAATCTCTAAAACCTATGAATGTTACCTTATCTGGGAAAAAGAACTTTGCCCATGAGATTAAGAGTTTTGAGAAGACTATCTTGGATTATCCGGGTGGCCCTAAGTGCTTATAGGAGGATCCTTAGAAGAAAGAGGCAAGAAAGGTCAAAGGAGGGAGTGGGGGATGTGACAGAAGAAGCAAGAAGTTAGACTAATGCTATAAGGGGTCATGAGCCAAGAAATGCAGGCGGCCTCCAGAAGCTAAGAAAGGCAAGGAAACAAATTCTCCTGTGGAACCTCCGGAAGGAACCAGCCCTACCGACACCTTCACTTTAGCCCGGTGAGACTGATTTTGTACTTCTGACCCCCAGAACTGTTAAGGTAATAAATTTGTGTTGTTTTAAGCCTCCACATTTGTGGCAACTTTTTACAGCAGTCACAGGAAACTAACAGAGGGTTACTGCAAGAAGTGAATGGGATGATGTATGTAGACTGGCACCTGATACCAAGAAAGTGCTCAATAAGCGGCAGCTGTTATCATCATCGTCACCAGCATTGTTTTTAGCATCACTCAACTTTCTCCTTGCCAGATGGAGGAAAGGCCTCGCTGCACAGAGCGACGCTCCTGTCATCTCTTTGCAAATCAGAGCAAACCCCTGCCGTCGCTATGCCTTTACTTTATAAATCGTGTGGCCCTGGCTTTTCATTGTTGTTATTTGTGGAGTCTCTCTTAGGCTAGAGAGGAATTTAGATGTTTGACTGTGGTTTGGAAAGCTCATAATTCCCGAGATACAGGGAGTGAAAAAAAAAAAATAGCAAAATTGATAGCAGACCATCTCCAGTGCTGGTTTCTATAGCAATAGTCACTGTAATCTCACCATATTTGTGGCCAACAGAGCTAGGAAGATGGCAGAGGTCAGGGGTGGCCAAGCTGGTTACTATAGTGACAGCCCTACTGTGCTGTGTGGTCAGACTACTCCTGTGAGGGTGGTTTCCGTAGATGGCCCAGAGTGGGAGGAGCCAAGGGGTGTGTTCTAGGTCAGCACTTCTGGAACATCAGTGTGCATGTGAACTGTCCGGGATCTTGTTAAAATGCAGATTCTGATTCAGTGGGTCTGAGGCAGGGCCCGAGAATCTGCATTCTAAAGAGCTCCCAGGCGGCTGCCAGTCTTTGGACCCCATTTTGAGCAACCAGGCCCTAGGGAGTATTATGACTCAAACCAGAAACCAAGGAAGGTGGATTCTATTATCATGTTTAAGGGGGAGAAAGTGAGGCCCAAAGTGAGAGAGCTACAAGAAGGGTTAGAGGCCCAGGAGACAGTAGGACAGAAGGAGGCTGTTTGTATCTGGACCACCTGATTGAAGGTGAGTGGTATGTGGGGCTGGCTGAGCCTAGTGCA
>CM053503.1:8558429-8587835 GCA_028627145.1 Eidolon dupreanum
AAAAAAAAAAATCTCACCCTAGAGATATTCATGAATTAAAAGAGGTACAGAGTATTCAAAATCTGCCACATGGGACTCCTTTGTCTTTACTTGGCCACTGGCTTGCTGAGGCCTCACCTAGGTCCCTGGGCCTTCTGGGGCCTCAGTGTCACCCTTCATTAACAGAGCAAGGGCACTGGAATGGGATGACCTCTGTATGGCAGGGACTGTCTCTGATGATGGGGCTAAGAGATGTCAAAAGGCCAAGGTCACACTCCAGATATCTCTGACTTCCTCTAAAAACCCCATGGAACATCCCTGGGGTCAGCTAAACCTTACGGGCCTCTCAATGATCAATTTTATCATTATGTCCTGTCCCACCAGCCTGTGAATTCCTCCATCTTTGAACCACTCGTTTTTGCACCATGAGGGCCAGCCCCAAGTGTAGGATCAGGCAAACATCTGTTGAACTGGACAGCTGACATTCTCAGTAACAGCAACCGCCAATGCTCACACAGCCATTACTATGTGCCAGGACTGTTCTAAGCCCTTTCCAAGGAGTAGTAATCATCAGAGCAGCCCTTCGAGGCAGGTTCTATCTACTCCCCCATTCTGCAGTTATAACCTGAAGAACAGAGGGGCCAAATGAACTGCCTGAGGTCACACAGCTCGTAAATGGCAGGGCAGGATTTCAAACTGAGGGAGTCTGGCTTCACGGTCCATGTCTTTACCCTCTCCCTAAAGCTGGCTGGGCTTTGATTTGTCCTGGCTTCTGGCAAGGCCAGAGTGTCTACTGTCCTGTGTTTGCTCTATCACCCCTTCCCCTCGACACTTAATAGGCTTCCATCATCGCCCCCCATGGCTTTTGAGGTTTATCTGTACACATTCACAGCAGCTGCTGAGAGCCTTTCATCTTTGAAACTTCCCTGCTCTGGTCTTCTCCAGTCTCAATCCATCTCTGCTGCAGAAATATCGAGGGCTCCATCACACCAGACATGTTCATGAGCCCCTCAGTGTTTTCTGTTTGGTCCCGTGTCTTGCCTGGTAATAATCGGTTATTTTTTCTTTAGGTTCAAGAGGTATCGAAGAGCCCTAGAAACTGCTGTGGGCTGGGAGCTTGGTTTCTAGTCACCCACTGAGCCTGAGTTCTGCATCCAAAAAGTGGGGAGATCACGCCTGCTCTATCCGCTCCAGGGGGCGGGGTTATAACCAGGGACAAGAGGATGGTCTGGGAGCCTCAACATCTGGGGCCAATCTGCAGCCCTATAGAAAGCTTTAGGGCAAGGAAATCAATACTGTTGAACGCCAGGCACTGAGACTGGGGGTAGGGGTGAGCATCTACTATGTCTCTGAAGCTCACAGCTTTGTGAGGGAGGCATTCTTACTCCCATTTCATAGATACTGAGGATGCTGAAACACAGAGAGCTCACCCTACCATGGGCATCAGGATGGGGGAGCCCAGGGAGCTCCAATGGTCCATCTTACAGCTTGACCTGGTGGATCAGAGGGAGACACTGCTGCCATGTTTCCATCCCAGGGACTCCAGGACCACTTGCATTGTGTCCCATCTGGAAAAGCTACATACCGGGGACAAAACTTACACCAACCTCAAAGTATTGCTACTCTAAGGATGAAATAAGATGAAGCACTTCAAAGGCTCAGTCCAGAACTCAGCACATAGTAAGGGCTCAATACCTACTAGGTATTATTTTTATTACAACTACTTCCTTTCTTCTCTGTTCCCACAGTGGGAGCCCCTACTTTTGTTCCCAATCCTAAGATTTCAGGGACACGAAAAATGACTCCTTATCTGGCAGATCAGGTTCACCCGAATAATCCATCCAGATCTCTCAAATCTTGTGATCTTTCTCTTATCCCTAATACTTCTCAGTTGTGTAAATTTGCACTGGTTATTTAAGTTCTCTGTGCCTTGGTTTCCATATCTATAAAATGGGGGTAATGATCTTTATTGTAGAGTCCTTGTGAGACTCCATTGCGTTAACATATATATTTAGAACACGTGACTCAAAGTACCACACGAGGGCTTATAATGATCTTCTATGCTAAAAACACTCACTGAGCACCGACAATGGACTTATAGCCCCATCCACCCATATGCATCCAGCCACTTAAGAATTTATTAATTATTAAATGCCTCCTTCGTGCCCAGCATGCCTGGTACTTCACATCTGTTCTCTCTGACAGCAACAATTCCCAACAACTGTTCTAAGGTGCCGGGACACCGATGGGAATAAGATGCCCACATCTCATCCTCCCTCCCCGTCACTCCCCTATTAGACCAAGATCTCATTTCATCCAGGTGGCCAGTGAGGCGCCAGGTTAACCCCAGCTTTCCAGATGGCTCGGTGCTTTCTCCCCCGGGGTCTCTGTTTTGGGTGGGTTTCCCCCTCTCTGGCCACCATCCCAAGTAGCAGGGGTGGCCCCTCCCAGCTGAGGCCCAATCAGCCAGAGTCAAGCACTGGGAGAGTTACCACCAGGCCGGGGTCATTAATCTTGCTTTTAATTAGCAGACGTGCTAAGTGACGAGGCCCAGGGGCGACCCTGCAGATGGCAGCCTGCTCAGCTCCAAGTGATAAATTAGGAGCGTCCAGCTCTGCAAAGGGCCACATCCAGGCTGGCTCCGGCAACGGCAGTTTCACACCTGCTGTTTGGGCATCATAGCGCCAGGGATGGGTGTGGCCAGCCCAGGCCCTCTTCCGGGCCCAGGGCCAAGGCTCCTGACCAGCTGCCCAAAGGACACTGAGCTGGAGTGGAGGGGGCGAGGGTAGGACTCTCAGCTTTCGCCAGGACTCCAGGCTGGCTTATCCCAACCAGATTCATTGGGAAGAGGGAATTAAACATTTGTCAAGCCCCTGCCATACACGTACCTTGGTAAGAAATAATCAAAATAATAACTATTGGGTTGTACCATATGAAGTTGACCTTTTTATAGGTCAGAAAGAATTGAATATTGACAATCTCGTATGGTTCAAATTATTATTGTCAAATAAGTACTTCCTACATGCCAGACACTGTTCTCATATTAACTAGGCTGAATCTTCACAACCACCCTCTGGGTGGGTAATACTTGCTGAGGGTGGGTAACTTCCTCTCTCTGGCTTTGTGCTTCAGACTAGAGGCAGCCTGCTGCCTCACCCTCTTCACTCTAGTATTTGCCAGGCCCTGTCCTAAGTGACTGACATCTGTCACCTCATTTACTCTTCACAGGAACCCCATGAGATGAGTGCCAGTGTTGTTCCCATTTCAGGGATGAGAAAATTGAATCCCAGAAAGGCTGAGCAGCTTATTCAAGGTCATATACCTAGCAAAGGGCAGAAAGCCAGCACTCGAACCCAGCATTGGTGGGTAAACTGATGCAAGTGTGGGGAAGAAGCTGAGCGTGCACAATTCAGCCCCTTCTTCCCTCTTTTCTTGTCTGCTTCCGGGAGCCAGCTGGCGACAGGAAATACATTCTGCTTCCGGGATCCCTTCATGCAAAACTTTACAGGGGCAGACTCGGTGCCTGTGGGGGAGGCCTGTGGCTGTCCAGAGCTGCCTGGTGCTGGGTCTGGGGTAGGAAGTCTGCTGCGGCCCCCCCCAGGAAAGCTGTCTCCTTCGACCCAGCCCTTCCCTCACCAGAAAGGAGATACTGTTATCCTGCCTGCCTGCCTGCCTTTTGGGTCTCTCTGTCCAGTAATCCCAAACTTAGGGGTATGGGAAACCCTAATATCTTTACACTAATCATCCCACTTTTACAGATGAGGAAGTTGAGGCATGGCAAAGTTATGTGATCTGGAAGAAATTTTCTGAGGTCACATGGCCCTGCTCACATCTGCTAGACCCCATTTTAGCCATGTCATTGGTGCCTAATGGCTTCAAGACTCAATTGCCTGAGGGTGACAGAAATGACAACATTCAGATCACAGAGTGGCTGAGAGGGTTAAATGTTATAAATCACAGGTTTAAGACTCCTAGAATACTGCCTGGTGCAGAATAAACACTTGATTATTGTTAAACATTACAGTAAGAGCAACAGAAAAACCTCTGCCCTCCTTTCTACCCTCTTATCTTGATGTATCTTTTTCATAGCACTTATCTACATCAGAAGGCATAGTATTTATAAATTTATTTACTTGCTTATTATTTTCCCCTCACCGAAACGTAAGCTCTGCAAAACAGGACCCTCATTATCTCATTCATCTCTGTATTCCCCTTGCCTAAAACAGTGTCTAACAGAGAGTAGGTGCTCAATAAATATCTGTTGAATAATCTGGTACAATAATAGACTGCTCCCACCCCTTTGCTGAATACGAAGCACCATTCAACTCACAATCCATAGTCCAGAAGCAGCTCATCTTTATAGATCATCTTTTCCCACCCAGCCTTGTTCAAGGTGGCTCTTTGAAGAAGCGCTGTTTGTTTCCAAGGTCATGCTCAAAGGCCCCTTTCTCCAGCCTGCAGCCCCCAGCGACATGATGCTCACACTTTAACTCTGGCTGTCTGTGATTTTTGGAGTACCGGAGGTCCCCTGTCAGAAGCCAGAGCCCCCTTCAACTCTACCCACTCACAAGGTCACTGTCCGGCCAGCTTCCCCCTCTCCCAGCATAATGCGGGTAGGGGCGCCTGTCTCCCACAGAAGTGAAAAATAAACACTCCGTGGTGGCTGGCTCCAGCTCCACCTTCACGGCTGCCAGGCAGTGCCTGGTCTTCAGATTTTCCCTGTTTTGCTTGATTAATACCACTCCAGTTCCCTGCTGCCCAGACTTTAGAGGGGCACATGTTGCTTTTTATTCAGCTGACCTCAGCTCCTACAGGAAGGGCTCGTGTGTGAAAAAATGCAGCAAAGAATGGATGTGGCATCTCCTGATTGAGAAAAGCATGGATGAGTTCTGGCGAAGCCCAAGAACCTTTGAAGTCAAGACAAAGACAGAGGTCTCTGCAGGCATTTCCTTTGCTTCTTCCCGCACATGGGCGGGGGCACTTCCGGTCCCTTCAGGCAGACCACATCTGGAGGGGTCCCTGGTGGCTACATCTGGAGCCCTCTGAAGCCAGCACGCCTCTGCTCTTTGTTTCTGGTGGGCAGCATGCAGCGAAGCGGCTCCAGAAAGAAACTAAAGACAAAACTGCTTCATAAACAAAAGGAGGGGTAACCTTTGATGTAAAACAAAGCATTTTCTCCTGGCCCTTATCCTACAATGCCTTTCTCTGATAGAGAAAAGCGGGAGAAAAATGAGTGTTGCTTCAAGAAATTGGTTTCCCTGGAGCCCTGAGCGAATCAAAATGTAGGCTGGGTCTCGGTGTGTGTGTGAGTGCGTGTGTGTGTGTGTGTACATGTGTGTTCATACGCGTGTGTGTGTGTCTTAGGGCTGGACAATAACATAGCATCCTAAGCCGGTCTTGACTTAGCTTCTGCTTGGAGTCAATAGGGGGGATTCAGTGAATAATTATCACATGCCCCAGCTGGCACTGAGGACAAGAGGGTGACAAGATGGCCTGGGCTGCCAGGCACCTGTAGGCTGTCAAATCGAGCTGGCCGCGGGCATAGGACGCCTAGTGGGAGCATGAGCCAGAAGTGGGTGTGACTGCTGGGCTACGAACCAACACAACACAAAAGCTACTTTCATGTGGCCCCAGTTACATGAAGTCAAGACTGGCCATCTGTGCCGATGGCTTTCCTACCCCACCGGGCTGTTCGCTGCACCCCAATCCTGCAGACTGTGAGCTCCGGCCCAGACTCTGGCACCAAAAGCTTTTAGCATTTGATAGCTCAGCAAACTAACAACGTAGACAGTCCCCACTTATTGAGTGTTTACCATTGGCTGTCTGGCGCTGTTCTAAGCACTTCACTTGAATAAACTAATTTTTATCCCCCTCAACAACTCTGTGGATGAGAGAGACGCTACAGATACACAATCCCTTTTTTAAAGGGCCAGATGTGTTTCAGAATTAAGAAACTTTTGAATTTCAGAAAGATGATACAGTGACTATCATCATACTAACCCTCGCAGTGGATCCAGGAAGATGCCTATAATCAATCACCTGAACGCTTCTTCAGCTCCTCGTAGGCAGAGTCTCACCTGGAAAAATAAGACTATAGGGTCTTATGTCCTTTGGGCCACACTGAGTTGTCACATGAATTTGTGTCAAGTGTGTGGATAAAATCTCTGGTTTCCAGAGCTTTTTGGGTTTTGAGATCGCAGACGTGGAGTCAGAAGCCCTGTTTTGCAGAGGAGAGTGACATGTGGCCATTAGAAGCAGCGTCGCACCAGGCTGACCACCTCCAGAACTGTGGTCTCATCCCCGCACGGTGCACGGCCTCCCTAACGTATGTGTGGAAACTTCTAAAGAAGTCACCTTCCCAGATGTGAAGGCCGGCGGGTTCCGCTCCCAGCATGCCTCACTGGAGACCTACTGCTATTCACACGCTCCTGTTCACTCTCTAGGTAAGAGGACTTTCCTAAGGTCACATGTTTAGGGTATGTAGCCAAAACCTTACTAAAGGTAGTCTGGCTCCAGAGCACAGGCTCTCACCACCAGCCTCCACTCTCTGGTTTAGGATCATCTGTTTGCATCTCTGTCTCATCTCCGTCTTCCCCGCCATGCCCTCCCCCCACCCCCCTGGCCTGGCGAGCCCCTTAATATCTTTGTATCCCCAGCACCCAGCTTTGGGAAAGTCATTTTACCTCTGTACCTCGGGTCCTCTATCCCTAGAATGTGGTTAGTAACGGTACCTATATCACTGGGTAGTTGTGAATTTAAAAAAGCTAATGTATATCGAGTCTTCAGAACACTGTATGGTTTGCAGGGTATAAGGCATGAATTTGATATACTACTATCAAAGATAATAGTAATTATGATTACACTGTGACAAATGCTGTGACAGTCTTTGCCATGGCCCCCAAGGCCCTATTGATCTAGTCTCTCTGACCCCAACTATTAACACCCGCCCACCACCATCACCCCACTCACTCTAGACCAAGGATTCTCAACCTCAGCATGACTGACATTTGGGATTAGAGACCACCTGTGGTGTGTGGTGGGGGAGGAGGGCTGTCCTGTACACCTGTAGGATGTTTAGTAGCATCCTTGGCCTCTACCCATACTAGACACCAGTAGCATCACCAACCTCCACAATCAGCTGTGTCATCTAAAAATGTTTCCAGATATTGCCAAAAGTCTCCGAGATGGGTAAAATGGCCCCTGGTTGAGAATCGCTGCTCTAGACACACTGATTTCCTTGCCATTCCTCAAAAAAAATAAGCCTACTCAGACTCCAGGGTCTTAGCACCTGCTGTTCCCTCTACCTGGAATGCTCTTCCCCCAGATAATCAGACAATTTGAGCAGTGCCTCTGCTCAAATGTCACCCTCTCCTCAGAAAGGCTTCCTCAGATCACTGCAACACATAACACACACACACACACCACATACATATTTTGCGGCTCTCAAACTCTATTCACCCTCCATTCTGTAGCTAATCTACATCTGGCTAGAGTTAAAGATGACCTGACTTAGGCTGTGGGTCTGATGCAAGGCAAGACACAGAGCCAGGCTGCAGCTGCCTCCAAACGTGGCTCTGTCAACCCCTTGAGACTGTGCCTCCCATCCCTGGGCTGACCCTGATGGATCGTGGAGATATCTGTATCTCCACCTCCCTGTTTTTAAATGAAATAACAGAGGCTTAGAGAAGGGGCAGATCTTCCCAGAGTGGCTATGCAGGGACCAAGAATCTCCATCTTTTCTGATTCCTGGCAGGATTGGCATTCTCTAGAAGCAAAACCTGAAAGAGGCTGCTGGCTGGTTGAGGCCCCTTAAGGCAGCATTAGGGAAAGCTCTTTATCTGCAAAATGAGGGTAGAGACCCCTTGTGGGGCTGTTGAAGAGATTAAATGAGAATGTTTATGAAGCACCCAGCACATGCCTGGTGCAAAGTAGGAGCACGTTTGTTACTGCTGTTGTTATCAACATTATTGCAAGCGCTTGTCTCATACCGAGTTTATGTGGCTTATGTGGCTTTGGAGTCTGTCTTAGTTCAAATCCCAGATCTGTTACTTAGGAGCTGTGTGATTCTGGGCAAGTTATTTAACCCCTCTGTGTCTCAGTTATCTCATGCATAAAATGGGGATAATCATGGACCTACTTCATGGGGATCTTGTAAAGATGAAATGAGATCATGTGTGCAAAGTGTTTAGCAGGGTAGCCAGGTACATAGCCTGTGCTCATCAAAGGTTGCTATCACCATCACCTTCATCATCACCATCCCCATCACTACCATCAACATCATCTTCATCATTATCATCATCACCATCACCATCACCATCATCATCATTTTCATCAATCTCATTATTCCAATCTTTCCATGGAGTCTGGCACAATGCCAGGCCCCCAGAAGGGCTTTATAAATCTTCTTGTTGACTGATTTCCAAATCCTCACCCCTTAGTTCCCAGGGAAGCTTTTGTTTCTCCCAAAATCATCGCTTAGAGAATTTCTCAATTCGCAAAAACTGTTCTGAATACAGGAGAAATCACAGGCAGGTTGAACATGCACTCAAGATAGTTTGATTCATTGAATATTAAACAAATATTAAAATCTCACCTCTTTTAAGGGTATTAATGAAAATAAGACTTTGATTTTTCTGCAAATAAAAAGTCAGTGTAAAATTTACAAAGACTCCCAAGGTCTGCAAAGCCCCACACTATCTTCCTCCAAATCGATTTCTAAACGAAAGCTGATTTAAGTCTCAAAATCCTCCCCAGGGACTCCCAAGGGGAACAACCAGTCAGGATGCACGATGACCCTTCTCCCCATTCAAATGGTCTTCTCCCGGGGTCACCCTCTTCTTTGCTCCAACCTGCGATGCACAATTAGACGGAACTCTCCAGAGAAACCCTGCTTCTGGCTGGCTCTCCTTATTTATTCATTAGCAGACTTGAAGTCTGGTCATCTTTGGAGCCATGCCAGCACGGGGACACTCAATAATGCCGGGTTTATCTTCTTCCTCTGGAGGCCTTGGTGTTGCAGTGAATCTCTGCAGTTTCAGTTTGACTCTAGGCTTATCTTGTCCTTCACCTCCCCAATCTCCTCTCTCACTCAAAACTGTCTTTCTTTTTTTTTCAGGGCAAATCTATAAGAGAATTCTCAAGCAGATGGCTGAGTTCTCAGAAACCACTAGTGTCAAAGACTTGACAAACAAGGGATGGAGGAGTGTATTCGTTTACCCGGGGCTGCCATAACAGATTCTGACAAACTGGATGGCTTCGAATAACAGAAACCTATTCTCTCCTAGTCTGGAGACCAGAAGCCTGAAATCAAGGGGTCAGAAGGGTTGGTTCCTTCTGAAGTTCGGAGGGAGAATCTGTCCAGTACCCCTCCTAGCTTCTGGTGGTTCTCAGCAACAACCTCAGTGTTCCTTGGTTTGTAGCTGCATCACACCAATCTCTGCCTCCGTCTTCACCGGGGCTTGTTTCATCTGTTCTCTGTGTCCTCTCTTCTTATTAGGACATCAGTCATACTGGGCCCAGTGTGACTTCATCTAAACTATGTCTGCAAGGACCCTATTTCTAAATAAGATCACATTCTGAGGTTCCGGGGGGACATGAATTCTGGGGAGATACTAGATCCGGGGGGCAAGAATTTTAAGAGCTTATTTAGTGCCTTCCCCCACAGAGATCCTCTCTAAGTGCCTCCTCCCTCCTGCCCTCCCCTGCGTAGGATAGAAAAGGGGGGCTGGTGTCAAATTAGCAAGAGAAGCATCATTGTGGCTCTTCTGTGGGAGAACTTGGAATTTTCAAACCATGTTCGCAGCTAGTAATGTCACTATAACGTCATAATGACCATGGAAGGGGCATGGCCTTCCTCATCTTCCAATGAAGAAACAGCTCAGAGAGGTTAGGCCACTTGCCCAAGGTCATGTGGCTGCTAAGTGGAGAGCGGGGCCCGGAACCCAAGCCTTCTCCCCCAGGTCCAAGGCTCTTTCTGTCTCCCCATTTTCTGGTGAGTTTGCAATGGAAAACAGGTGATTTGGAAACCTGTTGGGGGTTTTGGGGAGAAAATGCCTTTTAAGAAAGTAAGAGGGTGCAGGGGAGTCCCCCAGGCAACAACAGTAGCAGGGCACAGGCAGGGTAGAGGAAGTGGGCTCCTTTTCCCCTGAAAAGAAAAAAAATCAAGAGAAGCCAGAAGCTGTTGGGTCTCCTTTCCTGCTGTTCCGTCAGACAAGTTCTCAGAATCCTGCTGCAGGCTCCTTAGGCTAATTCCCTCTTCACCCCCCAGTGCAGCTTTAAAATCTGCTGAGAGATGAAAGTGAGGGGCCGATGTTTGTCTGGAGGGCGGGAGGGACAGAGGGAGGGATGTGCTCAACCAGCCTGCAGGGGGCACTCTGGAGGGCTGGGCCACATCCCTTCACACCACATGGCACAGGGCTGGACCACAGGGGGTCATGTGCGTGCCGGCCAGCCAGAAAGCATAGCATCATCCTGTTCGTTTAATAAATGGCCGATAAGCTAGAGTTTGGTAACTAGCCTCTTCGACCCCACCTGCCTTGGGGTTGCTCCCCGTGCTGTTCCCTCTGCCCAGAATATTCTTCCGCAGACAGGCACAGGGTTACTGCCTCACTTGCTTCAAGGCTCTGCTCAAAATCACCTCATCTTTGAGACCACCTATGGCCAGCCTTCTTAAAACTGCACCCCCCGCACCCCCTAGCTCCCTCTCTGCATTTTCCTCCAACATCCTACGTATTATAATTTTAAATTTTGTTTTGTCTATCCCTCTAGATTGTAAGGCCCAGAAGAGGAGGGATATTTGCTGGTGATGTTCAGTCTTGAATCCCTAGCGGCTGCCATATTAACTGGAACTCAATAAATATTTGTTAAAGAAATCAATACATGAATGAATTAATTTACTTCAGGATTCGGCGTGGCAACGTGAGGCTCTGAATTCAGATTCTCTAGCATTGAATCTAATTCCTCACTGCCGAGCACGTGACCTTGGGCCAGTTAATGTCTCTGAGCCTCAGTTTCCTCATCTGTAAAATGAGGATAATAAGAGTGCCTATCTCGTAAGATCGTGAGCAGGTTCGACAGAGATGGATCCAACAGTGCCTTGTTACTGCCAACCCTCCCCATGTAGATCGGCTCTCTACATTATTATTAGATTTGTGGTATTATTGGGGGCAGAAGACTGCAAAGTTCTGCTGGGGAGAACGAGGTGGGGGAGACAATACTCCATGTTCTCAGGGGCCTTAGAGTTTCAAGGCCTCCCACAAAGCTACCAGCGCCTGTGCCAGTGCCTGCCACAGAGTGGGCATGCAGAAGGTGGCAGAAAAACAAGGAGAAAATGCCTCATTCCCCAGGGCCCTGACAGAGGATGGTTCCGTCTTCCATGGCCTCATCCAAGGGAGGCAGCAAATAGCTCAGGGGTGAGGGGTACTGCCGGGGGGCGGGGGCAGTGTCCAGATGGAGTGGGTTGCCTATTGGTTCTGTCTAGCCCTACAAGGCCCTCCTCGCCACAGATGCTCCTTGGACATCTGAGGTTCAAATTCTGGCTCTGCCTCCAGCTGGCTGTGTGTCTGTGGAACAAACCATTTGACCATTCTGGCTTCCAGTTGCCCCATCGGTAACATGAGGGAATAGAGCCCCCTTGTAACTATGACACTCTTGGGGCCTTGGTGGTCTCCCTTGGTCTGACCGTGCCATATTTCCACCTGGAAGAGTTCTAGAAAGAGACACATCTCACAGATTCCATCCTGACCCAAAAAACAAGTATCGGTGGGGCTGCTATTCTGGGTCCAATCCTAGTGCCAGGTGCCCAGAGCGTAGGCCTCGGTCTTGGCAGTGAAGAGGCTCCAGTCTCAGGTCTGCTCTTGTTTACTGAGTGACCTTATAAAAGTCACGTGACTTCTCTGTCCCCATTCTCTTCCTCTGTGAAATCACAATAAAACCCCTTCATCCCACAGGGATAATGAAATAACAAAGCCCGAAGAAAACACTCACAACAGTGCCTGGTACACAGTAGGGGCTCAGGACAAATTCCCTCCCTTCTCATCCACCCTGGGAGGAAGGGGGAGATCAGGTGGCTTCGGCAGAGATGAGGAGAAGGAGGAAGGAGAGAAGAGAGAGAGCAGTGAACAGTGACCGAGTTTTTGCATCCAACCTTGCACAGGGTTACACGTATCACCCATTCTGCACGTTATTATTCCTATTTTCCACAGGAAGAAACTGAGGCTCGGCAAGATCAAGCAAGGTGCCCAAGGTCACATAGCCATTAATGGACAGAGCAGACTTCAAACCAATTTCTTTCTGTTGCCAAAGCTTTTATTCTTGCTGTACCGTACCGACTGCCTCTCGCAGAGCACACATTTGAGCCACTAGTTCTCTTGGCCCGCTCGGCCAAGCCGGAGGTGCAGAAGGGGGAACGGGCATGAGGCTTGGCACAGAAGAAGTAGCAGAGGTTGTGTCTCCAGGGCCATGATGACATTACTGCTTTCTACCGAGCTGGAGAAGGCCATGTTATCATTGTCTGCCCAGGGGGACGCTGGCCCTGGGCTGGGAGCTGGGATGGCTCTGAGCTCTCAGAATCATTTCTGCTCTAACAAGATTGAATGCTGTGAATCTGTACTCAGAGACCTTATCTATTAGTTGATTAAAAGGCATAGATCAGCCTGCCTGGGACCGGCCAGCACTATTATGAATAAGAAGTGTCAGGAAATCTTTCGGCATAACCAATGTCTTTGAAATTGCCACGGTGACAGTTAATAAAACTTCTTTGGAGTCTATCTTTCGGCAAGTCGGCTCTGCTGCCAGCAGTAAAATTTGGACTAGCCTTTGAAGCGGTTTGTATTTAAATGAGCCGTGAGTGCCATATCTCAAAGTTCCACACCCTCGGATTAAAAACAACCACAGCCATCAAAAACCAGCTTGTCAAACAATTATTCCAAGCTAACATAAGTAGTTGTGAACCACATTAAGGGCTGTCCAAGATTATGCAGAGGCAGTAAGAATACCTTAACAGCTACGTACATGGTCGCTGGAGCCAAACTGCCCAAGTTCAAATCCAGGTTTTACTACCTCCTAGCTTTGTGTCCTTGGGCCAGATATATAACCTCTCTGTGCTTCTGTTTCTTCATCTATAAAACAGAATAAGCCTTAGTAACTATTTCAGGGAGTTGTCAGGATCAAACACGTTAACATAGATGTCTTAGTCTATGTGGGCTGCTATAACAAAGTGCCACAGACTGTGGGGCATATAAACAACAGAAATTTATATGTCATAGTTCTGGAGACTGGGAAGTCCAAGTTCAAGGCTCTGGCAGAGTCAGTGTCTGATGAGGACCTGCTTCCTGTTTCCTGGTTCATAGACGGCTGTCTTTTCACCATAACCTCACATGGCAGAAGGGGAAGGGGAGCTTCCTTGGGCCCCTTTTAAAAGGGCACTAATCCCATTCATGAGGGCTCCATTCAGCACCTCCCTAAGGCCCCATCTCTGAATACCATCACATTTGGGGGTTAGGCTTCAACAGACAAACTTAGAGGAAGACACAAACATTCAGCCTATAGCAAGAGAAGAGGCTTAGAATGGTCCCCAGCACAAATTAAGTGCACGTTCATTTACTTCATAAACATTTACTGTGCATTGTGTCTCCAATTTTTCACGTCTCTCTGATCCATACCCTCTGGTAGTGTCTGTCCTTCTATACCGACTCACAGCTGGACCTTGTGACTTCATTTGGCCACAGGAATGCAGTGGATGTGACGGTGCTCCGGTTTGGAGCCTAGATCTCAAGAAATCTTTTTCAGTTCCATTCTCTCTCTTGGAACCCTGATGTGGCCATGTGAATGAATCTGGGCTAGCCTGCTATGGGATGAGAGACTTGGAGGGGAGGACCCAGAGTCTCTGGGTCATCCGATGTGTCATCTGAGGCCATCCTATTGGTCTACCAGCTGACCATCAAACCTGTGAGGAAGCCCAGCCCAGGAGGCAGAGCTGACTCCTCAACCTCCAGCTGACTCAGAAAATGCATGAGAAATCCCAGCTGAAACCAGAAGAACCATCCAGCTGTCCCCCAGACTTATATTAAATGCTTCCTGTTTAAGTCATTTTGCGTTTGGGTGGTTTGCTATACAGTAATACCTAACTCATCCAGAAACGACTACATACTGAGAACTGCAGTAGGCATGGAGGGAGCAGTGGTGAATGAGATGCTGCTCACACCTTCAGGGGTTTGCCGTTTAGAAGGGGAACAACACACACAAAAAATTCCATCACACTCGGCCTTTCCGGATCTCCCTACCTGAACCCACCTCCACTCCTCCACCTCAAGAAGAAGAAAGGGCATTCTAGACAGAAATACCAGCATGGGCAAAGGTATGGAGGTGTGACAGTTTTCTTTCCCACTACTGCCATTCTCCAATGAATGGGGGGTCAGAGAATCCCATTCCTCCACAAAAAGAAATAGAGAGGAAAAATAAGTACCGAACAACCCTTTCCATGTCAACATAGCACTTTAAATGACTGATGTCATCATCCCAACAACCTACGGTGGTTAAGATTTTGCAGAGAGGTTAGGAGACTTGCCTAAGACCATATGGTTAAGAAGTAGTCCAGATTCCTCTCCCAGCAGTGTGGCACTCACTCTGTGCTCTAGCTTTGGAATCAGAGAGCCTGGGGTTCAAATCCCTCACTAACTTTATTTTTTTTGGTCCCTCACTAGCTGTGTGTCCTCAGGTTAAATGTGACTCACCTGCAAATAAGGCGACACACCAAAAGCTGAATAATTAGCAGCCATTTGTTATTATTTATTATAATTCAAGATAGCCTGAATTAACGGAGACGATGATATTAGGTGAAAATAAGTAAGTGAAGTAAAGGAGTGAAAATGTGTCCTCTCTCTACCCAGCTTGTGGGTCCTGGGGTCTACATGCCTTTGGGAACTGAGAGAGCAGGGGCCACTACCTTCTCCTGTCCCAGGAGGGACACCAGCCACATGAGGGTCTGCCTTCCCACCTCCGACTGGGCTACTGCCCACTGCACCAAGACCTGCCCCTATGAGGGAGGAGGACACATCATCAAGGAGAATCCATGGCTGAATTCTTCTCAAAGACATGCAGGCTGCACACAGTCTGTTCCCACTGGGCTCTTGAACATCTGAGCTCCGTCTGCTACTTCTAAAGGAGATTCTGTGTCAGACTTTATCTCAGAAACCTTGGATGAACCCATGTTTGCCCTCAAGAGGTTGGCTTCTTACTAAGGAACAAGGCCAGCTTCATGGGCATATGCAGTTGCACAATATCTTGTGCTTGGTTTAATGCTCTCCTGTCACTGTCTTGAATTTCTTAATAAGTTTTATCAAGGGGTCCTGCATTCTCATTTTGCACCAGGCCCTGTGAATCGTGTCAACTGTCCTGCTTGGGGTCTAGTCAAGTGAAGATCCTCTGGATAGATCTCCATCAACAGGGACCAAAGCTGCACCTCCATAGGTCAGGTAGACTTGAGTACGTATTCCTTCAGCACCTGCTGTGGGCCAGGACAAGGCTGAGTGCTCAAGTATGCATAATAAGACAAGGATTCTACCTTCAAAAAACTCCGCATGCCCCAACTGCACTCTTGATTTTCCTTAAACTTATTCCCTTCCTCCTGCTTTTCCACTTCCCCCACTCAGTGAAGTGTGCCACTGTCCTCCTAATCTCTCCAGTTGGGATCTCAGGGGTCATCCTGACACTTTCCTCCCCTTCACCCCTATGTGTAGATCAGGAGTAAGTCCTGTAGGTTTTACCTTCAAACCTTAGTTCTAATCTGTGCATTTCTCTCTGTTCCCACTGGAACCTCTCCTCCTGGGGGCTCCAATAGCCTCTTAACTGGTCTCCCCACTTCCCCTCTTGCCTTGTCCCATTCATTCTCTTACCAGAGAAATTAAAATATGAATAAGATATCACTCCCTTGCTTAAAGCCTTCCATTCACTTTCTGTTGCCCTTTGTATAAACTCTCACCTCTAAATTTGGCCTCAAGCCCTAGGATGTGGTCTCCTGTCCTTACTTTATACTGTTCTCCCTCTTGCTCATGGTTATCATGACAACCTGGCCTCCTTTCAGTTTTCTGAGTACGGCGAGCTCTTTGCCACCTCAGGGCCTTTGCACATACTGGTTCCTAGATCTGGATCACCTTCCCCTTGCTGTTCCAGAGCTGGCTGTCTCTTCCCTTAGTTCTGAACAGAAATGTCACAGGTCCAGGCAAGCCTTCCTTAACCACTCTGTTGAAAGGTGTTTCAGCCCTGCCCCGTTATCCTGTATCACATCTTGTTTTCCACCCATCACTTTTCACAATTCGCTTTTCTTCCATGACCCACCCCTGGAGACTATAGGCTCCATGAGGGCAGAAATCTTGTCCTCTGTGTGAGTCACTCTGAACCCCAGTACCAAACACATTGTCTGGGACATAGTCAACACTCAATATTTGTTGGCCAAATGAATGAATGAATGAATGAGTGGAAAGCTGGGAGGCAGGAAAGAGCACATGTGTCTGGCTCTCTGGGAGGGATGCTGAGTAGGTGGAGAAAGAGCAGTGAGGGATGCAGCTGGGGAAGCAGCAGGAGTCAGACCCCGAAGGCCTCGTCAGCCTTGCTGGAGGGCCTGGCTTTCGAGGGTTGTGAGAAACCTATGAAGAATTTAAAGCAAGACATGATCTGTTTCGGACAGTACATTGTGGCAGTTGTGTGGAGGATGAATTAGAAGGGGACAAGTGAAGATAGTTTTTGTGACTCCAGGGAGCACATCCATCCATTTCACACAGCCCCTTGTAGGGCTCAATAGGGCATAAGGCAGTGGGAGGGTGGCGGAGTGTCGCAGACAATCCTGCCTTCGACATGCTCTAAATGGGCTCACCTTTGGAGTTTCAGCATCCAGCTGACAAAGAAATGAGGTTTACACCTCACGTCTTGCAAGGAACAGAGGGTGAAAAGAGTTATCAAAGGACACCAATCTCGTCTCCGATTAAGTCATGAGCAAGAGAAGGGAAAACGATCCTCTCTGCTGCCATATTCTCTCTCTTTAATGTCACGTCTTTCAGACCTATCGAAGCAAAGAATGCTGCACACAGCAGTTGCATAATGTCTCGAGGCTGCTGTGTGGAGTCCATCTGCTCTATGAAAGGGCACCATTTCTAATGGTGAATTCCTTGACCAGAGAATTTTTAGAATTATTTCACATGTTCTCTCTCTTTTTAAAAAATTATTTCTATTTTTTACCCCGAGGGGGATTCAAATTTTCTTTTGCCCTGCTATGAGAAGAGAAGAAAGTGGTTTAAAACAAAATGAAGAAAGAAGAAAGGAGGATGGAGAGGAAGGATAGAAGGAAGGAAAGAAAAAAGAATGGAAGGAAGGGAGGGAGGGAGGGAGGGAGGGAGGGAGGGAGGAAAGAAGGAAGGAAGGAAGGGAGGGAGGAAGGGAGGGAGGAAGGAAGGAAGGAAGGAAGGAAGGAAGGAAGGAAGGAAGGAAGGAATTGGTAAAAATAAGAGAGACCAGAGACAAGTAACCCCCAAGAAATGCTTCATATCACTTCCTACCCATCCCCATGGGCTGTTCATGACTCAGAAATCCAGCAACAATACATCAACTATTTGGACAGCAAAGATATACTATTAAGGGAAGAAGAACATTGACATTTATTGAGCACCTACTGCATACTGTATTAGATTCAACGTCTGTTAAATCTCACATCTTTCCTTCAGAAATCAGTGTCTTATTACCTTTATGTTCAGATGCAAAAGCAGAGGACTGAAAAATTCAGTGATGTGGCTAAGGGTACGCAGACAGCAGATGACTGTTAGTGGCCAACATCGTGTGGGGCTTGGAGGGGTTCCAAAGAGGAGGAAGGCGAGGCCCTGCCCCCCAGGAGCTCTGTGCCGCCTGGGCAGAGAAGGAAGATTCAGGCAGCGAAATGCGAAGCGGAGGAGAGGCTCCCTGCAGCCTTACGTTTCTACATTTTAGGATGACCATTTGTTACTTGTCTCACATGCCATATGGAGATATGATGCTGACATGGGCAGTTTAAATCTCAAGAGTGCTGCTTCATCAGAGCGTACCCAGCCTGTCCACGCCGGGAAAACGAACCCATCACGGGAGGGAGAGAAATCCGACGGCAGGCAGCGGCTCTCCCTGCCGTGCTGCCTGGGCTTATCGGAGTCTAGCCCCCCAGGTGAAGAGCTCTGGAGGCTAACCTGGCCTCACCCGCAGTTATGCAAGATGTAGACTAAGAAGGTAACCAACCTAGGGGCCCAGACACAAGATCGCCTCACCCGAGGTCACACAGCTGGCAAGTGGCCCCAGGTCACCTGGCTCCAGTCAAGTCTTCCTTTATGCTTCCTCATGCCTCTTACTTCTCCGTACTGGATTTCCTCATGCTTCTCTAGATACCGCTTGGGCTCATTCATTCATTCATTCATTCAAGTAAGCGTCACTGAGCTCCTACTCTGTGGGGTCCTGAGGCTCCATAATGAACAAACGGAGGTTCTGTCCCAGCACAGGTGCTCCTCATAGATATGGTTGAGGTAGGTGCTTTGCGGGCCTCACCTTGGGCTTGGTTAGAAGTTTTGCTTTAAATTATTTTTATTCCTGTTTCTTCTAATTTCTTCAGAAACTGCCATTCTTTCTTTCCAGGTGCCATTTACAGCGACAGGAGTCAGCAGAAGAACTCAGGCTCTGAATGGCGCCCCCTGGAGGAAGAGCATGGAACTAGCGGTCAAAGAAGCTGGCGCCACCCAACCGGCCATGTGGGATTTAGGCAAATCGTCACTCACCAGGCTGCCACTCACGGAGTTCCCACTGTAATTAATAACACAACTTCATTCATTTACTCCTCACAGCAACCCATCAAATCAGTAAATGATCCCCATATTTGCAGGTGAATAAACTGAAGCTGAGAGGATCCGTAGTTTGGTCAAGTCACACAGTTTATCTTAAGGGATGGAGCCTGGTTTGGAAGATGGATTTCCAACTCGGGTCACTCTGATTCTCCTTCCGCCTCAGCCTCTTTCTAATCTCTAAAATGGGGATTGCAGAATTTACTTCCACAGGGTTGCTCTGAAGCGCATTTAAGGCAGCATGGAGAAGTCCTTAGTCCATGCTCAGCCATCAGTACCTTCATAAATATTTGGGGGGAGGGGACAATAAACTGAGCTTGGGCTGAGCACAGGAACCCCTGGGATCTGCTCTAGTCAACACCACTGGGTACCCCCTGGATATGAGTCAAAGGCCAAGGCTCAAGTTCTCTCTTGGCTTCAGCAAGCAAGTTCAAAATCATGTTTTTATCTTTCTGGAGGCCTGAACAAAGGGCTGTGCCTGGTGCCTCTGATCTCCCTCTTTCTTAGCAGAGGCGACCTAGGGCGGGCTCCATAATTCATGGGGACAAAACCATCACATGGGTTGACCCACGAGTGCTGTCATGAGCCTTTCTCCCTGGTAATTGTGACAGTTAATACAGTGCAGGGAAGCGCTGCGGCTATTTGAATTTCAAATGTGGCAAAGCTGCTGGAAACATCCTGGTGTGCAGGCGAGGTATATATTGCTCTCTCACTACCCTCATCACTAGTTTGGGGTGCCAGTTTAAAGGTTACCTGGATTCTCAGGTAACCACCAACATGAAGAACCAGGCAGGGCTCAGGGAGGGGAAGATAAGATTTAAAACCTCAGCCTAAGAGCTTCCATCTCCTTTTCTTAGCCAGGGAGCAGATGTCTGAGACCATGCATTCTGCTTCCTCATAATGCTCTGGGCCCTCTGAGATCCTGGGTGGATAATCACCTTTCTAAGAGTTAAAATATACTTTTAAACCCTACTTCTAAAAAAATTATAAAGCTCTTATTGAGAAGTCACTTTCCAAAGCCCTACATCATCAAATCTTCCCAATGGCCCCCTGGAGGAGAAGCTGTTATCCACACTTCTAGATGAGGCAACTGAGGCTCAGAGAGGTTAAAGGCCACACAGTTTAGCAGCAAGACAGCTGGGATCTGGGCACAAATCTTCAGAATTTGGGTCCAGCCTCTTCTTGCCATCCCATATCTACCGGACACTCCATTTGACTGAAGGCAATTCTTTTCTCTGGGATTGAGGACTTTGTTGGCCTCAGCGGTCAGTCTGGGGACAGACACAGAGGCTGCTGAAGCCCAGGCTGAAACTTGCTGACCCCAGGAAAGACCCAGATGACACTCTGACCTCTTTGCAGTCACCTAGGGTTTGCCTCTCAGCCCACATGGTGGGGGCAAAGGGGAGGAATGATCCAGGTTTTGGGGTGTCTCATTTTCTGTGTCCATGCTCTAGCACACACTGGATGTCTAGTCTCTATAATTTATGAACAATGTGCCAACCATGTGCCCATTCCCTGCCTCCCCAGTCTGCTTGGTGTTAGGCCCTCCCCAGTCTCCACACTGTCCCTCCTCCCACAAGCCACTGCAAATAAACATGCCATTCAAGTAAAGACAGAGTGATTGTTATGAAAGATGGTAGCTTCAAAACAAGTCCCTTGGATCACTTTTCCACCCAGACTTACCCCCAGCATCTCCTGTGTAGAAATCCTGCCTGAGCTGAAAACTTCTCACCAAGGCTCTGATTCTTCTTAATTTACACAGCACTTAGCAATGTGTTTACTATGTCTTTGTTGAAGCAGTTTCTCCTACCTGGGGTATACTCCCATCTGTGGAAGGCAGAATCACCACCCTGCAAAATAGGGCCAAAACCTCTGAAGATGTTCCCTGACATGACAAAAATTATTTTGCAGATGTGAGTAAATTAAGGACTTTGAGATGGGGAGATCACCCTAGATTATTGGAATGGGGGGCAATGTAATTACAAGGGTAATAGAGGGAGGCAGGAGGGTCAGACAGAGAAGAAGATGGGGTGACAAGCAGAGGTCGAAGAGAGAGATTTGAAGATCCCATACTACTGGTCTTAAAGATGTAGTAAGGAGCCACAGGCCAAGGAATGCAGGTAATCTCGAGAAACTGGAAAAGGCAGGGAAGTAGATTCTCGCCCAAGCCTGCAGAAGTCACACAGCTCTACTGATGCCTTGATTTTAGGGCTTCTGACCTCCAGAACTGTAAAATAATATCTTTATGTTATTTTAAGACACTAAATCTGTGATTCATTCTCCACAAGAATCTGTGTCTCAGAATTGGCTTCTGGGAACCTAATCCCCACCAAAGTCTTTGCTCAAATGTGACCTTATGGTGGAGACTTTTCTAGATTGCCCTATTAAGATGGCCTCTTCCCCTGCCCCAGCAGCTCTCTGCCTCCCCCGTTCTTGCTTTTTCTCCAGAGAACTTATCGCCAGCCAACAGAGTCTGTATTTGATTGATTGATTGACCGATTTTCTCTCTCCCCAGCTGGGATATAAGCTCCACAAAGGCTGAGACTTTGTGTTGTTTGTGGCTGTATGCTTTTCTAGATGCCAAGGCTGCAACAATGAACAAAACACAGTAAAGGTTGAATAAATAGTTGTTGAATAAATGAACGAATAAATGAGTGAGTGAATAAGCGAGTAGCTTCTCTGCTCAGTCACTCGGCTCCCTAGTGGCCTCCTCTAGTTTCTGGCTTCCTGACTGCTGATTTCTCCCTGTGGACTGTCTGGGACATCCCAGTCCCTCTGCCCCGTGTGCTGCCTGGTTATACCAAGTTTCTCCTTGAGAAAACTAAGAGAACAAGCCGTGCCATTTCATTTTCTCCAACTCTTTCTGATCAAATGCATCCCACTCCTTTGTATTGTTTTTTTGTTTGTTTGTTTGTTTGTTTTGGTAGAAAGTTGGCTGTCCTGGGAATCCTGTATGCCAAGTCAAGGCAAGAAGATTCTAGGATGGCAAGCAGACTAAGTGCCCCACCCCATCCCCCAAGCTCTTTACTTAAGAGTCCTCCGAGGCCTCCAGGACACATAATTATCTCACAAGATTTGCATACTTTTAGCTTTTCATTAGTCACTTATCACTTATCTTGGAACCATTACTAGCTGGGAGGAAAAGAAAGGAAGAAAAAATGGTAGGGGGCGGTGGGGGGGGAGGACCCATAGACCTCTGTATTTACTACCTAATTTCCTAAAATTTTGGAGCCCCGTGAAGAAAAGTGAGCAGATGTTAGGATAGTTTGCAAAATAAACAATATCAAATAATCTTTCAAAAGCAATCCTCTGCAGTATAGCAATATACAATTAAACAACAAAAAATTTTTGGCATCCAATGGGCAAAAAAGGAAATAAAACCTACAGTCTTCTCTACTTTTCAAATACAAATTAGGTTATAGCCCAGAAAGGAGGAAAGTGATTAGGGCTAACACTCTATTAAATTCTAACAGGACCCAAATTACTTTCAAAATTTCTTGCTTAATTGGAAAAAAGGATCCGAAAACATTCAATTGTTCATTCATTTACTCATCTACCCATATTGCTACTCTTTAATGAACACCAGCTATGCATGCACCCCACGCTGCACCCTAGAAATGCAAAGATTGGGCGATCCCTCACTGTCCCCAAGAGTATGAAAAATGTGTAGACCAACAACGTTTCAAACAAATTGATTCCGGGGGGGCCCCCATTCCAGACCTAATGAAATCAGAACTTCTGGGAGTGGAATTGGAATTCTATATTTTAAGCAAACACTGCAGGTGAGTCGCAAGCACGTTAGAGAAACACTGACCCATCATCCCCACAGGAGCAGAGACGCCAGTTCTGTCTCCTCCTCCAGCGCCCAGTTCAGGAGTGAGCACAAGCTGCCAGGCATGTTAGCCAGTCGGTAGACTTCTGACTAAACTCGCACCTCAACAATGCTGAGCTGTGTGATCTGGGCAAGTCACTTTTCAATTTGGAGCCTCATTCTCCTCATCTGTGAAATGGGAGAAATACTATGACCTTGCAAAGGTCATTGTGAGAATTTAAAGGAGATTCTGATGGCACGCCCTTGGCTAAGGGTCCCGCTTGGTGTAAGCTTCTACTCAGTGCAACTGTCATTTTTACTGTCTTCAAACTGATGGGGCCTCAACCCTCCCACTCACTTCCACTGTCTCTTTTTCTCTTCATTCCTTTCCCAGTCTCCCTTCTTTTCACCTTCCATTCAAGAAATAATTATCACGTGACTCATAGGTTCCCAGCACTGTCTTAGGCAGTTGGGAAGTTCAAGTATGATCATTACAGACGTGGATCCAGGCCTGGTGGAGCATACATTCTCATGGGGAAGAGTTTATAAAAACACGTGAACAAACAAACAAAATAATTGAGGCTATGCTAATTTCCACAAATGAAATAAAGAAGGTGTAGAGATAGAGAACAAGGGAGGGACCTTAAGTAGGAAGCATGATGAGGAAGGCCTCTCTGAAGAGGCAACAGTTATATGGTGGCTGGAAGGATGAGAAGGGCTTGGAGATGAGAACCTTCCAGGCAAAGGGAACAGCATGGGCGAATGTTCTGGAAAGCAGGCATGAGCCTGGGTGTTTGGGGAGAGGTCAGTGTGGCCACATGAAAAAGGCAAAGGTGTAAACCTAGATGGGGAAGCTGAGGTCAGATGATATGGAGACTTATACGCTGGGTCACGGGTAGAAATATTTAACAGGCCTCCACAGCACCAGAACGGATGCTGAGCACAGTGTTGAAGCAGAGGCCTCGAGAACCCAAATGTGCCAGGTGTTACCCGCTCACTGCTGGGTTACGAGAAGCTATTGGAGGGGTGGAGGGGTTTCCAGGTAATGAGCCGGATAAGACTTCTAATAACCAGTATAGCCTCACCAATTAATAACAGCTAAATATCAGCTCATCAGATAAGTCATATGAAGGCATTTAGATTTTATTCTAAGCACAACGGGAAGCCACTGACAGCTAAAGCAACAGAGGGATAATGCCAGCAGGATGACATTTTAAAAAGCCCACTCTGATTGTTGTGTGCAATGAACAACAGGAGCCAGAGTTGGGGGAGGTCTCTTTGCTGGTCCAGGAGAGATAGGAGGCCAGGGAGGGACAGTGGAAGAGGAGAGGTAGGGCCAGTTGGTAGTTTCAGTCCAGTCCACGTGGATCTCAACATGCACTGGAGCCCACCCCACCAATAGGCTCAGCAGAGAGAATGTGTGGTCTGACCATCCCAGCCAGCAACCGGACAGATAAGGTAGAGGTGAGATTTATGACCTGCAGATGCCTACCCAGGAGTAAGAGGCTGAAGATGAGAAATGAGAAGCTAACTGTTCTGAACGCTTCTTCACATTACGAACATCCCCAGAGCTAAAGTTCAGACCCGGCTCATGTCAAACCGAGACAGCCAACCTTATTATTAAGCCAGGCATGTCTGGCTAAGGTTAAAACCTTTAAGAAGAAAAAAAACACAGACATTTGAAGTGTTGTTATCTATGAATTACAGCACCATTAAAGACACGCAATTATTAGCACTTCTCGCGTGTGGATGACTGTCTTTATGTTCAAGCAACAAACAGTTTGTTCTTCAAGAGACAAGTGTTAGCCACACTTCCATTGCTGTTAACGATCACGAGAATAAAATAAAAAGGTGAAGCCTTATGTTTACAAAACACATTACCATTTGCTAATTGCCTAATACTGGCATAAACAGGAGTGCTTTCTTCAGCTAAACAGATATCAGATAAGAAGCTTTTAAAGGTGGTGCCATCCTTTTGCATTTAAAGTTATTTCACCTGGAGCAACTGCCCTCTGAGAGGCAAGCAGATGTAGTCTTCTGATATTAGAATTTATTTTTCCATCAAGATAATTCCTACAAAAAATCCGATGCTAATATGTCATTGAGTCTCATCTTTGGAGTCACTAAATTGAATGGCTCCAAGAACTCAAGGGGGGAGTTGGGGCAATGATAGCAGTTTACTGATTGAAAAGAAAAAGAGAGGGGGAAGTTCTCGGAGGGCTGATGCCTTTTATCTGTTGGAAGATGTGTTTCCTGAAAGCACAGATATTTGCATTTCCAGAGGACAAAGCATTGAGCATGTAAAGAATATTCTAATGTCTCTCAAGGCTGCAGCAGGAAAAGGGCAGGCTTCATTTGAGTATTCATACACAGCTCTATTTGCGTTAAACACCACACCCCCACCTAAGGGAATCCATCGCAGTTTTCTGCACAGTTGACAGAAGACAATTCTCAAAAGGCAATCTTGTTTCTGTGGCCTGGAAAGGCACAAATGGATGATGACTTTCCATCTTCAGTAGAATGGCTTACAGACCGTCCTCCCCATGCTCGCTAATGCATTAAAAGGGGGTGCCGTGTGAAACTACCCCGCACTCGATCTTCGTCACGGTTCCAGAAAACAATATCACAGAGTGTTGTAACCCAGAGCAGAATCAGGGATACAAGAGTCAGTGCCCTGGGGTCTGGTTGTGCCACCTTAGAGCTGAGCCAGGCCCAGCTCACATATCTGGGCAACTTCCGAATGGCCTCCCCATTAGAAGAACATCCTCAGGAGAGGCCAGCCGGGGCAGAGGAGACAGGTGAAATGCAAACCAGTCCCCACGGCTGTGATCGAGCAGCTCTAGGTCAAGGTCCAGGCTGTTTGGGGGCAGCACTGGGGTTGACAGCAAGAAAAGGCAAACAAGCGCCCACACCCACTGCAACAGGTTGAATGGTGACCCTTGAAAGATACATCCACATCTTCATTCCCAGAACCTGTGGGAATGTGACCTTATTTGGGAAAAGACTCTTTGTAGATGTAATTAAATTAAGGATCTTGAGATGAGAGGCCATCCTGGATTATCCAGGGGGGCCCTAAATCCAACGATGAGTGTCTTTGTGAGAGAAAAACAGAGGGAGATAGTAGACAGGCAGAAGAGGAGCGGGTATTGGGGTCATGGAGGCAGAAATTGGCGTGATGTGGCCACAAGTGAAAGAATGCCGGCAGCCACCAGAAGCTGGAAGAGGCAAAGAATGGCTTCTTCTTCCCTAGAACCTCAAATGAGTGCTGCCCTGCTGACACCTTGATTTTGAACTTGGGTCTCCAGTACTTTGACAGAATGCATTTCTATTGTTTCAGGCCATCCACAGGAACCTAATACACACAGAGGACATTACCCACAGGAGCTTAGCCTCATCTACAGCCCAAACTTTCTCATGGACCCTAAGAGCTCAGAGATGGCTTTTGACCTCTGAAATCATATACTAAATTCTGGGTGTTCATGCATTTTTGAGGGGAAAGTGTTCACAGCTTTCATCAGTCTCTCAAATGGGACCAGGACTCCAAAATCTATCAAACACCACAGATCTCCATAAGGCCCAGAGCTGTCCAGGGTCACACAGCTCGTGACTCATTCACTCATTTATTCTAGCAATCATTTCTGCAAAGATTTACAAAGCACCTACTATGTGCCAGGTGCTTGGCTGGGCACTAAATTAGCAGAGACAGTAGATGTCCCACTACAGGCTGGGAAAATACAGACAGAGAGACAAGTGTGACATCTGGATTTTCTGCCCACTAGGTCCAAATTCCTTTATTCCTTGAATGCTCGGTGCATCTGGAAGAGTGTGGCAGTCAGGATAAGCCTCCCAGAAGCTCTGAGTCAACCACAGTCCTGAAGCCCTCACACACTAAGAATGCTCCAGAAATTCCAATATGGCAACCATATTCCTGACTGTCCACCTCACCCGGAAATGGCCTCAAATCCTCGTTTAGACCATGTGACTGTATCAGTGGTACTGAAAACATAGCTCCAGAGCTCACTGCAGGCTATCGGCAGTCCAGGAAGCTGCTGGAGGGCAGAGGTTGAGTGTAATTTCTGAATCCTCTTCTCCTGGCACCATGTCTGTCACCTTGGAGACTATTCAGAAGGTGTTTCCTGAATGAAGAATGAGCCAATGAACTGTCCCTGTTCCCATCCGTTCACCTTGGCTTAGGAAGAATCATAAAAGCTCCAGGTGGGCAGATATGGGGAAATGAGTGGCACAGCGAGCTGGCTGAGGCGGATGCCCTGGAAATCCCGAGGAAAAATCTGAAAGTCTCTACCTGTGCTGTCCAAGATGGCACCCGCCAGCCACATGTGGCTAGGTAAATTTAAATTAATTAAAATTTTAAAAGTTAAAAACTCAATTTCTCTTGCCATACTAGCCACATTCCAAGTACTTATATAATGGCCACCCGCGGCCAATGGCTGTCATGTTGGACAGCACAGCTACAGAACTTTCCATCAGTGTAGAGAATTCTATCGGACGGCACAAGGATATGCCCTCTGCTGTCAAAATTCCACTTCGGGAATTACATCCTGGGGAAATAATAACGGAAGAACAAAATATCCTGTACAGAAGGTGCAATTTAAAACAAGGGAAAGCTAGAAACATCCCCAATGCCACACAGGAGACTGGCTAAGCAGGCTACATTAACATGAAGGAAAACACGATGACCCCTCACATTCGAACTCATCGCTCACTCCACAAATACTTATTGAGCACCGACTGTGTGCCAGGCCGTGTGTCGCGTGCAGGAGATAGATGCCAACCACAGTAGAGAGGCCCTCGTCCTTGTCCTTTCATTCCAGAGCAGAAACAGATGATAAACACATCGATGCATAAATAAAGAAGATTTTTTTTTTTTTCAAAATGGGTTAAATATTGCCAGAGAAAAAGCTTGCATGCAGGGGTGACTGGGGGAGAGTACTATTTACAAAGGGTTCTCGTGTGAGTCACCCCCTGGACCCTGTGAGGACTCAGTGGCTTCTCTCAGAGCATGTGGATTAAAGTCGGGGTCTGGGAATACAGGCGCACAGTGTCAGGAGGAATGGCCGGCGTGCACCGACGACATCTCCACAAAAAACGGAGCACCAACTGGAAGAGAACTCAGAGGCGTCGATGTTTGACTAACATCCGACAAGTACGGTTTGGGTTTCTTCATTTCTGTAATGCTATGGAAGTTCATAGTTTTAAAGAAGAAACCTTGGCTAAGTATAGTTTTCCAAAATTAGGGCTATGCTGATGAGTTGCTGAGGGACGATGTGGCCACCTAGGGATGATGCTGGTCACACTCAAGAGCCAGTTTGCCATCTCCTAGGCTCCCTGTCCTGGGCAGAATTAATTATGTTCTGTTTCATGCTCCTAATGGCCTTTATTCCTAACACATATATAGCTCTTGGACATTGAATTATAGTTAGTTAGCATCTGTCTTTTGGGTCTGCTTTAACTATTTGGATGGAGCATCTTAGACTGATGGAAGCTGGAGTATAAATACCCCAGCTTCCTTGCCCTAAAGGTAGGATAACTATGAAATATGACTTCCATGCTGGCTGCCAGGTGCCCTAGTGGGAACAAGCTCCAGTCACCCACTGGGGAAACTGGCTAATTAACACGCCCTTTAACTGGTGGTCTTCCCGTTCTTGACTCATGTCTCCACCCTCTACCTTCACCTCCCACAGAAATCTCTAGCACCCCGATCCTTGCTTAGGGTCTGCTCCTGGGGAAAACCTAACCTAAGACCAACTTAGGTTAGAAACCTACCCTGTACGGCTGTCATGATTCAGAGAAAGATATCACACACCCAGAATGACACAATGTAGGCACTCAGCAAACTGGACTTCCCTTCCATCAGGGCTGCTCTCTCCTCGATTTTTCTGTCTGTTCCCATTGAGCCCTGCCAAGCTTCCCTGGGCTGCCTAAGTCATGCTCATTTATTCCCCCAACAGCTGTCTGGGCAATTACAGTTTCTAATTATAACTCATCTTTATAATTTGTTAAATCCATTAGCGCCACCTCCAACAAACTTCCATGGCTCTTATCTTGAATGTGTTAACCCTGCTCTGCCATGAAGAAGAGACAGGCAAATAGGTGTGCTTGCTAATGAGTGGGCTGTGAACAGGAAGCTTTTCACAACATCATCTCATTAAGAATCATCACCTAGAGCATGGGTCTCAAATTGAAGAGCGCCTCAGAACCTCCGAGGGGGCTTATTAGAGATGCATATTCCTGGGTCCCTCCTGTAGAGATTCTGATACAGAAAATCTGCATGGAGCGCAGGAATTTGCATTTTAGCTACTTCCCCAATAGATTCTGATGCAGGAGACTCCCCAATACACACTTGGGGAGACAGGGTCCTTTGTTCTTTACTTCCACAGGTGTTTGCTGGCTCAGAGCCTCGGCATCTTTTACGGGACACCTCCTCTGTCCTAGCCTTGAAAGTGGACTGGGACTACCATAATATTTGTCACATGGGGACAGGGTCCATATCTGCCACTTTCAGCACGTCGGGAACCAGCTTTAAACACATAGTAGGTCCTCGATGAAGAAGGAATGCCAAGGCTTTTCTAGAATAAAAAAGAGAGGTTGATTCTTCCACAGGAGCTAAGGGTCCTGTCTCAATGAGGACTCAATAGTTTTATGGGGACTCTGAGAGGTTAAAAAAATGTACCCAAGGGGCGTTTCCACAAAATCGGCTCATAACCCACTTCTCTTATATTCTTCTCTCACAAGCAAAAAAAAAAGGGGGGG
>CM053503.1:8588335-8620042 GCA_028627145.1 Eidolon dupreanum
TATCTTGGTGGTCTTATTTTGCTTACTAGTAAGTAATTAGAAAACAAAATATGTTATTTAAAAATTCAGTTGACATAATGCTTATGAGCTGTAAGTACTGTCTGCCATGCTTGGTAAAGACATGCCTGTATCTCAGAAGAACACTTATCTGCAATGGGCACCCAACACCAGAAATGGCAAAGACTCTCCACAAACCAGTGGCAGGCTAACAGCCTTTTCTGCTTTATGGCTGACTTGGATTATGATTATCTGTGAATTAAAACAAGATCTACACAATCATAAAACAGACTGTTTTATGCACTGAGCTCCGGAGAAAACCTAAGCCAATGGCCAAATCTCTCATACACTCCATTCACCCAGTGGCAGTTTATGGAGTTCCAGGAAATTCACAGTTTTCGTGGAACTGACCTTGCGATTCAAACCTGCCAGGTAAGGACAAATGCCAGAGCTTCTGAGAGCCCAGCCCGCAGGGTGAGGAACTATTTGGCCCAGGTAAGTGGATGAGACAGCTGTGATTCACTGCACACGCTATTCGCTACTTCCCTACCTCCCAGTGAAGCAGGCCGATCAGGCAAGAGAATGAAAATTTAACTACTGGTGTGCGCTGAGAAGTGTTGACCAGTTGTCCACATGGACTGCAGGGCAGTTCTTATCTGAAGCCCAGAGGAAGGAGACACAGAGGGCTCTGGACCTGGGCCTCTAAGGCTAAAGGGAGGGCAGAGGAGGGTGCAGCCAAGGGCCGTCAGCTGGGTGGCTGGTCTCACCCACTCCTACAGGCACCATCCAGCCTGGGACATGCTGACTCATTTCAGAAGCAGATGCGAGAAGGAAGTTGGGGGTACCTGCCAGCAGCCGCTGAAAGCAGCAGCAGTCTGTGCTTTAAACCAGAGAGTGACCCCACGCTTCCTTCACCTCATCTCTGGCAACAGGGCTTCCTTTTGGGATGGTCTTCCACCTCCTTCCCTCTCTTTCCCCTGGACCTCCCTTCGCTCCTGCCATAGGTACTTGGACTAGTGGCTTGGTGAAGCAATACGGCAGCTACGTGACTTTGAACAAGTCTCATCACGTCTCAGCCTCTGTTTCGTCATCCAGAAAAGAGGACTCACGACAGCACTCACCTCTTAGGGCTGTTGTAAGGATTAATGGCAGGAGTGTTGGTGGCTTATCACAGCTCCTGGCACTAGCAGGTGCTCAATAATGTTATCGACTTTGTTATTTTAACCTGATGTTGCCTCTTTACAGTGTGTGGTATTTTAGTTTGGATGCCCCCAAAAGCAGACTCCTTGGCAAGGATTTGAAAAGCAGCATGAGGGAGTGGGGAAAAAACCCAAAGATGCTTTAACGAGAGGTTTCCACTCAGGGCGACTGGGGGCTCAGCCTTGCTGGGGACCCTCTGAGAGGCTGTGGAACACAGCCCAGAACTGCCTTGCCAAAGGAGCAAGGATTCTAGGTGTTTATTCACTAATTTCCATATATCTTTGATGGAGGGTCACCCCTGGGGTAATGCCCAACACTTCCCGCCTGTCTGAGTACAGGATGAACCGACCCAGGAACAGAGGACACACAGGGCAGACATATAGAAGTACCGAGCAGGGGGAGGGGGTGGGAGGGACCTAGGACATGGGCGGGGCATTGACGACATCTGTTATTGTCAAAAGTGTTAGACAACTCGATCCCTGGATGTTGATTATGCTAAAATCTCGGAGCCATGTCGGGGCTTAGCCAGGCAAGTTGGTCTTCCTTATTCTATTCGTATATTTGTCCATTTCTTCCATCCTTCAGCCAGCCATTCACCAAGCATCTATGTTGTATGCCGGACAGTGTGTGAGATGCTGTAAAAGTCAAAGAAAAAAGGAGCTGGATGTTGAAAGCGGAGAAGAGCCAGAAAGGCATTCCAGGCAGAGCAACCAGCAGTAGCAAAGACCAGGAGGGAGGAAGTCCTCATGGTGCTGAATCTGGAACACACGAAAAAATGACAGAGACAAGAAGGGCAAGTGGGTTAAGGATCCCAGAGGATTCCAAGTCTCATGGGAAGGCACTAACGTGCTGGGGACATGCCAGGCACAGGGTGAGCACTGAATCCATTTTGGTGATCAGAATTAGACTTCGATCTGTTGGCAACTGAGAGCCATCACCGATTGTTTTTAAAGAGAGAAGTAATGAATATTATAGGAGGATGCCTGTGGTGGGCTGAATAACGGCAGCCAGTAAGGATGCCCACATCCTAATCTCTGGAACCTATGAGTATACTACCTTACATGGCACAGGGGACTTTGCAAACGTGACTGAATTCGTCATCTTGAGGTGGGGAGATTACACGGGATTATCCAGTGGGCCCAATGTAATCACAGGGTCCTTATAAGAAGGATGTGGGGGCAGGGTCAGAGGTTAGAGAGAAGGCAGTGTCATGTCAGAAGCAGAGAATGAAGTGATGCAGCTACCACCAAGGAACGCAGTGTCTAGAAGCCGAAAGAGGCAAGAAACAGATTCTCTCTGGTGAACCTCAAGAAGTACTGCTGACACCTTGATTTTAGCCCCGTAGACTCATTCTGGACTTCCGGCCGCCATAACTGTAAGAGAATACATTTGTGCAGCTTTAATCCACAAAGCCTGTGGTAATTTGTTAAAGCAGCAACAAGGAAACTAATCGAATGAATGAGAGAAATTGAGGAAAAAGCAGGAGAGTAAGGGGACCACTGCCAAGAGACAGGGGATGAAGATCTACAGGGGAGGCCGTCACAGCCAAGAGCATGGAGTAGTGGACGGATAAGAGAGGAGTCACAGGACAGAACCCCAGGGCTTGTAGGAGATGGGAGAGGTGGAGGAGGAGAGGGGACAAAGTTAGGCTCTGGTTTGGGTGATGGAGCGGATAGTGGTGGGGGTGGGGTGGGGTGGAGCGGCTGAGTTAAGCCTCTGTCTCAGTGGTTGCCCTCTGGGGTCAAGGCAGTGCCGACTTTCCCTGTCCATAATGGCTACCTTTCTTCTCAGTCTGACCCTCCGCGAGGCTACTACTGCATGTCAATGAGCTAACCCGGGAAACTAAACTGGTCAAGATGTACCAGAGACCCAAGTGGCAGGGGGAGGCTGCAGGGAACAATGTGTGGATATTGCCTGGGGGACCAAGGAAGGAGAGAGAGAAGAGCCGGATAGGGTGGGCAAGAAGAGAAGTCAGCAGCTCCCGAGAGCCTAGCTCTGGAGCTGACGCTGCCACAGCAGGCTGGGAGTCCCCTCCAAGCCTCTAGCTGGTTCACACGGGGAATCGCAGGCTGTGTCCTGTCGGGGATGGGGTGTGCACCGACTCACAGCAGGCTCACAGCCACAACGGCAGGCTTGGAGTCACCCCTCCCTTTCCATGTCCCCATCCATCCACCTTCAGCCTACCCAGACACAATGGGGCCAGCGGGCCACTACTTGGCCCCAGTTATGTCCTTAATCAGTCTAAACTGCTCCAAGAAGAGGGACATGGCACCGCTGTGAAGTGCTGATGGCACAAAATTGGAGAGAATAGTAAATAAAAAGGAAACACCCAGGAGAGCAGCCGAAAAGGAGATGCCAGCATTTATGCAAGTAGGCCAGAGCTCTGTGAACGCCCCTGGTAGGGGGGTAGGAGGGAGGTGGGCGGGGAAGCCCTTGCTAAAAATGCAAATTTTTTCTGCAGCCTCAGAATAGATCCTCAGAAGCCCGAACGCCAGCGTGCCTAGTAAGGCTGTGATGGATGGTCAAACACGCTTCAAGCAGGTGAAGGGCTCCTCCCTTCTCCAGAACGTGAGGACTTGAACGGCTACGGCCTCGATGATGGGATGACAAGGCATGGGGATCTGAGCATCACTGTGTGCCTGGCCCCGTGCAGGCTGGATGGCGCTGGATGGATGCTCTCCACTAGGGGTGCAGACATGGAAATAAAGGCGTCCCGCGGGCAGGTGGGGGGAGAGTCTGATAAAAATCTAGACGGCACATGGCGGGCATGGGCACCACCATGGAAAGAGGGGTCTGTTCCACCTGGGTGGTTCAGAAAGTCTTTATAGGATAGGCACCCCTTTTTGTTTGTCCGTTCGTTTAATTAATGTAAAATTCACGTAACACAAAATTAATCATTTCGAAGTGAACGATTCATGGGTGTTTAGTACATTCAGAACGTTTTGCGACCACTACTTCCATGTAGTCCCAAAATATTTTCATCACCGCAGAAACGAAGCTGTAACCCATTAAGCAAGACCCATTCCCCGCTTCTTCTAGGCCCTGGCAGCCACCAATCTGCTTTCTGCCTCTGTGGAATTACCTTTTCTGGATATTTCATATAAATGGAATCCTACAATATGTGACCTTTTGTGTCAGGCTTCTTTCACTGAGTATAATGTTTTTTGAGGTTCATCCATGTTGTAGCAGGTATCAGTACCTCATTCCTTTTTATGGCTGAATAATAGAGGAAGTGATTCTTGAGAGGATCTTGAAAAATGAGTAGGTGTGTGCAAGCCAGGGAGACAAAGGAGAATGGCATTCCCGGTAGAGAAGGGGACATGGGGACATTGACAAAGGCATGGACACACTAAACAGCAGGATCTCCCCAGAGGTCAAGATGGCTGGAGGGGTGAAGAGAAGTGAAAGACGAGGCTTAGAAGGTAGAAAGCACCTAGCAGGCTAAGGGGACTTTATGTTTTGGTATTGAGAGCCATGGGAGGCAAACTAGGGGGTAACGTGACCAGATGTGCACCTTAGAAACGATGTTCTGGCTGCAGTGTGGACCACGGAAGCGGGGAGACCAGTTAGGTGGCTATGGGAAGGGGTAATAGGACAGGACTAAGGCAGGAGCTGCAGGGACACAGAGGAGGGACCGGCTGCAGGCATGTTAAGCAGACAAATCTAACAAGCTTGGCCCACCCACCTTGGATGTGAGGGTGACAGAGAGGTGGGAGTCTCAGATGAGCTCTGGAGGGAGATCTGGAGGGAGATGCCTTGAAGGGAGGAAGTGAGGATATGAGGCAGTCTGCTGTGGGAGAATTAAGTTTTAGGGTTCTGGGGATCATCCAGATGGACCCCTCCAGCAGCAGCTGGGTGGTTTGCTAGGTCTGAATCAGAAGAGGTATCTGGGCTGAAGGGAAAGGTTTATACATTTTGCTTCATTTATTCCTTTCAGCAGTCTGCATTACAGAGTGGGCATGTTCCCATTCTACAGATGGAAAAATGGAGACTCAGAGAAATTGAGCCACACACCTAAGACCACATAGCTAATAAGTGGCAGAATTGGGGTTTGAACCCATATTGGGCTGATTCCAAAGCCTCTGAGCTTTCCATTAAGCCAGGTTACCTTTTAAATTCTCTCCCTGCAGCTCCCGCTCCTCTCCTTCAAACTCTAAATCCACACAGCACTTCCTTATAAGAAGGAATATGGGCCTGAACATACCACAGAGCAGCCATTCTGCCATCCTGATGTTCAACTCTGATGGGCTGGGGGGTGCAGGAAGGAGCGAGAGGGAGGAGGACACTGTTTTCTAAGTAAACACTTAAAATTCCCCAGGATGCACTGGAGATGCTGCTGAACCTGAATTAGACCCCAGCGTGGTGAGGACGAAGCAGCCTCAGATAAGGTAACCAGGGAGACGTCGCCAGGGTGGAGAGTCAGAACGGTGCATATTTTTTTTTATACCACTCAAGTGCCCGCTCTGGCCTCTTAAGGTAATGGCATTAGCTGATCCCTCCCATGTCACGTGGCACAGCTTATGATGCCATGGTGGGGAGGGAGATGCACGCTAACAATTTCATACACAAATTTGGGGCTTTGGGGAGCTTCTTAAATGGCAAGAATAAGCCAGCCCCAGAGGCAAACAAAACCCAGGAGAGAGCAAAACTACCCCCCAAAAACCAACTTGGGGACATGATTAGGTGTCATTCAAAGCAAGAGAGAGGCGACGGAGGAGTCATTACCATAATGAAGCAAAAACAGCATCTTCTTGGAATGTTTCTTTAAATGAGTCCAGCTTGCAATCTCAAGGCCAAACAGCCCAGGTTGCTGAGGGCCAGGCCTGGCTATCAGGCTGTCGCTGAACTCGCATCTGAATAATTCAATATGATTCAGCCGCCCTTTTTAATAGAAAACCCGATGCTCAGGGGTCATTAGGCATCACTGGCTACAAATCTGGACCTCTGTGCAATGGTGCCCACGGTTCTGAGTCAGCTCCTCTCCTGCCCTGCCCCCCCTCCACCCCACTGCTGTTACGAGTCTCCATTCTCCCTACACAATAGCTCCCTACAGTATGCTATCCCTTCGGAGTGCAGGAAATACTGTGCTTCTTTCTGCTCTCACTGGGCTCATCAGGTGGCTAGAGAACGTGTGACTGTCGTCAGCTTTTCAGGTTCAAGTTCCTTTCCTTGGCATGGAGATACCATGTTCTGCAGCTGGATAATGTGTGGGGAAGCATTTTGAAAACTGGTATCCCGCACATTGTTGTTCTCATTGCTACAATTACTTTTTGTGTCTCCAGGAAAGCATATTTTGTGACACAAGAAAAACGAGAAGGCAGAACTCTCATTTATTAAAAAAAAAAAAAAATTCTTATTATGCCTGCATAGTGTAAATCGGTTATTTCTGCCTACACAGCATCCATCTTCCTCTCTTCCTAGTAATGCACGATTATTTTAGTTATGAAGGGGAATATGCTTCCCCCCTGCCACCAACCCCTGCTTTCAGGTTGGGCACGTGACAAGGGCTACCAATGAGTGCATTCTGTTTCCTGGGAAAGAGCGATTGGGTCAGGGATGCACGGATGACTTAAGGTGGGTGAATCGTCAATTTTATTGAAACCATTAAGGAAGAAATACCCTTCTCACGTGGCACATGCTATCTGTAAGTTTTTTCTCAGCCTGGAGTTGCGGGGCCCACCATGTGAGAAATGAAGCCAAACTAAGATGTGAAAAAAGAGAATGACTAAATCATGAGGACAGCACTTACGCTGCTGGAACCAGGCACACCTGAAGCCCATTACAGCTAGAATATTCTATTATGGGAACCAGTTGGAGGTGGGTTTCTGCTCTAACAAGCAAAAGGGTCCTGATTCTTATAACCTATTACTGTGCTTTGCACAAAGGAGGTGTAAGAAATTATTTCTTCGTTCCATCTATTAGAAATCTTGCTGGATCTCTATAAAATATATTATAAATCTTACCACTTCTTATCACTTACACTGCTCTCATCAAAGTTCAAGCCACCAATATCCCTCACCTAAACTATTGTGAAAGTCTTCAACTCAATTCTGCTGTTTCTCTTCTTATCCATCCTATTTTCACTTAGCAGGCAGGCAGAAAGATCCTTTTAAAATCTAACTCAGACCACTTCACTTTTCTGCTCCATTAAGCGGCTTCCATCTGCCTTGAGGTAAAATCCAAAGGCCTCCCACCACCTATGGGGCTTGGTCATGGCCTGCAAGGCCACACAGACCTGATGTCAACACAGGCCAGCCAGCTCCCTCTGCTAGACAGGGAGTCTTCAGCCATGAGTGATTAAAGGTTCTCAGAGGTTCACTCCCGAACCTCGTCTTTCTTGTAGAATCCAGGTAAATAAATATTACTGGGAAGGATTCCATGGTCAAGTGGATTTGAAGGACATGGAGATAAGCAAGTCTGTCTCCCATCTCCCTCGTCATCGCTCTCTCGGCCCTGGCCTGGCCGGCCTCCTCGCTGGTTCTTGCTTGTGTCATGTCCATTTCACCTTAGGACTTTTGTACCTGTTCCTTCCGCTGTCTACAACCCTCTTTGCTCAAATTCACCTCCTTGAGGCTTTTCCTTGACCATCCCATTGAAAATAGCCTCCCTCACTCTTACCGTCTTGTCTTGCTTTATTATGTAGCACATTCTACTACCTGATATTATATATATTTTCTATTTGTATGCTGCCTGACCTCCCTGCTGGAATGCAGGTTCCAGGGGACAGGGATTTGTCTCTCTTGTGTGCTGCCATAGCCCAGGACCCAGAACAGTGCCTGGCACATCATAAGTGCTCAGTAAATATTGGTTGCGAGCCTGGGTAAATGCTGAATATGTAACGAGTGACCTTGGGCAATTAGTGGATTCTTTGGTCCATCAATTGTGAAGTAAGAGCTTGGATGAGATCTACAGTCTTCAAACTACAGTTCACCTTCAGGCCAAGTGGGGATGGTGGGGGGAGCTCTGAGACTGTTTCCCTGCTTCCACAGAGCAGCCGGACCTTTATTTTTATATACTAGGGTTCCACAGAAGAAAGAAAGAAACACGTACAGCTGTTACAAGCTGGGTTAGGTGAGCTGGATGACCTCAGTGCTATGCCCCCCGCCCCCTCTAAGTCATTTCAGCACTCTTTATGTTTCCTTTTAGCAGAAGAGCTTTCTGGGCCTTTTCCCTCTGCCCTAAATTCTGAGAAAGTCTTAGCGGAATCTCTTTCTCGCCAATAAAAAGGCACGGAGGGGTTACCGTCTCTGGCACCAAGCTATTATCTGGTCAGTATTTACTGAACCCTTCTGCCATGCAAGGTCACCGCAGAGAGGTCTTGACGCTTCGGGTGTTTAAAGGAAATCCCTTCCCTCCTCTTCACTTGGCAACAAATTTCCCCCTTTTCTTTTACTGCATGCCATTTAGAGAAATTTCTCTAAAACTACAGAGATGTTAAGTTTAAACAGGAAGAGAAAATCGATCCATGTATGAGGCTAATTAAAAAGCGTCTCAGTAGACTGTGCTTCTTGCCTGTTCTTGCACCTTCTCTTGGAGGCAAACGTTTCCTCCACAGACTCAGCAAATCGAGAGATGTACGTAGAAGAAAAAATGCTCAGAGTAAACCTTAGACGATAACCTTCAAGGGACTTTGCCCGGGAAAGGGGCTCTGAGACCTCTTTAAGCTTTTATAACAACTTAGAAAGTTGGTGGAAGAGACAAGAAAAACTGAGAGCCGAGGCTTAGGTCATCTGAACAGTATGGATTCAGGTGGTCTCCTTGGAGAATACGCACATTTAGGGGCGGGACGATAAATGGAAGGTGGGAGATAGAAGAAAAGGGTTGGGGAGGGGAATGACTTCTTTGTACTTAACAGGAATCCCCAGACCAGGTCTTTTAATCCCTAAGGTACAGAGGAGCTTCCGAAGGCGAGAGAACTTGCCTGATTCCCACCATGGAAACAGTGATGGAGCCAGGATTCCAACTCAGGACCAAGGTCAGGGTTCTCTCCAGCACATGGCACTGCCTCCCAGTAGACCTAGTAATATGTCCGGGAAGCCAAGGCTATGGAAGGCTTTGGAAGAATGGTATGCTCAGGTGTAACAGAAAGGTCAAGGACACTACCTGAAAACCCTCCACTGGATGAACAAACTAGGGTCTCTGCGAGAGCAGTTTCAATGAAGTGATGGGGGCCATTGTCTTAGGTTTGGTCCTTATGTGGGGAAAATTGTGCAGGGCAATCTCTCCAACGTGCATATGTGAACCTAACTCCCCTGCCAAAAACCGTCCACTGGCTCCCCATGGCCAACCTCCCAGGTTGGCCCACCAGGCCCTCTGTGATTCCCTCATCTCGCTCCTCCCTCCTCAGACATCATACTCTATTAATATTGCTCTGCTGGGCTCTCTCAGCTCACGATGCTGTGTCTCGCCTTTGCTCATACTGTCCTCTCCACCAAGAATGCCCTTGTCTCGACTCTTCGCCTAATTCTTGTTCCTTCGTCAATACTCCTGTCCTTGCAGCATGAGTACAGGAAAAGCATCCTCTGAGGCCTAAAGTCAGGATGAGCAAGTCTGGGCTGAAAATAATGATGAAGGTGGTGATGAAAATAACATTTATTGAGTACTTCCTCTGTGCTAGACCCTGGTTTAAGTATCCTTGGTGTAGTAACTCATTTAATCCTCATAACTAACTGTCCTATGTGGTAAGGTGCTATTATTTCATCGTTGGGAAACCAAGGCATAGAGGAGTTAAGTAGCTGAGCTAACGAGATAGAGAGTGGTGAGGTGGCGGTGGAGAATATAATGAACTGAATATTCCTATGTCAAAGCCCTAACCCCAATGTGACTATATTTGGAAAAAGGGCATTTAAGGAGGCAATTATGGTTAAGTGAGATCACAAGGATGGAACCCTGACCTGATAGGATTAGTGTCCTTATAAGACACCAGAGAGCTCTCTCTCTTCTCTCTGTCTCTCTCTACCCACCACGTGAGGACACAGCTATATGAAAACCAGGAAGAGAGCTCTCACCAGAAACCAAAGTGGCCAAAACCTTGATCTTGAACTTCTAGCCTCCAGACTGTGAGAAAACAAATTTTTGTTACTCAAGCCATCCAGTCTATGGTAGTTTGTTATGGCAGCCCAAACTTAATAATACGGGGAACAATAAAACTAGAGTGCTCCAGGCATTTATCTCAGAGGAGGTAGCATTTCAGCTGAGACCTGAGTGGGGTGGTCATGGGAATAACTGAGGAAGAACAATCAGGCAGAGGAAACAGCAAGTGCAAAGGTCCTGTGGCAGGCATCAATCCCGCATACTGAACACACAGAAGCGTAGTGAGCCAAGGGAGATTGGTACTAGGAGGTCTGGATATGCAGGCAGGGGCCAGGCCATGGAGGGTTCCTTAGGACACAAAAAAGAATCTGTATTTTATTCTAAGTGTCCCACTAACCTATGAGGAGACAGAGCAGGTCAGTGCCTGGGGGAGGGAGTGAGAAAGGGCAAGGTCACAGAACAAACATCTCTCCCTCCCTCGCAGGCCGCTGCACACAGCCATGACAGCCATGCAAACCATGCTCCACACCACTCCGTGGGGTGGGGTGTCAGTCACCTGGGCTCTGGATGGGTTCCAGGGCTGTGTGACCCAGTGACTCTGCTCACCCAGCCCTCAAATTTGTCTCTGAGAGCAAGCAATCTAAAAGTGCTCTTGTTTTTTAATTAAATTCCAGCAAGCTGCTTCCTTTAATGGCATTAAATTATCAGGCCATCAGCTCCCTGGGAACAGAGGAGCAGGGAGGCAGCCAGAATTCAAGGAAGTGAGGGAAGTAGAATACCAACAGAGGTTTGGGCGTTTCCTCCTGTAGGCATTCTCCTTATGCAAATCCAACCACTCCTGCCAAAAGACAGGGAAGGAGAGAAAAAAAAAAAATCTAGATAGGTTGGGTAGATTTATCCACGGTTCTGGTCAATGTGAAGATTAATGGGGCGAGTGTGAAATGAGAGACAGGAACCTGTGGTTCCCACGGGCTCAGCTGTCTCTCAGAAGGTGAATATCTCAAGCCCTGGAAGGGATTCTGCGTGTCAAGGATAATTTCAACGCAAAACCACTTTCTACCCTAAGCCTGTGTGAGGTGCAGCTCCGCCATATAGATCAGAGGCTAGAAGAGGCTGTCAGATCTTCAGCATCCACTGGGCCCCTGCTCTGCACCAGGCTGCAGTCAGATTAGCAGGCAGGATCTGCTGTAACTGGATGAGGTCCAATGCCATAGATTGTAAAAAAGGTGAAAGAATAATTCTGTCTGGGAAATACAGGGATGCTATAGGAAGGAAGGGACATTTGAAATGCTTCAAATAATACTTAAAGGTGGCCAGAGTAGGTAGGATAAATGGCCTCCTAAAGGCGTCTACATTCTAATCCCTGGGGCCTGTGAATATATGACCTTACAGGGCAAAAGGGACTTTGCAGATGTGATTACATTAGGATCTTGAGATGGAAGATTATCGTGGATTACCTGGGTGAGATCAATATAATCATAAGAGGCCTTATAAGAGGGAGGCAGGAGTGTCAGTCAGAGAAAGAGACAGGATGATAGAAGCAGAGATCCAAGTGATACGATGTGAGAAAAACTAGATGTTCCACTGTGAGCTTTGAAGATGCAGAAGGGGCCACAAGCCAAGGAATGCCAGAGACTCTAAAAGCTAGAAAAGGCAAGGAACAGATTCTTTCCTATAGTCTTCAGAAGGAACACCAGCCTGCCAACACCTTGATTTTTATCCCAGTAAGGCCCATTTTAGACTTCTGACCTCCAGAACTGTAAAATAATAAATTTGTGTTTTTTTAAGCCACTGAATTTGTGGCGATTTGTTACAGCAGCAGTAAGAAACTAGTACAGTGGGGAAAGGCATTCTGGGCTGGAGGAACAGCACACACAAAGGCACAGAGGCCTAAAAGGCACAGCTGGGTTTAAAAAACCAAGAGGGGAACTTGGCTATAGGGTACAAGCAAGGACTGGCTGGAAGTGATGTTGAAAAGCAGTTGGGGCCAGGGGATTCCAGACCTTCGATGCCACACCTGAACTTGGGCGTGTGCTCTGCAGGCACTAAGGGATGCCAGCAGATGTCTAAGAAGGGTGAGGCGAGAGAGCGAGATGATCAGATCTATATTTGAGAAAGATAACTCTAGGGGTGGCAGTGAAAACAGTGTGAAGGAAAAATGAGAAGGAAGGAGATAAAGCACGAGGAACCCCAATATCCACAAGTTCGGGATCACGGCCCATGACAGGTAGAAATCTTGCTCCTGACAGGCTGTGGAGGCCAGCGTACAGTCCGGCAGTGTGTCTACCCCACACCAGTCCCCGTCCTCCCAGTCACGCATGGGAGAGCAGACGGGTTTCATCTGAGAGGCCCGCTCCAGGGCCACCTGGAGGGCTATGATTGTGCTCAAGCTCTGTGGGAGGAAGCACTTTGATGGATTAGTCGTGTCTGCTCTGGGACCGGTGGTGGGGATGGCGGCATGGGTGGAGCTGCCCTGCGGGAGACCAGCGGAGGAAAGCGACAGCTCCCTTGGGGGTGGTGGTGGGAGTTGAGATTGGAGATGGTGAGGAGCTGCTGAGACAAAGGCTTATTGCGGGGTGTTGGGAGACGATACAGAGAGAAGAAAACGGTGGGGTGAGCGCTTCGAGAGTGGCAGTCCAGCTTGAGCCAGGATGTGACCCCCCCTTCATGGTCCCCTCGCACCTTCAATAAAGTCTATAAACATTTTGGAGGGAGGGGAGTTCCTGTGAGAGAGGAAACGGGGTGAGTTCTACACTGATAGGGAAGGAGGTACTCTTAAGTGTGGACACTTGAAAAACAATCATGGAGAAGCCACGGGACCCTCACCGGGGATGGGACAACAAACAAGGTGCTCTGAGTGGACATCCGGATTACACAAAATGGGATTCTGGGAAAGATTTTAAAGCCAGCTTACGGCTATTTTTAAAAGTTGGATTACTCTAAATCAACTCTACCGATCTCTAGCTGAATATCTGAGCCTTGAAGAAGTTCAGAGTCTTGCCGCTCAAGGGCATACGAGGGAACTGCAGGGCAGGGTGGCACACTGCTGCCAGCTCCCCATCAGGCCAACCCCTTTCTTGGCTGTCCAGTTTCTAGACTGCAACACGCGCTCACTGCTCTCAGAATGCTCACAGCCCTGTCATCTGTGGGACGTCTACCGTGTGTGCATGAGCAGTGTCCTCATCGATTACAAAAGACCACAGTGGCTAGGGTAGGTGGAGGCTGAGGTGGGGGGCTAGGATGCAGGGCTGAAATGACTTCTAACAGCCAGGCAGTTGTTTCCTCTGTCCTGACAAGCCCCCCAAAAGTAGTCCTAGGATGAGCTGAGGAATTTTCCAGAACTGTCCTCTACTGCTGGGGCTGTGGGTCATTCCACGTAGATATAGGAAAACTGGGTTTTGCAGAGCTCCTGGGCACTCACGTAACTGGATAGACCGTGGATGCACATCGGAACTAAACACAGGTTCCGCAGATTGTATCGGAAGGGACACTGGACTCAACTTGTCAGAGGATGTACGGCTGGCCCAGGGCACTATCTTAGCACATGAGGGACACCCAATAAGTAAGGGTAACTGCCATTTTGGAGCATGAGCTATAAAAAAGAGGCATCTCTTCTATACAAGAAAGACACTGAGGCTCAGAGATGTTGAATAACTTGCCTAAGGGCCTAAGGGCTGCAGAGTAGGTTGACAGTGGGACCTGAGAATGTGACCTTATTTGGACAAAGAGTCTTTGCAGATTTAATTAAGTTAAGGATCTTGAGATGAGATCATTCTGGATTATCTTGGAGGGCATTAAGTCCAATGACAAGTGTCCTTAGAAGAGACAGAAGAGGAGAAGGTATAAGAGGAGGAGGCCACGTGTAGACAGAGGCAGAGATTAGAAATGGGCAGCCAGGAGCCAAGTTGTGCCTGGAGCCACCAGAAGCTGGAAGAGGCGAGAAAGGATCCTCCCCCTGAGCCTTCAGACAACAAACACCTGGATTTTGAATGTCTACCCTCTGGAACTGTGAAGAAATCAATTTCTATGGTTTTCAGGCACTGAATTTTTAGTAATTTCCTACAGCAGCCCTAGGACACTAATGCAGGTCACAAGGCCAGTGAGTGGCAGCGGTGGGTTTGTTTGCCCCCAGAGGCCATGCTTTTGACCATGAACGGTTCATGCTTGGATGAATGAATGAGCAAATGACTCAAGAAACTTCCTTATGGCAGCATTTCAATATTGTTTTGGTGACAGGATGGCAAAGAAGGAGACCTCGGCAAGAAAAATAAATATGCCAATTTCTTTGCCTTCAGCTGTCAAATTTGACACTCTTAATTCTGCCTGTTCATTCATCATTAGGATTCCTGTGCTCAATAGACAGGGGAGGAGGGGACAGCAGGCCTTGCATAAAGAGGCCATGGGTGGAAATAAGAAACACTTGCCTGAGCCTGGCAACCAAATGCTTGTCAGTTCAAAGGTGAGTGGGCTGGAAAGACAAAACGCAAGGAGATGATAGGTTTTGTAAACATCCCTAACTAGGCATCAAAATGAACCATCTATTCAAAAGGCCAAGGGCCTCAGGCATTCGCATTCTTTTCTGCTGTCTCTTCCCCCTCCTATTTCCTTCCCCAGGCCTAAGGGATAGGAGTAATGCCTTCAGGGGTGAGAAAGGGCCAGTCTTTCAGATGGATTTCCAGAACCTACTAACAGGTTCTCAACTTGCAGGTGTTCAACAGAAGGAAGGAAGGAAGTGGACGTTCACTGCTTCTTTATCTAGGTGTCAGTTCCTGAGGTCACACTTCAAAACCACACAAGAAACGGAAGGGAAGGTGGCGAGACTTTTCCTACTGTGACAAGCATGTCTACTCTGGTCCCTTTGCTCAGAGCTTCGTTATTACCTGTGGGCCAAGCATTTCTCCAGGCTGCGTTCACCTACTCCGGTTCCTGACCACAGATTTTTTTCCGATTTACAGCTGGGCCTGCCTGAATTATTTCAGACTCTAGAATGTTTCCAAACTCCTATTACTGGCTGGCTGTGAAACAGAGCATAAAATGCCAGTCATACTTTCTTCTTTCCATAGTCATCTGACATTAAAACAGATTTCAGACTCAAAACTGTCAGAGCCCAGACTCAAACATCTCTCGGCCGGCCTCTGAAAGACAAGAGGTAGCTTGGCATGACACAGAGGACCTTGAACTTGGGGTCACACAGGTTGGAGTTCAAATTCTAGCTCCACCATTTACTACTGACAGCATGGCCTAGATAAATGTTCTCACATCCGAGTCTCAGTTTGTGTGTTCATCCAACAAATAGTTACTGAGCCCTCACACTGTGGCCAGCACTGTTCTTTTCTGCTGAAGGAGGCAGGCCAAAAACAAACAAGAAAAATATCAGATGGTGATAAGTGCTATTCAGAGAATTAAAATGGGCAGTGTCAGAGAAAGTGGTTGGATTGCAGCTTTAGATGGAGTGGCCATGGAATGTTTCTCAGAGGAGCTGACATTGAAAATAAAGATTCCAGTGACAAGAAGAAGCCAGCCACGCAAAAAGCAAGAGGAGCAATATTCGAAGAAGAAGGAATAGCTCCTGCAAAGGCTCAAAGGCTGAGCCACACTTGGAAATTCAGATAGAAGCCTGGGGTAAGATGATGAAAGATGATGAGGAGAAAGGTAGGGACCAGATCACGGAGCGACTCTAATACGGGATACACACAATGATCAACCAAAATACAGGAAAAAAATACTAGAACTTCTAGTTACATTTATTTTTGAACCTAAAAATATAAGAAGGAAATCGCACTCATTAATTTTACTATATTATTGCTGGTAGTTCAGGTATTTAATTTCTAAATGAACGTGCATATAATAAGGGTGCATGCTCAAATATTTGTGGTGGGGGTGCGTAATAAAAACCTGGGGGGTTTGGAGAGCTTCCTCAAGCAAGAGATTTTTCAATGATTCTCTAAAGGGCATTGCTAATGTAGGGCTTTGTAAAAAAGAGTGAGGAGTGGGATGGCGGAGGCTTCAAAGAGGTTTAAGTGGGAGGATGACAGGAGTTGGCTCATGTTTTGAAAGCATCACTCCCTGTACAATGGAGCTGCCTTCCTTGTCCAGATGACCCACACAGTGTGTTTAGAGCCCTGACTGAGATAATGAACTTGAAACACTGCTTTATTGCTTACAAAAATGCTATCTGTACAGCCTAAAAGGTATTAGAACAATTAACCAATTATCAAATCATCGCCATTACTTTAAATTAGTCTAATGAAAACCATTCATACTCGTTTGAGTTTAAAAATTCTACTGGCCTCTGAACTTCACATTGCCTACCATCCTCTCCTCTTACCAACACACACTCTCTCCATATTCACCATGGCTCTTCTTTGCTAGCCTTATCTTCTTTCTTCTCGTGTGCCCCTGGTCACCACACTAAGAAAATAATCTGTTTATTTCTCCTTCTAGAGATTGATAGTGTGCACTTTGTATTAAAGGCCCTGAGGAGTTCTGCATTTATTTTTTTTTTTTTAAAAAGTCTGTTTAACCTTGTAGCTTTCAACCTGGCCGCACATTAGAATCACCTGGAGAGCTTTACGGACTACTTATGCCTGAGTCTTGTCTCCAAAGAGAGATTCAGGGGTGTAGCCTGGGCGGTAGTCGTCGAAGCTGCCCAGGTGATTTCAAAGTGCAGACAAAGTTGGGGATCACCCCTTTAACTCAACAGTTTCCAACTTACTTATTTGCCTGCAAGATTTTTTTCTTTTGTTTACTTTTTTTAACTTAACTCCTATAAATGTCCCCATGGAACTGAGCTGATGTTCTATGGAGCATACTTTGGGGAATGCTGGATTAAGGCAGCAATTTCCAAATTATACTGGACATTAGAATCAGCAGAGGACTTTAAAGAAGTTCTACTGCTCAGGCACAACCCCAGAGGTACCATGAGGGCTGTGGCCCGGGAATCCGCAATTCTAACAGGCCCCCCAGGTATTTCTGATGATCCTATGAGTTTGGGGATCATCAGGCACTAGACAGGTAGGGTGGAGGATATGGGCAACCAATTCATGGCGAGGTCCCTTGATTCAGAGCTTCTATAATGTGGGGGTTTCTGACCCTCCTACCACCTCAGTCTCACGCTGCTGCCTCCAGCAAGAGCACCCCAGTTAAGCAGGGGAATTAGATTTGCACCAGGCTTTGAGTTTGACTGGGTGGTCAGGGTAATGTGTGTCTTCATTAATCTGTGTGTCACCTGGTTCAGCTATCATCTCTCCGGGCCTCATTTTCTCATTTGCAAAATACCAAAAGGGTCTCTGAGGCCTGCTCATGCCTCCTATGCCTCCGTGTTCCACTGGTAATGCAGTTTCATGAGGGGCATCATTACTTGGAGGACACTGAGCACACACAAATGGCTCCCCTTCACTGCCTCTTTCAACTTGCAGGACTGACGTGTCCTGCTTGGATGCACAACATCCAAGAATAAGCGTGTGGACTCAGGCATCTGAGCCAAGCTCATACCATGAGCTCTGTGGTTTGGAGCAAGCTCCTTGCCAAACCTCAGCTTCCTCACGTGCACAATGGGGAGAACTGCGTTACACACGGCTCCTGGGCTGTTGCAGAATAAAACGAGTTGTGCACAGAGTGTTAGTCAAGTATCTGGCATCTATTAAGAGCTCAATAAATGTCTCCTGTTGAAGGCAGCAGTAGAGTAATAGAGGGCCACCCTATAAACAATGTCAATTGTCCTAATAAGGCCCACAGTTCCCAAATGACACTGGAACTGTTCATCTCTTGAAATGAGTCAGGGTTGTTGGGACCCCGGCATCCTGGAGGCAGGAACGAACACGCCTAGCACAAGGCGAGCCATGCTTTATGGCCCCCAGTGCTGTAGGCCATGGCGCTCCTGGCCCTCCAAACCAATGCATGGCTAGATGGAGCTCAGAAGTTCGCAAGCCATGCCATGCCATCCACTCCTCAGTGCGTTTACAACTCACCCCGCTGGGCACAACTGGTCAGTGCTGCAGGGCTGAGCGGCACAGTGAGGGGGCATAAATCTGTACAGCTCCACAGGCCCTGAAGCTGATGGGCCAGTGAACTGAGGATGGTGGCTCAGAGGGCTCACAGCCCTCCTACAGATGGGGAAATTGAGGGCTGGTGGGGTGACAAGACTCACAGAGGAATCACAACTTGCCAGGGGAAGGCTCTGAAGGAAGAGTAAGGAAGGAGGGGATGCTAGCATGTGTTGAGCATCTACTAAAAAAGGCAACACTCATTCGGGCAATATTTAAGGACTGCCGAGCATTGTACTAAGTGCCTGACATATGGCATTAAGTCCATGTGACACTCCCATGAGGTAGGTATTATGTCTGTGCAGAGGAGAAAACTGAGGCTCAGATGGGCGAACTGTCTGGCTAAGGAGGGCCCAGCTCTTCTGGATACTCATTCTCAGTGCCAGCTCCTCCTCCTCTACCAGGCCAGGAAATGTGGGCCCCAGACTCCCCTACCTCATGGCCCTGCCGGCGAGGATCGTCTGCCATACCGGGAATGTTCTCTACGCTGTCCAACAAGGGAGCCACTAGCCACACTTATTGCTGATGACTGGACATGTGGTTTTACAGCCCAAGAACTGGATTTTTAATTCTATTTAATTTCAATCAATTTAAGTTTCACGAACCACAGTGGCTAGTGACCACTGTACCGGAGAGTGTGACTCGACACACTGTCCATGGGTCACTCCTTTGACACTCAGGTGCTTCATTTTCCATCTACATCTTGGTAGCTCCAAACTCCCACCTCCAGTGTGAGATATTCAACTGTTGGATTAACTTCTCTTTTTATCAGAAGCACCTTAGATTCAACTGGTCTAGAATGAAACCCATGACGTTCTTCTTCCTCAAACTCCATTCTCTACTCCAGTTTTAGGAAACAGCCCCTCCGTTCACCCAGCTGCTCAGCCGCCCTCACACCCCCTCCCCTTTCTCCTCACCCACCAGCATCAAATCCTTCACCACGCCCTGTGAAATTCAATCATCAAAATCTGTCCAATTCAGCTCCATCTCCAGTGCCACCGGCCTGGTCCAGACCGCCATTACCCCTCACCTCCAACGGCCCCCTAACCGGCTAGCCACTCTCACTCCGGGTGCTCTGTCTGTCCTCCAGTAGCAGCCAGAGTGAGCTTTATCTTTACAAAACGCACACCCAGGTGAGTTCTTCCCTCCCCCAACCCCTCCAGTGATGCCCTCTGCCCTCAGGACAATGACCAGAACCCCTGGATCCTTCTCTCCCCCTCACACTCGCTACCGTGGCCATACTTCCAGCGGCCCAGACGCATCGTACCACCACCTTGTCAAGCACTTTTGACTTTTTCCTCTGCCCAGAACCCACCACTCCCCCTTCTTTAGCCTAGCTGACTTAAAACGACAACAACAACAACAACAACAACAACAACAACAAAGAAACGATCATTTATTTATTTATTTTACTGCTTACAGATCTGGAAACACACTGGGCTCAGCTAGGTGGCTCTAAACCAGGGTCTCTCATTCAAGCACAATCAGATGGTGGCTGGGCCTGGAGTCACCTTGAAATCTTTCTCGCTCATACTGCAGGCAAGGTGATGCAGGGACCTCAGCTGGGGCCAGGGCCAGCTTCATGGATGTATGTGCCTCTTGTGCAGGATCCTGCACAGAGAAAGGCCCCGTGCCTAGTTTAGTGCTTTGTTGTCACCATCTTGCTGGCCTCAGTAATTTTTTAACGAGAGGCCCCGTATTTTTATTTTGTACTGGAACCCACAAATATGTGGCTGGTCTTGGGTGTGGCTGCTCGCCTCAACACTTACACGTGGCCTTTCCATGTGTCCTAGGCTTTCTCACAGCATGGCAGCTGGGTTCCAAGTTTGAGAGTTGCAAGACACGGGAGCCATCACCTAGCTGACTTTTACTCCTTTACAGAGCCATTCAAAAGTCCCTTGCTTGGGGAAGCTCTCCAGAGCCTCCAGGTTTTGGCCACATGCCCTTAAGAGCATTATGTTCATTCCCAGCAGCCCTGCACTTTTGGGGGGGCTACAAAATAGAGGAGGGCAGGAGCTTGGGTTTGGCTCACCACTGAGCCTCTGGTGTCCAGCATAGCACCCAGCACATAATACATCCTCAATTAATGCTCGCTTACTAGATGAATGAGGGAAAAGTCACAGAGCCTTCAGTAACCAGCAGAGCCTGGATTTGAACCCCCAAGCTGTCTGTCTCTGAGGCTCATGGTCTTTCCCTGAGGCAAGGAAGCAGTGGGTGGGCCTGAGGCCCTGAAGCCGGAGAGCCTGGTTCCAGTGTTAGCTTTGCCACTGACGAGCTACATGGCCGTGGACAAGTTATTTTAACTGTCAGTGCCACATTGTTCTCATCTGCAAAATGGAAATCACAGGTTTAATGTAAGATAACGTAAAATATATGTATATGACTCTGAGTGCTCAGTAAATGATAGCTATTTCCAAGTGTCCCTAAATCCAGCCTGGCTCTCCTCCTCCCTCTGGTCCTCCCAGAGATGAGCCGTGTCACCAGCAGTCATGGTGCTCCCCAACCTGCTGGGTGTTTAAACTATTTCCTGACAATCTTTAAATTTGCAAATTAGAAATGTCAACACACGTCTTGAATGAGCTAGATAAGGATGAGACAGCAGTCTGCTGGACTCTGGATTTTAATAAAAGAAAAATAACCAACAATATCAATTTTTTAAAAAGCACCTGATGTACAATTTCCAAATTACCACTCTTTGCATTTCTCTCCTTTATGTGCATTGCAGTTAAATTACCTTTCTCAGAAAATCTCGGCCACACAGAGCACGCCTGTCTTTTCACAAAGCTGCATACGCTTTTAGCATCCGCTTGGGGTTTTATTGTGGAGAGCACAATACGCGGCAAGAGACAGTTTATCATATTTGGTCGGCTTGCCCCTCATTTTTCCAGCTGACAGTTTTATTTATTTCGTTGCAAGGACGAGTTCCACCAGGGGGTGGAGGGGTTGTATGTATGTGGGGGGAATTCCAGGGCTCTGCGGTCCAGCCTTCCTGCACCCATCCTCCATCCTTACACAGCATTCCTGGGGGGAAAATGTCACACCACATCCCTGGGCAACCTGGAGCAGCGATCCAGAGAGTGTTTCAAGGCTAGTGTCCCATGGTACAGTTGAAAATAGAGAGGATCTCCCCAAATCACTGTCCCTTACTGGATAATCTTATATTGGTCCTCGGCTGAGGGTGCTTGGGAGGCCCACAGATCCCATTAACGTCCCTGGTTCTTCACTCCTGCCTTTTCTCACAGCCCTGGCCATGGGACTTTGCACTTCCTTCCACTAAAGGACCAGAGTCTATTTCTCTACTCCTTGACTTTGGGATTTGACCATGAAATCGCTTTTTCCAACAGAATGAGGCAGAAGGGATGGTATTAGCTCAGCCTATAAGCCTTAAGAGGCTTTGCATGTTCGCGTTCTTGCACCTCTGCATCGCGGTAAGAAATGTGTCCGCTGGGCAGCTCTCAGATGGGCCCCAAGACAGCACACACAGAGCAGACACGAGCCCAAACCTCTGCGAGAAGCCACATCCTGCTGGATCTGTATCTTAAAGCACACTGGTCCAGTCATGCCTAGGATAGTTCAGCTACCTCACTTGTCCCACAGATACATAATGAATCATAAGTAGTTGTTTTAAGCCACTAAGTTTCAGGGCAACTTGTTAAACAGCGATAATTAATCAACATGGGAGAGAAGAAAGAGCATCCACTCTGTGCTAAGCCAAGTGTCTTACACATATTATCACATTTAAGCCTTCCACACCCCTTGCGTGTTTTAGGTATTGTTTTATGCCCATTCTACAGATGGGCAAAATGAGGCTTGAAGAGTGACTTGCCCAAGGTCATACGGGAGAAAACACACTGTTCTAAATGCTTTACATGCATTTACTCCTTTAATCTTCACGACTGTCCTAGGATGCAGGCAATATTATTTTAAAGATGAGGAGACGGGAATGCAAAGGTTACACGACTTGCCCAAGTTCAAGTAGCCAGGGAGTGGTATAGCCAGGACTCAAAGTCCAGGCCTGTGTGACCCCAGAGCCCAAGCTTGGAGGGGTAATGCAATGAGGGCCTAGTTTGGAGGAGGGTGACAGAGAACTCCTAGAGGAACACAGAGCTGAGACTGGAAGAGTTTAGACTTTATAGATCAATGGCTTTCAATCAGGGATAGGGGTAGCAGAAATCAGAGTCACCTACAGCTTTTTCTAAACAACACCTGAAGATCTGTGCTTACATTCTACTTGTTTGTTTAGTGTCTGTCTTCCCCCACTGTAAGCTCCAGAAGGATAGGGATTTCTGCCTGTTTTGGTCACTAGCGTATCCTTGGTGCCTAGAACAATGCCTGGCACAGCATAGGTACTAAGTGGCACTGGACGAGTAAATGAAAAGATGCTCGGCGAACATGACCGTGGATCGGTCGGGACCACCTTAACACTCTGACCTGACGTGAGGTTGCTGAGGTCCCCCTGAGCAATGAGGACTATGAGACTAAGTAGGAAAACCAGGGCACCTTTAAAGACCAGCCTGGTAAGCGACCAGCTTCGCTGCTGGTGCCAGGTGCCAATCTAAACACTGTGTGTGTGAACTCGCAATCCTCTCAGCAACCCCCAGGACCGGGCCTGTCACTATCCCCTTGGCCAACTCATTTCACAGATGAAGAACTGATACCCAGAGAGGTTAAATAACTTGACACCAGCTAAGAAATGGCAAAGCCTAGAATCAGAACCCAGGAGTATGTTTGACTTCACTTCACTGCTACCCTGTGCTGCCCCTCACGCTAGAGAGAAGAGAAAGAGGAGACTTTCCAAGGTCATCTGGACCACGCCCTCCTTTATAGATGGGGAAAGTGAGGACAGAGAGTGGCCGCAGTCTGCCTAAATCAGCGACAGAGCAGGGGCCCACACCTGGATCTCTCATACCCAGCTCTCTCCTGGGGCATGAGGACAATGGGCCTGGCACGGCAGGGAAACAGAGAAAGTCAGCAGCACCAACTCCAGGCCAGAAGGGCTTCCCTGGCCGGCATCCACGCCAGGCCGCGTGTCCGTTTGTAGCACAGGCCCCCAGGGACTGGCTTCCCTTCCTAGCATGAGCTGGCGGGGCAGGTGCCTGCCGTGCTGGCCCAGGCACAAGGATTTCCAAGTGTCTACCGTTTCGCAACTCCTGCAGTCGCTCAGCAGAACAGTCCAGGCAGCCGTGCCAGTGCGGACCCCTTCCCTGTCCCCACTGCTCGGATGGTGGCCGCCAAAGCAGAGTGTTGCAGCAAAATACCAGGGCCTTTGGTTCACACCAGTCAGGGTTTGCATCCTGGATCTGCCAGCTCCTACCGATGCGAGGCCTGGGTGGGTGGGTGCTCCTCAACCTCCCCAGATCTTACTTTCCTCAGCTACGGAATGAACAATAACAATGGCGCCTTCCCCCTGAGATGGCTAGGAGGTTCGCATGCGCTCAGACCCATGAACAGTGCCTCAAACACAGCCGGTGATTGCGACACGGTGATGAATAAGACTCGGAGTGGAGAGCGGGAGCCCTGATCCAGGCCGCCCCAGCCAGGCAAGGGGCCATGCCATCCATCTGGGCCGCCTGTGGCAGTGAAAAAGCACCTGCTTCTAACGAGCATCATAGCACCATTAATCAGGGCTCCCCAAACCGGGAGAAAAACTGGGTATGCATTATTCCTAGAAGCCAAACGAAGTCCTAGGAGAACTGAGGCCAGCAAGGTGTTTGCAGAATCCTCCATCTTTCAAGGTGCTACGAGAGATGTTGGAGTTGCTTTCAAAGGCAGTCTTGAACAGATCTACATTTTAAAGACACAGGACGTGGTGACAAGGATCCCTCTCGAGAGGCAATGGGGAGATGGCATAGCCACTATACTGTGTTGAGCAGAGACTGTCTCTTCATGGGGCCAATTCCCCAAACTGCAATTTCACTGGTCCCTATCCCCTGATCAAGATAATATTTTGCTGTGAAAACAAGTTCTTTCGAGCAGATGAGACATAGATCATTAGAATAAAACCTGATTGCTATCGATTTTGTTTTCCATATAAATTTCAAAGACTTCTAGGCACTGTATCAGGCTCCCTCTGTATACTTTTGATTTGAGGAGGGGGCCGGGAGAAGACTCTTTCACTGGTACCCTTAGAGTTCTGAGTAAATATTCAGACCTTTGGGGAGGGACCTTTCCTGCCTGGCATTTCCTCTGCCCTCTGGGATCCATGATAGCAAAGGGCTCTCAGACCATCCTTAGAGAGCTGCATTTTTAAAAAAACAAGAATGTTGTTGAATTGATAGAGGGTTTTATCAAGGGTAAGGAGAATAACACTAAATATTGACAACCGGTGACTATTTTGCAGACACAATCTCATCTGATTTTCCCTACAGCCCTAGGAGGTATTTTTAGGTATCTGTAGGCCCACACGAGGGATGAGAAAACCAAGGCTCATGGGAGGAGTACGGGCACACCCTGGGTGGAAGTAGCTGATTGGGAGGTGGTACCACCCATCCCCCAAGTTTTCTTATGGATTCTGTAAATAGAGCCTGGTTAAACAACTCATTACATTTCTGGCCTGTGTCAAGCCAGGCACAGGGATGCTGAGAATCAAGAAGGATATGTACAAAGTCTGGATCTGTCGCTAAAGGGCCGTGGGCAACATGCATACCTCTTCCTCCTAGCCAGGCCTTGGTTTGCTCACCTGTCAGATAGAAGTTAATGAGACCACCTCACAGGCAGTCAGGAGGATCCCCTTACTTATGCGATCTACAGACCATGCTTGGGACGTTACAGATGCCACGTTACATGGCATCCACATGAAGCAGACACGGGACCTGGGTCCAAGGCCCATGGGAACCCTTTCAGGAACACAGAGCAAATGGGGGAGAAGAAGGAGCAAGGATCCATGTCTAAGGCATGTTATGGCTAGAGAGCACCTCTTCCCTCCTCTCAATAGCACAGCTTGGGTCAGGGACCAACATGGGGTATGAGAGACTCAAGAGCCATAGTTACTACACTAAAAATTGCTGGCCCCATAGATTTCCAATCCACTGGGCCAGACACAGAGATGCAAATCCACGAAGAGGAGGAATTTAGGGGCCAACAGTAGGGGGTGAAGATGTCATTAGCTGGGAATTCTGTCTGCAAGGCCCAGTGCTGAGTGAGGTGGAGTTGGGAGGAAGGCTTCGCAGGAGCCACCACCACTGGTCAGAACCCTGGGGATGAGGGCAGAAGCTCGGGGTGCTCGGTCAGGACTTGACAGAGGTCATAAAGCAGTGTGTAGGGAGGAAAAGAAACTGCAGCTTGGATGACTGATTCCCTGTGGGGAGCAAATTGCAGGACTAGATGGCAGCAAAGAAGTCCCAAGAAGCCATTCAGAGGCCAGCGGGCCAGCAGGTGTGGCCAAACCACCGATTCTCAACCAGGTAAGGAGAAGGAAAGGGAGGTCGCCACAACCCAAAGGCTTTCCATTACCTCGCTTTATCCTCAGAACAACCCTGGGAGGCAGCAGTTACGAGGACCACTTTACCGATGAGGAAGCGGAGGCTCAGAGAGGTTAAGACCCGCCCACTGGGTGATAAAGCTGGGCTTTGAATCAAGGTCTGCCTTCTCCCCGTTAAACCCGTGGGAGGCAGCGTAGCTAGTAGTTAAGTGCATGAGTTCAGTGTCGGGCTGCCTGAGTTTACATGCCCACTCTGCCATTCGAAGCTGTGCAGCTTCAGGTAAATGGTTTGAACTCTCTGAGCCTCAGTTTCCCCATCTATAAAATAGGATAGTACTAGTAATAACGGCACCTCCTTCCCAGTGCTGTGGAGCTTCAATGATGTACGTCAAACAATTAACACATAATAAGGATGCAGCCAATGCTGGCTGTATTATAATTACTGTTTTACTTCCATCTCCATCAAGACTGGCTTAAGACTCACAACAGGGTATGGTCAATGGGCAGGGAGGCTCCCAGACCCACTCTGGGAGGGCAGAAGATGGGGGAGCAAGGCAGGAGGGGCCAGCAAGGAATCCCTAACCGGTAGTTACCTGCTTATGAAGAGAAGAGTCCCAGGCTTAAAATGCTATGCATGTGGGATTTAAAAAGGAAAGAGGTTCCTTTTATTTCTTATTATTTTGCTTATTATGATATTTATATATAAAGCAGTGATTCTCAGGCTCTAGGATTTCACAGATCAAGAATTTCTCCCAAAAGTAGAAACCAATATCAGGGACTGACTTTGTGTTATATCAAATGACAGAGGCAACCATTAACTATTATCACCATCATTTTGGATTTTTTTAAAAGGACATTTCAACGTCAGCTCAAGATCAAACCCCAGCCTATAAACTGTATGTGTTTTCATCTTGGGAAAACTCACTGGTCTGCCCTTATTTCTGTCTCATCTTGCCACAGACTGTCGAGACCTCAGGCAGGAACCAGTGTGCAGGCCAGTGATCGGGCGGTCCTGGTATTAAATATCCCCCACCCCGCCACTTGGGAATGCTGGTGACTGGAGAGGTGTCTATTTCCTATAATTATAGAGTGTTAATGTAATCACTGAAGCGGAGAGCCAGCTGGAAAGGATGGAGTCTGACATCCCGCAAAGACAGACAGTTAAATAAGTCATACGGCCTGCAGACAGCCTGGCTGCCGGGTTATGTAATCACCTCCCCTTGGCTCCCTTTCCGTTGGTCTATTTCTCCATTTGGCCTTTTTATGCTTTTTTGCTGTTGCTTTCTGAGGCTGAGCCTCTACAATAGGCAGAGAAAAATATTGGACATGAAAGAGAACCCGTTTGGGAACATGGTGCAGACAGCCACCTCATTTGTCTCCAGGCTCAGAACCAAACCCCAGGTTTCCATGGGAGCTGGGACGCGGCCACACAAGAAGCCCCAGTGCTGCGTGGCCTTGCACGTGAATGTGGCCTGCTCTGTGGCCTGGCACATGCGGGCAGGGGCAGGAGACGGGCCCTCCCAGATGGCGGGCGGCTCCTCAACAAACTCAGTTCACGCATTTGAATTTGACCATGGGCCTTCTGAAACAGGGCTGCTGAGGAAGGCAAGAAGGAATCAGTTCTCCACCAATCCATTTTCTTCTAGGCACGCGATCTGCATGTGAGAACTGGCAAAAGGAAATCAGGGTGAGCGTATACTAACAGTTAACTGGGTAAAGGCCACTCCATCAGGTCACCCTAGTGCAGGGATGGGAGTCCCTCTGTGTGCTCCGCCCATTCCTAAATAATAGCAATAACGATAACTGTGGTAGCCCCTTGCCAGGCACCAGACATCACGTCTGAATGCTACATCTCATTGAATCCTCACATATCCAATCACCATTTTCATTTCACAGAAGAGGACGCTTGGGCTCAGAAAGGTTTGGTTCAGAGGAACGGCTACCGAAAGAAAAACTGACAACTTACATACACCATACCAGCCCGGCAAAAAGAGAGAGAGAGAAATAACAAGTCCATGTTTCCAAAATCCATTTGTATACAAGGCTTACTGTTCTGAACACAGATTCCTCAGCCCAACCCAAATCTGCTCAATCAGAAAAGTCCAGCAGAAAGGCCTGGCAACCTGTCTGGTTAATGAATGCCCCAGGCGATCTTATCATGGGGCGCAACGGAGTGTTGATTACAAACATATTATCACGTAAGTTAATATAAAGAGAGAGCCTTTAGAACCATGTCGGACACACAGTGTTAGCTGCTATGATATTAGTGATACGATTGTTACCATTTTCAGTGCAGGTATTCCACCTACTCTTCGAAAGAGCTCGTGTCCAGAGCACAGTGGAGATGTGCGTCTTGAGCCTGCTGTTTCCTCCGGGGCTCCCAGCTGCTCAGAGGGGTTCCCCTCCCGGCCCAGAGTCTGAGTCCAGTGGTGAAAGACAGAGGCAGAGGCAGGTTCTACAGGAAAAGAAGGTGGGGGTGGGGAGCTGTGCCCTGCTGGGGAGGCTTCTCAAGGGTCTCGTTTCCACACGGCTCCTTCCTTCGCCGTCTTAAGTACCACGATGCCAACCTGTGACTTCAGTACGGTGAAAAGGAGTCACTCAGAGAGAATGTGCTCACGGCACCTTCGCCTCCCCAGCCAGCTGTGCTTCTGTTTAAAGATAACAGGTTTTCGAATGCGTCCCCTAAACACACAAGTCACCTGCTTCACCTGGTGTTCAACCCAGGAAACAGCAATCTGCTCCAACGACAGAGGAAAAATGAGCGGTGGTGGCCCCGCCTCGAGAATGTACGTCTGTACATTACACTGTATAGACAACGTTAAGTGGTTTTTCCAGAGTAACAGTGGCTCTTGCTTGATGCACTGATGTCAGACTTAGCTCCCCCTGCTCCCAGCTCGCACCGCATGGAAGATGGGACTCCACTGTCACTCATCTAGGATCATATAGAACTCACCCCAGGTCTGGTCTCCAGAATCCAGCACGCTTAATGTTTTACTGAGTGTACTGATTCTCAGAAGGTTCTGGGAAGCCAAACTGTGCTTCGTAAATTGCACAGAGCTCCACGGAAATCTCTGTCAAATGTCCTGTGCTGTGTGTGAGTTTGGACCCTCTGTATAAAATGTAAACCATCAATTCCCCCTTAGCCCCTCTTCAGCCCCAATTCAGTAGTCTCCTAAGTTGCATGCACTGGATTTTAAAGTGAGACTGAGCGGCTGGGAGAACTTCACACCGGTGCCACACCCTGGAATGCAAGAACCAGAAGCAGGAAACGGAGAGACCTCGTGAGTACCCCGGAGCACACGCGAATGCTACATCGAGGATGTGGCGACGAGAAACGCAGCCTCCTGGCATGGCCCAGGCACCCAGCGTGCTTGCTTTTCAACCGATGGCCTCCACTCCTGGCCTGTGGAGGACCCACCTGGGAATCTACCTCCAGCCGTCTCTTCCAGTTAAAGATGCCCACCTGTCCTGTCAATGAGCTCAGAGACTTTAAATTTTTCTCGGCGAACCAATTTGTGTTGTGCATCTGCGTTATCTAATCCCTGTGGGGACAGGACCACGGCCATGGTTAAATTGCTCTGAAAAATGACTGTCACAGTGAAGACAGGTATGCACTGGGCTTCTGCAAACATACTTGGGCTTTGCCGGCATGGGGCTCCCGCAAGTGGTGCAGCATCTGCCACTGCTCAGTGAGTCAGGATTTCTTCTCCCAGTGGGTGCCCACACCAGCCCCAACCCAAAGCCAGGGCAGGCAGTTCACACCAGGTGGCCAGTCTGTGCAATGAAAAGGTCCTTAATTCATAGAAAGAGCTAAGAAAGCAGCTAAATGGAGTAAAGGAACCAGGGGCCTGCCACCCCCTCCCCCTCCCCCACACACACTGTATGTTCTCAGCATCCTAGGCTTTTCTCTTATAGCACTTGCCACAATTATGATTAAGTAATTATTTATATCTAGATAGAAAACAGTGAGCCTAGAAAAAGATCCTCATATACATGTCAACTTAGTATAGAATAGAGGTGGCATTATAAAGCAGAGTGGAACGGTGGACCATGGTATTGGGACAAATGGCTTTCTTTAGGGGGAAAAAATTAAATTAGATCCCTACCTCACATTATACACCACTATAAGTTTCAGATGGATGAACTACCCACATGTGAAACTAAAACGTAAACCTCAAAATTATAAGAAGGAAACATAAAAGAGTATCTTTATTATCTTAGGTCTTAATCAAGACAAGAAAATTATAAAAAAATCAATAAATTTGACATAACAAAATCAAAAGCGTGTGCATGACAAAAAAGCCCAATGAACAAAGCTCAGTGATGAGCAATACACGAGGAAAAGGCATTTGCAACATACGTAACAGGTAAAGAATTAGTCCCCAAGATGTATCAGGAGCTCCTACCAAAAAAGAAAATAAAACAAAAGACAAGCCAATAGAAAAGAAATGGGTAAAGTATTTGAATAGGAGATCTGAATGGTCAGAAAATTTGGAATAATGTTCAACTCATTTGTGATCAAAGATATGTTGATGAAGACAAGTATGAGATGTCACTCCACACCCAGATTGGCAAAAATTAAAAAGTCTAACAACACCAAGCATTGGTGAGAATGTAGACAGACAAAAACTCTCAGATGTTGCTAGAGTAAATTGGTATAAACACTTTGGAAAACAAGTTGGCACTGGCCAGCCAAGCCGCCAACAAGCATACCTCACGATTCAGCAATTCTGCCTCTAGGAATACTTGCCATGGGAGCCCAAAGTGGGCATACCAGCCTGAACACTGCAGCCCTGGGGGAGAGCAAAGGCTGAGAACTGACCAAAAACATGTAGCCATCAAAATGAATGAGCAAACACAATGTTTCAACATGAGTATATGTAAAACAACAACAACAACAACCACAACAAAACAATCCTGGGTAGAAAATATTGAGTTGCAGACTGTCACCCACAGTTTGATATGATACACGTAAATGTAACATAAAAATAGACCATCTATGATTTATGAACACACAGAGAAAAATATAAAGACAGATGGAAGACTTGCCCCAAATCCAAGATAACAGTTACCTCTAGGGAAGGACAAAGGACCAGAGGGGTGGCTAACAAGAGGGATTTGGGCTTCTGCTAAAGTGTTTCCTTCTTTTATTTGAGAAAATCATGCAAATATGAGAAACTATTAACCACTGTTAATTCTAGTGAGTGGTTTTACATTCTCTGCATATTTAATTACTGTAAAGGACATTAATTCCAAAACAAATAAAATTAAAATTCAGCATGTGGAAAAATCATCTATGTCACTATTTCGGGTCCACTTCCCTCAAGAGCAGAGCTTAGGATCTTGTCTTTTGCTGCAAAACCAGAGCTGGGCCCAGTGACCGGCCACAGTCTCTCCATGTCAAATTAATGGCCCTTTTTTGATGCATCGCCTCATTCACTCCTTACAGCATCCTCAGAAGTGTCCCCATTGTGCAGACGAGAAAACCGAGCTCTGAAAAGGTTAAAGAACTTGCTTAAGCTCACAAGGCTTGCAGATTTTGAACTTGGGTCTAACTCTATAACCATTGGTGGGTAAAGCTCAGGACACAAGAACACGAGAACCAAGAACCGGGAGGCCAGGGGGAAAAGGCGGGGCAGAGGGAGTGAGCTGCAGGCATTGTGCTAAATTCTTATATGCATTGACTTATTAAAACAGTACAGCAACACTACCAGGAAATTTTTATTATTAACATGCAGAAGACAATGAGGAGAGACAGAAGGAGGTTGGGTTGGGTTGTAAAGGGTCTGAAGTGCAAGGGCTGGGCACACCTGGCCCAGACCTTGCAGGTTTAGGCAGGGCAGGGCCTGGAGGAGGACCTGCTGCAGTCAGGAGCTAACAGGAAACAGGTACTTGCCCCAGCCAGGTCTGCACCTTCATGACAAGCTCCTCACCGTGGGAGAGCGCCCAAGTCCTGGGCCCTGTCACCTCCGGCGCCCTCCTGGGTCCAGCCTCCTGGTGCACATTGCACTG
>CM053503.1:8620542-8666322 GCA_028627145.1 Eidolon dupreanum
GAGACCTTTTGGAGCTGTACAAATGACACTCACCAGTCCCCAGCACAGGCCTTCACGGGTTCAAGGACAGCTAGGCCAGGCCTCCAGCAGGAGGGGGGAGGAGGGCTAGGGAAGAGGGAGGAAGGAGAGGATGAGGGGAGAGGAGGAATCCTTGAACTATCTGGTGCAATAAGGACCAAACCCATGAAAAAGGCAACGAAGCTCCTGTATGAGATGCTGGAGGGCAGGGATGGGTCTCAGTCATCCTCACCCCCTCAGAACTTAATGAGGCTTGATACATGGAATGTTCTCAGTATACACACGTGTTTACATAGGTGCTATGTTGAAACTGATCAGCCTAAGTCAAAAACTCCCAGTCTCAAATGGGGGGGGGGTGGCGAGTGTCATGGGCTGCTCAGAGGAGTCATCACTCTGGTCTAATGGCCTAGGAAGAAGCTTCCAGGGAGGAAAGGCCCTTATTAACCTAGCACACCGCCTGACACAGAGCGGGTGCTTCCAGATACTGCCAAACAAACTATAAATGGACTTAAAAATGACACACCTACTCTGCCCCCTTCCTTTGCAGCACCTGGAACACTTGTTACCACATCATCATTCTACCTGGTGATTTCTTTAACACCTGTCTTCCCCACTGAACAGTCGTCACCTGCAAGCTGGCAAGGATCCTGCATGCACTGTCACCACTGAGTTCTCAGTGCCTAGCCTGACACCTGGCACACTGTAGTTGCTCAACAAATACTGACTAAGGGACAGACTGACTGAGGGGCAGGAGACACCTGTCCCCAGGAGCAGGCTCATGGGGGCGTGCATATTTAAAGTGGGTTCCAAATGCAGCTGCCTATCTTATCCATACCATCCCCTTAGGCACATGTGTGCGTGTGTGTGTACACACACACACACACACACACACACACACACACATTTTGTATTTTCTTCAACTTCTCCTCTGTGCATGGCAGCTGCAGTCAAAGTATATAGCAAGGAAAGATTGAACAAGACCAATCTACCACAGCTCACAGAATGCCTGATCCTGCCTGGCCTGTAACAAAGGCCAGTAAATGATCAGTCAGGACTGTTGGCTCACTTGGGCACAGGCGGACTCAGGCAAATGCTCTTTTAGGTTCTAGAAAACTTGCCCAAATCCCTGAAGATACTGAGACACTTCCCCCGGGTCACTGCTATTGATAACAAACAGGCCATCCTTTTGTTTAGTGCTTTATATTTGTTAAAGGTCTTCTGTGTATATAATCTCATTTGAGTAGTCATTTAGCAATAAAAATGCACTGGGGATTTACCATATGCCAAACACCCTGCCATGCCCTAGGGGTATAGCCACGGACAAGAGAGCAAGATGCCTGCTCTCGTTGAGGCATATAAAGATGTCCCTGGTCCAAGAATCCCACAAACAAACGCCAACAACTGGTTAGTGATGAAGGGAAGGAATGCAGTTCTATGTAGTCCTCTGAGAGTGGATAACAAGGAACTAACCTGGTTAGGCAGGTATAACGACTTACTGAGACATGAAGGATGAACAGAGTCTACCGAGTAAAAGGGAAAAGGATGAGGGAGAACATTCTAGCAAAGGGAAGACCCTGTACAAAGGCCTTGAGGCAGATGAGAACAACCCTGAGAGGCAGGCAAGAACATATTTACCTTATCCTTATTTTACAGATGAGGAACTAAAACCCAGAGAACCACACAGAAAGAAGAACCAGGACAAAAACTCAGACTTCTGACTCAAACGCCAGTTTTGTGAAACTCCATGGAGTCCTCAAAAGCCCCAGGGTCTCCTTAGCCCCAGATCTGCTATGGTTCTGGCTCACTCAGGCTGGGCTGGGCATGTTGATGGGGAATGCAGGAGGGTAGAGGCAAGGCTCCTCTCACAAGGCATTCCAAGCCAGCGAGGAGCAGGAAGTGGCAGAGAACACCCATTCTCACAAGACTGCCCAACTCCAGTCTGAGCTTAGAGAGGGTGGTGGTAGGGAGGGTGCATGCAGCCATCGGGCCCTCTGAACTGTTGCCATGGCAGAGCTGCTCTGATCGGCACCTCCGGGGTAGCTAGGCAAGTGCCCAGGCGGGAGGCTTTCCAAGGAACATCTCAGCCCTGCCACGCAGACAGCTGCTGAGTCAGCAGGCACCACACCTCCAGAGGTGGTTCATGGAACCCCACCCTAGGAGGCAGGAAGGAAAGACAGGCTCGCCAACCTTGACAATGACATTTAAGCCAAGCCGTCATTCAGTTATGTTCAAACAATAAATATTTGTCATGTATCGTGAGACTGCTCTAAGTAGGGAATACAAAAAACATCAAAGTCAGTGGCTCTTTTTTTTTTTTTTTTTGGTCACTGGGAGGGCCTCCAGTCATTCTCCCAGCACCTTGCTTTATTTTCATCACAGTACGCATCACCACCGGAAATCACTGCATGTGTGAGCTCGTCTTTTGTCTGTCTACCCAGAAGGTAAACTTCCTGAGGACAGAGCCCATCTTGCCTGCCTTCTCACTGCTTTATTCCAGCAAATACAGCACTTAGCAAATAGCTATAAATGAGTGGACAGTAAAACGAGTGAATGAGTGAGGGAATGAATGAATGCCTTCAAGGAAGGAAGGATGGATAGATGGATGCATGCCTGGACGCTAGGAGGAACGCCTGCATGACAGCTCTCCTGCTCTCCCTCCTCACCCATCCCTCCGGAAGCTCTCAGAATGAAAGACCCTGAGCAGATGGAGGACACTGTGATTATCTGAACTGTCTGAAATTTGCTTATCACTAATTCAGATCAACTAGAGACTTGCCATTTCCATAAATCAACCAACCACACACTAGGCCCACACAGCAAAGCATCAAGATGACAATAACAATCATGTGAATTTATGCAGTGCCTTTGTTCTGCAAAGCTCCAAACAGTTGACAATCATTATCTCATTAATCCTACAGCCATCTCTGAAAGGTAGGCTGAGAACGGCACCTCTTCCCTTGAATAAGCAGGAAATTAATACTAATAGCAATAGTGAATACTTATTGGTCACTTATTCTGTGCTGGGTTCTATTTCACGTGCTTTATAAATATTAACTCACTTATAACTCTATGGGGTAGTTATTATTCTTTTCCTCGTTTTACAGAGGAGGAAACTAGAATCTAAACGGGTTAAGGAATTTACCCAAGGCCAGCAGGAGCCAAAGCAAAACTCCACCCCAGGCAGCCTGCTTCTGGGGCCAGCTCCATCTTTGCACCATGACTCCACCCCAGGCAGCCTGCTTCCGGGGCCAGCTCCGTCTTTGCACCATGTTGCTCTCAAAACCCAGGAGTCAACATGTCACCAGAGGAAAGTGCAAAAGACAGAGCTACGGGTAGAAGACACCCCATCGATGGTGACACTCTCAGACCAGCTACATGTGCCAGGTGAATGGGAGAGGCTTACAGGTCCTGACTTCAGAAGTAGGCCTGCACCCCAAGTATGGCATTTACTTTGCTGGTTGATCTAACCCCCAAACCAGGAGCCACCAAGTACATATTGCAATCACTGGGACCTCCTCCTGAATGACTGTTAGAGCGAGACACAGGTAGCACTGGCAGGCAAAGGAGCCATCACGGGGGGTGGGGCGGTGAATGAAGGAACTCAGAACAGGGACACAGACAAGCCCATCTTTTCCTCCCTTTCTGCAACGAGTCCAGGCAGCAGCCACAGATCTTTTTGAAAGGAGCCAAATCCATCACCACCCTCCAGTGCCCTTCCACCTGAACCTTTTACCTTGGCAGATGGGGTCCTGGCCTCTGCTATATCCCAAACACTCTGATTTTTCTGGGTCTTTGCACATATCCAATCGCACTGCAGATATGTCACCTCCTCCAGGAAGCCCTTTCTGGAGGCCCAATTTGAGGGAGCCCCAGGCACCTCTATACATCCCCATGCTAATTCTCTTATCGTTGATTGATCTGTCCTTGTTTATTCATTTATTATTTTTCTCCCCTAATTAGAATGCAAGCTCCATACCATGGTGGTTTATGTATGATTTGGTCGTGAGGTATCCCCAGCCTGGAGAACAGCAGGATGCACAATTCATATTTGTTGAATGATTTATAGTAAGTTAACACTAAGCAGTTATCCCATGCCAGAAATGACTTCTGTGACCTACATAAATGAGCTCCTCATAACATCCACTGAGGCTAGTCCTATTATCACCCCCATTTCACAGACGAGGGAGCTGAGGCAGAAGGGGATAAACAACTTGCCTAAATGACAAAGCCAGGATGCGAATCCAGGCAGTCTGGTTGCTGGGTGCTGGCTCCACATCACAAGGACGTCCAATGGTTGGTTCTCCCTGCCCGCAGGATATACAGCCTCAAATCCTTAAAACAATGAGGAAGGCTTTGGTGAAAAGATCCAATCTCCTTTCCAGCCGCAACGCGCCATTCTCTGATGCACACACTAAATTCTAGGTCCTGGAAGACCCTTCCTGTCTCTTGTCTCCCTCATTACCCCTTGACATTCTTCATCTAGAGCACTCATCTTTCCTGACCAACTCCTTTCCGACCCTTTAGGCTCCAGCTCAGGTTCCCAGCTGAGGAAGCTTCTCCTCAGGCTTGGAGCAGATGCCCCTCTACAGGTGACCCCGTAGCACCCTGCACTTCCCCTAAACCTGTACGTAGCCCACTTTGGTAGGCATGCGTATTCACCTGTCTGCAGTGGCCCTACATCCATGCATTTGTCTCGGCAAATATTCACTTCATGCCCATGACGTGCCGAGCCTTACGGGTGCTGGGAGACAGAAGTGGGCAAACAGAAGTATCCAACCATGCAGAGCTTTTTAGTGAGGGAGACCGACAAGCAACAAACAAAAAATACAATCTAATGTCAGGGAGGATGATGGAGACAAAGGCAAAGGAGGGGGAAAGAGTCATCGGATGGGGCTGTATCAGACAGGGAGGGCTGTGCATTTGCTAAACCATTGGTCTCCACAGTTTTTGGATCATACACCCCCTGTAATTCTTAAGGACACCTCCCACTATATGAATATACATTTAATTATAGACTATACTTCATCCCTGCTGTGCTACTGCATTACATGGCTCATTACAAAATATACACAAAATATAGAAATACCAAAAGGATGGGAAAAAACATTAGTAGGAAGAGATGTTCTGGAATTTTCTTTTTGCCCCCTAGTGCATCATCCTACACACTTGTGTATTCACCCTGATTTAGATAGAGACTATTGTGCCAGGATGTCAACTCACCTAAGTGTTAAAAAGGAAAAATATAAACAAAGAAACAAGGCCACTCCCTGATCCTGGCTAATTATACACAGCAGGCAAAGAAAAATAGTTTGTCAAATGACTCGGGGGATGGTGTTTGGTAGACACTAGGTAAGTCAGCCTCAGACAGGTCATTTCCTAATTCTTGGTCTCAGTTTCCCCATGAGTAAATACAGGGTGTAGTCTAGATTCCCAGGGGCCTCGGATAATGAGGACCCAGAGTGAGGTTTGTTCAGCCTGAACCACTCCGCCATTCCCTGACCTAGAAGGGGACCCACTTGGTCATGTTTATGACATGCAGCCAAGCGCTGGTGTGGGCAGGGCTTTCACTTGCTGGCCTTTTATTGATTTTTACTGGTTTACCTGGAAGGAAAAAAAATGCAAACAAAGAAACAAAGTCACTCTATCTCTAACCTCTGCAAATTATGCAGATTCAAGAGAGTAATGAAAACCATAAAGCATTTGCTGAAATAAGAGCTCCCAATCTTCCATAATCTTTGGTGATAAAATGCAAAACAGCAGGCTGGTGACACCTAGGCATAAATCCCAGGTCTGTTTACCAGCACTCAGTTCAGAGCACAGTCGGAGGCACTGAGAACCCATTCTGCTGTTCTGCACGCAGGAGTTAGGGCAGGTCCTTTAAGAGTCACAGATGTGTGTCAACGCCTTGCAATGCTGGGGCTACAAAGGGCCGAGGATTCTGTTGCTGCAAGGCACATCATGGTAGCAGTTTGCTTCCCATCCAGCCTGCAGCCAGACACAGCACTGTGGCAGGTTGGGGTGGGTGCGAGTGAGCCCATTGTTCACTTAAGGAAACTGGGGCCGAGAAATCAATTCATCCAAGAGTTACATGGCTGGGAGTCAAGCCCAGACTCAAAGTCAAGGCTCCAGGCAGCCTGATCTACTGATCCTCATTATTCTGGAAGGCTCTGTAGACTGAGTCGGTCTTTGTCATCTGTCTCCCTCTGCCTCAGCACAAGGCTTTGCTGGTAGTAGGTGTGACTAATATTTAGGAAGGAAGAAAGTGGGTGAGAGAGGAAGGGATGGAGGGAGATGAGAAGGAGGAACTCAATTCACGAATTTCTCAGTCACTACTGGGAACTAAAAAGCCATGCACATTTACTCTGCACCGGCTGGTACACCCAGTGCTTTAAATGCAGTGTCTCATCTACTCTTCCAACAAACTATGAGGAGGGCACTGCCATTATCTGCATTGTACAGAAGGGGAAATGGAGGCTGAGAGAGGTTCAGTAACTTGCTCAAGGTCACTCGGCGGGAAGGGGGTCCATCTGGAATGTCCGCTTTGATAACTCCAGTGTTTAAACACCACCCTGCACTGCCTACCACAGGAAGCAGAAATCGGACGTCTTGACTTCTTCCCAGCACCTTCTGCTATGCTGTGCTGTGAGAGCAGTGGTGGCTCTCACTTCAGGTGGGGACAGCATCTTGCTGACTTTTGTGCTACAGCCTCCGAAGGAAGCCAGTGTCTGTTCCCCGGGCAGGGTGTGCAGCCAAAGCCCTGTCCAGGGACATTTTCACAAGTGATGAAAGATCCATTCTCATTCAAAAGGCAGAAGGAGCCCGCGCAGTCATAGATTTGGGCCTGAAGAGTCAGGACTAGGATAAGAAAGGGAAAACAGAGGGAAGATGGTCCAGCGTCTGGAGGTAGAACCAGGGAGCTTGAGGGGAAGGGGGCCTGGTAAACAGGTGTGTCAGAGTGGGAGCCAGAAAAGCAGAAAGGGGGGTATCTCCAGGTGAAGAAGCACCAAGAGAATGGGCTGCATTGTTGGGTAGCCCTCGCTCCACCGTTTACTTCTATGAGAACTTGGATAAATTACTTACCCTCCCGGAGCCTCCGGTCCTCATCTATAAAGGAAAAATAATAATAATATCTACCTTATAGAGCTGTTATAAAGCTTAAATAAAACAGTGTCCACAAATTGCTTTAAGCACAGGGCCTGGTGTACGTGATTGGTGGTGGTGGTACAGTCATGTTAACTGATGTGTAAAGTAAGGGGTGGCAAAGGCATGAGCAGCTAAGATGTAAGGAGGGTGCAGTCACATCATCCCCAATCTTTAAGTGACACAAGGTTAACAGACCATGTCTGAATACAGCCAAGCCAAAGAAAGTCGTTAAATAACATGCCCAAGGCTGAGTCACAGCGTTTTCTGGGCAGGGACCATGGCTGAATCATCTGACACCCTAGCCCCTGGCCTCAGCTTTGCATGGAGTGGGCACCCCACTACTGTTAAAGAAATGTACAAGGGCTCAGTCTCCTGAAGTCTATAATGAGATTATATTTCCTGCTTCCATCCTTTGCTAGGTTCCCTTTTACTTCCCTCCCTGCTGATTCATTTCTCTTCTTACCACGCTTCTTGGGCATCTATTGTGTGTCGTGGTCATTCTGGATTTTAGGAGGTTATTAAAAGAAGTTGGGACAGGGTTTAATCGAAGCAACCAGACATAAGCACTGAACAACCGAAACGTGACTTATGTATTGGTTGCATCCCACTGCCTACCCACAACAGGGTCTTTCCCTCGTCTGTGTGGGCTGCTTGTGAGTCTCGTTCTTGCCTTTCTCTTTCCCAGACTGCCCAGTCCTCATAAACATTTTCCTGAGAAGACTATGATATGGGTTTACAGAAGCTCAGCAAAGACTCAGAACCACAAAGAGAAACCATATTGAGTCTGACACTGGAAGGGGGGCTTCCCTCCATTGAGTCATTGCTACCCACAGACAGTTCCAAGCCTTCAATCAGCACCTGTTGGCCCTCCAAGACCCAAGACACTTCCGAGGTGACGCAGGGGGCAGTCCATGTGGCAGGCTGGGTTCCCTGAGCAGCAAAGAGCAGATGAAGATGAGCGTGAAGAAGTGTATATATAGGACAGAGGCTCAAAGGAGAGCTCTTGGGCTCGACCTCATGTAGAGGAAGGGAGAAACTGGACCGGATGGAGGGAGAAGATGGGCTGTGATGTGGTCTCAACAGAGGCCTCAGCCCGGCCCTCTGGGTCCTCAGAAGCTGGGATGACCCTTCAGCACCGTCCACTGGTCACTGGGCATGAGCTGCCTAGGAAGCGGGTGCGACTTTGTTCCAGATACAGAGGTAATTTTCAAAGAGAGCGTGAGCCACAGGCTGTACCAACAGCAGTCCTGACAGCAAGGGGCAGCCTTAAGTCCCGAAGGGGTCCTCACCAGCACGTCTGTGTGTCCGCGACAGTCCAGGCGATAGCCACTGACTCTTTTTCCCCATCGAAGAGCAGGAAAATACAGGACAGTAATTGAGATGCTGGGCTCTGGAGTCAGGCCTAGTCTCCAGTGGAGAACCTGCCCCTTACATCTCTTAGCCCCTCACCTATAAAATAGGGTGCTAACAGCATTTCATACGTTCAGCCGTCGTCAGTTTGAATAAAACGACACATGTGCCTGGCATGCAGTTGTCACTCAATAAAAGGCAGCTATGATCGTTACTCCAAATCCAGAAGAGGGGAGAAAACTCACTTCAGGCCCCAGCAGTAATATTCCTGTTTCTTGGTGTTACAGGGTTTGCAGTGTAAATACAAATGCACTGGTTATTTACTTGGGGCCTACAGATACATGCTGGGAACAGTTCTAGGTCCCAGGGAATGGTGGTGATCCAAACAGAGAAAGCTTGGTCCTCGTGGAGTTGAGTGGAATGAAAGAATCAGGGTGTCTGCCAATCAGGCCCAGTGAAGGAATGGACAGCCCAGGAAGGGGACAGAGGGGCTAGCGCTGGAGAGCAGAGGGTGGGGGAAGGAGAGGACTATTTTGGACAGAAAGATCAGGGAAGTATCTCTAACAGGGTGAACAGACTCTAGATGGAATTGAAGATGGAAGGAAGGCATGGGCGTGTCTGGGAAGACAGCATCTTGGTAGGGGGGACCTCAAGTTCAAAGGCTGGGGCTGAGAACTGCTTGTTACATTTGGAGAATGGTAAAAGGGCCCCGAGGCTTGCAAAGCCATGACCAAGGGGGAGGCGAGTGCTGAGGCTGAAGAGGCAGCCAGGCCGGATCCCACAGAGCCTCAGGCCAGGCAGAACTTGGGATTTCCCCAGGAGGGTGACGGACAGAAGCTCCTGGAAGTTTTGAGCAGGAGAGGGACGCTGCTGGGGTGCACGGGGTTCCGAAACGCAGGAAGGGAAGTCCATAAATAAAAATCGTCCGGCTGAGAATGTGTCAGTCGAGGGAGAAGGGAGAAGAGCATCTGGCCCGGCTTCTTGCCTTCTGGCAATGAAGAGGCAAGTGCTGTCATGGAGTGGATGAGGGATCTGAGCCCAGAGACTTCAAGAGACCTGCTGAGGGTTCCACAGCCATTGAGAGGCAAAGGGAGGATGGGGACCTCGGTCTTCACCCTGAAAGTGCTCAAGTGCCCATGCTGAGGGAAGGGTGTTAGTTTTTGTTGCTGCTATTTTTAAGGCAAACACTCATACTAACAGGGGTTGTATTAGGGAAAAAAAAAAAAAAGAAAAAGAAAAAAAACGACAGTTCGGGGATGTTCCTCAGTCATGGCAGCTGAGGCGTCAGGTGTCAAACGGTCTGTCTCTGACCAGCTTGTCTCTGTTTCACACACCACAGGAGGCCAAAAAGACCTCAGAGCCGGCTGCTTCCTGTCCGGAAGCGTTCTCTCAGGGCCCAAGAGAGAACATAGCTCAACTGTCAGGTGGTCTCGATACCCAAGAGAGGGAACAACCAGATCAGTCACAGTGGAGAGAAAGTGCTCCCCGAAGCCTAGCTGGGCGGGGCCACAAGAAGACTCAGGGCCAGGAGCCAAGAGGCCACAAGCTTGAGTCCATCTTCTGGTGGCCTGGACTCGGGAAGCAAATGCTCTCCTGGGGTTCACTTTATGTGCACTGAGCATCACTTGCAGGCAGGGCGGGTAAGAGTGCCCGACCCGGCAGGCTGGGCGGAGCTGCACCTGTGGGGGACAGAGAACCGAGCTCCTTTTGAAAAGGCCGAGAAGAATGAACGCGCTGAAGAAAGTGCCTCTCCCCCCTGACCCGCTAAAGTGCAAAGATCTGAAGTGAGCCCTTGGGCTTGATGTAGGGAGTGGGGGGCATGAGCAAGGCCTCAGGACCCCCTCCCCTAGAGGGCAGGGAAGGGATCTCTCTAGGCTCCGGGAGGGGGCTGATGAATGTGAGCAGCAAGGGAAGGAAATGTAGGTTAGGCATCTAGGGCAGTTCTGAAGCCGGGCTGTGTCTGTTGGGGAAGCCAGGTCGGGCGGTAGGAGATAGGAAACGGAAAAAGACAAAGGACCAAGCCAACCTCAAAGCCTCCGAATTTGGAAAAGCAGCACAGGGGGAGAAAAAAGAATCACTCTGATGAAGCACAAGGAAGGGTGCTGGGGAGCCAGGCTAAGGAGAGGCAGAGCTGCCTGCAGCCCCCCTCCCCTGCCCACTCCTGCAGTAGACACGGGGGCTAAGTGATACAGGAGCCAAGCAGCCCATCCTCCGTGGAGACTCTCCGCTGGCCCTCAGGCTCACCTGGGCCTCTGCCCAGGACACTCACTCATAATTCCACTGAAAGTCGCCTCCACCAGAATGAACATCTCCCCCCCATGCTTCCTGAGTTCTCTGCATGGACTCCACTCCAGCATTTGTCCTGTCTGACTTTTATTGGCTGGGTTGTACTCTCGGTTCTTCCGCAAACATTTATTGAGTATGAAGAAGGCGCTGGATGGGGGGCTGTGAAGCATGCTGAGTTACGAGGTTGCCCCTCTCTCAAGGACTACAGGAAGAGAAACCTCCACGGCGCACAGATGGGCACCTGGCAGCCCAGGTTTGGCTCTGTCACTCCCTGGCTGTGTGACCTTGGGCAAATTCCTCAACCGGTCTTAATTTCAGTTCTTTACCTGTAAAATGGAAGGGTTAGGGGATGGGCGTGTGGGATGATAAGGCTGGAAGGCCCAATGGGGTCAGGTCAGGGCCTTTGTATGATATCACAGCTGCCATTTATTAAGTGCCTATTATTACGTATCCAGAAGAAGTGTTTTACGTGCATCGTGGATATCATTCCTATACCTTAGAACAAACTGGGAACTGTTCTAACTGCCCACAGATGTGACAGTAAATGGGAGAGAGCCTTACACAGTGGCTAGCACACGGCGCAAGTGTGAACAAATACTGAGTTGATTCATTCTCTCAACACACATTTGAATTTACTTTTGGATTAAATATTTCTAGGCCCGTGGTTCTCAACCAGGGGTCATTTCGCCCCTTCCCTTGGGGACATTTAGCAACATCTGGAGACACTCTTGATTGTCACAACCTGGAGGGGTTTGGTGCTTCAGGCATCTAGTGGGTAGAGGACAAGGATGCTGCTCATCATCTTACAATGCACAGACAGTCCTCACAAGATAGAATTATCTGGTCCAAACTGTCAACAGTGCTGAGGCTGAGAAAGCCTGCTCTGGCCCCAGGCATCCGGCTGAGCCCCACACAGTGTCCCCAGATCTCGCATCCCAGGGCCGTGGACAGATAATGAACAAATAATAAATGGGTAGAGGTCTGTTGGTACTAAGTGCTAAGAAGAAAAATTAAAGTAGGACAAGAGGGAAGGGTGTAATGGGATCACCAAGAACAGAATGGGACATTTGAAAAGAGACCAGAAGGAAGTGAGGGGGTGACTCTGCGGCTGCCCGATGTGATGGGCAAAAGCCCGGAGCAGGGCACATGGACGTCCTTGAGTCTGGCAGAAGGTCCGTGCAGCTGGTGTATAGTGAGCATGGAGCAAGCGGACAGAGATAGTGTCAGAAAGTGACTAGGACAATCTAGTTGGCTGTGTAGACCTTTTATGGCCCCCAGAGGTGGTACACTCCTTGAGCACACAGGTCATGACCTTGCAAGCAACCTCTTGGTGACACACACCTGCTGGGACTAAGCTGAGGAAGATGCCAAGTTCAATTGTATTTTGGCTCAGGGCAAGCAGTTTGCTGTATTATGTAGTTTACACGAGACGAAGTGTCCCTGCTTTGTTCTGGTTTAAGGCAGGAAATGGGTTTAAAAATGTGCTGTCTGCTTTTATTTTGTAATTGTTAGTTGGCTTTCATTCATTTCAGGAGGGAGAATATACAATGATAAGTCTCACTGAGGAGGGAGTTGCAGATCCTAGAGCTGATTCTGAGTAGAATTTCAAGATTGTCCTTTTAGTCTTAATGCGAAGACATATTCTTCATTGATCCAACAAGTAATTACTTGAAGATGACAATGTGGCAGAGCTGGAATGATACAAAGATGAATCCAGGATGGGTTCTTTCTCAAGTAACTTATGGGGTAGTAGAAAAGTTAAAACATAGCTAATTAATAATAGAAGGTACAAAGTACCAACTAAAGAGAATTAACGAAGAACTATGAAGAAGAATAGATGACTACTTATAAGGCAGGATAGCATATCGCTTTTATCTCACATGCCAACTCTGATCACTAGTGGTTGCTTAAAATCGTGTTGAAAAGGATTTTGAAGTCCCATATGAGCTCAGTGAGAAAAAGCACTATGTTCAATTACTTGTGTCTGCCGTGAACAAAGATATCACGTGGCAGACGTGCCAAGTAGCTTTGCCATCCAAGCTTGACTAGAGACCAATTAAATAGAAACGTAGCTTTAAGAATAAAGTACGTCCTTCCTTTTCACATTTAACATAGAGATATAATAAATATGTTAAACTATTAAAGTGGAAAGGGAGGAGTAGTAAAAAACTCAATTTCATAATATTGAGTGTACATTTATTTGCCTCCTTAACTCTGGGAGTATTTAAGAAAAAAGAGAAAGAACATGGAATTCTCTGCTATTAAATGAATAACTACAAAAGACTCAGCCCAAAGCAGGGACCACTTAAAATCAAGGGGTGGCTGGCTGGCTCTGAAGCAGGGTAGGGTAGGGCTCAGGCTGAGGGCTGCTGCCCAGCCCTCCCCCATACCTTCTCTCCCCAGAGTTCCACGGAAAGCCATCTTGGGGAGTCTGACAGGAAGGCAGCAAACTCTCTTCTTATAACTGGATTTGCCAGTCAAATCCTTCCTCTCCAGGGACTGGATGGACAGTGCAAGATACCCCGTCTCTGCCCAGTCCTTCACGACACCGTTCAGCAACAGGTTTGGGGGCAGACTTCCTTTCCTATGTCTCCTTTTCTGGACGGACCCTGTCCTCAGCCAGTTTTTAGGCTGTTTGAAGATCCCTGTCATCTTGGCAGAAGCAACCCAGAAATACGATTTAGTCTCCTTCTGACACAGCAAAGCTCCAGAATGATCTTCCCACTTGCTAGTCAAAGCTGGGATTGAGCCAAAGGTAGTAGTACCCAGGTCTCAGAACCCAGAGAGAGATGAAATTGCTTTATTAATATCACGAAGTGGGGGTGGAGGGAAGAGAATGTTCTGGATTTGCTGTGCCAGCAATACTTCAAAACACAATCAGAGGGAGGGGAAGAGGAAGTAGGCCTGGTGGATTCCCCTCACCATCTGGCCCCAAGCATCCTCAGAGGGCGGGTATATTGGAAGGAGGTGGTCGCCCTGTTGTCCAGTGTGCTGAGTCAAGGGGAAATGCTACGTCCTCCTGCCTAGACTGACAGCCCTCCAAAGTTCAGGAAAGAAGGTGACAGAGCAGAGCTGCAACAAGACATCAAAAGCTTCAGTCACAAAAGCTTTAAAAAAAAAAAAAGTCCTTTTCCTGAGAGGCAGGCAAAAAGTGCCTTCACAGAGCCAGCTTTGTGTGGCCTTCAAACCAAACTTGTCCGGCAGCACGAGCTAAGCAGCTGCACTGGGATGCCCAACCCAGGGCCTGTTCGTGAAGACTTCCACGCCTCCCTCAATCCTGTGCCCCAGAGACGTTGCTTTATTTTGTTTTTATTTTCATTTCAGGATAAACATCTGAGAGGGGGAGGGGAGCTGAGCAGAAATACTATGTCCATGTGCAGAAATGGCCGGGTAAGATGAGTACTCTGATGATTTGGTCAACATGCCTAGCTAAGCATCCATCATGCACCAGGCCCTGGTCTCCAAGCCCTGTGGGGCTGGACAATGCAGGAGCTCCGTGGAGACCTCAGCAGTGCCCAGAGAGGTGCTGGTGGACAGACCAATGGGACGGTTTCATGACCCCACGTGGGATACCACAGTATACCCAGAAATAACTGAGCGAATATCATGCATCAGGAGGTGGGGGCAAAAGGCAATGACATTTGGGGTGTTAGGGGTAACATGTTCCCCATTTATAAGCACATCTTGATGAGGACTGGGGAAATGACTTACAGTACCATTAAAGGTATTTGTCTAATGATAATGATCAGAAGAGAATAACGTTTATTGAGTACTATGAATTTATATATTATTATAACATTTAATTTTTACAACAATCCTTGGATTATTGCATATTATCATCCCTGTTTTACAGATGAAGAAATAGAGGCTCAGAAGGGCAGAAGTTGCTCAGGGTCACATGGCTGGGAAGTGGTACAGCCAGGACTAAGCGCAGGTACATCTGACCCCAAGGTTCATGTTGGTTTCATTATGCCTCACCATCTCTTAGCATTACGGGAAATTACCAAAATTCCACTGCTCAGAACACACCCTATAAATTCTCCAAAATAAAACCTCATTCTGTTTTAGTTTTTGAATGGTAAGGTTCAGAGAACTCATAACAGAATAAAAAGCTCAGAAATGAACCCATGTATAGAAGAACTTGATTTATATTAAAGGTTACGACTCATATCAATGGAGGAAAAAATGATTCCTTAATAATGTCAATATAACTGGCTCACCAAAAGAATTTGGATCCCTCTCATACACATTTATAAAGGTAGACTCCGAATGGATGAAAAACTTAAATGTGGAAAAAAAAACTATAAAGCCAACAGAAGAAAGTGTGAGATACTTAAAGTATGGAAGGACCTCTTAAATAAGATCCCCAAAGCATAAACCATAAAGTGAAAAAAGTTGACAGACTTGATTACATCAAACTTAAGGGCTTCTGTTCAACAAAAAACACTATAGACAAAGTTAACAGGGAAATGGCAGAGTGGAAAAAGATATCTGCAATGTCTAAACCTAACATAGGATTAACATCTAGCTACCCAAGAAACACCAATAAATCAACAGGAAAAAAAAAAACCAACAAGAAAAACAACAGAAAAATTGTGAATATGAATGGGTAGTTCGCAAAAGTAAAAGCAAATGCTAGCATGGTCAATAGATACATGAAAAGATGCTCAAATTCACTAGTCATGAAGAGAAATGAAAAGGAAAGCAGCAATGAGATTCCATGTTCTACTCAACAGACTGGCAAAATTAGAACGTGGAGTAACACTGAATGCCGGAGAGGATATGGATAAATTGGAACCCTCGCACACTGCTGGTGGAAGTTTTGATGGGTGTAGCCATTCTAGAGTCTCATGTGGTGATTACTGAAACCAAGTACGTGAAAACCCTATCATGCAACAAAACCCAGGCTTGGGAGTGGAGCCCAGAGGGGATACTTCCACGGGTCTGTAAGGGGACAAGTAAAAGGTGGTTCGTGACAGCACTGTTTGTGGCAATTGTTTGCCTATCATGAGAACAGACGAATGCAAAACGTGGTGGGTCCTTAGTATGACGCTGTCATTAGTACCATTCACCAATGATTTCCAGTTCCTCTCCTGGATTCATGGCGGTATTGCAGTTCCCATTCCTTAGGAAGTTAGGAATGGCCATAGGACTTGTATTAGCCACTCTGGACCAGTGTGCTATTTGCCACAGAGCCTTTAAAAGCTGGTGAGCCCTGTGCCACTTTCTCGTCTCCCTGCCGTGGCGGAGGCTCCGTCAACCTAAGTCCCTGAATGAGATGGGAAGAAAAGCTCCTACTGACCTGATGGCCATGTGATATGGCCAAGCAGTAAACCCTGGTTATTTTAAGCAGTTGAGATTTCAGTGTTGTTACTACAGCATAACCTAGCCTACCTTGGTTGCTACAACTGTGCAGCTGTAAGAAGCAGTAAACTAGATATACAGCCAACGACATCATGGACAGACTGTAAAACATGGTGAGAACATGGGTGAAAATGGTAAAAACAGAAATGAGCTCCTTGGCACAGTATCGTTTCTATAAATCAACAACGATATACACATCCAAGGTGATGCTATATGTTTTACAGACATATACCTGTTCAAGAGCACATATTAAACACCTTAGATGGGTACCTATAGCAAAGTGGAGGTCATAGATGAAGAGAGAAAAAAATTAAAAACTAAAACAAGGGAGAGCCTTGCATTGTTGATGACGGAACTTCCATTAACTTATGAGTATGACTACCAGCTCTCTCTTACATCTGAGATACAAAAAAAAAGGAAAGGGGGAAATGTATAAATAACTCTTCTTAGTGGACTTCCGTATGCATTTTAAACCCTTCATACCATTTAGCCTCCCACAAGCAGTTTCCCTTCCCCCACTAAATTTTAATTCACCCAGACAGGCTTTCACCTCACAACCTGGTTGCCACACCTCCTTGGTACAAAGATTTACAGCCACGGCAGCTACCGCCAATGTCCCATTTCTCTGTGATCTGAGGAAAGATGCCTCCATGAGGAACAGAGCAGTAAGCAGCCCGATGAGGGAGACAAGGATGGAACTGTGGCAAACTCCAAGCCAAAGGCTTCGATGGGCTGAGCCCCCGCCCCCTATTAGGGAGTAGTCCCGGCTCCTGATTGGATGTCAGCTGAGAACTGATGGAATGGCCAAGTAGGCGAGCCTGCAAGTCCTGCTCAGACCCGCACCTGCAGGAGATGATGCAAGGCTCTCAGTCCAGAGTTCCTGGCAGCCGGGGTTTGCTGGGTTCAGGAGCAGGCTGACTCAGAACTCCACTACCACCAAGCCACATAAGAACAATGGCTGTGCAAGACAAACACCGCTCAGCCCAAACAGCTCACCAGAGAGGCTCCCTGCCATCATTGTCTCTCCTTGGTGTAATGCAAAGGGGCTGGGCTTAGAGGCAGGCTGACCCGAGTCTGAGTTGAGGGGGTGCCCCAGGGACCAGCAGTAGGTCTCTTAGGGTCAAGGACCAGGCACTATTTGATTTAGTATCTCCAGCACCTCATCAAATGTTTATTGAGTGAATAAAATAATGAATGAGTCAATTAGTTAATTGATTAACAAATTAATTTTTCTTCCAAAGATCTCTATTTTACACGTCTTCTCTTCCTCTAGGCATCGAATTAATTCAGGGCATTGAGCTATTTATCTCCATGCCTAGCACTGTGTCTGGTGCACAGCAGAAGCTTAGAAATATTTGCTGAACTGAATTGTTTCTGTGCTTCTTATTCATTTTCTTTTAGAAACTACTAACTTAAATAAACACATTCATTTTATTTGAGTCACCCCCCAAGAATGTAAGTAACAGTAATTCCTTTCAATTATAAAATGTGTGATATAAGGTTCTTTCATATTCATTATCAAGATTAATGCTTATATCAACACTCTCTTATTACGGTCTTTATATAGATAAGTAGGATACGGCTCAAAGAGAATAAGTAATAAACTCAAGGTTTTCTGGAATGCAGTGTGGAAGGAACAATAGCATTAGATAATCACTATTTTGCGATCCTCAGTATAACAACTGATTCAGGTAAGGATCATCAATGGATGCTAAGGCTTCTGGGAGAAAGACTGTTGGGGAAGAGGATATTTACATGCTCTCAAAGTATCACTCACAGATTACTTACTAAGTACAAAGGGAAAATGTGTCTTTATAAGGGTGAGATCGTGCAGTCACTACCTTTAACCAAAGCATCAAACCGCATGTCGCCAGTTGTGAGACAGCCAGACGTTATGTGCCCCCGATGGGATACAGTAACAAGAACATAGCAACACCTGTGGGTATACCTGTCAAACATGTTTCATTTCACTATAACCATGAGGAAACCATCAAACGACTCCAGAATGGGGGACATTCTACAAGATACACAGTTTGTTTTTCTTCAAAAACAGCAGTCATGAAAACATAAAAAGGCAGGGAGCTGTTCTAGATTAAAAGAGATATAGCAAGTAAATGTAAGCCAATGGTTCCTAGATTTTTTAAATGTTATAAAAGTCATTCTTGGAACATCTGAAGATAATTAAAGAAGGACTGAATAGTAGATGGTATTATTTAAATAATATTAATTTTATGAGGCATAATATTATTGTATTAATATTAAATCTCTTGATCGTGATAATGGTCTTGTAATTATATAGGAGAATGTCCTTGTTCTCAGGGAATGCAGCTGAAGCATTTGGGGTGAAGATCAGGGGTACAGTGTCATGATGTCTGAAGCTTTCACATGGTTCAGAAAAATGAAAATGCATGTGTACATACAAAGAAAGAGAAAGGGAGAGGGCATGCAAATGTGACAAAATGCTAACAGCTCAATCAAGGTAAAGATAGAGGGCATACAGATATTTATCGTACTATTCCTTCAACTTTTCTGTAGGTGTGAAAATTTTCAATTAAAAAAAAGTTGGGAGGAAAACAGAGGTGTTCTGATTTTAAGGCCAAGGATTAACCAGGACACTGATCCACCCCTACAGGAGGCTTTGGGTGTACAAGCAGTGCCCCTTCTCCCTGTCCCCTGAACAGCCATCAGAACCCTCTCTAGCCAGAAAGAATCATCAGTCAATAGTAAAACACATTTGCTAAATAACCCAATTAAAGGTTGGAGAAAAGGCCATGCTTCACTGTTTAAGCTGCATTTTCACTAATTTGGTCGCTAGTTAAGAGTTTGAGAGAAATGCCAGCTGTCAGGCGTAAGTGCCACCCTCCTCCTAGTCCTCTCCCCAACACACGTGACTAATCAATCACCGTGCACTTTCTCCCTAAGCCTGAACCTTTTCTGCAGCCTCAGATGGTACCCTGCAGAGCTCCTTGGTAGTAGGGTTTGCCTTTATGACTTTCCTTTTTTTTTTTTTTTTTTTTAAGACATTAGAAATGGAGGAAAATATTCACTCTTCTCTTCCTAGGAGATTCATTATATCTAAAGAGATTATGTAAGATGTTTTCTCTGGAAAATAGTTGTTTTTAAGGTCCCTGATTCCCCCCTTAATTATTCATTCAACAATCATCTGTTAACTGCCTACTGGGGTGCCAAGCTGAACGCAATCCAGTTCTCCTCCCTAAGGCTCAGCGATAGATACTGACAAGGGGTTCAAGTCGGGGTGCAAAGCAAGAGGTGGCTAACTGGCTGGGAAGGGGAGGGACAGGCTTCCAAGAGGAGGTGGAACATTCCTGGGATCCTCTAGGAGAGTGTGTGTGGCCTGAGGGGTGCTGGGAGCAACAATGCCATCAGGGATGTATGGTGTGTTCTTATGATGCATAATCCCCACTCCGGCCTCACCAGCTCCCATGGGTGGGTACCCGCCGGCACCTAAGCTGACTGTCGGTCAATCCCAGCGTGAGGTTGGTGTTGGCGGCTGACACTCCTTTGGAAGCAGTCGAATTCCGTGACTGTCACCCGTTAGTGAGTGAAGTCCAACCTTTCACTTTGCGATGGGTCATTTCACTGCAGCAGGTGGAATGGGCAGTTGTCTGCTGAGATGCGTTGTCTGCAGGGCCAAGCTGGACCCACCCGAGGTCCTAAAACATCTCGCTCCCCGATGTTTAAAATTCATCCCATTGTGGGACCAGCACTCTAGTGAGAAGAGGACATAATGGGACAAGGGAGGGTGATGGAAACAAACACTTACTAAGCAGCTACTACACATCAGTAGGTGTTCACATCCAGCCCATTTAACCCTCAATAACCTTGGGAGGCAGGGAAAAGTGAAAGAAGATATCTCAAATGGCTCTCCTACAGCTGGTTAGGATTAAAATCTGACATAATTATGAAGCAGGTGGGAAGAAAGGAAAAAATTTTTTGGTGTTTGCTCTGTATATGAAGTGTCCACATATGTGATCCTAAAAAGCTCTATAAGGTAATATTATTATTCCTATTTTTCAGATGAGCAAGCTGAGGGTTCAGGAAGGTTTGTTCATCACCATTGACATCATCATCATCATCAAAACACAAACAGCAATATTACCCATGAATACTTATTTTGTATAAGGTTCTGTAAACCCTTTATATCTATTATTTAATTTATACAGCAACCCTGTGATATAGGCATTATTATGAACATTTTAACTAAAGTGAGAGTCTAAAAACGGTTCATTCACCTGGTCAAGGTCACACACATTCAGCAGGTGTTGCCTCTGGGATTCAAACTCAAGTCCATCTGACACTTAAGTCCATATTCTCAAACACAGCTAGTGCTATCTCCTAAATGTGTGCCACCTACTAAGTGCCAGACCACTAGAACAACCATTAGGATAGTGAGAAACACTCTCTACCTCCCAGTGCAGTCTGTTAGGAAATTATTCTTTAGACTAAATCTATAAAGAAAGGGAAAAAAGTCTCGATAAAAATTTCTATCATATTTTGGCAGTGCCAGCCTTCAGCACCAATAGCTAACATATATTTCATGCTTGCCGTGTGCCATGCACAGTTCTAATAAGCACAATACATATGGTGGCAGACGTGCCACTGCTCACCCATATTCCTGGTGTCCCTCTGCTTCTGGGACCTTGAATTTATGCATGGCCATGCAGTTTGCTTTGGCCAATGAAATGCAAGCAGAAGTGATTTGTGTCACTGTTTGTGAAGCCTTGGAGAGCCAGTAATAATTCTCCATAATCTGTCTGCTCCACTGTAGCAAACATGGAACCACATTGACATGAAGGGACTGTGGAATTGAAGGAGCCTGAATATGTTGAGCTAACACACGGGGAGCAATGCTTTAGGAGTCACCCAGATCTTCTGAAGAATTTGTATGAGTGGGAAACAAATTTTAGTTGCATCAAACTTCTGAGATTTGGGATTTGTCTGTTACTGCCGCATAACCTAGCCTATCTTGCTTAATAGTCATCAAATCCTCATAATAATTCTATGATGGAAGTGCTGTTGTTATTCCCATTTTACAGATGAGAAACTAAAGCACAGAGGGGCTGGGTAACTTGCCAAAGATCACACAGTAAAAAGGAGAACGAACTGTCAACCTCAAGAATTAGACTCCAGAATCCACGTTCTTAATCAGTACCCTGAATTTCCTAACATTTTTACCAGACTAAAGCATAAACACCAAGGTCTATAAACTCCTTGGTTATACCTTAGCCAATGTTTAAAGAATAACAGAATTATGAGAACATATAATTAAAGAAGCACCAAAATTGCTTGCTTTAAAAAAGAAACAAAAACCAGACTAGCTTCTGCTTGTAAGGCAATTAAAACTGAAAATGTGTTACAACAGAGGTGACTCTTTGGGGAATTGCCTGGAATGATGGAAAAACACTTAAAAAAAAACTTTAAGAGAAAGTTTCTCTTTCTTTATTCAATTCCTTAGAGTTTATCCTAAAGAGCAATAGACTCAATTAAAAGTATAATTAGTGTTCTCACCCTCCCCCCCAAATAATGTTTTCCTTCTAACTGAAAAAAATTATTTCTTTAACAGATTCATTATTTTCTCAAATAAAAATCCAAGCAAATCCTCAATGAGTTGCTGAGATCCTTAAGATAAAATGGAATCATCAAAAACCGCGGATGGCGAACTCGGTGTCTCTCTCAGTCCTCTTTTAAGCAAGGACACTTGTCAAGGTCCTCTCCGTCGTGTGTAGCCTGACATAACCACTGCTTGTCCTAATTCAGGACATTGGGTTAAGTGGTTCTTTCAAAAGCAATTAATGAATTTCATGGGAACAGGGCTGGTCAGAAGGTCTGTCCGAACACTGTGAGGGGCATGCCATTTCGACCTGGAGACGCTGACGAGCTGACAGGTCTGGCTCTCAGCTGGCTCTTCCTCTAAGTTTAGGGGTTGTCAACCTTTCAAAAATCAGACGATGCTGATGGAGGGAGGCAGATTAATGATGGATGAGAACGACTGGTCTTTGGAGTGAAACTGGGTTCAAATTCCAGCTCTTCCACATACCAGCTAGGAAATTTGGGGCACATTACTTAATTCCTTAAGCCTCAATTTTCCCCCACATACAAGATAGGAATGGCCAGAATATCTATTTCATTGTTAAAAGGATCAAAGCAGATGCATGAAAAAAGCCTAGCATATAGTACTCAATACAAATTAGCTATCATTTTTATAATAATTATGATTAGAGAACAGGTATTGCCGTCTCCAGTGGCTTCCTGCCACATAGAGGGACATGCATTTGCATAACACTCCGGCTTTTCTCTTACTCACTCCTTCCGGGGGAGGTGGCATGAATCACCTGGTTAGTGAGTCCCGGAGGAGCAGCTGGGCCTGCACAGCTCAGCCTCCCCTCCCACCCTTCTTCCTGGAAGCCAGCTGCCTATAGGATGCAAGCTTTCTGCTAAACTCCTGCGCTGCCACAGTGTTCCAGGGTGAGGTCCTTACTTTTCCAGCTCCGCCCACAAGGCGGTACTTACACCTGATTAGTTGCAGGGTCCAGTATTAGGAAGCCAATGGTTGCTGCACTTCTAAGTCGTGTTCTCCAAAGTAGTCTATATTAGTAATGGAAGCGATATTTTAATCTCCATCTGCCTCACAGATCTCGTGTCTAGCTCAGCTATATTAGAACTAGTGTAAAGAGGTGCTATTTTATTAGATTGCCTCCGACTTCAATGATTGTCATTGCAATCTTTCTGGCAGGCGTTCAAGGCCTTTTATGAGCTGGCTGGTCAATCCCAACAATCCCACGTTCAGGGATTTATCCTTAGGATATAATCAATCACACATGAAAAGTTATAGTACAGGATAATTCACTACAGAGCTGTTGATAGAATTGAAAAACGAAAACAACCTAAATGTCCAGTATTAGGGATTGAACATAAAATAGCACACTATTCAAACATTTAAAATGGTGCTGTCCAAGAGCCTGTAATCACATGTAAAAATGCTCGTAATCTGATAAGTGAAATAAGCAAGTGCAAGCAACATGTACAAGATGATCTTATTTTGTAAGGAAAATATTGAAAGCATAAAAATGTTTGGAAAGGACATACAAGTTGTTAACAATTTATCTCTAGATAGTGGGATGATGGGTCATTTAAGTTTTTTATTTTATTGGGTAGGTAAATGCTCTAATTTTCCCCTGATGTACATAAATTTCATTTAAAATAAGAAAAAAAAATGATATTTTTCAGTTTTCAAAAAGCCAGGTGTGCAGCAGCTGATGGAGAGAATGCCTTTGGAGAATTCAGCCTCTGCGTCCTGCCATCAGAGGGGCCTGGCCCCCCTGGGAAACAGAGCCATCAAGTAAATGTGACTGTGCTCAGCCCAGAGCCTGCCTTTCTGACTTAGCAGTTGAGGGTCTGCTTGCTCTGACTGTTCTGAACTATCTAACTAGCATGTCACTTTCCCTTTCTTGGTCTCAGTCTTCTCTGACAAATTTGAGAATGGGACAGGATGTCCTCAGGCTCTCTGAGGCCTTACCAGCCCTGTCAATGAGCCTGTGTCCCAGACATTGGCCTGAGCATCCCTGCCTCCTACCTTCTGTCCCTCACAGTTGCGCAACCTCAGTGTGAACACAGGCACAGCATCTGACTTCTTTTATTAGTCTGAATGTCAACTGCCAGACACTAAGATGATTTTTCATTTCTTGGGGTCAGGAGGTCAGGTCAACCATGACTGTTCCTTTTGTCTCATACCAAACACCAGAGGGGACAGCACACCCTGGCAGAAATTGTTGGGTGTGGACTAGATGTTCAGTAGTAGTGGCTCTCCCATTTTCGTGGGCATCGGAATCCCCCAAAAGGGTTTTAAACAGAGATTGTGGACCTCCACCCCACAGTTTCTGATTCAGTGAAATCTTGGGTGGTTCCGAGACCATGCTTGGAGAACCATTATTTGGAACTGAATTCCAAAACCTTTCCAAGGTCTAACTCCCTCCCTGAACTCATCTCCTACACTTTCTCCTTGCTCAACCCACTCTAGACATGCCAGACACGTTCCTGCCTCGGGGCCTTGGCATATGCTGTCCCCACTACCTAGAAGGCCCTTCCCCAGTTACCTGCATCACTCATTCCCTAACCTTGCGAAGATCTTTACTAAAATGTCACTCTGTCAATGAGGCTTTCCCCTGTCCCCCTATCTGAAATCACAATCTCCCAACATGTACTATCCCCATTCTCTGTCTTATTTTTCTCTGTAGTACGTATCCCCACATAACGTCCTATATATTTTATATCACTGATTTTATTTCTGTCTCCTCCACTAGAAATGTGGGCTCCATGAAGGCAGGGGGTTTTGTCTATTTTGTTTTACTGCTGTATCCCAGAATAGCGCCTGGTATATTGTAGGTAATCTATTATTTGTGGAAGAGAAACAAGGACAGAGGGAGAGAGGGAAGGGAGAAAGAGAAGAAAAAGGAGAAAAGAGAGAAAAAGAGGGGGACAGGAAAATGGAAGAAAAGAAGGAAGGAATCTCGCAGACAAACAATATTATTTTAATAGTTGTAGAAGATCAACAACATGGGTGCCAAATTTGTTATTTTTCCAAGTAAGGGTTTTAAAAGCCCAGAAACATCAATTATTATCTCCTATCCCATCGGGGTCCCATAGGGTGGACCAGAAGCCACCAAGCACATGGTAGCCTGAGTGAATGGTACCCCTGGAGTCGGATGATTTGCAGCCTGCATGGTGCCGTACAGCCCACTGAGCAATGTCACTGCATGACAGAAGGGACATTTTAGGCCCAATGCCTTTCAAGTAACAGAGCAAGAGCTGTAGATTCCACTTCAAATACCAACTCCGAATGCCTGGGGCACTGAAGGATGCAGAGGCCACTTCTGGGACATCTACCATGGAGCAGTCGGTGGGAATGCACGCACACATGTGCCACATTTGCCAAACTTGCAAAAGATGCCCCAGGGGTTGAATTCAAAGATATTTGCCAGCTGAACGTGCCCTCAATACCCCTGGCTGCCTAAGGGTACAAGTATAGTGACACTTCAAGACACTGCCCAATGCACATGCATCTTCCCAAGCAATAATTCAACAAGATTCCTCAGGGTCCTCTGAGCAACTCTGAGGGCAAAAACTTGGTATCTCTGTTTTCTCAAGGCTAACTTCAGATCCCCCATACATTTGGGTTTCAATAAATATTTGTTGAGTTTTTCCTTTTACACTCAGAAATCAAGTTCTGGCTTCAGTGCCTGTGCCCAGATGATCTGATTCCGAAATATGAGAAGACTCAGGGGCACTTACCTATGTGCTGGGCGCATAGTAGGTCCTCAATTAATGTTGACTGGTTCATGAACAGATCTGCTGACTCATCCAAATACTAAATGCACAGAGGGTAGGGGGAAAGGGAGAGGGGGGAGGTAGATGGGGTAAAAGGGGTCCAATATGTGGTGACAGAAAGAAATTAACTATAGGAGGTGAACACATAATGCAAATATGTATACATACATGTCTTACTGTTAAAACGTACAGCTGAAACTTACGGATTTCGTTCAGCAAGGCCATCATAAAAAATTAATTCATTAATTAAAAAAAATACTAAATGCAGCTCTGTGGTCTTGACTGCTGCTGAGACTGCTGCTGCTGCATTTCCTTTAGAGATGGTGAAGAATCCGGACTGTTGTCGGGCCAGGGGAGGACAGAAAGCAGCACGTGGCACACGGGGTGGGAGCTCGTTTGGCTGGAGAAACAACCAGATGCAGGCCGATTTTTCCCCATATGAGGATCAAAGTGCCTGAAAGGACTACGACAGTGTCCACAGTCCCGCAAACCAAGAGCTTGACAGGGCTGGAAGGACTTCACACAGGGAATTGTCAGCCTCCCAACCTCTCCATGGTGGCCGCAGCCATCATAGCTCCTAAGCGCTCTTGCCCACCTGGTGCTAAGGCCCCAGCTCGCTGCCAACCTCCCCATCTCATCAACGGCTGGGTAAAGAGGCTTCCTTCTAATCTTCTTCATAAGGAAAGAATGCCACTCATTCCTCACTTTATCACTTCATTCATTATGTCATTTACTCTTTAATCAAGTAGCAAGTGCCTCTAATGGGTCTGTTATGGTGCACGGTGCTGAGGATGCTGAATTGAAATCACAGACACAGGCTGCTTATAACTCCCTATCGAGGGAAACAGACAGACCTGGTAAGCAGGCCACTGCCCACCACCTCACTTCCTTCCCTGAAGTGTGGTCCACAATTCACTGGTGGACACGAGCTGGTTTCCGGTGATATGTGGGTGAACATGTTTATTTTAATGTATATTGCAAAAAAAAAATACAACTAAGACATCAAAATCTCTGTGTCACAAGTACTGGTGTACTGGACACGTTTTTGATGAATAAAAGAAATGTCAATGTGAAGCTGATTATAATAAATGTTGGATAAATGAAGCACAGGTGGTAGAAGGAAAGTCATGAAGGTAACATGCAAATGACTGAGGTTTGAGGCCCACTGGTAGTGGAGGAAAAGCACAGAGGAGGGTTCAAGCCCTGCTGCTCACCAGTCAGGTGACCCTAAATGGATTATTTACCCACTTAGGACCTGGATTTCTTCCTCCTTAAAGTGATTATGTCTACCTCGTGGATTCTAATGTACATAATGAACCAGGCAATACAAATTCATTATTATTTAATTATCATTACATCATGTTCTCCCTAAGCCTATCTTAGAGAGTTGGAAAAGTGCTGCCCTTGGGTGAGTGGGGAGTAAGTGGGAGGTAGCAAGTGCTCCAAGCCTCAGGTTGGAAGTCGGCTGTAAAAACAGATAAGGAAGGAAAAATGGCTTTGTTTATGAGCCCAAGGAGCTGCAGGGCTCCCTGATGAGAAGGAAGACAGCCGGACAGGCTCCCAAGCAGCATCTGTCCCTGTGGTCCAGGCACTACCTGTCTCACTGGGCTGCAACCCCCATACAGAGGCATCTTGCCACGACTGGGAATGGTACGTCAGAGCCATCACACAGAAATTCTCCTTTGGGTAAGTCTCCACTCCCCAGGGGTTCCAGCCCCCTGGTGATGGGAGAGACTTATTAGTCTTTGATTCATCTGGGCAAGGGGTCCCTCAAACTGCACTACACACAGAGCCAGGGCTTTAAGGATGGCACATCCAGGCACAGGAATGCAACTCAACCACAAAAAGGATCGCTTGGATGAATCTCAAGCGCACTATGTAGGTGGAAGAAGGCACAGTCAAAAGGCTATATAATGTATGATTACAGCTATCACATTCCAGAAGAGGCAAAATGATGGGGCCAGAGAATAAAGCGATGATTGTCAGGGGTTGTGGATATATATGGGGAGACTATGTACTGAGATACTACTTCATACCCACAAGGGAGGCTACAATGAAAAATACAGATAATAATAAGTGTTGATGAAAATGTGGAGAGACTAGGGGCCTCATACACTGCTGGTGGGATTGAAAAATGGTGCAGCCACTTTGGAAAACAGTCTGGCAGTTTCTCAAAAGGTTACACACAGAGTTACCATGTGACCCAGCAATTCCATATGAAAACGTACATCCACAGAAAAATCTGTACACCGGTGTTCAAAGCAGCATTATTTATATTAGCCAAAAAAATAGAAACAACCTAAATATCTATCAACTGACAAATGGATACACAAAATGTGGTATGTACATACAACAATGCTTTATTAGGCAATAAATAGGAATGAAGTAGTGATACGTGCTACAGCATAAATAAACCTCAAAAATATTCTGCTCAGTGAAAGAAGCCAGTCACAAGACCGGGTTGTGTGATTCCACTTATGTGAAATGTCCAAGTAGGCAAATCCATAGAGATAGAAAGTAGATTAGTGGTTGTCAGGGGCTGGGGCAGGGGAAGAGGGGGTAAGTAGAGGGAATGGCAGTGAAGAGGGAATGGAGTTTCTTTGGGAGGTAATAAAAATGTCCTAAAATTGACTGTGGTGATGGTAGTCCAACTCTGTGGATTTACTAAAAACCACTGAAATGTATGCTTTGAATAGATGAATTGTATGGTTTGCGATCTCAAGAAAGTTGTTACGAAAACTAAGAGATAATAAATTGCCACAAGGAAATAAAAGTATGAGGAGGGTTTAGCAACAGAGGGATAAGACAAGGGAGTTTGGGGGGAGATCAGTGGAACTATTCTGTATCTTGTGTGAGGTGTTGGTTATATGACTGTACGCATTTGTCAAAACTCATAGAACTGTCCATCAAAGATGCAAAAAAAAAAAACCTGACCTATCCTGGTCAATATTAGAAATGGTTATCCTCTGGTAGATACTGTGCTAAGCACTTGATATGCCTCCAAATATTCAGTCCTTAAAGCCAACCACTTAAGTATTACAGGTAGGCAAATGAGGTTCATAGAAATTATGTCACGTGCCCGGGATCACAGCTAGGAAATGTTTTCCAAGCCAGAGTTTGAACCCAGTTCTGTCTGATCCCAGGTCCTGTGTCAATGTCCACGGTGCTCTGTCTGCCTCCCTCTGCACTGATAATCTGGAACACTTCTCGAGCATCTCAGGAAGTCTTCTATGGTTGACTGTTCACTCACTACCGCCCCATTGGTAGTGAGTGAACCCACATCCTGTTGGGTACTGAGCTACTTACCAGGCACTCCCCAAGGGCTGAAGGATCAGGGTATAAAGAGAGGGAAGCAGAACAGCCTAAGATGAGCTGCATGCCTCAGTCTCCTGGCTCTTAGCCTTGAGTCTGACCGCTAGACCCCATGGCTATGATCTCACAGGCTTCCTGCAGCTGGATGGAAGTCTGAGCATGAGCTGGAGAGCAGAGGACCAGACCTACCTCTGGCTTTCTCAGTAGCCTGAGAGGAAAATACCATTTAGTTTTTCTGCTTCTGAATTTCCTCACCTCACTCACAGGAGGCAATGAGATCCAGGTGATTCATACAAGCCATGAACGTCCTTGGTTTCTCATATCCATTCACCTGCCTCCATTCCAACTGCCTCCCCAGGCTGCCACCGTGTCTTCTCTGTCTACGCCTCCTCCACTTTCCACCCCCTAGCTAATCCTTTATCCAACCATTTCTGCAACCAGAGAAGAGGCTCAAAAACACGAATCTGATCACATCATTCTCTGGATATTGAGGAGAGTACCACCTCTTAAAGCTCCTCGACAAGAGTTTTAAAAGGGCTCCCTCCTCCAGGCAGACATAGGCCCATGTCTGGGTGAGTGGAGGGCCTCCCACTTAGCTGGCATCCTTATGCAAGACACAACCCAGGTAACCACCCAGGGTGGCCCTGACCTTCAATTCAATGTCTGCCTTCTGCTCTAAGAACAAACACCAGGGGCCTCTGAGGTCTTGCACGACGTACCCCTGTCTGTTTCTGCATGTTCCCCATCCAGACTGCTCCCTCCTCCCTGCTCTCCATCCTCCAGCCAGACAACACAGCTCTCGATTCCCCAAGTGTTCCATGGCTGCCCTCCCTTTGCACAAACTGTTCCCTCTCAGCCTGGCCAACTCCTGCACATCCTTCAACTCTTACCTGAAATGTCCCTCCCTTCACCACAGCCTCACCTGACTCCACCAAGTCTGAGATAGGTGTTCCAAGGCACCCTACACCTCAATCCTAACAGCATTTTTTACACCATACCGTAACAGCCCGTTTACTCAGCTGTCTCTGCCCTAGACCCCAATCTCTGCAAGGGCAGACCTGGCTGTTGTATCTGGGGCACATACTTGGCACGAGGGAGATGTTTATTGAATGAATGAATGAATGAATGAATGAGTCAACTAAGGAAGAGGCCAGTGAGTGAAACAAAATGGCTTGCTATCTGTAGGACACATAGGGTTTGAGATCCGCGAAGGACTCCTACTAACTCAGCCTGAGCCATCACTCGACTTAGGGAAGTCTCACAACTCCACTCAGGTCAGGCACAGGCGGTTGATAGGGAGGGGATGTTAGAAGCCAGACCAATGCTCGGCAGCTGGTGGGGAGAACAGAAATACCTGGAGCAAACAGGATACTCCTTTGGAGAAAGTGTCATAGCACAATGCAATGGAACACAAGCTCAAGGGCTTTGTAGTCAGAAGGCCTGGGGTTACCTGTAGCCTTGGGCAGGTAATTCAAACACTTCCGGTGTCAATCTGTAAAAGAGGAAACCAGGCACCTACTGCATGAGGTGTGGGTGAGGATCAAAGAGATTCTGCATGAAAGGCACTTAGCATAGTGCCTGGCACCTCCAAATCAATTAAAATTAACTGTGAAACCTGTAACTGAACAATGCTTTTCATAACCCAGGGACTCACTCTCCCTCCTTCCCCGACTCAGCCCCAGGCCCTCTTTTTTTTTTTTTTTCCTTTACACAAACCCTGCCATTGACTCCCTTCCCTTCCTCACTGAAGTGCAATAGAAAACTCAAATATCACAGGGGTTCAGTTTTTAGAGATGGTTGCATGCAGCTGAGAGGACTCCAAACAGTCTTCAGGCTTTCAGGGTTTTTAAACAACCCCCTCAATCTAAAATATCCCCTGCCACGTGTGGGAAACAGGAAATGAAAGGAGAGAGAGAGAGAGAGAGACCATGTTCAATACCAGACTCTTCATTTGCAATGAAAGACAACCATGCATCTGGCAGGTCTCACCTTTTTAAAAATATTCCCAACCTGTTCTCCCAGTATTTTGATGCTTGCTGTGTTAGCAAAGAGAAGCTCTGGGTAAATTTTAGTTTGGAGCCAAAGATCCAATTATGTGTCTTCTATTAGATGCCTGGGTGGTACAGGGCAAATTTATCTCTAGATCTTCAAGGAAGAGAAACAGTAAATTACTAGCATTTTATCTGAGAGATACACATTCCATAAAGTTGAAGAACAATGTGATTTTCCCCCGAAATTAATTTCATTTTATTTTAAAACGGTCTATAGAAAATGAGTAGAAGTAATGAATTGTGTATTTCCTAATCAATGAAAATCACCCTTTGCTTTGAGAGGGAAGAAAACCAAGTTCATCTGCCCAGATAACTAGATGGAAAAGAAAACGCAACCGGCCCATCACTTAAGGCGCTTGCATTTTGCACTCTCCAGGTATCAATTCCACAGTCACGGGGATGGCGAGGGCTTCGAGAAGCATGCCAGCAATCGGCAAGGATAAGTCTGGACTTCTTTTCGTAAGAGCCCAAAGCAGGACGTCTGTGTGTCCACAGCACTCTGTCTATACCTCTGACATGAGTCACATGACCCTGGACCCAATTATGTTCTTCATGCCTGTCCTACCACTAGCATGTGCTCCTCACGGTGAGGCATTTTTTTCTCCCTCATCTTTATCCCCAGGTAGGTTTACCAGGTAAAATACAGGATGCATAGTTAACACCGAAGGTCAAATACGCATGCAATATTCAGGACATAACTTATACTAAAAATTATTCCTTATTTATCTGACATTCAAATTTCATAGGTATCGTGTCCTTCTCATTTGCTAAAATCTGACAATCCCACCCCCTAGGGCTTCTTCTCAACTAATCTTTACAAATCTGAAAAACAGGTATGATACCCATTTTATGGTTGAAGAAACAAAGGCTCAGAGAGGCTAACTAACCTGCTGAGATGGCACAGCTCGTAGGTGGGAGAGCTGACTTTGAACTGGTACGTGCTCCCATCTCCACGCTTAACAGATATGTGAAGAATGAACAGATGAATGCAGAGACATGCAGACAGAAGGCGAGTAGCCAGGAAACGTGTTAGGCACCTTACTCTGAGTCATCGCTCCCTCTTTGGAATCCCAGCCATGCTTCCTTATGAGCGAGACGGCTCAGTACAATCATGCCACCCCACGTTCTGCCTCTTTGGAAAGGGCCAGCTTCCCGGGAACAACACTGATGCTGTGGATGAGGCCAGGTTCTCCCTAAGTGAAAACAAATCTCCTGGTGCCAGAAACAGCAAGGGCAGCAAGGCGTCCAGACAGAACAGGCTGCTCACCACCCTGAGAAGCCATTGTCGGGGGGGCTGACTGTCCCCAACCTGCAGCTGCCCTCCTCTGGGGCTCAGAGCAGCCAAGAGCACTGGACAGGGCGTCTCACCCTCACTTTTGCTGTCTGACCTCAGAGCGCCTACAGTGCCGCAAAGCAGGTTTATAGAGAGAACCTTGGTACAAGGTGAATGATAAACGTCAAAGCAGTTCACAAATGCCCTGGCTGTTCCCTCGGCCTGCACCCCTCTGCACACCATCACCCCTCACTTCTGCTTAAGTGTCACCTCCTGAGAGGCCTTTCCAGCTTCCTTAAAACGGCATCCCCGGAGGTCTCTACCTTATCACTCAGCACTACCTTAAATCACATCACATATTGAAATGGTCATTGTTGACTGCTGGTCTCCACCACAGAGCAGAAAGCTCCATGAACAGGTCTCTTTTGTTTACGACTTTTGTTTTCTTCACCTCCACACCCTCAGCATCTACAGCACTGTCTGGCATAGATGAGTGCTCGGGACACATTTGCTGAGTGAAAGACTGAATGGAAGTCTCTGTTTTTTAAAAAAAATACACACGCACACACATATATATGGATATGTGTGTATATATTTAAACGCACATACATATATATGTATATACTCACATCTATACATACACATACAACACACACACACACATAACATAAATCCAATTAAAATTAAACAAGTAATGACGTGTTGGGGCCATTTCTAGGTAAATCCTTCATGAGGACCCCACCATCACACCTTCACACATACTGTTCCCTCTCCGTGAAATGTACAAACCAGTCATCTTTCAAAACCCATCTCATTGTTGTCTCTTTCCCCCAGAAAACTTCTCTGACCCACCTTGACCCCACTAGAAAGCCTGTTACTCCACCTCCAGGCTCCTCCTTCAACTTCCTGGCACTTTCCTTGTTGTGACTATTACCCAAATTATAGCTGACTAAACTGCACATGCTGATGTCCTTTGTGGCAGACTGCATTTTATCAGAGATGGTTGCAACAATCTCTCCCATCACAACCTGACTTTGCTCTTCTGTAATGTGACCTTGCCACTTCCCCATCAGTTGTGGACCTCTTCCTGCTCCCTTGAAAGTGAGTCGTGCTTTGTGCCTGGCGACCGCTTTGGACAACGGTGAAAGTGACACCCTGCCAGTTTTTGGACACGGCCAGTAACCGACTTTCTGCCTCTTGGAAGCCAGTCACCATGGAAGAAGGGCAATTCCCCTGAGACCTCCATGCTATAGGAAGCCCAAACCATGTGAAGAGGCCCTGGAAGATGAGATGCTATGTAGAGAGAAAGAGACAGAAAAGCATCAAAGTGCCAAATGTGTGAGCAAGGAAGCCAGCTTGGGAGTGGCTCCCTCAGCCCCAGTCATCCCAAAGTCACATGCCAGAGATGAACTGCCTGGCTAAGCCCTTCCCAGGTTCCCAATGCACAAAATTAGGGGCAAAATAAAATGGCTGCTGTAAGCCACTACAAGCTTCCCTTAGTTTGTTATGCAACAATAGTTAATTGAAACATCCTTGACAGTAAGAACTCTATCTTATTTAACTTTCTATCTCCTAGCATAGAACAGTGTGAGGCTCATAGCTCGAGAAAATTCGGCTGCATTGAACTGACTCAGACTGAATTAAATTTTCTCCAACTTAGGAAGACCACTTCAGTAAATAAAGCTAAAATGTCTTCAGCAATCAGCCAAAGCTACTACCTGGCCCATGTAAAAAACGGATGGGTAGAGTTTATATGGAGATTTACAGAATATTATATGTTTCTCTAAACAAAAGATTTTTTATAGGGATGAAATAAAACCACAATTACCCTCAGTAAGTTTTAGGAATATTGCCAGTATGACAGTTACCGTAAATACATTGCATAAAAATACTCTATTTTTGTGTCTGGTACTAGGGAGCCCTGATAAATGCCTTTATTCCCTGCAGGACTGGAATGGAGATGTGATCCTGTGGTCTTGGCCATTTACTCCCAGGTATTCAGAGATAGGATCTGGCAAGCTGGGGTCGCTGTCTCCAGGAAAAATCGTATTTGCTTTTTATTGCCTAAACATTAGGAGCAGCCTCAATTTGAAGGGCTTCCTGTCATGTGACATCTCTGGTAGCTGAGCGATCTGGCTGTAGGACACCCTTACTGGACCATCACAAAGGCCATTCTCTGGCCCGGGGTGCCTCACCCCCATGTACATCCCAACTTCCCTCAGTTGGGGTGCCTTCACAAAGCCCTCTCAGTTTAGCCCCCACCCAAGTCCAGACATTTCACCTTGCCTGAAATCATAAACTCGGAACCAAAAGGGACCTTGGGGCCACCTACACCAGACCCCAGTCGAATCCCTGCTCAAGAGCACAGGCCTGTTTCAGCCAGACTCTTCCAGGCGCAGGGCGGCAGGTGTGAGCAGCACAAACTCCATCTCGGCGGCCCCCCGGGTGAGTCCCGATTCTGCTGCTGACGGGAGATGGGACCTTACGCCAGTCATGTAACCTCACTGGGTCTAACCGGGCAAGGACAGCTCATACCTCATGGGACTCCTGTAAAGACTGCATGAGATCATGTCTTGGAAAATGCTTAGAATGTAGTAAATGTTGAATGAAAGAGCTGTTTCAGTTGAACGGATGGCAGAGACCAAGTGGTGGATGACCATCTCTTCATTGTGGAGTCCAGGACGTGGGGCTTGGACTTGGCCCTGCAGCCAATTAGGAAAAATACTATTGGAGCAAGGCTGATCTGGGGTGTCAGGAGGGATAGACTAAGGCGAGAAGAGGGTGGAGAACAAAACTAAGGTGAGGCTCTAGTAAGGAGACAGACTGTGGTCTGTGGGGACATTGTGGGTGGGGATGGGGCTAGGTGGCTCTAGCCAGTGTGGCAGATGGGATGACAGCGGCAACAGTATCACCACAGTCCTTCTAAGCTAAGAGTCACTCTGGACAGCCAGAGGGACGACGGAGCCAGCTGACTACACATCATCCCTCCTCTCCCCTCCTGCAAGCTCCTGGGTCGGAAGCTTTTGCATTCAGACTCCTTCCTCCCCTCAAAGAGAAATAAGGAGTGTGCCCTAGCATCCATATGCAAAGAAGGATGTCATCCCAATTCAAATGACAGTTCCAGATTCCAGACACGGGATCATGATGACTTGTAATGGAAGGGACCTCACCTGTCATCAAGAAGTCACAGAATTCTAGGATAACAGGGGCTCCTGGAAGACTCCTCGAGAATAAGCTCACCCACCAGTTTTCAAACCGGGTTCCACACGCAGCAGGTTGCACTGTACACAAAGCGGATGCCGATCGGACCAAAACAATCCAGCTTTTTCATGTTTCATAGATTGAAGTTCCCAGAACGGCTAGATTCCAAACCAGAGGATCACTACAGAGTCAAAAATCCTCAACAATCCGACTCCTTCCCTCATCTTACAGAACAAGAAAAGGAAGCCCACAGAACCTTGCCCTCCCCTGGTCGTAAATTCCATCAATTTTGTAATCACTTAGTCAATATTTACATTCCCTGGACAGCCCCATGAGGTTGAGTCAATGCTGTCCCCACTCACTGCTGGACCTCCTAGTTCCTGGCACAAAACCTGCCACAAGGGAGGAGCTTCCTAAGCACCTAATTACTAAACAGAACCAGGAATGAAAGAGGACAGAGGTAGCTTTCAGCGAGACAGTGGCAGAGCCATGGTTACGCAATCCTAGGCCACACCTGCCCCCTGGCGTGGCCCCGTTATCGCAGGTGACCGAGCTCAGGTGTGTGGGCACAGGGCATCCTGGGCTCCTCTGCTCACAGAGTTCTCAGCCACCTGTGGCAGGGCTTGGAACCTGTGCCCCAGTCCTTCACACGGCCACTGTTTCCAGCCACCATTACAGCTCACATGATCTCGTATTTGAGTAGTGGTGTGACCTACTCAAGGGCACCAACTACGTCACATTCATCACTGTCTCTCCAGCACCCAGCCTGGCCGAGAACAGGCACACAGCACTGCTGCTTCTGTACACCAAATTCCTGATTTAAAAAAACAAAACAAAAAAAAAACAAACAAAAAAACATTTGGCAAGTCTTTGAATATGCAGCTGGGATTGTGCAGACTGTAAAGTGGCTGAGCTGGAAAAGGACTCTGTCCTGGGAAGTCCCTGGTGAGTTTCCCGAGAGTGGCTTTTTTTTCTGCCTGGTGCTCGATTTTTTCCTCCTCTCTAAAATGGGAAGGTTGGCCACATAACCCCTGAGGGCTCACTGATGCTCCATGTAGCTGCGGGAAAAGCAACCGGTGAACTGTCTCAACAAGGAACCACATTGCACGTTTCATTCCACAATACCGAGCCCAAACACCTGTAGAACCAACTTCCTGTCCAGATTCACAGACAACGCATGGCAGCAACTACCAGAAGTGGGGAGAGGCAGGAGAGGGCCCACCGTTTGGTGTTGCACTAGAGTCTAATGATCTCAATTGAATGCACAGTGTGTGTGTGTGTGTGTGTGTGTGTGTGCGCGCGTACGCGCGTGTGTGTGGTGGGGGTGGGGTGGAGGGGAGAGAGAAACCTCAGCTGAGCAGAGAAAACTCTCAGAATTACCTTTCTGAGAGTTTACCATCTAATCTCGGTTTCTTGATGTCGCAAACACAAGACCATTTTTGTCCACTAGGCGACTCAGTTCCAGGGCCTCTTCTTGGGCCTTCTTGAGCCTACAAAAATATCCGATGCCTTACAAGTGAAAATGATCAGCTCCAAAACATGAAAATAAAACTGCAAAGCCAGAATTAATAACTGTGTAATTAAGTGGCTAAAACCCATAACACGAACTCAATATCATAAATTGTTGACTTCAACATTTGTAACAATTTCATTTCATTTGGCTGATTAGATTTTTCTCATTTTGCAAGAATTCCTGAGGATACATGATGATGGCAGAGAAACCAGAGCCCACCGAAAAATAGGTAAGATAAACACGTAGCGAAATAATTACAAACTTTTTCCAGCCATAGTATAAATTTAAGGGAAATGGGAAAGAGCCTCCAAAGATGGGAGAGGCTAAAGTCTAGGAAGATATTAAAACGACCTATATGACAGTCTACAAAATTTTAGCTATCAAAACTCAACCTGAACTCAGAAGCTCTGGGAAATGTCTGATTTCTGACAATTCCGCTGAGCTGATGTAGGCGTGCGCGTGCACACACACACGCACACACACGCGCGCGCACACACACACACACACACACCACGCACAATGGTTGTCTGTTTCTTGGGCACTACTGCAGTTAACAAATATTCCTCCTCGCTTCTTCCAAATGAAAACAAACTGAAGCTTTCCTTGATATACGATGTACAATCAATAACCTCCTACTTCTCCTTTCATAGAAAACTCATTTTACTTTAAGGAAAACATGATGAGTGATTAAGATCCATAACAGAGACCCTGTGAATAGAATACATAAGGGTTTCTGGTCGTGACAGTCTTTGCAATGGAAAACTTTGGGCAAATTGAAAACAATAAAGGTTGGAAACCTCTGTAGGAGCATGTCTCCCACTGGGCACACCCCATCTTTCCAATTACCCAGTGGCACACGGATGGGGTGACCTCTTTTGTACGGGAACAGAATGGATTTTCCAGCTGAGCTGAGGCAAGCTGGGCTCCATGAGCTCTGCACTGGTGTTTTCCATCAGAAAGAGCTTGTTCCGGCTGGGCCACAGATTCCTCTAGAAAGTCCCACGAGGGGAGGCTCTAGGAGCCCAAGTTGGAGGCCCATTCTTTGGGGGTTAGTGGGACGTTGGCTAAGGGGCCATCTGTGTTCTGCAGAGCCCAGCAGAGGCTCTCAGGACCCAAAGCTGACCTCCTCCCACAGTACCCCCTCTCTCCTTTATGAATAGACATTCCAGAGACTTCCTGACCTTCAAGTAGCAGCAACTGATACCCCAATCATCATGCTCTGGGGAGCCCCTCCCCTCCCACGGCTGAAGATGGGAGGATGAGGGCCAGGATCACACTCAAGAATCCACTGAGGCCGGAGAAGTTGCAGGGGAGGGTCAGAATAACCCCACACGTCCAAAGGTTGGGGAGTCGGAAAGCTAAGGCCTCCACATCATGATTAGTCTTCAGATGGAGTGCTCTTTTCCTGCCCAAGATACTCAAGCCACGTTCTCAAAATACCTGAGCACCAACGATGTGCAAAGAGTGGCACTGGGAAGCATAGAAGATCAAACAGAAGTCCTGTGCTGCCACTTACCAGGTGACTTAGGCCAGACACTTCACCTTTCCCACCCTTAGCTTCCTCTGGGGCAAAATTAGGATACTAATACCCACCACCTACCTACCACACAGGGCTGTTAAGAATATTCAAGGAAATGGTAGATGGGACTTTGTAAATGGTGCAAGTCTAAACACTTAATAATAGCAAGGTGTGGTGGGGTTCAAAATTACAGTTGGTGTGGCATGGTAAACAATAAATAACTCCTCTTGTCTTCCAGTGGCCCCTTGCTTCTGTTCCACTCATTTAGTAGGTGAGTTTGTTCCCTGGGGAAAGGGAGATAAGAGGCCAACCCCAGTTAGTCGATATGAACACCAGGTTGAAACGGCTGAGAATAAGTATTTGAATCAATCAGTGTCACACTGTTTGGGGAGGGAAAAAATGGTTCTGGTCTTTCCAATCATAAAGCTGGACTAGACATTGGTAATGTGTGTGCTTTTCTTGCAACGTCAGTGCCTGGCACTTAGTAGACACTGGACTATTTCCCGAATGAAGGACTGGAAGGAGAGATGGAGACCAACAAAACCACAATGAGTCATAAGGGGGTGGATTGGACAAGCGGTTGCTTTATCTTTACAATTCTACATTGCCAATCTGATTAAACTGATTGTTCTCCTAATGGAATTGACCAGCTGCCTTCGCGCAGTCTAGACACAGTCTTAGTATCATCCGAACATTTAAGAAATTTTCAAAGGGGCCCACTGCGCCCTTATCATAGGCAGCCAGCACAGTTGGTTGGGAGAGCCTGCTGATGACATGCCAGGTGGCCGGGGTAGGAACTCCACCTCTCGCACCCCCACTGCATGACCCTGAGTGAGTCTTGTGAGCTTCTCTGAGTCAGCTGCCTCGGCTGTGCAGTGAAATGAACAACACTGATCTCACTGGCGGGGTTGGAGGGGTCAAGTTAAAAGAATGCTGGGAAAGCAGCCCACACAGATGCTAACACGTGGCAGACCTCGATGAGCAGGGCCGGTGTTTGGCAGAACTAAGGAAAGAGAACAAAGCCTTGTTTCTTTCTTCCTGGGGCAGCGTGGACAACAACCTGGGGACCCACCACTCTCACTGACCTTCCAGACAGTAGCTGTGTGGCCCCCACACACGTCCACTAATCTCCCTGGTTCTCAGGTATCTGATTTGCAAAATCTGCCTGACACCCAGACTGGAGGCAGTGGGGCTGTACCCGGCGAGTTGCACAGGCTTCATCCAGCCCTAAGATCCAAGAGTCTATGCAGACACAGCTTTCAACTTTGAATTAGAGCGAGGTGCCATCTCACAGGAAGAAAGTGAGCATACAGGAATAATGAGCAGTCATTCCTTTTCTGTTCTTCAAAGAGAAGCGAGCTTTGAAAAGGAGAGATTTTCAGGGCTGGGAATTCAGAAATACAGAGGAAGACTCCCAGCCAGTAAGCCAGTGGCTAGCACCGGGCTCTTGGTTAGCCTATTACTGAAGTTCTGTTGATTCCTGGTTAATTTCATAGACCATGAATATTTACTCAGTGCCCACCATGTGCTGGCACTGTTCTAAGTGTTGAGGTGATAGTGGGAATAAGACAGACAAACATCCCTGCTCACATGGAGCTCACGGCCTCTTTCACTCACTGAACAAATACGTTTAACTGCCAACTATGTGTCCGATGCGGTACTCGAGGCACAAAGATGAATAAAAATAGTCTGACCTGTAAAGATGAACAGGTGAGTGGACTCTTCGAGATAACCCGATGGGTGCTGTGACAGAGGTTCAAGATGAGTAGAAAATCAGAATCCCAATAAAATTAGTAGCCACGCTAAATGCTTACACACATCGTGGCATTCCATTTAATCCTCAAACACTTCTATGAGGTGGGCAGTTTTACAGGTGAGGAAACTGAGGCTCACTTGGCCAAGGGGGCACAGCCAGTAAGGAAAGAAGGTGGGGTGTGACCCGGGCTGTCTGAGCGCAGACCCTTGGTTATACAGCACCACAGACCACGCGGGACTCCTCTCCATCACATCTACCAGATTAGACATCTTGGCGAGTAAATAATTTGTACCACGCAAGTCACAATATCCAAGGCCATCATCTTCTCCACTGGGGTTTAGGAATTCAGGAATGAGCCTTTCTGTTTACGTAAAATTGGTTTAGCCACGACACCTCTTTGGAAAAAATAAATATACTTTTTTAATACAGAGGCAAGCCTGTGTTCGACATCCGACATTTGAGAGCCACAGGTGACTGTGCCGAATTTGACAAATGAAAGCAAGCACTCTGGCATGGGAGGCTGGGAGGTGTCTGGCTGGATGGGGTTATTTTCGGTTCAGAGATGCCTTTGATGAGTTCCACCTCTGTTCCTTTATATCAGAAATGCCACCTGGGAGGTGAGGATGCAGCAGTGAAGGGGAGATAAAAAGATGAGCTTTGCATCAGGGGAAAAAAAGAAAGAACTGCAAATAATCATGAGGACGGGGAGAGCAGAGTCATCCTCGACTTTGAGGCACCTAGTTGTTGGACCTGGCGTTCTACCATTTCTGTTTATTTCTAATATCGGTTTTCATATTTGCTTTCTTCTCTTTTCCATTGCTTTTGGGTCCTGGAGCTCTATAAGCTTTCAAGCATAGCACCTACGTTTCTCTCCCCGCTCCACCCCACCTCGCTCAGTGATTCTCTCAGCCTCAGCAGGACACAGGCTCCTGGCTTGTCTCCACGGCCAAAACCAAAGCACAGACACACTACAGGGTGGATCTGCTCCCTGCGTCACCTGAGCCTCCCAGGATGGCAGAGCAGGGACGACTTGCTAATCGGCCACCAGGCCAGTGCTTGTCACATTCCATCTGGTGATAGAATCCCTTTCTCAAACGTATCTTATCCAAAAGTCCAATATATATAAAACAGAGGAAAGGGTAGCAATGCTGGTGAAGAGTGGGTGTAGGGTGGGGGTGGGCAGTTTCCCCACTTGACCCCCATTGCAGTCCCTAAGGTCCTTTATGGAACCCTAAAACTTGTGAGAGCCCAGACTGAAGTCACCGATTTGGTCTCATCCCCTCAGATTATAGTTACCACATTGAGGCCATTTTGCCTCCATTCCCTTGAGAAGATATCTCAAACATCCTTGTGGTTCATTCCGGTTAGTGTGGCTCCCATTAAGCACATTGACGCTGCTTGTTCACTGGGCTCAAAACAGTCGCTAGGGGCTGCAGGCAGAAATACCCCCACAGCTTGGGGTGTAGTGCTAGTAAGTACCTCACATGACACACGACACAACTCTCACTGCTTCCTTCTAGATACTTTTAGGACATTTCTGGTTTTCCTTCTTACTAGCTGCTCCTTCTCATCCTACTTTGCTAGTTCCTTCTCTTCCGGCCAGCCCAAAGCAGGGCTCTCAGTCCTTAGTCCTCTTGTCACTTCTACACTCACTCTCTAGGTGACCTTGTCCTGTCTCATGGCTTTAAAACCATCCATGTGCTCCCAACTCCCAAATTTATATCTCCAACCATCATCCCTCCTGAACCGCAGCCGTGAATATCCAACTACCTAGCTGACTGCTCCACTTGGACGTCGGAAAGGCACCTCAAACTCGACACGTCCCAAACTGCACTCAAGATCTTTCCTGCATCTCCAGACTTGCTCTTTTACAGCTGTCCCCATCTCAGTTTATGGCAGCTCCATTCTTCTACACCAAAAACCCTGGGGTCATCTTGGACTTCTCTTGTTCTCTCACACCCCACACCCAGGGCATCAACAACATTGTGCTGGCTCTTCCCTTTCATTATGGCCTGAGTCAAACACTTCCTAGCCCACCTCACTGCTGCCTGGTGTTGGCTACCATCATCTCCTGCCTCGATTATTGCAAGAGCCTCCACACACTGGTCAGGATCCCTGCCTTCCCCCTTTCTCCTCTATAGCCTATTTTTAACCAGCAGCCAAAGCGATCCTTTTACGTCATAAGGCAGACCTGTCAATCCTTATTCAAAATCCAGGAATGGCTTCTCAGTTCACCAAGAATAAAAGCCAAAGTCTACACTAGACTATGAAAACCTACCCAACCTGGCTTCTTGTGACTCTCTGCTTTCACCTCTTACTCCCTCTTGGATCACTCACTCTTCTTCACAATGGCATCTTTGCAATTCCTGCCTCGAGGCCTGTGCACTGGTGATTCCCACTGTCTCGAACACTCGTCCCGCAGATGCTCAGATGGCTAAATCCGTCACCTCCTTCGCCTCTCTGTGCCAATGTCGCCTTAGTGAGACATCCCTGGCCACACTATTTACAATTATAACCCACCATCCCCAGTCCTCCCCATCCCCCTCACTCTGATTTTTCCCATGGCAAGTATCACCTTCTAACATCCTATATTATCTACTTATGTTATGCTTATTGTTTAGGGTTTCTCCTCATGAGAATGCAAGTTCTATGAAGGGAAGGATTTTTGTCCATTTGTGCACTGATGTACACTGAGTGCCCAGAACCATGCTTCCTACATAGAAGGCTCTCAATAAATATTTGTTGAATGAATGAATGAATGAATGAACACGTGATTATTTTCGCCTTAGGGATCACTTTCACATCTGATAATTCCTTTGAGCCTCAAAACTCTCTTGGGATTTTTCAGATGAGAAAATAAGTCCAGAGAGGTTAAATCACTTGCTTGAGATCATGCTCTAGAATGGACTTTATGACTTCTTCTGTCCTCAAACCCTCAAGAACCATCTTACCTGGTATCAAGCTCTCCTAAGCCCTGGTCCCACCTAGCTCTCTCCTGCTTCCCCAAACTCGCAGCTCAGCTTGCTAGTGACCATATTTGCAGGTACAGTGTATGGGCTGCTCATTTTTTCCCAGATGAGCTGTTCATTTTCACTCAAATGAACTCAAACCTTGTCTCTAGGGAACCATCTGTCATAGATATAAGCTTCCAGGTCAGCTTTTCACCTCAAGTGCCTCTTCCAGAACACAGGAGGGGACCCTAATATGCTGCCCCACTCCTGGCTTCCTGTTTACACACGTGTCAAAACAACTGGATATTGGTAAGGAATGAGGGAGGGGATATAGGCAGCAGAGAGGGGAGGAGGAGAGACACTTTGCAAATCATGAACATGTTCTCCTGGTTCTTTCTTAACAACCATGGGCTGAAATGTGAGGTTGCCAAGTGCAAGTTAATAACCACGTCTGGTCTCGTGCTGAGAAATTTCTTTCAGGCCTAAGCTGCAGGAACATCGACAGCAGCCAGTTTATTTCTGTCTCATCCATCATACTATGTGTGTCTGCTTATGCTTTCTCCTTTTACACAGGCTACTTGGAAGCTCAAGCGCAGCAAATCCTGGTTCTTAGGCCTTCAGACTCTAGGACTTAACCAGAGGCCTCTTGGTTCCCAGGCCTTAGAACTTAGACTGAATTTTACCACCGGCTTTCTGGTTCTCCAGCTTGCAGACAGCAAATTGTGGGACTTTCTGGCCTCCTTAACCGCGTGAGCTGATTCCTATAACAAATCTCCTCTTACATAAATCTGTATATGCTATTGGCCCTGCTTCTCTGAAGAACCATAATACAGTAGTAAACGCTCAATACATGTTAGCTTTTACTATTACTAAGAGATGGGCTTTAAGTTTTCTGGAGTGTTGCCTCATGTGACTTTAATGACCCCCCCATGGAATACTTTCCATTCCTATATGAGGAAACTGAGGTTCAAAGGAGTCAGGAGCCTGTCCAAGGTCACACAACATGGGTACACCCTCCCAGAGGCTGCACTGAAGCCTTCCGCCTAACAGGAAGGCTCAGAAGACCTTTCTGTACCCCATTCTCCTTTACCACCTCCCACAGGCTCCCCACTGCCCAGAGCCAAGTGGTTCTACATGATGCGGCCTGTGAAATCGCCAGCTTGCTCTTGGTCCGTTCCTTAATCCACAGCTCTCATGCTGGGAGGAAGGCAAACTTGGAACAGCAGCAGCAGAATCAGCAAGAGCAGCAAGACCAGGTGAGGAGGCGCGTGGGCGGTCGGGAGGGGAAGAGAGACCAGGGACCCCATACACCTGGCTGCTTGGAACAGAGCCTTTGGACTCTCACCCACAACAGACTGCCCCAGTGATCTGAATAAGAAGCCTCAAGAGACTGATCATCTGGCCCCAAAGATGGCCCCTGCAGAATAGAGGAGGGTAGGGTAGGCTCCTAAAGAGAGAGGTGCAGATGCAGAGACATTGACTTGGATGAGATTCCCAGATGTCCTCCCCCACGCCCACCCCCAGTCCCGCCTGGATGACACGGCTCCAGTGTGGAAAGCTGAATGTGGAGTCTAAGCCCCAATCCCAGCCCCAGAACCCCGAATGTCTGGTGTCCTGGTACTGGCCACGGCCACCCCTGGAAAAACAAGGGAGGGGCGCAGTCCGAGAAGGCTTCGTCCTATGGCCCCGGGAACCTCTCCTCAGTAGCTACTGCCCTGGGTGCAGTTCAACATCAGGGTGACTATTTATGAATAAACTAAACCAACCTCAGGCCTGCAGGCTGCTTGAGGTCAGGAGCCACGTCTAGCTGTGCTCACAAGGGTGAGCCCAGGCCCCAATCCTCAAAATCAGCAAAGAAAAGGCTGCAAAGGGCTGAGGGAAGAGGCCAAGGGAGGAAACAGCTGTGACTGCTCTCCAATACTTGGAATTCTCTGAGGCATGGAGAGAGAAGAAGTGACTTGTGCTGCATGCTTCTCAGGCACATCTGTCCCCTCCCTGCCCCACCCCCGCCCCCAGGGTGGTACTACAAGCTGGGGTCAGGAAGAAACAATGACACACACCACCCTCTGCCCCTCATAAAACAGTTGATCTAAGCAATCGCAACATCTGAGGCAGGTACAGTGTTTTAAGGTATCAAGCGGCCTCTCAGGTTTCATACGTTAATGCACTGGGGAACTGCTAATTTTGTTCTGCATTGAGCACACCTCATCTTCACAGTAATGGTTTCCATTGGCTTAGCCACAAGCTAATAGGGACCTCAGCATGCTCCAAATTAGCATTTCTTTTACTGAGAGACCTAGAGTAAAACCGGAGCTGTTACAGCCAGTTATAAATTAATCTCCAAAACTACTAAAGACAGGCAGCCCCTCACCCCTCTGCTTCCCAGGAGTGATCTGGTTTGGAGGAGACAATGCATCAGAGTGGACAGTAGATGTGCTAAGAATCCAGAAACCTGGTTCCGGCTCTACTGTGTGACCTTGGGCAAGGCTGTGTCTCTCTCTGAGCCTCATTTTCCCCATCTGTAAAATGTGAGACTTGAACAAAAAGCTCCCTAGTGATGAGGTATGGCATGGGTAGAGGGGAGGTAGAAGTCCCTCAGACTTGAGCTGAAATCTCCACTCTGCTATTTATTGTCTTAGTGACTCTGGCAAGTTACTAAATGTCTCGCAGCCTCAGTTTCTTCTTCAGTAAGACAGGG